>OZ026576.1:15224396-15878167 GCA_964020215.1 Aurelia sp. 3 sensu Dawson et al. (2005) | reverse complement strand
TTGTATTATTAGGTTCGGCGTATGAGAAGAGCAACGAAGCCGTTTTAAGAAATGCAGCCGATGTTTCTTAAATTCATATTTCTTATAAACGGGACACTACTATAAGCCCCATCCACTAACTTCAGAAGTTGCCAAAGGGATTCTTCCTCCATTTGGCTAAGCAAGTGTGCAAGTTACACTTTTATATGGTTAGCGTTTTACATGAGTGGAAGGGATGAAAATGATGAAATGATGAAATAAGTTGAGCCTGATCTTAATCCAAAACAGCAAATGGCATACAAGAGACTCATAGAAACAGATGATCCAAGGATGAGATTTCCTCTTACCTTGCGGTAAGTACTGAAAATGATGCTAAGTTGGAAATCAATGCTGTTAATGACATATCTTGGTACAAAGATTTTTTACTCTTATCACTCTTCATCTTATCACAGTTCAATGATCTCCAACAAGTATCTACTTTAGAAATAAGATTCATCATCTGTTCCCTGGCTCACCTGATCACCTTACTTATTGTCTTTTTTAAATCCCCTATCTCTCCTTTCTCTTTGACTTCAAAAAGTCATTTAGTATGATGTTCTGATCTTTTTTTGACAGTGCCCATTGTTGATGAACCAAACCTGGTAATAAAAGGATTTGTTACTATTGGCTATGGCAACTATAAACGGAATCATCATCCTGAATTGGCACCTTTCACATACATCATCTACATTAAAATCAAAAACTTTTGGACGATCAAACTTTCGGACAAATTTCTGTCCGAACGTTTATTTGTCCTAAATCTGGTGTTGTCTGAAAATTTTAGATCCCTTGAAGTGAGAAAACACAAAGAAATCAATCAGATCATAGTCACCACTTTCTTAAAAACATAAATGTAAACATAATGCATCAACATAGAGCTTAAATTTAGTTAGTCTCGTTTAGTCTTTGATGCATATTACTTTTGGATTTGCACTTTCATTGCCGTCATCCTTTATCATATCTGGTAACAAAAGCTTTTCCTGCAAGATCAGTAGAGAAATATATCCAAAGGTGGTACCGGAGAAGCAAGAAACAATGCGAGGCATCATGATAAAGCGGTTAGGCCAATTGAAGTCACAAGTTGAGATGAAACAAAGAATGAAACAAAGAATAAGACAAAGTAAATCCATATTCAATAGAAACATAGGTGTCCAAACACCCTTGATCTTGGATGGCCCTTTTCCCATGCAATTAATTTTTAACGAATCCGGTTTCCAATTCGTACCGGCAGCTGGCGAAGCAGTCTTACACCGTGTTTACATTGTACCGGTACAATTCTGGCTCCATAACAAAAGTGTTCCGATTCAGCTTCAAGTTAACACTGTCCTTGTAGAATTTTGTAGAATGCCTTAATCCTTGATCAATTACCAGTGTATCGTTTTCAGGATCATCTTCTTGATCATTAGATAGCTCTTCATTGATTTTGTCGTCATTTTCCCCAAAATCTCTTTTGAAAATTGAAGTGCTGTCACCAGCGATCCTACTTCCCTTCTAATGATTCTCTATGTCCATGTTGTAATTTTCAGAAATCATTTGTATGCATTACTGAATTGTGCAAGAATTACTGAAACATTCTCCGCCACCTGTAGTCTTTTGCAACAAAACCATCATGGTGATTTTGTGCATAATCCACAAAGGATTTTCTTTCAACTGATTCTATTGCCTTGCCATATCTTGTTGCAGGGACATTGACCTCATTGCCATACTGCATAGACAAAGTTATGAATGTCTTCCCCCCCCCCCACACTTCATCTACATCATCAGCATTAAATGCCTGGTTAGCAATTGAAGCATTGATTCTTCCAGCACGACCCAACTGCCATGTTTTTGATCAGCTTTGAACTCCAGCAATTTCACACAAATTATCATAATGTGACTGGGAATATGACCTTTCATGAAAGTAGTACAGCTTCTTAGTACGATGGTCTAGTTCCTTGTTGGTATCATTGATGGCTGAAGACTGAAATAAACTGGCTAATGGTTCAGGAATTGAATGCTGTCAAAGATCTTATCCAGTTGAGCACTGCAAAGTTGTCAAACAGCTTGCTTAACTTTGTCAGATGTTTCTTCGAGGTCTTCTTGCCAAGGGAGGCTTCTGGTGCTACTTGTCCGATTCTTTGAAACACATCATTTACAAAGAATCCGTTTCTTTTGCTGCTTCTTGGCTCTTCCAATCTTTTTTCCTCGCCTTCCAACATCGGATTTCATCTCTCCTGTGCTCCTCTTAGTCTTTAATCTCTTTACTGCACCAGCTTTCATCTCTTCCTTCATTGCATTGTAGCTCTTTTCTTCTTCCTTTTGCCTTTTCAGTACCTGCCGTTTGTGCCTTTCTTATCCTTGATAGATCTTTCTCATTTGAAAATTGTTCAAGGTGACTTCCTCCAACTAAACCCTATTTTTTGTATTTGATGTCTGTGTTACTCAATGTAAGAATTTTTTTCTTGACACCGTTGGCATCAAGAACGCCAACATATTATGGCAACAGCTTAGGGAAAATTGTAACAATGGTTTGCATTTCATTTACATCCACAAAGGGAACTTCACAGGCATAAGTTTCATTACACACAGAACAATCTTATTTTAAGTGTGTTGCACGATATAGTCCTTGACATTAACATATAAGGATGAAATAAATCAATCTTATTTGCATTGAAAACAACTCTGCTCAAGGTACGATAAGTTTCATTACATCAATTGAGCAGCATTTTCTCCAGCATCCGTGCCAAGTCATCGTGGTCTCACCAGGTTAAGGTAATACTTTTCTTCTGCAATTCAAATTCACACACACACACAGCATTTGCTGACTTTTACAGATCTCATTGTTGGCCAGCAAACCTTTTCCAGTGGCTCAATAACCTCCTCCCAATCAACAATGAAGTCATCTGCTACTGCCCTAAACTGCGTATCTATGGTCGTGCAGATCAGCAAACCTTTTCCAGTGGCTCAATAACCTCCTCCCAATCAACAATGAAGTCATCCGCTACTGCCCTAAACTGGGCATCCATGGTCGTGCAGATCAGCAAACCTTTTCCAGTGGCTCAATGACTTCCTCCCAATCAACAATGAAGTCATCCGCTACTGCCCTAAACTGCGTATCCATGGTCGTGCAAAGCTTAATGAAATTCCTGAGTTACATGAAATTCCTGAGTTACAACGTTTCTTAGCTGAGAGGGACAGTCCTCTTCAATCTGATCTAGCAAATCCCCCCAAACTGAGATCACAATGTGGCTAGATGAATTGGTATTTGATCCCATCTCGATTTCGCCTAATGTTCTTCTTCCCACCAGGCAACATTTCACTTTCCTCCTGTTGCCATCGCAACTTCCCTTTCACAGAAAAATTACCACCATGCACTCCCTCAAGAATTTCGCTGATGTTAAGGGGCTCAATGCCTGTGAAACAAAAATGGCAAAATTGTAACAGCCTCCAACTTAAGAAGATTCAAGATGGGAGGAGGTTACTATGCCGCACAGAAAGGAAAGGATCCTGGACTATATGAAAGCTGGAATGAATGCCAGAAACAAGTTATTGGCTTTCAGGGAGCTAATTACAAAAAATTTAAAACAAAATCAGAAGCTATGAAATACATTTTAGAAGAGAATGAAGAGGATGAGGAGGTCCAAGTGTCTAGGCCAGACGGGGATGATAAAAATGAAAAAATTAAGGGTAAAGAGAGGAATATGAATAGTAAGAAAGGCAAATCGGTGAAAGAAACAAAGGAAAATGTTAAAGTGAATGTGAGTGAAGTACAAAATGAAGAGGAGGAAGCAGAACAGAAAGTGGAAGGGAAAAATGTTAAATGTTACATGGAAGAATTAGAACAAAGCAACAAATGTAAGGCATGTGAGCAAATCTTAGCAAAGGAAGCTGAAGCTGTAAGATGCGACAGATGCAAAAGATGGGTGCACAAAGCATATGGGAAAGTTCCTGAGGGAGTCATTGAGACATTGTGCAACAGAAACGTGGTTGGAAGAGATGAGGAAGGGTCTTAGTAGAAGACGTACATGTCATCTTCCTCTTTTGCAGTACTTTTGCGAAGTGGAAATTCTAATTTAAACTTGGATCTTCGCGTTATTGGCCCTAGGTTGGCTGGAGGAATATTTCGGCACTGTAAGCTGGGGCAGTTCCATTAAAAAACTTCGTTGCATTAACACAAACACATTGATCCATCCTATCCTTTGTGGGGAGCCAATTTACAGCCTTAAATTCTGTGGCACCGCTATGGGCTGTATTTTTTAAATTCAGGTAAAAGCGAATGCATTTGTTTTGAGCAGCTTGGATTTTTTTGGACAGTCTCTTATTCAACATTGGGTACCACGAGGTGCATGCATAATCAAAATGGGGTTGAACATCGGCATTCAAAAGCAACGTTTAAAGGAAGCCATCTAGGAAGTTCTGTTTTTGGTACAAAAATTTTCTTGATAGGCTTTCCTCCTGCCACTTTATCGAAAACAGAGGTAAGGTCAGTGTCAGCTCCCTTTCTTTGGCATGTAGACATTCTTGTCTTCACATCATGCACTTTTGAGGCTGTGATGACATGTTTTCGTAACATGAACCAAAAAAGAATTGTCACTCTGACCCTTGTTGCTCCTTCTATCTCGCTAACATGCTGAGCAAAGTAGTCCATTTTGGCAACAAACTCTTCTGGAATGGATGCATCAAGCAACACTTTTTGAAATGTTAATATGCCAGCATCGCTACAAACCTCAGCTTCGCACAATGGCTTATCTTTAAATTCTGCAGCAAAGTTTATTGGTTCATCTGCTTTGCAGACTGACTTCAAAGCTGTACAGATATCAGTTAGTGTTAGTGATTTTTCAAAATTCATCGTAGGATTATACATCTTTTTTGGTGACAAATTGAGCTCCTTTGGCTTTTCCCTCGGTTTTTCAAAATTTCCATAAGCCAGTTTTAAGTCCTTTATCTTCTCAGATTTCACCTGAGTATCATTTGGAAGCCATTCACATGTTGTGGATGTGCATGAAGGATTTGAGAGACCCATATGCACTGTTGCCTCAATTCTGAAAAGAGCAGCAGCTACACGATTGCAAGTTTGGCCAATACCTGCCACACATGAGCAATGTGCAGCCATTATTTGTCCAGTTTTCTTTACAAGACAGACCCCCAGCTTGTGGGGTACATCAGAAATGCTCCGTGAGGGCATGCGCGTTGTCTTCAGCAAACAAAGCTGGCTATCAGGATAAATTTCATTGGAGCTGAGAGGTTTCAGCCATCCCCTTTCATAATAGCCGTAACCTTTGGACGTTTTGTAGTCAGAAAAATGATTGCTTGCGAGTTCGCTTGGGTGAAAGGCCAAAAATTTTAATATGTCTGGGTACGGTGTTGGTGGCCAGAGTATTACTCCTTCTTCCTCTGAAATCCATCCCTCGCTGAGCTTCAAAGGATCTGGAATTTCTTCAGTATCATTGTGAGAGAGGGCAACAGTTAGCTTCGATAAGTACTGCTTCCCGATCACAGCTTCTACTTCTTCCGCAGTCTGCAAAATTTGTATGTTGTTCTCAATACCAACAAATGCTCTGGCGACAAGTTCTTCTTTTCAACCATTAACTTTTAACCCATGTAGGCGGAGAAAGTTTTTCAGTTTGTCCACTTTCATCTTTGAGAGCATGTCCAAATCCATCATGTCGAGAACGGAACCAGATGCAACAAATTCTCGTAAGCTGCAAGTAGTGTTATTCTTCACACTGTTCTTGGTAAAATATGTGCAGTTAGCGTAGCCTGCAAGAGCTAGGTACTTACGAGAGCTTTTAAAAAAGCTGTTCCCAAGATTACAAAGTACACATGATGATAAATAAACAAGAAAAACGCCCCAAATTTTCATGAACTGACGAATGCAGCAACCATATGTATACAAACATACAAATCTGCATAGAAAGTTTCACCCAAAATCTAGCCCCAGACCTCCGCGCGGAATCGAGGTCACGCATATGCAATTAGTGTATCAATTTCATGAGATTTAGTTTCATCTTCCATCACAGCCAGACAAAAATTCCAGTTTGCCATGTGTTGCAACTGTATTCATAAACATAAATAACAAGCATGTACTTACTTGTACACCATATACATATACACAACTTTGAAACAATGAAGTTTCAGATTAGCAAACTACAGAGTGCAAATCACTTCACTCTGCTCCGCTCTGATAGCAATCTGATGTAGTGTAACTCTAGCCTCAGGTTGAAGCAACATCCCCAAGTCCATCTGTGGGTATGCAACCAACGGATAAGGGATAGAGAATGGAAAATGGCCTTCTTGTTGTTAGCTGTTTCTCCACCTGATTGTGCACATTTTCCACAGTTGTTCTTCTCTTCTTCATTCCGCATATCAATTTCAGTCTCATTAGCCTCTGCATCATGAAGCTCTTTGAGGGGTTCAGTACATCAGCTGTTTTCATTGTAAGTAAGGCCTTGAGTTTGGATATCATTTTTACTTTAAGGCGACAACATTTCTGGACATTTCTCCCTGTTTGTCTCTTGGCAGTTGCCTTCTTCTACCATATCTGTTTTGGCCTTATCCATTTCATCAAATTTGTTGAATTAAGAAGCCTTTTGTTTGTCAAGAAGACCTTTCTCGTTGAGGGTGATTCGAAGGGCAAGCACAACAACAACAAAAATCATAGTTGCAGTATTCTCAGCATATCTTTTTCTCGATTTCCAATTTTCAACAATTGGACAATCAAGTAATATAAAGTAAAGCCAAACCGGCTTATTGTAATTTGCTGAAAAACTGAAACTGAAAAAAACTAGCTAACATTGATTACTGTCAAGGTTGTTTCCTGGCGTTTTGAGTTGATTCTGAAGTGTTAAACATAGGATGATTACAAGTGATGGTGACTATTAAGTTACAAGTTGTAAAATTACAAGTGATGGTGACTTTTGAGACAACCTGCCATCAACATATCCCTTTTCGTTGTACCAACCATTATTTGCATTTTTTGATAAATGTTTATGTCCATCATTTGGCTGCTCCTGCTGAAATGTTGTGGCTGTGAAGGTGTTGTGGCACAGTGGCATAGCCCTCTGGCTTTGCAGTCAGTACACTCAGTCGGAGTGGGTTTGATACCTGGTAGGACCCCACCACTTGAGCATCATGAAAAGGGGTCACAGAAGGGGCCACCACTTGAGCATCATGAAAAGGGGTCAATTAGCGCTGAGCTACTTCTGCGATGCCAGCGCTTGCCACTAAAAACCACAACTTCACCTTCACCTGTTGTAGGGGCTGATAAAATTGATGATACGTATCTGCTTCAACCATTTAACCCTAATCCATATGGGCTTTTTTCGAGCTACCATTTATGGGGCACAGGTAAAAAAGGGCTACAATCAGACGGGTGATATAATCCGACGCTTTGTACAATCAACTGTATAATCAGACGATTCTCATCGTCTGATTTGGCAGACAGAGGAATCAGATACACAATCAGACAACTGATCGAATAATAGACAAATCAGACAGACAGTCGAATCAGACACATTGATGAATCGTTTTTTAAATCAGACGTGCTGTAAAATCGAACGGATGCATAATCAAATAGAATGTGGGATCATTTACATAATCAGACAACGTCGAACGGATGCATAATCAAATAGAATGTGGGATCATTTACATTATCAGACAACGTGTAGAATCAGACGCTTTCTTAAATCAGACGTTCTGTAAAATCGAACGGATGCATAATCAAATAGAATGTGGGATCAATTACATAATCAGACAGACAATGTGCAGAATCCGACGCTTTGTTAAATCAGACGCGCTGTAAAATCGAACGGATGCAGAATCAAACGGACAGAAGAATCATTTAAATAATCAGGCACCGAAGGATTCGATGTAGAATCCGACGTTTTGAAAAAATCAGACGTTTTGTAAAATCAAAGGGTTGCAGAATCAAACGGACAGTAGAATCATTTGAATAATCAGGCATTAACGGATTCGATGTAAAATTCACTGTTTTGTGAAGCTGAACTTTCTGTGCTTTTCCACAAAAATGCTCTCTTTTCAGCGCCCCTGAGGATGAGACTTGTAGCAAGTCCACAGCGCCCCTTGCGGAAGGATGACTCCATGAAAGGACTTTTCGTCTTCTTGGCTCAGCTTAGAAGATAAAATTTATTTGCAAAGGGGTATAAGCTGTCAGTTTTGTAGAAAGCAGAATGATGAGATGAATTATAGAATTACTCCTACCTTAAGTTCTGGAAAAGCTCTCAGCCAAAAGAAAAAAGTGAAGCCTACACTCAACATCGAGATAAATAACAGAATAGGAGAAAGTGACAGGCAAGCTTTCCTATGAAAATGCTCGGAAGCACTTTCCTTTAATGGGAGAAATGATAGGGTCAATACATTCCCAGTTATCAGATTAACTTCAGTTAGGAGCAAAGGTACCACACTTATTTTTTGAAACTTCCGAAAATATATTGTGTTGCAGGCTAGGGTCTCGTTGTAGGCATTATGGTTCATAAAAACTCATACAAAAATAATTTTGAACATAAAATCATTTGCTTATCTACCCCAGCAAAGAAAATTGGAATGTTGCGCTGTCTACTAAGCAGTTGCTCATAAGATTGTTCGAAGTTTCGCGATGAATGTACCCTTGCCTTGCCTCGAAAATTTTTGCAAAGATTATACGGGGATTATTCCGTTGGTCTTTGGTCAGATTAAACCAAGGAACGAATATAAGATGCATCACTTCTTAAAAGTATGATATTTTGTTTATGTTTGGTTATAACGTCAAGAATCTTTATCCTAATCTACAATCCCTTTGTAAAGTTATTGAAAAACCTCCAAAATAGTTCATTTTACCGGTTTTTTCACCCTATTTACTAGAAATAAATCGATAGAAATTATTCGAAATAAATTTCAGGAGCATTCTTAAAAATTCTGCAATGTGATCGTGAAAATGCTGTTTTATAATTAGTGGTGGCTTGAAATGCGAAGAATCAACACGTGAATCCGTTATCCAGGGTTACTATGGCGGGCCTCCTTCAGTGTTTATGCGTGAATATGAATGGTACAAGAGCCAGAAACCCCCTAAGTGAAACCAGATGAAAAATTCATTTGATCACGACGTTGTGCGTCAGACGTTGTGCGTGCGTTGCTACTTTCAATTCGCATCAAAGTGCTTATATTTTATGTTATTTACTTTGTTGTGCGTCAGACGCCGCCACTGCGAAGGGCCTTGTCTTCGAATTTCGAAAGCCCCGCGAAAGTCGAATTGCTCCCGACATTTTTGCACACGCCATTTTTTCGCTCTTCGATTTGGATCGTTGACAGTTGTCAGACGCATTTCGAGAAGAAGGCCGTTTAAGTTCATCTGCCTTTCTTGAAGAGTCGAAAGAGGTCAGTATTTCTTTTTGATTTACCACACAACTTGAGATGATGTACAATATTAATATTTAGGTCCTGGTCAAAGTTTTATTTGGTTTGAAGCTCAAAAATACATCAATACACTTATAGTGACCCTTTCCACAGTAATATTAAGAAATGTTAAAGGGTGAGTCAACTTAGCCTGCGTCGCAGACCCAATTCCAAAAGGAGAAGCGACGCAGGCTAGAGTCAACTAGGCTATGCTATAGATTACAAATTATGCAGTCAGTTCAAAGTTTTCGTTAATCATTAATGTGAAGCAGTTTAGAAAGAATACAGTTTTGATGATTCATCCGGATTTGATAATTGTTTTAATTAAGTACATTACACGTTTTTTATATAAGAAGCTGGTTTATAAGAAACTAGGCCTAGTACCTACTAAGATGGCCGAAATTCTAAGAAACTCTATTACCCTATGTCTGTTCAAAGTTAAAAACATGGATATCATAGCAAACATATCGTTGAACCTTTATTCTTGAGCGATGTTAAATAACCATTTGTGTTTTCAGCATGACAGAACACTGTTTATTCCTATATGATGCTTTAAATGTCAAGAAACATATCTGCAGCAGTGTTAGCGACCACACTGTCAATTCATGCATTAAAAAGATAAGAAACCAATTAAGAAGCTTTTAGTACTAAAATGGACAAAATTCCATGTTAAATTAAGAAACTTTTAGTACTATTGCCTGATCCAAGTTTCTTATAAAAAAACGTGTAGCCTATTTGTTTAGATGGATTTTTATCGAACCAATTCTTAGTACGGAAAATCTGATCATTTCTCTGATAACTTTTAATGCTAGCCAGCACAACGTCGTCCCCAGGGTCTTTGTCATCGTCCCAATATGACAAAAGGCCCTGGGGACGAGGTTGTGCTGGCCCAAACTCGTAGTTCCTTACATACAAAATATGTGAAATCTTGATTAGATTAGATTAGATTAGATTAGATTAGATTAGTTTGGTTTAGTTTAGATGGAGTACTTAACTTAAATTTGAAATTGTCATTTATCAAATTTGATTAGATTAGATTTCAGGTGGAATGCTTTAACTTAGACTGAAAATGGTGGTCTATCAAGTTACATTACAGGGTGTCTCAAAAAATTGTTCGACCTTTGATAAATGCTAAAAATAACGATACGCTGAATGTACACTTGGTCAAGTGACCCTTTTTCTGAGATTTTAAATTAATTTTTGACTCAAGAATATTGCAAATCCGCTAAAATTAAGGGAGTTACATTTTGAAGTTCAAGTTTGTGCGAAAGCTGAAACCAGAGGCCTCGGAAATGGCAATCTTTGTAAAAATCCTATGGGCTATCCACTATTTCTCAATTGTTTCTGGGCGAACCAATTTGGATTTGAACAGGTTTTCGGTAACCTAACTTTCAAGTATGATGCTTTAAGGAAACAGATTCAGCCTCTCGTTGATTATGTTTGGTATTTCGGGTATTAATTACTTTAGAAGTCCTTTTTGGTTTGCTCTGATATTAATGAGAGGTATGACATTGTATAATCTTCTTCTACTTCCATCTTCGAGCTTTTTTGCACTACAACTAATCTGGGGGTCTCTGGTTTCAGCTGCCGCATATTTTCGAGCTTTGAAAGCTCGCAACTCAGTGAATATTCAACCGATTTGCAAGATCCTGGTCTCTAAAATTATTTCAGAATCTTGAGGACAGGGTGATCTTCCAATGGGTCGGTTCATGTTATCGTTACTTTTCAATATTTAATCAAACGTCGATCAATTTTGTTGAGACACCCTGTAGATCAGATTAGATTAGATTAGATTTGATTAGATTACGTTAGATTAGATCAGATTTTCAAATGAAATGCTTAACCCGCAGTAGATTCGAAATAGTCATTTATCAAGTTAGATTTGAGGTATTGTTTAGATTTTGCCGTTTTATACTTCGTGCATAAGTTGTGTGCATCCATCTTTTAAATCTTGGTGTTGACTATTGCGATTAAACTTCTGATTGAATGATTTTTAGTTTTAATTTGTTTAATGAATGCTTGGCTAGATTTAGTTGTACGTATGTTATTTTAGGACTTCCTTATATCTAGATACATCGGATTAGATTAAATGTTTTCATGACAGTTTCTAAATTCAAATAATCTTAGATTAGATTAGTCAACCCTATTTTAACTGTGGGCATACACCATTCGATGGTCTTGAAGGGTACTTTCATTTGCAAAATAGTTTGTTTATACTTGCTGATACCAGCAAGTTTGATATTCATAACTTCATTTATCTATATGAGGTCATAATTCAAATGAATTAGTAAAATATACCTTAAAACTTGCAGAAAACAGTGTGAGGTTACTCGTTATTTACCATTTTCACTAATCAGAAGTCTAAAAATAGAAAGCAATTGACAATAGGAATCTCAGTTGGTATATTCAATTGCTAATTGCTTTTAATTAGCAAGAGTTACAAGTTAATTGGAAGATTTCAATGGTAATATCTTGCTCTACCCTTACTTGCTACCTCTGGCTTAAGTTTGCTTGTTATTTCATGTTAATCTGGACAAGTTTTGCTTAACTCAGTAGCTCAATTTTGATCATAATCCTATTGTTTTTGGTTGTCTAGCAACGATCCACATGACTAATTAACTTCTATTGTTAGTTTTGTCGAGCTAATAGTCCAAAGAACAATTTGTATATGGTTCATTGTTATATCTTTCATAGTTTTGGAGAAAGAGAGGGGGCGAAAAACGGCCCCAGTCGAAAATATCAAAATTCTACCAGGTCACAATTCATACTGTGCACTCAGTTGAAGTCCTTAGTAACATATTTTGATCAGTGATTTCGGCTATGTCAGAACTTAAATACTTTAGCACCAGCGAGTTCCTTATTAGTTTCTGTGATTTCATTCGTCCAAGTTTCTTAACAGACTTGCTCCGGAGGAATGTGCTGTAATGCGTACATTAGACGAAGTCAAGGCCATAAATCAGCTTCAGGTTAAAGAGCTGTTATTTTAAGAACTGTATGATATTGAAGGTACACAGTTGTCTTATTCCTTTTTCAGGTATATACAGTGAAGATGACAGCGACACAGCAAAAGATTGAAATCAGTAAAACAAGCACAGATGACGGTTGCTGAATAGAGCTACGACACATAAATCAACCAAGGCAATTTAGATAAACATTTCAGTTTTGCAACAATCTTAACCCTTACCCTCTGCATCTAAGGCAGTTTTCTCTGTAAAATTGGCATCAGACGTATCATTTAGTTTACATTGCGGGATTTAAGGAAAAAAAAATTCTACTTAATTGTAATACACGTCTTTTGGATAAGAAACTAGTTCATAAGATATTGGAACAAGGATGGTCAAAACTACAAGAAAGTCTGGCACCAAACTCTGATGGAGCTAAAAATCTTTCAATGCTAGATTCAAAGATATGGTGCTAATTTGCCGTCAAGACTTTATTCTTGGTTAGCATTAACTCGAGTATTTTTGGGGTGTTTTAGGAATTTGTCGTGAATGCAGAGGAATCTTTATGAAAGGGGTTCAAGATTTTCATGAAGTGATATGCCCCTGACCCTCAACCTTAAGTACTAGAAAGTGAAAACCTTTATGTGAATTTAGGAAACATTACTAAGAAAATTGCAAGTTTCTTATGAAAAGAGCGTGTATATCATGAAAATGTTGCTTGATTAGCTCAGCAAAGGCCATATCATTTATTACCTTTAAGTCTTATGATTGCTACATTCCAAAAAGTACTGTAGATAGATAGTAATATTTATCATCATTTGTTATATGATAATTGAGTTCTCTTTCTGGCATCTTCATCTTTCAGTTAATATCAGCCTTCCGTTAGTATTTTTTGGTAGCTTTCAATTGCAGATCAAATAATGTCATTATTGCTTGGATCATCGGTGATGGCGGCATGGAACTATTTACCAAGATGCACTGCGTTCATTGATTGAATCTCAACCATGCCACTGACCAGTGTGTCAGCACCATCCCCATTGATCGAATGATTTAGAATCGAGGAAGAATCACTGATCAGTGATTCATGTTTCGAACGCAATGCATCTTGGCACCCAAAAGTGCAAACATTCAAACAATGAAACAAAATTAGATTTGAAATCAAATATATAATCAAACGAGAAATCAAATCTAGAATCAACTGAATGATCAGATGCAAAATCAAACAAATAATCAAACGAGAAATCGGATTTACAATCAGCTGCATGATCAGATGCGAAATCAAACAAAAAATCAAATGAGAAATCAGATTTACAATCAACTGCATGATCAGATGCGAAATCAAACATATGATCAAACGAGAAATCAAGCGAGAAATCAGATGTAAAATCAACTGTATGATCAGATGAGAAATCAAACATATAATCAAACGAGAAATCAAATTTACAATCAACTGCATAATCAGATGCAAAATCAGACGAGGAATCCTTTGCACAATCGACTGCGGAATCAAACGCGTTCGATCATACTATCTGGACAATCAAGCGCGTTTGATTTCACATCCGATTGTGCATCTGATTTTCAGATGGTGTCGTCTGATCCTACGGTCGATTTATCGTTTGATTGCGCATCTGATTGTAGCCCTTTTTTACCTCTGGGGGGGGGGGGGGTTCTTTCCACCCCCCCTCTGAAAACTACCTTACACTCCTCAGAATCCAATACAACTTGGCACAGTTACGGATCAAGTCATTTCTAGCTTGTAGCGCAATTTGGGTGTGGTTGCCACACCTTATGACGTCACAGTGACGTCATGAAGTTGAAAAAAAGTCAAAATCAAGCTTCCAAGTGAAATTTGAATTTAAAGAAGGTTTGGCACAAACATTTTGCAGTTTTTGGTTCACTTTAGCCACAAATTTGAAGTTAAAACATGATTTCATAGAAATTGATGATTTTAGAGCGATTTTTTGGCAGAAATTAGCCAATTTGTGTGACGTCATTTGTGCAATTAATTTGTTCTCTGTAAAAATAGACAAAAATAAACTGCAAAGTGGCTATACCCCATTACAAACGCATCATTGGAGTCTTCTCAATTGAAAAATTTCGAAAAAATTAAAAACATTTGCTAATTAGCCCAAAATGGCGGCTATTATGACGTCATCATCAAAAAATGCTGATGTCATCAAATTCCAGAAATTCCGGCATCAAATTAAAGCTCTTCATTTACTGATTCATTTGGTATATAATACTTCATAATATTATCAAACCTTTCCATTGAAATCATCAAACACAATGATTTGTTTGCTACCTGCTTCCAAATATGGGCATGTCACGTGACCTGTGAGCTCTATTGTTTGAAAATTTTTTGATCAAAATGTGGCAAATACATAATTAGTAAAAGTCAGGTAGGTTTGGGGGACATAGTCGATGCCTTTGAAAAACACGGCCAGAAAAACCTCGAGCACAGTGATCCAGCGGATGGAATAAATAGGAAAAAACGAATTTTCAAAAAAGTTTGATATTTCACATTTTCCATATGAAGGGAATGCCAGGGGTTAACAAAAAGGAAAAATTTTTTAAATCGGACCACTGGTTCTGCCACAGTGAATTTTCAAAGTTTGGTGAATTGAGTTGTTGTTGTTTTTCTTGGTGCTTCCGGCACAAATTGTTGTTTTTAGCTCAATTTCAAAATTTCACAACTCCACTTGAAGTAGTCCGATTTTTACGAAATTTGTTTCACATGAAAGACCAGCATCTACTTGTATCTCAGATGTCCTTTTGTTTCAAAAATGATACATAAAACATGGGTAACCGGACACACATACAACACTTAGCAGTTTTTGAGAATTTCCACGAAAAACGGTGACTCATTAGTAGAAACAAAAAATTCAAGTGATCCCAAGTGTTCATCCTAAATTACTAAAAAAACTACAGTGTCTTGGGAACATTTCTGCCAGAGGGTTTGTTTCAATTCGTTCTGGATTTTTTTTTTGTTAATTTTATGAACATATCCACCAGAATTCAATATCTGCAGGTAAGTTTCATAGGGTTTATGGGCAATGTCCGATTTTTTCACAAAACCAGTGTCCCACATTTGTCCTGTGTCATCTAAGCCGTCTTCATTGGAAGGTCCATCGTTGCAAAACAAAGAAAACATTTGCAAAACTATGCCTTGTTTGCCTGCTCCTGGTACGTGGACTACCAGATCTTTTTATTTTTATGATTGATTCTCAAAAGTCAGATTGCATTGATTCTTTTATTTCAAATAAAGATATTTCAGCACTGGCATGGT
The DNA here is from genome assembly GCA_964020215.1 of Aurelia sp. 3 sensu Dawson et al. (2005). Taxonomy (NCBI): domain Eukaryota; kingdom Metazoa; phylum Cnidaria; class Scyphozoa; order Semaeostomeae; family Ulmaridae; genus Aurelia; species Aurelia sp. 3 sensu Dawson et al. (2005). The sequence continues at coordinate 15,862,552 of OZ026576.1, read as the reverse complement.
TAAATCTCAAGATATCAACCGAACAGTTGTTTCAACAGTCTGAACATTGGACGGTGTTAATTGAAATTGAATACTTCAAAAAATTTCAAGTTTTGTTGACAAATTTTCTCATGTCATCATAAATGTTGCTAATTTCTCTAACCTTTGAAATAAATTTGAAATTTTCTGCAGTAACTTTGTAGTTGCAGTGATCTTTGATTTATATAAGATGTCTATTGAAATATCTAATTTAGAGCTACTTAATTTTATCATTGAAAACGGAGATTTATCTAAGAAGAATATTTCAGTTGAAGAAAAGTTTAGAAAGTTAGCCGAGGACCTAAAAAATACATATTGCTTGACGCTGGACATTTTCAAACTTCAAAGCACGCTGCGAGCAGTTTATGAAGTGCGCAAGAAAAATGAGGACTGGGACAGAAAAAGAGAACTTTTCAGTCTGATGATAATTCAAAGCATTCTCGGGCACCATCACATAGTCTGCCAGTTTTGCCAAGAACGGTTGGCAGAAAAAGTCTAATGGTTGAAAATGTGCCACGTCGGAAAGTTGACAGCAAGATTTTAGAGGGTGAACTGAGCACGGCCCAGAAAAATGGCATTGAAAAAGAAATAATGTTGCAAAAAATTGTTCAAGAGGTCTTCCGATCTCATGATTGGAGCATGTCAGCATTTCTCACAAGTTTAAATCTGCAGTGCCAAATTCCTATACCCGAGTTGACGTCGCTGATCAATCTGGCCAATTTGTCTCAGAGACAATGCCAGATGTGTAGTAATCTCCTCGTAAAATATGGAATTTCTTACTTCGGGCTACGCAACAAGATAGATGAATATAAGGAAAGTTTGTACCCATCAGTTGCTGTTGATAATCTTTCTGCTTCTGTAAAAGTAAAAGATCTCTTTGACTAAACTCTGCTTGCAATCAGTTGATATCTTGAGTCTAAATTTATAGTTTTAACCATTCCAATGCTGAAATATCTTTACTTGCAACGAGAGAATCAATGCAATTTAACTTTTGAGAATCATTCATAAAAATATAAAGATAGATCTGGTTGTCCATGTACCAGGAGGAGGCAAACAAGGCATAATTTTGCAAATGTTTTCCTTGTTTTGAAACGATGGACTTTCCAATGAAGATGGCTTAGATGACACAGGACAAATGTGGGACACTGGTTTTGTGAAAAAATCGGACATTGCCCATAAACTCTATGAAACTTACCTGCAGATATTGAATTGTGGTGGATATTTTAATAAAATTAACAAAAAAAATCCAGAACGAATTGAAACGAACGCTCTGGCAGAAATGTTCCCAAGACATTGTAGTTTTTTCTAGCAACTTAGGATGAACACTTGGAATCACTTGAATTTTTTGTTTCTACTATTGAGTCACCGTTTTTCGTGGAAATTCTCAAAAACTCCTAAATATTGTATATGTGTCCGGTTACCCATGTTTTATGTATCATTTTTGAAAGAAAAGGATATCTGAGATACAAGTAGGTGCTGGTCTTTCATGTGAAACAAATTTCGTAAAAATCGGACTACTTCAAGTGGAGCTATGAAATTTTGAAATTGAGCTAAAAACAACAATTTGTGCCGGAAGCATCAAGAAAAACAACAACAACTCAATTCATCAAACTTTAAAAATTCACCGTGGCAGAACCAGTGGTCCGATTTAAAAAATTTTTGCTTTGTGTTGACCCCTGGCACTCCCTTTACATGGAAAATGTGAAATATCAAACGTTTTTGAAACTTCGTTTTTTCCCATTTATTCCATAATTTCTCTGATCTGGATCACTGTGTCGAGGGGGGTGGAAAACACCCCCCCCCCATGTGGATTAGGGTTAATAAGGGCAGCTACAACTTGAGAAGCTTCCAAGAAAATCTGAAGAATTTTAAGAAATTTTCTGTGAAGTGATGGTCAAATTCTCAATTTCTTTAGAACAACTGCTATTTGAGAGAATATGTTACTTATATCAAAATTAGCTGTGTAAATATTTGTCACACAACACAAATCAGTAATGTCAGATTGAAATGATAGCAAAAAAAGAAATGCACCTGTGCATCACATCATTAGGATCATAATGACAGTTATCCTTTAGCCAAGCCAGACCAACTTTGAAGAATTTCTCCAAACGATCATGCAACTCTTTCCACCATCGTTCTATCTGTCAATATAAGCAATGAGGTAAACCTTGAATTTTCATTGCTTATCCAAAGGAAGAGAACCAAAAAAACCTTGGAGAGGAACTCTGATATTTTAAACTGCCTGACATTTATGGGTCCAATGGTTTCAATAGGACATGAGGACATTTGTGATTTTCTAACTGAGAATTTCAACTTCATTTAAATTTTCAATAGTAACCTTGGGAAGCATACAAGATGAGAAATGATAAGACACCACATGGCAAAATTTTTCTAGGTAGTAGCTCCCAGGCGCTGTAGTATATAATGATATCATCGAATTTCTGATGACAAAAATGCATGTGATGCTCTTTGTCAGGTTGTATAGTCACCATTACCAGTGGCAGTACAACAGAGTGAGTAAGTAATAAGCAACATATGACACAAATTCATTTCCTTAATAAATTTGCAGCAACTGTGTGAAGTTGTGGCTATTCAACACAATGATATGTGGGTTTCAATGCAACTCACTTGGTTTGATGGTGAAGGTCCATAAATCACAGAATCTGATGGATTTTCCACATCACCTTGGAGACTCCTCAAATATGCATGCATTGTGCTTATGATGGTTGTCTCCGTTCCTTTATCTATGCGGATAAAATTTGCAAGCACTTGAGTTTCAAAGAGAGCATCAAGGTACCATTTACCAACAAGAACTGGATCTGAATTTGATTTCCATACCCGCAACCATATGAGGTATCTACTAGCTGTGTCTATGCAACCATACACAGGTAAAGGAAATGTCAAATTTTGGTATCCCATGAGTTTATCATGGCCATCCAAAGAGTGTGTCCAATTTGATCCAGTTGTTATAAAATGACCTTTGGTTACCTTCTTGGCTCCTGGGGCTCTCTGTTTGAGCCCCTCAGGATCAAGGTCGGTCATGATATCATACGCTAAGTCTCTTGGAACCTTCATATTATGCTTTTGTTGAAGCTTTTGCGCCATTGCTCTATATCCTAACAGTGCACCAGGACCACCGAGTTCCTTTTGAACAGCTTCCTTGGCATCACTCAGTGTCACCCCCCTGTCGATATATCGAACGTTGAAATAGGCCAGTCTCCTGTCTAAAGATCTCATGCTCCATGGATAGGCTGGAAAATCCATTGACATGAAATCCAAAATCTTGTTTCGCTGCATATTTTGCAGGACATACCCTTCTAGAACTGCTTCGAGAGCCAAATTATCTTTCCATCCATGTTTTGCAGCCATACTCCTCCCTCCCTTGAGGTTACTTTACCCATGCAAAATGCAAAAACCAAGTGGAAAATTCAAAGCGAGGCTGATGGCAGCTCTCAGCCAAGGCGACAAACAGTGCAGAGTTGGCAGCTCTCGGCCACGTGGAAATGAATCTAATTTCAATTCAATTTCATTCATTTTGATTTCAGTTTAATTTCAATTTCATTTTGATGTTCTTTTCAGTCTTTTTCAAAATAAAAAGTAAATTGAAATCAAAAATGAAATTAAAGTGATTTCAAATTGCTATTTGATATCATTTTCACTAGGAACTCGTATAAAACTGAAATGGCAACTCTCGGCCACCATACTCATCTCTTACGGCTCTCTCGTTCATCAGAAAGTTTGCTGAGTATGTAATGATACTGTAGGTTTGATCTCCCTAAAATTCAGAAACCATGCTATTCCATCTTGATTGAAAAGGCTAAGAAACTTTGTAATTTATTTATAGGCTTGCTCAAAAATGTTTTCACGTTTACATAGGATGACAAATGTTTTGACATGATTTGCATGTAAATTTTTTTCAATTCCGTTTAAACATGTTTGCAAAGATGAAAAAGATCTAAAAACATTCCATTCAAATTGAAGTTCCACATGCATAATAGACATGCATCATGAACAATGGCAAGGTCTAGCTTTCCCCCAGTCTGCTGAGTGTGGCCAATTGAACCCTTTATTTAGCAGGGTTTCGGAAGTCTGAAGTAAGTATTCTCAAATATCAAAGTCGGCATAGTAGGCTTGAAACTGGTAAGAGATAAGTCTTTTCTGTTAACAACTCACCTCGGCGCTGAATCAAGCATCACATTTTGGCCTGTTTTTCTGCTTTCCAACATTACCTCTTGCAGTCAGACCAGATGGATTAATATCTTGCATGCAAGCATAAACAAGTCTTTGTGGTACCCGCAAACCATGAATTTCCCTTATCTTTTTGTGGGGTGAACGATAGCCAAGGAGCCTGCCAGGGCCATCCATCTCAGCTCTTACAGCTGCCCGAACCTCGCTGTCCATCCATCTCAGCTCTTACATCTCCTCGTCAACATACTTAATCTGAAAAAAATTTAGTCTCCTGCAGAGGCTACCAAAACTCCAGGCATACTGTGGATAGCTTTCTGCTATGAAGTCTAATACTTCCTTTCGTTTAAGATTTTGTGTGACATATTTAAGCAAGTCAGCTTTCAAATCATCATCGTTTTCTTTTCGTTTTCTTTCGTTTTCATCGTTTTCTTTCAAGTCAGCGTTTTCTTTTCCACGCTTTCGAGTACGAACCAATGCAAACTCGAAAACGCGGAAATCGACATTTTAATTGTTTTGCCGTGCTTTGCAAAGTGCTCCCGACAAAAAGAACGAGAGGGCTCTGCGATTCTTCCCGATTCGTCTATAAATGAATGAAATTAGGGCCTAAATTCCCTTCGTCCGAACATTTAATGAATTCATATAACTAGATGCTATCATATTCGACAGAGTGCTATAAGCCCGGGGGGGGGGTAACTTAGCTTGTCCATGGTACGGGGTTGTGCCATTTTTTAGGGTACCTTTTTCATGATAGATTCCGGATTTATTGGTATGGTTTTCAACAATTTTCTGCATTTTCCGGATTTATGGGTATAGTTTTCAACAATTTTTTGCATTTTCCAGATTTATGGGTATGTTTTTCAACAATTTTTTGCATTTTCCGGATTTATGGGTATGGTTTTCAGAAAATTCTCCAGATTTGTGGGTATTTTGAGAAATTTCTCCAGATTTATGGGTGGTACTTTTACGATTTGAATGGCACAACCCCGTATCTTGGAAACTCAAGTTACCCCCCCCCCTCGGGCTATAAGGAAATCAAAAACATTTGGAAACATTGTTGATGATCCAGGCGAGCGATTCTGGAACCTTTGAGACCGAGACAAAGAATTTCCGCGTTTTCGAGTTTGCATTGGTTCGTACTCGAAAGCGCGGAAAAGAAAACGCGGAAATTCTATGCTCCAAAAATGTTTTTGATTTCCTTATAACACTCCGTCGCATATGGTAGCATATGATGTAGCATCTGGTTCTATGAACTCAATTTAACTTGGAAAGAGGCATTTCTCGAAACTGTGTTAAACTTTTGGACAAAGGGAAATTAGGCCCTACTTTTGTTCACTTAGAGACGAATCAAGAAGTGTAGCAGAGCCTTCTCACTTTATTTAGGAACACTGTGCAAACGAATGAAAAATTTGATTTCCGCGTTTTTCTTTCCGCACATTCAAGTTTTCATTGGTCTCTACTCGAAAGCGCGAAAAAGAAAATGCGGAATTCTTTGTCTAAAAGTCGTTTGCCTGTTGCATCCGTTATTCCGAAAAATAAAAGACGTCTTTGGCTATTAATCCCTTTTTATCTCGTTTTGAGTAAAGATCATATTTTCCGCGATTTCCGCGGTTTCCGCGTTTTCGACCTGGCCATGGATCAATTGAGAAAAACTAAAAAAGACCAATTAAAATGAATAAATAATGAAATATAAGTAATGAGAAATAAAAAACTAGTGAAACAAAAATAACGAAAAAGATTGAAAATCAAATTTGGAAAAAAGGGAGAATAATTTAACAGAATACAACAGAATGATGGGCCACCATACAGGTGCTTTGTTAAAGATCCATGTTACAAATCATGCCTAGGCCCTTTTTCAAAACCTCTGGTTTCGGGTGCACTGTAAATTTTGATTTTGCAAGCTCGTATCTCCTGTGTTTGGTGGACGATTTCTAAATGCAAAGTATGTGAATATAAGTTGAAGATTGATGAATTAACCTATTCACTTGGAGAGTAATAACATTGTTTCGTTCCTATTTCCAGCCAAAAGGGAATACCTTTTTAGAGACACCTGGTAATTCCACACAGTCTCTCAAACATCAACCAAATCCTATGATCAACTTGAACTTTTTGACTAGATAAATCATTGCATGTAGGATCACACAAATATCTTTTACTGCATATACCAAGGATGTAAGCACCCCCTGGTTGACATAAAGAAATAAAACTCACAATCTCATGAGATAACTCTCCAACAAATCTGTTTAGCTTTCTCAGGAGTGATCTGTTCCTTGTTCCTCGGCATCTAGCCAATCTCCCAGAAAATAGTTCCTTGGTGAGTAGCTGTATAAATTAGAAACGAATCATCCATATAAATAGTATGTCACATGTATCCCAAGAATTAAACAAGGAGCCCCAAGTCGACAAGGAATGAGATGAATGCTGCATTGATTAAATATTTAGAGGACCACCTTTATGGTAGTCTCATTGGTTACAGGTCTCATCCCACCTTGAAATATCATTTAGGTCCGGAGGGACAACTAGCCCCGGAGAACTGTTTTTCTTGAATCTATTTCATGATTCTTGCAAGAGAAATAGCTTTTTCTTTGAGGTGCCCTAAGTGTTCAATTTTGAATCCAGCAGCTGAGCACCGCTAAAGCTAGCGAAATAGATATTTATAGATAAGTGGATACTAACGTTACAGCCAGTTCAATAACGCGGAACGCCAAAATTCCGCGGAACCGCGGAATTTAAATTCCGCGACAAGGTGTTCCGCGTTATTGATTTTTGCATAGGGCCAAAATCAATAACGCGGAATTGGATTTCAAGAAGTGTAGCAGAAGTGTAGCAGACGAATCAAGAAGTGTAGCAGAGCCTTCTCACTTTATTTAGGAACACTGTGCAAACAAATGAAAAATTTGATTTCCGCGTTTTTCTTTCCGCATATTCAAGTTTTCATTGGTCTCTACTCGAAAGCGCGAAAAAGAAAATGCGGAATTCTTTGTCTAAAAGTCGTTTGCCTGTTGCATCCGTTATTCCGAAAAATAAAAGACGTCTTTGGCTATTAATCCCTTTTTATCTCGTTTTGAGTAAAGATCATATTTTCCGCGATTTCCGCGGTTTCCGCGTTTTCGACCTGGCCATGGATCAATTGAGAAAAACTAAAAAAGACCAATTAAAATGAATAAATAATGAAATATAAGTAATGAGAAATAAAAAACTAGTGAAACAAAAATAACGAAAAAGATTGAAAATCAAATTTGGAAAAAAGGGAGAATAATTTAACAGAATACAACAGAATGATGGGCCACCATACAGGTGCTTTGTTAAAGATCCATGTTACAAATCATGCCTAGGCCCTTTTTCAAAACCTCTGGTTTCGGGTGCACTGTAAATTTTGATTTTGCAAGCTCGTATCTCCTGTGTTTGGTGGACGATTTCTAAATGCAAAGTATGTGAATATAAGTTGAAGATTGATGAATTAACCTATTCACTTGGAGAGTAATAACATTGTTTCGTTCCTATTTCCAGCCAAAAGGGAATACCTTTTTTGAGACACCAGGTAATTCCACACAGTCTCTCAAACATCAACCAAATCCTATGATCAACTTGAACTTTTTGACTAGATAAATCATTGCATGTAGGATCACACAAATATCTTTTACTGCATATACCAAGGATGTAAGCACCCCCTGGTTGACATAAAGAAATAAAACTCACAATCTCATGAGATAACTCTCCAACAAATCTGTTTAGCTTTCTCAGGAGTGATCTGTTCCTTGTTCCTCGGCATCTAGCCAATCTCCCAGAAAATAGTTCCTTGGTGAGTAGCTGTATAAATTAGAAACGAATCATCCATATAAATAGTATGTCACATGTATCCCAAGAATTAAGCAAGGAGCCCCAAGTCGACAAGGAATGAGATGAATGCTGCATTGATTAAATATTTAGAGGACCACCTTTATGGTAGTCTCATTGGTTACAGGTCTCATCCCACCTTGAAATATCATTTAGGTCCGGAGGGACAACTAGCCCCGGAGAACTGTTTTTCTTGAATCTATTTCATGATTCTTGCAGGAGAAGTAGCTTTTTCTTTGAGGTGCCCTAAGCGTTCAATTTTGAATCCAGCAGCTGAGCACCGCTAAAGCTAGCGAAATGGGTATTTATGGGTAAGTGGACACTAACGTTACAGCCAGTTCAATAACGCGGAACGCCAAAATTCCGCGGAACCGCGGAATTTAAATTCCGCGACAAGGTGTTCCGCGTTATTGATTTTTGCATAGGGCCAAAATCAATAACGCGGAATTGGATTTCACGGAACTTTTTGAAATTTGCAAAATGCGCCTTAGTGCCACAGTATCAATTTTTTGTTTTCCTTTGATGTTCTTTTCCCCAAAAAATATCTTATCGTATGTAAACTAAGCTTTACGAAGAACGAAATTATTAGGACTTTACTTAGGCCCATCTTGAAGAAACAACCTTTTTCCTTTGAAGATTAGCATTGCGTCAACAGTTTGAAATTACCCACTTTGTTGTATTTTTAAGACAACGATGATAAAATACTTCAGTTCTTCATCTAAAGCCGTGTAATAGGTCTCTCCACAATCGACTGGCCTGTCCGAAGAGTTCCGCGAGATGGAGTTCCGCGTTATTGATTTTTGCATAAGGCCAAAATCAATAACGCGGAATTGGATTTCGCGGAATTTTTTGAAATTTGAAAAATGCGTTTTAATGCAAAAGTATCAATTTTTTGTTTTCCTTTGATGTTCCTTTCCCCAAAAAATATCTTATCGTATGTAAACTAAGCTTTACGAAGAACGAAATTATTAGGACTTTACTTAGGCCCATCTTGAAGAAACAACCTTTTTCCTTTGAAGATTAGCATTGCGTCAACAGTTTGAAATTACCCACTTTGCTGTATTTTTAAGACAACGATGATAAAATACTTCAGTTCTTCATCTAAAGCCATGTAATAGGTCTCTCCACAATCGACTGGCCTGTCCGACGAGTTCCGCGAGATGGAGTTCCGCGTTATTGATTTTTGCATAAGGCCAAAATCAATAACGCGGAATTGGATTTAGCGGAACTTTTTGAAATTTGAAAAATGCGTTTTAATGCAAAAGTATCAATGTTTTGTTTTCCTTTGATGTTCCTTTCCCCAAAAAATATCTCATCGTATGTAAACTAAGCTTTACGAAGAACGAAATTATTAGGACATTACTTAGGCCCATCTTGAAGAAACAACCTTTTTCCTTTGCAGATTAGCATTGCGTCCACTGTTTGAAATTACCCACTTTGCTGTATTTTTAAGACAACGATGATAAAATACTTCAGTTCTTCATCTAAAGCCGTGTAATACCTTGTCGCAGAATTTAAATCACGCGGTTCCACGGAATTTTGGCGTTCCGCGTTATTGACCTGGCCCTAACGTTACATACCGGGTGACCCAGAAAAAAAACTGACCCTACGGGATCTGTTATAGAAAAACAACTAAGAAGGCAATTGAGATGACTCAAACGTAATTCTGTCATTGAAAGACTACGCTACAGTACAAGTATTTTTCGCAATTTTTTTAAGCACGGTAAATTTCCAGAATTAAGGATTTCAAAGAAAATGGCACACTTGAAATCCTGGAAAAGTAATCAAAAAACAGGGGATCGATTTGCAGCCATTTCAGATCTTCAAAACAACGAGAAACGTGCTTTATTTCAGGCTGGGAATAGGCAACTCATTCGACAATTTACAAAGCAAGTTTTAGTGTCCCTAGGTACGTAAAACATTCTTTTCTCAAGGGATAAGGGTATTCCTTATTTATTACTTACTTATTTATTTTCAAATACCCATTTTTCAATACTTCCTTTTTCACCATACTTATTTTTTTGTAATACTTGCTCTTTTTTCAATACTTAATGTTTTGAAATACTAGTTTTTTTCAGTACTTCTTTTTTCCCCATACTTGTATTTTGGAATACTTGTCTCTTTTTACGATACTTCTTTTTTCACCATACTTTTCTCTTCTTCAATACGAGGTTCGCGCCAAATGCGACATCATGTGGTACTGTGGTGCCATCAGTGTTCCAGATGCCATCTTCCACGCAGTAATCAAAAAGTCGAAGCGAAGATGGCCGATCATCGCAAATTGATAGATCAGCTCACCTCTTTACTATCGACACTGAAAGAGACTGAGGAGCACGTTGACACTCAAAGAAATGAAGATCCAGAAATGGAGATCAAGAATTTATACCCAAGTATAAGAGGTAGAGCATGACAACCTTCTGCGTCAGGTCCTTCAAACCCATTTCGACCATCTCATCCCGAAGTATCGCAGTTATCGAGAAGCACAAGTGAAGCACAATTCACACACAGACCATATCCTGCAAATCGTGCTTCATTGATGCCCCAGGATGGCCCTAGAGCTAAAGCTTACCAACCAGGACAAGGAAAACGGTACCAAACTCAGAGGAGCAAGTTTGGACAAAGCAGTAAAATACTCAAATCAGGTGATGGCAGTGGAAAGATGAGAGATGGTGTTAACCCTACACTCAATAAGAAGACAGATAGCATTATCAAAGATGTATTTTTGATACCAAGCAAAGATTTATCTACTGTGCCAAGAGGGAAAAAAGGAAGGAAATGTATACCAATTCCCTTGTTGCCACTGGTGTTGAGTTCAAGATTTTGATGGAACATTGGGACACAATTCAAGCATTATTGGATGGATTTTCATTTGTACCAGAAATTGGAAGACATCTTGGCACAGCTTCTTCATATAATGTTGAGTTTGTCAAGGCAGTTGATGATGATCTCACCATACTCAATCCTTCACTGAGTTGGAACCTCAAAATGGTTAGGCATGTGACTGGAGCTGGGCCTTTGTACATCCGCTTCTCAGGTGATATACAGAGATATTTAAAAACCAATATGCTGCTTGTAAATCATGTCTCATCTGACGAATCATGCTCCGATGTATCAGATACTGAGGTAAACACCAATCAAAACAGTCTGATGAATGCTGGCGAGGGGCCAAAGAGCAGTCTTTCAGCCTCAAGTAAAGCTACAACTTCTGCTGCTGTAAGTGCAACACAGCAGACTGTTCCTACTTTGTTCAAAAAAATGGAATCAGAGACATCAAATGAAGCAAAAGTCTCATGCCCAATATGTCATAGGCTTTTGGAAAAACAAAGATTGGTGAACATGCGGACATGTCTGCAGAAACAGAGACTGCATATGATTCAGCATATGAGTCGGCATATGATAATCTATTTGCTGACAGCAATGACTTTTTGAGCTTTGATGAAGAGCTGCTAAATCCTGTGTTTGATCCTAAAGATGCCACAGAGAATATCCCCTCCACATCAGCCACAAGAATGGATGATGCAAACTTAAAACCTCTCTGGAGCTCTACCCTAGAAAAGGCTGCACAAACACTAACTCTGCCACAAAGTAGGGTTGAAATAAGAAGGAAGGTTGCATGGCAAGATTTTCTTGCACTAAGGAAGATACCTTGGTTCAACATTGCCTCCTCCTTCAATGTCAAGTTTCTTGGAGAGTTGGGGGTTGATGGTGGAGGACCAAAAAGAGAGTTTTTTAGTGGTAAGGTTAACATCGACCATTATTTCTATTTCATGGAAAACGTTCATGTTTGAAGACGATTAAGCCTTTGCTGACCTCTTTGCAAACATAACTTATGTTATTCTTGAATGTCATGGTAAATCATTTTTGGTTGCAATATTTTAATACACAAAATATTTTTTATAAAAAACTAAAGAATTTGACTAGCACCCTATATCGACAGAGAAATATCAATTGAGCAAGCTGGATTTATTAAAGGAAGGGGGAAAAGAGACCAAATCGCAAACATCAGATGGATATTGGAAAAGGTACGCAATGTAAAGAAAGAAATTTATTTTTGTTTTATTGATTACAGCAAGGCATTTGACTGTGTGGACCACAACACCATGTGGCTTGTGATGAGAAAGATTGGAATTCCAGAACATCTAATAATCTTGATTAAGAATCTTTACCATAAACAAGAAGCACAGGTGCGAACAATGTATGGACCAACAGATTGGTTTGAAATTAGCAAAGGAGTGAGACAAGGCTGTATTCTATCTCCGTACCTGTTTAATTTATATGGTGAAATTATCGTGAGAAACGCAGGGCTATATGATAACAACATCAGAATCAAAGTACATGGTAGAACCATTAATAACTTAAGGTATGCAGATGACATGACCCTGATTGCCGAAACCAAAGAAGATCTGGGAGAACTTATCAGAAATGTTAAGAAGGCAAGCAAAGAAGCAGGGCTACTACTAAATTTAAAGAAAACAAAAGTAATGACGACGGCAGAACTTAACAACTTTGAAGTAGACGGGGAATCCATCAAGGTAGTACAGGAATTCAATTTTCTTGGCTGTACATTAACCAGGACCTCTGATCACACCAAAGAAGTTAGAAGGAGGCTAATGCTTGGTAGGAAGGCTATGACCAAGTTAACAACGATAATGAAAGACAAGAACATCACACTAAATACTAAGATAAGAATAACCGAAGCATTGGTATTTCCTGTTGTTACATATGGAAGTGAGACATGGGTAATAAGAAAAGCAGAAATGAAAAAGATTGAAGCATTTGAACTTTGGGTATGGAGAAGACTCCTAAGGGTGCCGTGGACATCGAGAAGAACGAACGAATGGCTATTAGGCCAAATAAAAACAGAAAGATCGTTATTGAACACCATCAGAAAGAGGCAATTTACCTATTATGGCCACATAAATAGAGCAGACAACAGTTTAGAAAAATTGATAATGCAAGGTAAAATTGAAGGGAAAAGAGGTAGAGGAAGACCTGCAACGAAGTGGTTTGACAACATTAAGACAATGACAACAAGAAGTGTTTATCAGCTCAACAAAGACACTAAAGATAGAGCTGGATGGAGACAGCAGGGTCATAACATCACCAGGGGTCGAACGAACCTTAAAGGTTCCATCACAATCTTCATGTTACTTACTGCACCATCCTGAACTTTTCTAAACAATGTCTTTTGACAACTTTCTGGTGTTTAGACATCACTCAAGTACATTCTGATTAATGGGGAGGAATAAGAATGATTTCCTTTGTTTAAAATAGTTTCTTAAGTTATATTTTCTAAGTGTTGAAGTTTCTTACTTTTTTGGCGATCTGAGAGTTGAGTTTCTAATAAGCAGTTTCTTATAAAAAGGAGTATGTTTGTAATCATGCAATGAATCTTAAAATCAATGATCAGAAGTAAATGGTGTGAGTGAAAGAAACATCTATTGGATGATGATAAAAGAATTCCAAGAAGGCTGCAAAACAAGGTGGTTCACATGTAAAACTGTGGAAGCCACTTAACAGCTTAGATAGGAGTTTCAGATAATAATTGATCTCCCAAAGAAAGAGTTGTTAATGATACTACAAGAATTGTTAATGAGTATTCAAGGATTGCGAATGATGTTAAGTATCCTTGTGATCAAAGATTAAATTGCTGCAAGGTCATTGCTGATATAAAAAATATTGTAAGAACACAGAAGAAATTTATCCTTTAGAACTGAATTATATCAGCTGTGAAAATATCCTAATTACTGTGCCTAGGACAGTCAAGAAGGGGGTAGAGGGGTGAAATGCCCAGGGCCGGGGCTGCAAAGGGGCCCATAAAGATTTTGTAGCATAAAAATCTATTATTGCTAGAAATCTTAATTGTGCATTTTCATGGCAATTTATCTGCCTTGAAAGAGCATTCACAGGAACCATCAACTGCAATGACCAGGTGCAAGCCAGGCTTGAAACAATGTGCTTGATTCATACATACCATTTCTTGCATAACCTTGACATGGAATGTTTGAGCAATTTTAAAGATTATCAGTCTCAAAAGGGGTCCTCATTTTCAAGGAGTCTAAATGGCACATGCACAAAAAATTTTCTTAGGGACTGCGCCTCAAACCCCCTTGCTGCCTCTTCCACAGATCACTCAAGGGCCTGAAGCTGGCTCACGACAGCCCTGTTAATGTGGCATTCTTACAATTCTAGAGATGATTTACAGCTTGTCTCTGCTTTTCAGTGGCACTTAATCAAGCACAATCAGAGTTGTTTACTTTGGCTTTGGATGGAAAAGGAAAGGTACCTGTTAACAGTGCCATGGCTGTGACTTCTTCAAAGTTTCGTCATCTTGGTGAGCTGATGGCAAAAAGCCTTGTTCAGGGTGGACCTGCTCCAAATTTTATGGCAACATGGGTATATGATGCTGTTGTCACCCCTGCGTCTATACATGGTATTCCTGTTGATGTAAGCCTTATCAGAAACCAAAGCCATGCAAGTATGATAACAATGGTGAGAGAGAATTGGTCTTTCATCAGAATCGTGTTCTTCCTTATTTTCAACAAACATTTAATAATTCTTGAAAGGGATGTGTGCAATGGAAAACATAGGCTTGCCAAGTGGGGCAAAGTAGAAAGTACTCAGACACAACAAGTTTCCTTGGCAATTCATTGTTAAAAGTACATGTGCAACTCGTGTTTTGAAAGCTATATTTTTAGTGTTTGTTGCTCTTTGAAAATGGAAGTTTGTAACCTTGCACAATCCATGGAGATAAAACTGATTGATATATAATTCTGAAAAGGTCTTGTTTTTTCCCATATTTCTTGTTAAAACTTTAATGCTAATTAGCCCAAAATTGCGGCCATTATGATGTCATAGTCAAAAAATGCTATGCTACTTATGATGCCATAGTAAAAAAATGCTGACATCATCAAATTCCAGAAATTCCGGTATCAAATTAAAGCTCTTTGTTTGCTGATTCATTTGATGTATAATGCTTTATAATTTGATCAAATCTTTCCATTGAAATCACCAAAAATAATGATTTGTTCGCTACCTGCTTCTAAATATGGGTATGTCACGTGACCTGTGAGAGATTATTTGAAAATTTTGAGTTTCATCTGAGTTAAACTCTGAAATCAGCCCCCTTGTCTACTACGTAGGGGGAGGGGATGGCACTTATACAAAATTCTAGAATTTACCAAATGTTTTCCATATTTTTAGCTACACAACCTTGCATGTTAATTTTTGTATTGTTTGGGATAAAAACTGCGTTGAATTTATGTATTTGAGCCTTACAATTGCATGTTGATGCCGCAAAATGTCGGATAAAAGATCGAATATATCCTTTTCACTTGATTTTGTGAATAAGCCCCCTCTGGAAGGTCCGAAATTAAATAAGCAATTCCGAGGGACTTACTAGAGCTTCTACGGTACATACATACATACATACATAGGGCAGGTCAGCTTTGCAACAGCCATTCCGCTGATAGGGACGTCCTATAATCAAAATTACAGCTCTTATTAAAATAATAGCTCTTACTAACTTACAAAATTACAGCTCTTATTAACTGCATAGTTACAATGACCTGAGTAGAAATCAATTAAAGACAAATGTTCAACATTGTGTTTGGAAGTAAAGGTAGTCTTGCTCTCCAAAAATTGTTGTACTTTGGCCTTTTTGAACCTGAACATTGTTTATCAGCAAATTGATTAGAGTTTACCTTAAAGGGGCAGCGTCACGTAACCGTAAACAAACCTGTTATCTCTATGATCTATATTGTTTCCCACACATGGCCATTGTGTTCCGCTCAGATTTTGGTGGATCGGGTGAATCCACGATAAAGTTACTTCTAAAAATCCACCAATATCTCTGCAATCCTACAACGTATGAGTGTTTGGTTTATTTCTCTAGAAAATTCAAGGGTCCATCTTCAAATTAACACCTATATTTCGAGAAAAGTTGTGGAAAATCTCTGTGATATAGACTATCAAAAATCCTGAAAAAACATCGTTTGGAAAGAAGTTTGTTTACATTACGTGATGCTGCCCCTTTAATTGAAATTGGTACACGAAGAAGATTTATAGATCTCTGTTGGAATAACCTTCCAGATGGCTGGTCCGCTAAAGCGGATGCTGTTTCTA
Source organism: Aurelia sp. 3 sensu Dawson et al. (2005) (assembly GCA_964020215.1). Lineage (NCBI taxonomy): Eukaryota > Metazoa > Cnidaria > Scyphozoa > Semaeostomeae > Ulmaridae > Aurelia > Aurelia sp. 3 sensu Dawson et al. (2005). The sequence goes on along the minus strand of OZ026576.1, from coordinate 15,846,388 downwards.
CCATGTTCTTTCCTGGGTTCTATTTTGGATTCTTCTATAGAAGCTAACCGGCCTATGAATCGCTGTCACCTTTAAATCATTGCTTATGTCTTTTTTCATTAGGACACTGGAAAAGTTGTATTCTAAGAGTCGGCAAATGATGGCGTTGAAGACACGGAACACTTCTTGCTGCTCTGCTCTTGTTTTGATTTACAAAGACAAAGCCTCCTCGCTGGAATCTATGCATCAATACGACCACTTGAATGTGTAAATCTTAAAAATGAAGCTTTACTGCAACTCTTATTGTATGGCGATGATGATTTTCCCAATTCATTGAATCAACATATTCTTGAGCTCACGCTACAGTTTATCCACGAAACTGGTCAATTTGAATGAGTTCTATCATTCACCCTATCCCGTCATAAGCCACCCAGCTTTGTAACTTGTCTGTAGGAAATGTCCTGTAATTAATAGTATTTTTTTCTTTATGTGTCTTTAATTATCTTAATTTAACTGGCCTGGGGGTAGACACAGCCTTTTGCTCCCTGGGGTCTACAGTCCTAGTAGTATAGTAAAGTAGTTTTGTAAGTAGTGTAGCTTGTAACGTGTATTGTAAAATTTTAATTGGAATAAGTATGTATAAAAAAAAGTTGTATTGATCTGGTCCGAGGTGCAAAGCATGGTTTGAAGCAAATGCAAATTTCCCTTTTGACAACGAAGGTAGCCGACAATGCTGCTGGTCTTACTGCAGTTCCTTGTCCATCAAGTGATGTGCTTGATTTAGACGGCAGTAATGACAAAAGTTTGATCAACGATGAAGTGTCCATTGACATTGATGATGCGTGACTAACTGACATTGATGGCGAATATCTACCAAATAGTGGATAATCGTTGAATTACTCTGTTGAAGAGAGTTTTCCACAACGTATGTCAAATTCTTTTTCTGAAGATGAGATGGACGAATATTCAGATTCATCAAGGGCCGAAGATGACTTTTTAGCTGATCCTTTCGGAAATGAAATAAAAGGAGGGAACTTGCGAACCAAAACAACGGACCCCATTTGTAGCAAGTTAGACCAATTGCTGAATTCAAACGCACTAAATACATGTTTTTTTCTTATGCTCAAAAAGGCTCTGGAATATGTGGAATGGCTCCTACATAGACAGAGTGATACGAGCTTACAATTTCAGTGGGATGGTGAGATTGTTGAGTTTATAGAAACATTAGAGTATCATGGCCACAAAGATGTTAAACTTATTGCGTGGACCTGGGCATCTCAATCAAGGGAAAGGGGCATTAAAACGTTCGACTGGGCGAACTGGAACTGGCCATTGCCAGGCAGGACGACAAGGAAAAAGAATTGTTCTGCACCTTCTACAGATGAAAGAATACATTCCTATTTGCTATCGAGTTTTCTAACGTTAGCATCCTCTAGAGACAGTAAAGTTGCACCTTTGCACGAAGATGATATAGTAAAAGTCATCCCTGTTTTCATTGCAAAAGATGCTATGCAAATAAAGCCAGGGTTCTCATTTGACGAAAATCAAAAGTTAATTATTGGAAGTACTTTAAAAATTGATTACAACTACGTTTCTGAAAATCCTTTCCCACATACAGAAACTTTGAAAGCACACATGTTTCAAGAGTGCGAAGTTCTTTGGATAACTAGTGCAGATAAATCAATCAGTGTTCCCTATGCTGTAAATCATTTACTGAAATCAATGTCTGGGGAAGAAACCAAAGCCAAAATGGTGAATGAAGCTAAGCAAACAGAGGTATGTATGTATCATTTAGAAAATGAACTGATCTCGATCAAAAATTCTGTGATCACTAACTCTGAGAAATGCAATTCAGTTTGTTCCGAGTGTACCCAGGAACAGTCCCTCTGTGATGTTTGTATGGGAAAAGGTGTATTTTCTGTGAATACTCTTGCGATTACTGCTTAAAGAATGGCACAAAATGTATAAAGCTGGCAGTGTTAGGAATATCAATGGATTCAGAGTCTCGGAATCGATCTGCACAAGACATATTCAAAGAAAAGAAGCTAGCTGGTGAACGTGATTCTTTAAAGTGCTGTGAGACGTTTCCTGATGCTGTTCATGTTGGCAAAAGAAAACGGCAAAGCTTTGCTAATTGGTTTTTGTTTGTTAATGGGGAAAGGACAAACCTTGTCCAACTAAGGACTCTTAGTAAAACCAGTTGAGCAAAGTTCTTTGACTAAACTCTGTACGGAATAGAGACTGTCAAGATGTTGAGTCACTCGTTGAGATAGGATCGAAAGTTGTTCGCTCAGTTTTATCATCAAACATACACTCAGGTACTCACACGATTGTTCCTGAGAAATGTAGAGTTACAAAGGACAACACAATAGGAACTTTGAGCTCACCTTTTGCCATATGTATTGGAAATTTTGGTTTGCTGTATGTTTCAGATGTTGCAAAAGGAAAGGTGTTTGAAATTTGAGCCTCACATTATCCAGGAGAAGTTGAGACTATTGCAAAGGGGCTTTCAAATCCAGTCAGTTTAACGTACCACGATGAGATGCTATATGTCGCAGAATGTGATTCAAGCCGAATAGCAATGTTTAGAAGTAAAGACACAAATGGAGAGACTTCACGTCACATTTTGATGTTATTGGTCCTTTTTACAGCTTTAACTCAACAATTGAAAGTAAAGTTGTTATTGAAACATTGTTTGAGACAATGTGGGTGTTTCATAATCATGGATTCAAAACTATTGCTGTTGTTTGTGATGGAGCTAGTAGCAATATGGCAGCTATCAAACTCCTTACTACTGCTAAAAGAGGAGCATTTGGCTTTTCTGATGGCAACACTAAAAACATAAAGTGGAACCTTGGTTCAAGAAGCCTTTTGCCCCCGACCTTGATGTATTCTGCATTATGGGTCCTTCACACCAGGTAGGTAGATCATCACAAAATTCTGCAGAGTTAGAAATATGTTGTAGTAATTAACCTTACTTACCATAAATACAAAATACAGTACGATGTGTGGGCATGAATATTTTTTACAACATTACAATATTCTAATTGGCCTGCCTTTTGTAGATACCTCAAGCAATGAAACAAGCAGGGAAGACAACGGGAGTAGTTTTTTGGGTCACACCATGGATTCTTACAAAGAATATAAGTAAGGTTTGGTAATACTTCTTAGAAAAAAATATAAACATGCTATAAATCATGATAATCAGTTTAGAAAGGATGTAAACCACGCCGCCATAAGTTGCAATTTCAGGAATGCTTTGGCCTGCTTAGCCCCTGTGCAGCCTCCACTGTCACTGCAGACAATGGTGGAGGGGAGAAGGAAACTTTGGAGAACTCACAGCTCCGCCCCTCTGCCATCCTTTGCAACGACATTAGTGGCTGCACACAGGCTAAGCCCTGCTATACAGCATTGCATATACTGTAGCTGGTCTACAGAAACAGCAAATCGTTGTTAAGATTCAAGATGCTGATACATTTTGTGCATCCACATGTATCCTTGAAGTCACTTTTCCCAAATCATTCAGTAGCCATGATAATCATGACAGAATACATCAAACAACACTACACTACAAAAGGAATGGGAATCTTCTGCTGATGCCCTATTCTGGAATAGAAAGGTGAAAACGATGCATCCCCATCCCCATTACAAAGGTGCATACAACCAATATGTAACATTGAAAAACTGTGAATCTTCAAACTTTCCCGCGGTCGAGGTTGTTGCATTGGTTCATGTTTTGTGCCCAGATGTAGTTAGTCAATGCGTAAACACGAGCACACATGCCTGCTGAATCTGAATTTTCATGTGTAAAGCCACAAAATCAGAAGTATCAATGTGAATCCTACTATTCGGGAAATGCTACAGAATATTAACCGGCTCAGCCAAGAGCTGGAGGATGGAGGAGGCCACCGACGGGTAGGAACTCAAGGTACTGCAACTTCTGTCAACAAAAACATGCACCCAGGCACATGGTAAGGCCAAAGAGGCCCCAATAGTCACAGGTCAAGGCCTATTCAAAGCCAAAGTGTTCCAGCTGAAGCGTCAGTAGAGACAGGGCTTTCACAATGCTTCCGTCAAAACTTGGTGCAACCAAGTCAACGGGAGTTGCATCCAGGCAGCTAAATGCTGGCCCACGCTTTCAAATGGCATACAACTTTAGGGGGAGCAGTGCTGCTAATCAAATACCAAATAATGGATCTCGGGCCCCAAAGCAGCCTGCCAAGGATAAGTCAAACAGCAGCCCTTTCCTTAAAGATGTTCTCCTTGCTGGCCCTGACGAAAACATGGTACCTTGTCAAAGTTGTCAGAAAATGTATGCTTCAGTTCATCATGGAAACAACCCCATGTCATTTAGCAATTATCTACTCAAAGGAAGAAGTCGACCTTTTCGAGCACCAGGAAGGTTTGTAAGAGGAAGAGGATTTTGAGATTGAGTATTTCGCGCTCCTGGGAGAGGATTTTGAGATTGAGTATTTCGCGCTCCTGGAAGATTTTGTGTGAGAGGAAGAGGTTTTATCGCAAAAGATCAAGCAAACGAAGGTCTGTCAAAAGCTATGAAAGTTGGTGTTCCACTCATCGGTAAATTGATCAAGGGAGTTTCAAAGCAGCAGAGAAGGGAAAAGAGAAGGAGTAGAAGTAAGAAGAAAAAGTGGAAAAAGTTGAAAGGTGGAAATTTGTGGTTAGATGGCCCTTTTGGAAAATTATCATCAGCACAGATTCGGTTTATAAAAACGGTCAACAAGAAAAGATGAAACAATTATTTTTGTATTGCAAGTTTTTAGTGACATGATGTATATATATTAGAAAATTGTTCAATGTCATCAATGAAAATGAGAGGTAAAGGAGTTGTTCGCAGTTTTAGAGCTCCCAGTCATTGATGACAATTTGTTCGTGGGCGAGGACTTGGAGCATTTTTTGCACAGGGTAGAAAAACAAGAAAATATTGCGGTGAAGGGAAAAAGAAATACTGTCGCCACCGCACCATGAAAGGAGAAGGATTCTTTTCAAATTGGCCGCTTGAATCAGATAAAGCATTTAAAGAACTCGTCGGGAAAAGCATTTTTGATGAATGAAACATTTGCGCGCATTCAAATATGAAGACCAAAGAACACATTGAATTGATAAAGTTCCAAATTCAAAAAACAGCGATGAATTTGGTGATTTCAACATCACACGCGAAGAAGAATTCATTAAATCCCACTGCCGAATTGTTCTATCAATTATATATGCTTAAACCTAGAAGTCCAAGACCAAGACTGAACTCTGCGAACCCAACAGAAAAGGACAACAAAGTAAAAAACATGTATCCCCTTAAAACTATCCCTTTAAACAAAAACTAAATAAATAGGTTAAAAATTAATTTAAAAGATTAATGATTAAAAAATGTTTCTTTATCCAGGCTTTCGCTCTTTGCATTCTTGTGACTTTTTTCTAATTTTTTCAGTTTTTTTTTCTATCGTAGCAGTTATTGCCGGGACTTCTTCTTCTTCATTGTTATTTTCATCCTTTTTTTGTTCTTCATTTTTCATTGAAATTCCAACCTGCATTAAATGAGTACCCAATGTATTGTCCTCCCACATTTGTTTTGCCAATTTTGAACAAAGCAATAACATTTCTGCGTATGGTGTCATTTAGGCTGTTATTGTAATCTTGTCAATCATTTTGGCAGCCATTTCTTCTACCAATTTTTGACACTTGAATCACCTAGTGACTTTTAGCAAGTGAGTGAAAAGAACCGTTGAGTTTGAACATCATATAGCCAAACAAAGATAAAAGCTCAAGTCCCATTGGGATGACACCAAAGATGTTGGTCCCATTGCAATTATTTTGAAATTTTGTAGAGGATTTTGACAATGGATTCTGAAAACTCAACAGTTTTGCCACTCCTTCTTTTACATCTAGCAAATTGTTATCAAAAATGGATAGTTAGATGAAAGTACATACTGAATTGAATTGTATGTTACAAAACAGCCACTGTCGTTGGATGTGATTAAACATCCTCACAAAAGTTTCATGATAAAGGCATTTAGAAATTTCATGTTTCAAGTTAACATTTGGCAGATCCAGAGGAGGGTATGGAGGGGTAAAAATTTGGTAAAAATGTGTATACAGTAGATACAGTAGGTCTTCTGCACACCAACATGGTTTTCCTGCCCTTAAGTAATCAGAATGTTTTTAATTTCTCAACAAATCTTTTTTTTAACTTTAAATTGTATAGAATATGAATTTATCCTCCTTTAAGTAAGAATCACCAGCAAAATGCCAACATTTTATAAATTATTGTTAGCCTTGGTATGAGTATCACAGTTTCCTATTGCAATTGGAAGTCAGTTATCTCAGCATCAAGGGGTATGGTATGTTTATTATGTACACCAATTAGCAGACAAAACAAGAGCTCATGCAAGTATTGAAATAAGCATTAAATGACTTAGGACATCCTGTTGACTTTAACATGATTGCTTGAGAACATAAAAGGTTGTTCGGGCATAAACAATCTATTGATACGCCATAGTCGGTCAAGTTCAGTTCAGTTGTGTTGAAATGAGCTAATGATGTAGTTAATGACATGAATTCCAAAAAAAGTTTGTGATTTCTTTGAAAGATTATTGGTTTTGGTGCGTGTTTTGAATCAAGCAAAGAGATTGTGATGTATTAAATCTGGTGTACTGTTAACCACATGCTGCATACCAAGACATGACAGAGAATATTTCTATAATGAAGAAAAGATGTAGCGTGACAAGAAGAAGCACAGCAGAACGCGTCAATAAAGTTCACAATCAAAAAGGAGCAGACCATGAGATCGATGCCAGGATCCTCCAGCGGACTTTAGATCAGCTGAACGGGAGAGTAGAGTTAAAAGATTTGGACAAGGAGATTTTTGAGTACATGTTAGAAAATGATGAAGAAGACTGTGACCAAGAGGAATAAGATACTGCAGAGATGTCAATTTCCTTACCACAACAAGAACACATACGCAATACTACCTCATGAAACCTTTGAGAACCCTGATGAGCTACCTCCAACAAAAGACAAATTAACTTCTGCAGCATGCTCACCACTAGGAGTCCAATTCCCGAAATATTATATAATCGGGTCATTCCATTTGAGCACATCCAGACCAAAAAAACCAAAGTCCCAGAATTTCTAGGAGGGTCTCAAACCCACGGACATTTCTGTGGGGGGTCCGTGGGCCAGTCCATGACTGCCCGTGGTTTTCGAGGAATTTTTCACCTGTCACAGACATTGCTGTGGTTTTCCGTGGTTGCTACGACTTTTCATTAAAAATGTCACGAACTAAGTTTAGTCATTTCTTCCTATCTCTCTGATGAAGCTCAGGTTCTTCCATTGGAAAAGGATTAGCGCAGTTGTATTTTAGTTGTATTCTCAGGTATGTTTACATAATAGCTGAGACTCAGCTGAGAATGGTTGCCTGTCACTAAAGTGCCATGAAGTACTAAGCCCTTAATTTATGTTGATGAGTTCACAAGTAATTAACAATAAATATTTGAATTCTAATTATACGACACTCCTAACTAGTTTTAAGTCATGATACCGGGTGAGTCAGAAAAACGCCCGGCGTTTGAAAGGCTACTGCTCCCTGACTATATAAGCAATGATATTTTGCAATATCTGATTAAATAGCTAACATGTTCAATTATTTTTAGAAATTTTCCTGACTAAAATTGGTCACTCCGTTCAAATTCTGTAGGCAATTTTCCAAAATGAGTCCCTTTGAGAAACGTTAAAAAACGTGCTAAAATTGCAAGCAAAAGTCCCTAATGTGTTTACCTCACAGCGATGACTTTCAGCATGCTTTAGCACGTGCTTTCGTTTTGGATGGTTGAAAAGCCTTCCCCCTAGTGTGAATAACATATTGAGGGGGATTCCATTCTCCCATGAGGACAAAATACATGAGCTCATCCAGGAGTCATAATTGCCAGGAAGGAGAACAAAGGGAAATTTTGCTTGCTGTTTTCGCTCGTTTTTGCAGGTTTTCGAAGGGGGCTTTCTGCAGAAAATCTCCTTTTTTGATGGGAAGGAATGACCGATCAAAGCCGGGTAAATTACTGAACCTAATTTGACATATCGACGATAAAACAAGACAGGTTTCAACATCATTGCTTTGATATTCAGGGAGCAGGATTTTTTCAAACGCCGGGCGTTTTTATTGACTCACCCGGTAGATCCGACAATCCACACTGCTCTAACTTCAAGTCACTGAGAGGAACATTTACGTCCTTGCCTGCTTTCAGCAACGATTTTACGATCTTCACTGCTGTGTGGTTCGTTTGTTTGTTCTTGCTACGCTTTGAAATTTGAAACTCGACGTGCTGCTAAAAAGATTCACTGTCAGAAATAAATAATGTCGAAACAGACAACGTTTAAAAGAACAAGAACAGACAACGTTTTCCAGATAAAGGACACCGAACAATCATCTTCAGCAAGGGAACACCAAGTAAGTAGATTTTGCGTGAACCTATTTTTCAATAATACAATCTTTATTAAGTACAACAGAAGCATCTCACAAATGTTTAATCATTAAAAACTTGAAAATTGTACAATACCGAAATAGCATAAAACATCTTGGGAACTAAGAAACTCTAGTACATGAGTCATGACCTACTAGGTTTGAGACGCCCTGAGAATCTTAAAGAATTCAAACTTTTGTTGTGACACAATGCAAGGGTGTTGCTAAACCATGATTCTTGAAAGAAACCCAGCAGAACCCTCTTTCTTAAGCCCGCCGCAGACGGAGAGGAAAATGCTCAGCAAAGTGGCATGAATGTCATTTTGCTCAGCAAAATTCTTGCCGTGTGCGGATGATTTTTGCTGAGGAAATACTCATTTGTGCAGCTGAGGATAATATCTATCACATTTAATAACTTCTGCCATTTGTGCCAAAATTCTCACCGTCTGCGGTGTCACTGGGAATTTTGCTCACTGCATTCGGTGCACACGTATTCACACTTTGGGCCTCCATCTAGCTGTGACCTGTGGTCGATACCATGGCAACATGAACACGTGTGCACTGAAGGCAGTGAGCAAAATTCTCAGTGACACTGCAAACGATGAGAATTTTGGCACAAATGGCAGAAATTATTGAACATGATGGATATTTTCCTCAGCTGCACAAGTGAGTATTTCCTCAGCAAAAATAATCCGCAAACGACGAGAATTTTGCTGAGCAAAGTGACATTCATGCCACTTTCCTAAGCATTTTCCTCTCCGTGTGCGGCGGGCTTTACCAAATAGACCGGAGTCCTTGCTTCAGAGAAACTAAGAGCCAATTTTGAACTTCTAACTTTTGTCACAAAACTTAGGTATTTTTCAGTGGCCTGATCCAAGTTTCCTGTAAAGGAAGCAAGAGGGAAACGAATAGAGCACTGGTAGCTAATATCAAATTCGAAATCACAATTTAGAAAGGAAGATCTTAGATTTTACATCTTAGATACTTCTAGATCATGAATTGCATAGATTTCTTTTCAGGTCAAACCTGCTCCTCAAGCTGAGGAAAGAAACAATGACGAGGAAAGAAACCCCATGCCTGGGTGCATTCCGAGGCCTTTCCACCGGAGAAATCCGGCGGAGAGCCATCTTTCGATTTCCTCACGCCAAGGTTTTTGGCGGAGAAATCTCGTTCATTGTGCTCTGGCGGCAGTTGGTGTGGTGCAAGTGACCATAAATTCAGTAAACATGATGGAATGGAGACAGTAGTTTTCTTCACTGTTTTTTCTCCGTTCTGTTTTTGGGCTTATCACCCGAATCTATTATTACCCAGTGTTCTTTCTCACTTTAATCAACACCACCAAATTGGCACTGGCGGCAAATCCTGCTATGCCCACATCCTTGGCGGAAATATCCGGCGGAGAGAAAAAATGAATGCACTATGCACCCCATGGAAACTGGCTCTTCGGCTTCCCTCCTGGACCAAATGAAGAGTTTGCGAGCAAGGAAGGAGCAGGAAAAGAAAAAGAAAAAAACAGACCCAAAATGCGGGGAATGTGGCCAGTCCTTTAAACGGGCACATAACTCAAAAATGCACATGCCGGCCAAACACTCTTCACCAACGAAGAGTGCTCCAAAGCATCACTGCCGTTGGCCAACCTGCGAACAGAAGTACGTCAGCCGTGACTGTCTGCAGGAGCACATGGGGAGAGTGCATTTGAAAAACCATTTGAAACATTTGTGCCCGCATTGCAACAAAGGATTCGAAAGAAAGGGCTGAATGCAAAAGCACTCTGAGATTTATAGCAAAAAGCCTACAGAACAACCAAATGCTGTAGAGCATACTTTTTAGAGATCATTACGTGGTCTTTCTCCAGCACTCCTTAGCATTAGCATATCTACTGGGATATTTAGGGTAAAAAGCAAAAAGGTGTAATAAGGTGCCTAGGTAAAAAGGTGTGATATGTTGATTGCTGTAAAACGTATAGGCACTTTTGATAAAGTATTCACTACAGTTGCTATAGTGCTGGAGAAATATTTCGTAGTACCTCATTAGTTTTTCAAAGTTCTACAAAGTGTAGCATTTTGCAGTTGTGTTCTGGTTTATTTTTATCAAAAAGATTCACAAAGTTGTATCGTTAAAGCACATCAAGCCGTTGTTTCAGTTAAAGTCTACCAATTGATTCCTACCTTGAATGAAACTCTTCGCTTCCAACACCGGATGAGCTGTTGGAAAGAGTAGCAGTTTTCACGCTTTTGGTATGAGGACGGTATCTTTTTTTAACATGTTGGTCTAAAGAATCAAGAAATAGGCCATTTTTTTAAATTTGTGTTTGGTCGGGAGTGTTTCGAAACATTGGAATAAGGAAAGGGTATGCTTTGATGGAATGCCCCCAGCAAAAATCTGGTGATGTGCTTCCCCGGAAGTCGTGCTCAATTTATAATTTCTATGACGTCATACATCTTTATGAATTAGCAATTTTTAGATGAAAAATCATGTAATGACTTGAAATATTGATAAAACTAGTTGGTTTCACTCAAATTATGTGAAATTGATTCGCCTAGTGGAAAACAGGCTTTAGCTTACCTCAAACAACGTCGCAAACTGCAAGTTCAAACCTGAACTACTCACCTGTGTAAAAACAGAGAGAATTGAATGTGCAGCTCCTCCACAGTAGCCATACTAAAGGGGCACAATTTTTTGGGGACACCCTGTAGTTGCAGCCACAAATCTAAGTTCTTTACGAAAAATGGGTGCATCACTTTTTACCGATGCATGAATCACAAATCCAGTCTGAAAAGTCTTCGTCTCTGTCGACACTTATGCAGCATTTGTGAAACCATTCCTCTGCACAATTGGTTGAGGTGCAGCAAATGAGTTTGTCAAAGTTAGCATTTCGGAGGCAAGTGCAACATTGGGCGCCTCCATCTTGTTCAACCGTTCCATTTTCTATGCAGTTGTCACAAATATAGTCCCCGGTGGGAACACTGTATAGGCCAATACATCCGAGATGAAACCATTCGTTAATGCAATATTTGCCAGAGCTGCATCCAACCATCTCGTCAAAATCTAAGAGCAAAGAGAGTTTTATCGGTGAAGTGTTGAAAAGAATTTGATAGGCAGCTCTCAAAGTACTTCAAAAATGTATTTGAATTCCAAAATAAGGACTAATTATCGAAAATAAAGAGGTCAACTGTTGCAACATCTTTTCATCCTAGGCGGCCAAGTCTGAGCTTGGAAATTTGGTCAAATTGAGATTTTTGCATATTTCTAAAAATTAAGAAACCACATTTAGTCGCATAAGGAATCTCACAAAAGCTTCTACTCTGTATAGAACGTACAATCACAAAAAAGTAGCAGTATATTTGCTCACTTTCCACTAAAATAGTTGATAAACATGTTGTTCACAATGACAACATTGAAGAACTCCTTGAAAAGGCAAATTTCCATGGTGAAACAAAACAATCTGATGGTAGGTTTCAATGTCGCTACAAGGGATGCAAGAAGACATTCAAATCTGATGGTAAAACTTGTTCACAAAAGTACAGATAATAGCAAATCATAGCAGGTCATTCTCTAAAAACAAACACCACAGGAGAATTTTATGTTTTAAAATTGACCTTTTTCAACTTTAATAAGTATCTACAATGATTAATTTATTCACCTTATCTTTCATTCAGGACCTCTACGCAGCAATAAAAATCGCCCACAAAGAAATATCGTAGGTAATCTCATCGTTTTTGCTTCGTTTATGTAACTTTCCTTCCAATTTCAAAGCAGATTGTTGAATTATTTGCTAACCATTGCGTGAAGTGTTTTCTGGGGCCTATCAAGTCTGAAAGGAAGGTGAGGAATGACTGGTTCTGCACAGCCCACAGCTGCACTGCCAGGTTATTTTTTGACACACATTCATATCATACTAACAATTTCCTCATGTTTGAATTAATGATATTTCATTCCTCATCTAATTAAAGATGAAACTTGCTTATGTATTGATTATTTTGGCAATTGGAACGGGTTTCCAATATCTTCACATCTATCATCATTTTGATTTTATTTCATAATAACACAGCTGTCTTTGCTTGTTTTCGTGTGAAACAGAATGCCTGAAGAAAGTAGCTACAAAGGAAAAGGATGAAGAAGGTAATGACCGCTCTTGAGTACAATATAAGTAATTTTTCTCTTTCTTCCTGGCCAGCACATCTTTATCTTATGAGCGCTATGGGTGGATGCTTCGGGCAGAACAGTTAAATTCAGTTCCATCCCCATCCATCCAATGTATTGTGCGCTCAAAATTGAGATAACTGGCGATCACATGACAATGCAAAATCCGTGTCTAAAAAGCCTCCTGTGGTCACACAAACATAACGTGACAGTGGGGTAGGATTTCAAATGCAGACAAAGAGAAATGAATTACCTTATAACAATTACAAAATGGCAGTAGATGAAGGATAGGACTAGCACTGAATTTGTGGTGCCATCTCAACTGATTGCAACCAGACACTGTTCATGTTCATACTTTGATTCTGTGTCTTCTCAATGAGGATAAATCTATGAAGCATCATTACCTATTGAAAGATTCCTCAGCAAATAAGCAAAGACCTGATTCGTTTTGACCGCTGTGCAAAGTGCTTTTGGGTCTGCTCAAGCTGCCAAAAGCAGCGAGATGGGAGGGGGTGAACTTTTTGGGGAATGCACGCAGTTGTGGTGGAATCTATTGTGATCCAGGCCTCTTGAGACGCAGTTTGGGATCAGGCGCATGCGGAAAGTGTTCAGAAGATAAACAAGCATGGCTCGAAAAATCATCGACCCTGGATAGCTTTGATAAAGATAGATGATTTGACTTTATTTTTTTCCTTGGGATGGAGGCGATATTTATCAAGGAAAATTCAACATGAAGAAAGGACCTTTATGGAAAAATGGCTCGCTGCCGCAAACTGAGCGTTGGTGGATATTATCTGCAGAATATGAGCATCATGTTGAGACAGGTCAGTATTCTTGAAAAATTGGCCTTCTGTTACTTTTTTTTGCCATACAGTTTGTTCAGATCTTAAGGACGAATATATCACTTGTTTGTTTACATGTAAACAGGCAGCTCGTAGGGAGGTCTACAAGATGAATATTCCCCGGAAATTTTTATGTCAGCCTCGTCATGGCCTATAATTTCATGAATCCTATTCCGATGATCTATCCTGATACATCATGTCCACAAAAATTTTTATTTTCTTGTAACAGGTCTTTTTCTGAGGGAAAAACCTAAAATTTAGTAAACGGGGGGGGGGGGGTGGGAACCCCTCAAAGAAACTAATAAACGGTGGGGTCTTAATAAACGGGGGGTGGGAACCCCTCAAAGAAACTAATAAACGGTCTTAATAAATGGGGGGTTAGTTTTCGAATTAGTTTCATTCAAACACATTCGTACATTTGAACACATTCGAATTAGCTTACAAGTACACTGCAATGACTTCTTTTTCTAAAAGAAGACATTTGAATTAGCTTACGAGGTGCACTGCAATGACTTCTTTTCTAAAAGAAAACATTTGAATTAGTTTACGAGTACACTGCAATAGTTTATCTTTCGAACAAAATTTTGTATAAAAATCACATTGAGCTTTGGACATTGTTTTGCCAAAATTAATAAACGGGGGGATCTTAATGAGGGCTGGGGGGTGGATAAAATTTTTGAAAATTAATAAGCGTCCCCCTTGTATTAGGCACCCAAGAGTAAACAACTGAAAATTGCAAAAAATCTAGTCATTGCCGCTAAACGAAACTAACGCCACTGCGTAGGTGATATGTTCAGCTTCAAATTTCTCACGAAAAATTGGCTAACATTGATTTTTTTGCGTTTAAGTTTGCAAACATCACTTGAAGAAACTGCGACATTCATGCATAGGCCATTCTATTTTCTTAGCATTCTTGCTGTTGTTGTTCCTTGATGGCCTTTTGTTTTTCTGTTCTGCCTTTTCACAAAGGGTTTCCGGATGTTTTGCTGCCCTGCTGTGTTGTTTCATCATATTTTTGAAGGATCACTTGTCTCTTCAATGCATTGAAATGATATTTAATTGCCATTTTATAAATCGTTTTATTGCTTTGAGTTCATATTTTGCTACAAAACCAAAATGCAAGAACTTGTTTTTGAATGATTTACAAACGAATTGCCCCAAGTTTGATGGCTGCATAGCAAGAAAGCATGTTCAGTTGTTTCACATATTTTATCAAATGATTCTACAACATTGTATTTGTTTATGTTATGGAACAAGTATCAACTTACCAAAGAATTGATCATTTGCTAGTAAAACAAATAGCTACTTGTTCTATATTGTAGCTTTGTGTCATTCTGTGATTTGCAATTCCTCAGGCAAGCTGATTCAACAATCCCCTTCTATCTTCATAGGAAATGTAAAAGTTGCTGCTAACTAAAGCAGAGATGAAGACCTCAAATATGGTATCATATGAACGATGGAAAACAACCAAGCAGATCTTTAGAAATTTCTTACTTCCTAAATCTGCAGCTAAGCTAACCCAAGCAAACTTATATCACCAAAAAGTGCTGAGTGTTAGACATTAGCTTTGGTAACCTTGGCTCCATGTGAACTGCGTTCGCACCGTTGCACACATGCCTAACAACCTAACAGTCGGATACCTAGAAGAAACGCGACTCCGCTCCTTTTACCAAAATATTTCAATGACAAAGTTTGTAAATACATGGAAAACAATTCTTTTTAGATATATAAACAACGGCTTCTTAGCCTTGCCAACAAAAATCAAAACCTTGTTAATAAAACAAGCACTCAATGAACTTCACCCGGCTATCCAATTCACGATGGAAACTGGAAATAAAAACAAATATTGAATCCTTCAATTTCTTAGATATGGAAGTCATTTGACGCGATGGCAAATTCGTTACTACCGATTTATATTATAAACACACAAATCCACCTGACTACCTCAATGTTCACAGCGTCTACCCATTTCACAAGAAACAAACAATCCCATTCAACTTAGCCAAAAGAATCGTATTATTCGTTTCTGATCCTGAACGCATGAAATTCCACCTCGGAGAACTACCGGGTGTCCCAAAAAAAGTTCCGACATTTGATGGAACACAGAGAAAAAGTTTATAAACCTAACGATTTCTATTCACTCTAGTTACATGCTAGACATTTCAACTTGTAGTTTGGCATATCCTGGGAAGATATTAGTCATCATAAAATGGAATTATGAGATCTAACATTTCATGTTCATGCTCAAGACGAAACCAGAGAGATTCGTACGGCGTCCTTCCTCATGGTGGTAAAAGGGGACCCCTCCAAAGACCAACACATACACTCAGTTGACGATGCTTTCATTACCTTGACAAGGGGCAAGGTTTCATATCACTGAGCACAATCAAAGTAAAGGCTATTTTCCAGTCAGTGGAATTTGCCGAGCGTGCAGAAATTCTACTGTTAGCTGTTGTTATTGCTTTTTCATTTTGTGAAGTGACACCTGCCCGAAATCATTTTGTGGATTGTCTTGGGACAAACGGTTTGCTGCTTTTATTGTTGCATTATGCCAAGTGGGAAATTCAAATAGGAGTTTCACTATTCCACAGTTTCACAGTTCTTTTCTCTAATGAAGATAGTTCTCAGTTCCTTGTTCGAAGTGCCATATAATCCAACATTTCATTCTCTGGCTTCGTGCAGCTTGAATTGAGTGGTAAAAAGTACCAACTTAATATGTTCCCCCGAGACCTATTCCCTATTGGACTCGATTTTCAGACTTTTATTTGAATGTGCTCAGTGAGCAGAACTCTTTTTTGTCATCTGTTTCTCATCCGGAGATTCCCCCTTCATTGCGACAATGAAGAAAGGCGTACAATCTCTCTGGTTTTGGCTAGGTTGAAAACTCGGACGTCTCGGACATCTCGGACTTCTCGGACCAAATTGTCCAAGTTTTCCAGGTCCGAGTTTTCCTTTTAGCCCTATGTTCAAACTTGAAAATTTGCACCTCTCGGACGAAGTTGGCCGACTTTTTCTTTGTCCGAACTATCAAATTTTTTTTTGTTTCTCTTTTTTTTCTATCCAATATAAAAATTTACAATAACGATATTACCTAAAACAGCACATACAAACTACTGTACTACACTACAAGAACGATACCATGAGGAGCAGAAGACCACGACTACCCCATGGCCATAACATAGAGACAGGTAATTAAAACTAAGTCTAAATATACATTCAAATATAGACACAAAAACTAGTACAAACACTTTCAACTGATAAATACTAAAGTCGGGTTCACATTGGATGTCGGCAATTGCTGTGTTTTGGATGTATCCGCTAAGTGATTACTACTATCAAATTTCTCCTATGCACTAGGAGAAAACTCGGACATGTTGGAACTCGAAAAAGCGGACTTCTCAGGCGAAAAGGTCCAAATTTCCTTTATGTCCAAATTACTGAATTTCTTAGCTTTTTTCGAGAAGCGACATTCTGTTTAGTCATTTTACTTTCCGATTACTTATTACAATTGATGATATAATAAACAAAACTCTCAAAATAAGTAAGGTCCATTCCTATCTGACTGCTTGAAGAAAATAGATGCGAAGAGTCTACCATGCTTTAGGGGAATATTCGGAAATGTCGGACACAATCATTTCACAGAGGTACAGGTAGTGAACTTGAAGATTGTTATTGAACCTTTAACAGCCTCGTAAGGAACTCTGAGTACCCCAAATCTGATAACTTTATGAAACTCTCAATACTGGCCCAAATTCTTTGATTATTTTAATATGGATATTGCATCTTATGTCTCTTTTTGGTTTGATAATGCAAAGAAGCTTCAAGAATCAGTATGAATCTGAATTTTATCATCCATGAATCTGAAAAATGGTTCTTGCTGAATTACAGGGTTAAACAGCCTTTCCTTATCTTCTTTGTATTGTAAAAAGTCATAAGACAATGTATTTCGCTTTCAACTTTGTTACGTACAGCGCAGGGTCGATCATTTACTTTCTTTTCGTGAAAGTTAAGAGTTAAGAAACTCTTTTCAATAAGAACTGGGTCCATAGAAAGTTGCAAAGTCTAGAGCCAAGTGTTTTTTTATAAGAAATGAGCGTATTAATTTTCATTGATTGTTTATAAGCGTATATGCCAAAACGGGTTCAGCGGAGGTTGTGAAAGTTGTTGTGTTCGGCCATTTGCGATCGCCCCTTTGATACTTCCACATTTAATTGCATTTAGATATCTATTTATTGCCAGAATGGTCAAATTTACTAATGCCCAACCATGTCTAGCATAAAACTTTGAAACCATAAGTTCGACATAAGTTCTGGGTGTGGGTTGTTTTGGTCACTGACGAGTACTCCTACCCTAGGTTAGTTTAGATAGCCCTACTCAGGAAATGACTGATAAGAGCTGTGGTCAACTAGAAATGTATCCTTATTCAAATTGTTGATTTAAAAATGGTATAGAATTCTGTAATGGAAGTGAAGCTCAAACATTTGGTTGATCAGAAATATTCACTAAAGTATACGGAGATGAAGGATATCCCCCTTGGATAATACAATGTGAATTTGATGACAGTTGCTAAGAAGTTTCAGCACACAAACTCAGATGATTCAAGGAACTTGAAACTTTTAATGCAAAGCGAGCAAAATTTTTTAATCAAAGTTTCAAAGTTTCTCAACTTGATAATGGGCTCAGCTGGAACGTCGTGATTCAGAAAACTCTGATCAAGGTACGATTAATTCTATTCTTGAATGTTTGTTTTAAAGGTTCTTAAAGGGTGTGTTCCATGGCGCCTGTGAGTAACGCGTCACTTCTGTGAAAAGTAGTGAAGAATGTTATGATTCAGTGAATAAAGGCTTTCTGTACGGTCATCCTAAACTTATAAGAAACGGTAAGCTCGATTTTCGAAACTTAGAACTAGCCTCTGAATTTAAACAGCCATGAAACTTTTTGTAATTTGCAAAGTGTCCCAAAGTTTAAGAAAAAAATTGATATCTTAGAGAAATTCATGGAGAAAATCGATAACCTAGAGGAATTCATGGAAGAAATACGATAATTTGGACACAAGGAAAAGTCGGACCTTTTCGTCCGAGAGGTCCGCTTTTTCGAGTTCCAACATGTCCTAGTTTTCTTCCAGTGCATAGGAGAAATTCGATAGTTCGGACAATGAAAAAGTCGGACAACTTCGTCCGAGAGGTCCGAGTTTTCAAGTTTTAACATAGGGCTAAAAGGAAAACTTGGACCTGGAAAACTCGGACAATTTGGTCCGAGATGTCTGAGACGTCCGAGTTTTCGACCTGGCCAATGGGCAAGTCTAATGGTCAAGGTTCAAGAAAATTACCTTTCCGGAAATTGTTTCCAGAAAGTCTGATTACATTGAAAATAACCGTAAACTTTACTGCAAATGTAGACGACCCACATTCGGGCAGATGATTGCTTGTGACAGTGCAAAGTGTAATACTGAGTGGTACCATTATCCCTGTGTCAATGTGTGGATCAGCACATCTAACAATTTCACACATTTCTTTCTCACTTTTTTGGGTACATAATATGAATTCATATCATTTTTATCACTATGTGTTTCTAACCATGCATAAAGCTCATTCTTTTTGGAATAAATAGGCTCAAAATATGAATTATTGTGAATATAACCTTCTCGAGAATAAAAGGTTCAACAACATTGTGCTATTATGAACTTCTTGCATTTAGTTTTTAAAACTTTCTTTGCATTTCTAAAAAACATATTACCAGACCAGAGGTGTTGAAAGCTTTAGCCACTTGTATATGTGGAAAACTGTCACAAAAATATGTAAATCAAAAAGAGCGTAAAGTTTTTTGGGACTATTCTAGAATCGCACACCTAGGGTTTTGGTAGGGGTTTTGGTAGGGTTCAGTCAGGATCAGTATAGCCACAGGTGTGCAATTCTAGGATAGTGCCAGTTTTTGGATGTGCCAAAAACTACCAACTAATCACTAATAATAAACAATGCACAACAAGCAGAGGCTATGCCAGAGAGAAATTTCCTATTGGTGCCTGCGTGTGGTAGCTTTGATTTTCATTTCATAATTTAGTAACCCAACTTTGACTTTGTAAGAAAAAATATTGACAAATAGTATTTTTTACACCTTGCACTAACCAAAAACACCTTACACCAGCCACTAAACCAGAGCAGAGCACAGTTTGATTCTTTCATCAGACCCAACAACAGTATCACCCACATTTGTCTTTGAAGTTTGAGTTTCCAAGACGCTCGCTGGAACATAGCAGGCGATGATCTTTTGAACCCATTTGATGTATTTGATATAAGATATTATCTGCAGCTTTTGCCTCCATCAAATCTTTGTCTTTTTCAAGGATCTTCATGATAAGAATTTGCAAATTATGAAGAAATTTAAGCTCAATATTTTGGTGCGAATCAAGCAGTGGGAATTTCGAAGTGCCTAGGCCAAGCGATAAAATCCAAGCCCAAGGATCAAAGTGAGGCTATGTTTTGAGCATTCCTTCTGGCGATTTGTGGCGACTGTGGTAGATCACATACATCGCCACAACCATTTCACAATCTTTCCTGCATACATTTTGTATTGGATACCATTTATCATCCTTCGCCTCTACAGTCGCACAAAAACGATGCTAAAAAAATTGGTTCCAAAAACAATTGTTTTTATAACCGCGCAGTTTTTAAAATATGCGTACAGTCGCACGCTTGTTCTCTAATGTATGCGTAAAACTTGCTTTTGTTTTGTAAAGAAAGGGCTCCCAAATATAGAAAGCATTCAAACCAGGGGAAACAGAACAAGGCAAATCGACTATGGGCCCTCCAAAAGTGATCAGTGATATGGTGATATGAGCAAGAACGGTATGGGAATGGAAATAATGAATACAAAGAGTTTCAATAACTTAAGGCTGAACGAAGAAATTCAGAAAAAATTTCGAGTATCAGTGCCTGAATTTTCCTTCGCTGATGGCACACCGTAAATTATCAGATATTTAACTTAAAAAGAAGAAGCCCTTGGAAAGTTGACCGTCTTCCGTGCGTCTGCGGCGACTGTCTGGATCCGCCCCTGCGGCCATGAATACAACAAAAGACAGAAGGAGACTGCAGAGCATGATAATAAACGTTTCCATCGTTGGATCTTCCTAGCCTGTTCAAATTGCTTGGGAAGTTAGCAAAAAAGTAAGAAATCTAAATCTTGAATAAAGACACTTCTCCATTCTCATCAAGATCCTCAGTCAATGATCAACAGTTTTATTTAACTTGAAACTACGTGTTTTTAAACTGCCTTCCTTCAGATATAATCTGCCTGTCAGTCTTATTCTGAAATTTGCTTCAGTTGCTAAACATCCGAATCACATTAAGATAATTCATAATCATAAAGTATAAATAAGGCCATATAAAATAAATTAATAGATTCTCATCACTAAGTTTCGAAAAGTTGCGCGAGGCGGGAGGTTTCTATTTTATATACCAGGTGAGCCAGAAAAAAGTTCCCACTTTTGAAAATTCATAACACCAAGGCTACTGCATGGATTTGAATCATTCAAATTCTAGTTAGAAGCCGAAAGATCAAAGTATTTTTGCGATTTTTCTCGCTGTCCTACCAGCACTACAAATATAGGTAAATTCAACTTTACAAAAATTTCATGGTTGATTGATTACTGAAAAATGGCCCAAAACATTGATCAATTCATAAATGACCTCTCGCAGAGAATAATGAAGGAAATGCAACTTCCCATGGGTGAGAAATATCCTCTAGGCATTAATTTCCTTGGCATTGAAAATCTTTCATATTTGTTTGAAAATCGATGTCTTATAACTCTTGAAGGAGGTGAAACGCCCATGGCCTATTGTTCGATTTGAATAGAATCCTTACGATTTGATCAATGTTTTAGGCCCTTTTCCCGTGATTTTGCAACCATGAAATTTTTATAAAGTTGAATTTACCAATATTTGTAGTGCTGGTAGGACAGCGAAAAAAATCACAAAAATACTTTGATCTTTCGACTTATAATTACAATTCGTATGATTCAAATCCGTGTAGTAGTCTTGGTGTTATGAATTTTCAAAAGTGGGAACTTTTTTCTGGCTCACCCGGTATAAAACCTTTTGGTTGATCTTGCAAAACCTACGAGGGAGGTATAATTTACTCGTTGATTTTGTTGTCTGGGCTTGTAACATGCCTGTAACTGCATTCTGCTGCTTCATTGTTGACTGCTTATCGCGTACAAACAACCTAAACAGATGCGCAGGATATCTGCAATCATCTGCAGATATTAACTGCAAATCATCAACGGGACATTGACAAGTATGAAAGCACGGAAGCCCCTGAAAGCTAGTCAAATCATCTGTTAAGGGGCAAAACATCAAAGTAAGCTTGTTTCTTACGGCGTTTGATTGAGTTTTCAGGCAATAATAGGCCATATAAAATATAAAACATATCACAAATCTTGCAAACGACGGGCGGGCGGCACTTTTATATTTTGTAAATAAAATATAAAAAATTTTAGACGCAGAATACATTTCCCATGCAGGCGGTGATGAGAATCTATTAATTTATTTTATGTGGCCTAAATCATAACAAAGTCTTGCCATGTAAATATATTAAGCTTGGGTCCAGGTCTGGGGTTGTAAGGTATGGTCTGGGGTCGTAAGGTCCGGGGTCGTAGGGCCCGGTTAAGAGAACATCCTGTGATATAGTTTGATTGGGCAATGGTCAGGACAATTTTTAGATAAGATCCAAAATGACTCAAGATTATATACTGGGCACAAATAGGTTGCATTGAATGTAATGTATTATAATTGTTCGATAATCACTAAAAAAGAATACCTAGATGGAATAAGACTGATCAGACTAATGTTGAAGCAATTAAGTCATGCCTTATAATGACTTACTGTACATTACACACGTTCCTTTCTTCTCTAAGAAAGTAAAAACTTGACCCACTGAATATTCTTCAAATTAAACATACATACTTATCTTCTTATTCCCTTATTGAGTGCGGCTGGTGTAATCTGCATAACGCAGGTTGCATGATGCAGGTTGCAGGTCATATTTCATGGCCAAGGGCTGCATGGCTGTACCAAGAGGCTGTCACCCACAAGAAGGCTAACATTTCTGTGTCAGGGGGATTGCAAATAGTTGGTAGCAAATCAATATCATGAATTAAATCACATGGTTGCAAGTGATTAATTGCCTCTGACTCAGACTTTGATGACAACAAAACATTGTTATCAAATCAATGTGGAACCAATGAGCGACATCATTCTATTCATATTAAATATCCATAACTAACATGATGCAATTGTAATGGTATCCTCAACAACCTTGTGGATTTTCATGACAATGTTATGTTTGTTTGAGGGGAATTTCGTGGGAATTTCACTTAGTCCTCAAGATCTTTTCAGAGCAAAGGTTTTTAAGATTTTGATGGATTTTCTCAAGACCAAAAGAATTTTTGCCAGAGGTCTACGAAATTTTTTGGGAATCAATGAAATGCCATTATGTTAGTTGCTTCCTCGGAGGAAGCTTTAAGTTTTCCAAGTCTACCATTTCTGTTGGCCCTATTTCAAGCTCAAAAACTTGCACTTTGTAAGCAAAGTATTCTGAATCTTCTCTTAATTACCGAAATTTGTTTCATGCTCCACAAGAAACTTTGACAAAGTATATCATAGACAGAGCATAGATTTTTTATATCAATTGTAAAGCTTTGAAACCAGACCCCCTGAAACTAAAAAGATTAGTGTCATCAACAAGGTGGCCCCGTGGTACAGCCATGCAGCCCTTGGCCATAAAACATGATCTGCAACCTGCCTTATGCAACCTGCGTTATGCAGATTACACCAGCCGTATTGAGTGCTGAAACTTTCTTATGGGCTTTTGTATGAGTTTCCTGTACAGTAATTTTGATTCTTCACAAGGAAGCACTTGGAATTTCTTACCTTAAGAGAAAGGCCTTTGTTCCAGTATTAAAAGATTTATTTGTGATTTAAGAGTTGGGTCTAAATTATGAAGGGTTTCTCAACCAGCATGGTGTATAATGTTGCAATGCAAACACGTTTTTTTTCAAAGGCTCACTTCCCCAGATCTTAATGTTTTGTCATGTTGCTACTGTTTGCCCATGCTGCAAATCTTCCCAAGGCTTCTTCCAATCTTTCATTACTCATCCACCAATCTTGCACCAATCCCATGCACTCTGCTGCAAAGTTAGAGACTGCTTGACACACAGTGCTACCTGGAAACAACTGACTTCTGACCTGCCAGCAAAGCGTGAATCCAAGGCAAAATGGATCACTTCTTTTTGACACCTTTTGTAAGCGATCTTTTACCTTGGATGGAAGACAGCATTCGTTGCCAAAGGTGTCCAGATAGACCTGGGGAATGATGTAGGCATCATTTTGAAGACATGCGTGGCTAAAGCCAACCACACACAGTGATCCAGAATCGCGAAAATAGTACAGAAATACCAAACAATGAATTTTGAAAAATGACTTTGGCGCTATTTTTGCTTCAAAGCTAACACATGGATTAGTTTAAAACAAAAAAAACCCTTATTTAAATTGGAGGTATACTTGCGGAGCTAAAATTTCCCAAAGTTGACATAAACAAATGAAATGCAATATTTAGTCAATTTCACGATGAAATCTACAGTTGCCTTCAATGAAGTCTATCTTCAAATGTTTGTAGAATCGCTCTGCCAACTTGGATTTATGCAAGATTCCCTTTGTCTGAAAGAGTAACAATTTGACTATATCTTGACTCAAAATCTAAATTTTCGCGATTTTTGTTCTATTCAATTTTTGCGAATGGGCACTTGTACTATTTTGGGAACCTTAGGCCTAAAAATAAAAAAATATTTTGAAATTCAAGTCAAAAAGTGAAATACATGTCAAAACATGTCTTTGTGACACACTTTGTTTTTAATTTGAAGCATTGGCTGGACTTTTGCCAAAGGTTTCGTACAAATTCGTACCCAAAAAATTTTTATGCAATTTTCTTTAATTGTGGTATTTTCGGGAAAACGTTGCAATTTTCTACAACAATTGTTGTATGATATGGAATATCTTTCTTAAGTTGTTATCAAGGAGAAACCATGGATAAAGCAAATGAATATGGACTTGTAGACATTGTAAATGACCTTTTATGCTATAGCTTTGTGACTAATATGCTCTTATTGCGAAAAATAAGTAGTTAAGTATCTATTTAAGGTAGGCTAAAAATAAATAGCTAAGTTTAGCCCTACTATTTACAAAATACATAATCTACAATCTGATAGAAGAAAAAAACAATCAATGCAATTTGCAGGACCAATGAGAGTTAAGAATCTATCGTGTTATGCTCCATGCCTTCATTTGATGCACTGCTGTTGCAAATTGGTTGCTATGATGTATATAGGCCATTTAAAATGAAGTAGCACTTCTCTTGGGCATATTTTCAAATTTGCTATATTTTGTTTCATGCAAGTCAGACCTTGGCCCTTTCATCACACTTCAATCATCTTCTTAGGGTAAGTCATGGGGAAAAAGGACGCAAAAACAAATCCAGTGGTGCATACACGTATCTTTCTATGAGAAACTGCTTATAAGAAAGAAAACACTGAACTCTCAGATCACCAAAGAATTAAGAAAGTCCAGCACTGGAAAAAACATAACTTTAGAAACTACTTATTTTTATAAAGGACTTCTTAACAAATGTTTGCTTTCTTTCCACTTTTTTTCTTGTATCATATTACTTATAGGGTACTTGAGTCACTGCTTGAGTATAGCCTAAACATTGGAAAGGCTTCAAAAAAACCTTATTTTGAAATGTTCTTGAGGGACCAAGTAGCAAACAAGAAGATTGTTATAAACCTTTAAGATACTCGTAAGAAACTCTAAATACTGAAAATCTGATAATTTTAGGAAGCTTTCAGTACTGGCCCAGTGTCTTAGTCTCTAATAAAAAAGTATGTGTAAAGTAGATCTTCATCAAAACCTGTCTAACGTAAATGGAATGTTTTAGTTGAAGACTTTCTTCCGAAAAATTGGATCTTGGATCTTGGAATCTTAATTCTGGGATCTCAATATCTGGGATCTTAATTTCTCAGATCTTAATTTCTTGGATCTTAATTTCTCTGATCTTAATTTCTGGGATCTTAATTTCTGGGATCTCAATCTCTGGCATCTTAAAGGGAATCAACATAGTTAAAAGCTGGCCCGGGCCAGGTCTCTGGTAACCTAAAAATAGCTAGCCAATCAAAACCATAGAATGATTCATTCATGTGATCAGTGCATGTGATCAGTTGCTGCTGTCAAGGAAAATGGCGCAGGATGTCTCCTCGCCTCCTTCGAAAGAACCGAAGAGAAAACGAGATGGAAAACGTTTAGAAATTCGTCATGGATATGGCGATGCAGCTAAGAAGGTATTTGGCGAGGTGAAATTGATGAAACACGCGTTGGGATTCGAGAACCAATGCAACACGTTAGAATGGATGTTGACGGCAGTTAGGCGAATCTTTGAAACTGCAGAAAGACATGATCCTGAGCATGAGCGGACGAAAAAACCTTCTTGTGGTACCAAGAGTACCAAGGTTCGCAAAAGCAATTTGAAAGCAACTGGTAAGGAAGCGAGTGGAAAACCAGACTCAAAAAGGTAACATTGTTTGCATTTATTTTAGTTACTTGGATGAAAACCATAGTTTCTTTGAGTTTACACAGTATTAGTTTAAATTTTTAGGCACCTAAGACCTAGTAGGCCAATTTTTCTAGCTGCAGAAACATTCTATTCCATTGGTCAGGGATTGTTAGTCCACGTCCACAGTCATTCTAAGTGTTTAGGAAGAGTTTATTCTTATCAAGAGAATGGACATGAGAGAACATGAAATTTAACCTAATAACAAGATTGTCACGTAAGGTCTGCAGGAGTAAAGTGGGAAGGCTGGGGTAAAATGGTTAGTGTTGATTGCCAGAAAACAGCATACCATGGACTGATATATCAGTGTTCATTGTGTTAAGGAGGGTAGTTTGAATGGTTTGCAAGAGGAAAATGGTGAAAAAAGATTTCATCAAAATTTATCCATGCTTTTGGCCCTACCCATTTTACCACAAACTTACCTGTTTCACCCCTGAAGACCAAACATATCTATGTATGTAAGAAAACAGGGCTCAGATAATAAAATGAACATCCATGAAGCCTGTATAATTTCCACTTGCCTCTGGAAAGCGGTCTCTTATTTTCCAGATGATACATGATGGCACCACTTTCCGATTTCTTCTCAAATTATGAATTGACGGTATGCAATAAAATACTCTGATGCATTTCTTTTGGGGTAAAAAGGGTAGTTAAAAAAGTCTGCATTTTTTTGCATGGCAAGTTCCAAACTATGCTCTGTGAGCACATGATTTTCAAAGAATTTATGTTCATGGTTCTTTTCCATGTTTTTGCACGTTTTTGCAGCAGACCCTTTCAACTTCTTTTTTCATTTCTCTACACTGACCGCAAATACACCATTCAGGTACACCATTTTTTGCCTTGCATTGTTTTCATTTTTCAACCATGCTGCTTTCCTCTGCATCTTCATGACTTGTATTGCATGCGTTGTCTTGTTTTTGTCCAAACTTTGATACAAGCCCCCACAGGCTAGGAGACAGTCTTGCCATCCCAGCCAATCATTCTGTGATTTTATCCTTCTCAAGGTTTTCACATTTCTCCTAAAAAGGCTATGAATACTTTAAACATTTTGCATATAAGATCCTAAGCTCAGTACATTCATGACAAACTACAATTATAGTACTTTGTATTGTGTGCATCTCTTAAATTTCATGCTACAGTACTGGCATTAAAGGTGCATATGAAATACCAATACTGAATTGTTAGTTCTAATGAAACATTTGCTAGATACTGCATGCACCATTCTTTGTCAAAGAATTCCTATTATGATATATGTACAGTACAACCTTCAAAAACTTGTTTCAAAATTCTGAAATGTTTTCGTACCACTTAAGAGGTCTTATCAGGCTTTTGAGGATTTTAAGAACCCTACAAGAACTTTTGTTGTAAATTTCTAAGGCTACTGAGGTAAAATGGATAAGTTTGGGGTAAAATGGGTAAGGTGAAAAATATTGGATAAATGTGGCCAAGATATTTGTTCAGGGTTTTCCTCTGGCTAGAACCACTCAAACTTCCCTCCTTGACATAGTGAATGTTGATTGATCACTTGTGGGTCTACTGTTTTCCAGCGATCAACACTACCCACTTGATCCCAGTCTACCCATTTTATCCCAGTAGGCCCTATACAAAAGGCCTTTACCATATTTAATTGACATGTGCAGTACATGTGTCATTTTTCTTGCATTATGTTCAAATGTAAGCATCAGTTGTCAGCAATGTTAGAAATAGCAAGATATTTTGTGCGAGTGCAGTTACAGTATGCTTCACCACCACTGATGGTACTGTACAAGCTGCTTACACTACTTTGTAAAAACATCCTACCAGGACACACCTTCACATCTCTCTAGGCATTCTCTAATCGCTTTTTCTGATCATCTGCTTGCCCTTGATATCATGGCTCTTTCTCTGTGCATTAATCTTGTTTAACTTCTAAGCTTCTTCCTCCCTATGCTTACATTTGCCCTTTCTGCAAGAGCAGACATCATCCTTGAAATAAACCCTTTTGTGGTTGCATGGTTGCACTTGCAACCAACTGCCTCTGAGTCACTGTCAGTACTCTCTTCATTAAATTCATTGCTTGAACACCTGCAGTCACTACTTGACAAATAATCCTTCTCTCCTACTGAAACCTAAAGCAAAGTGCATGCTCTTAGAAAAAAGTTTCTCAACCAATAGTCATTGCTTTTTCAAAACAGTTTTGGTTGTCAGGTCTATCCCAGATTGACTTTTCTATTACCTTTAAGACTTAATGTAAGCCTAAAAATGGCAATCAGTTACAGTTACTGTACAAAAGCCCCTGAAATATGGAAATTATCAATTCATGAGGATGGTGCAAGGGAGTTAAATGCAATTACTGCCATGGAACAAGAAGTTTAATTGTCCCCCTTTTCTGCAAACCACTAGCTACAGTAAAAGTAAACATATTTTTATCAAGTTCCCTAAGATGGAAACATTAATTTTATCAGTAACTCAACACTAAGGGGTCAGTCATTATATATCAATTTTGTTCCTGATTAGTATCATTTTGATGGTAACTTTCAGCCCCCACCACTCCCCACCCTTAGTGTTTTGGTCCATTCAAAACATACAGTAGGCCTATGGTAGGTCTAACGAGAATGGGAAGTACAAGACCCAACTCTCATGGTATTCTGTGGCCACTACAAGGCTGCATTTCAAAAGTAGAGTTATCACTTCTGTGGCCACTACGAAGGCTGCATTTCAAAAGAGGGGAATGTTGCAAGAATTGTAAATAAATATGACGAGTAGCTAGTGATGAATGTTTTTAATATCAGACTACTGCAAACCTTTTCCTTTTTATTTGTGCATTTTGCCTTCTTGCATTTACAGTTCTTGCCACATCTTGAGCCATGTTTCATGCAAGCACAACCCTGCTTGCACATTCCCTTGCATCCACAGTACACCTGTGGTGCCCCTTCATCGTCCAAGAGTCAATTTGAACAGGGACTTATTCAAATCATCTTCGGCAGCAGTCACTTGTGCACTGTTGACAAGAAGAAAAGAAGAATGATGATTTTAAATTTTTCACTGAGGTCCAACACAGTTCGGATGTGCAAACTCCTTGTTTTATCAAAACAAAGTAAGTCTTGATTTCGTGTGTGTGTTGGGCAACACGAACGAGTGCACTCAGTAAGAATGACAAAATGGATTGTGAACTAACCTTTCAACCAGTTCTTTTCTAATATGCTCTCCAGTTCGTCCAAATGTGGACTTGCTACAAGTATCATCCTCTAATTACTCGAAAAAAACTCGAGAAAGCGAGCGAGGGAAAATAAAAAGAGCGAGGGAAAATAAAAATGAGAAAAAAAAGAAGGAGGAGGAAGAGACTTGTCAGGCACATTTATCCGAAACGAGGCTCCATTGTTTTATGCACTTTGGTGTACAAGATTCTGTCCACCGGCATTCCTTTGTGAAAGGGTTCGAGCCAATCAAAACGTAGTATGCCTTCATGGGAAGACAAAGAGCTCACCTGAACAGGGGGTAGGCCTGATGCACAATAGCCACAATAAATCGTCGATGATGGCTGAGGTCGACAACATAATCGATGCTGTTGGTGAAAAGTTTGGGTTTGCAGAGATAAAAGATCATCAACGGGATGGGCTAAAAGCACTTATTGAAGGAAAGGACGTATTTGTTGCACAACCAACAGGATATGGAAAATCCGCCATTTTCCACATGGCACCATATGTAAAAGCTGTTTTGTCAGGCGCGACATTCCATGGCCTTGCCGCATCGAGTGATTCTCCGATTCCTTTATTTTCCTTGGTAATATGCCCCTTAAACTGCTTGATCACAGATCAGACACGCAAACTGTGAGAATTGGGTTGTACTGTACTTTCTTTGGTTGACGAAAAAGATGCGAAAACCAGAATCAGACAGGGAAAGTATCCCTTCCCTTTTCACATCCCCAGAGGCAATTCTTGGAAAATTTTGTGATGAGCTGAGACAACTGGATTTTCAAAGGAGGATTGCATGCATAGCTGTTGATGAATGTCATTGTGTGGTTAAATGGTATGTATTTTCAGCGTTTACAACAACATCAAAGGATTGAAACATATTTGTTTTGAAACGTTCAAGAGGGCATGAATACAGTAAACATGGGGTAAGCTTGAAGACTGTTATGGACTCTTTAAGAAGACCATAAGAAATTCCAAGCATTCAAAATCAGATAATTTCGAGAAACCTTGGGGACTAGTTATTATTAATGGTGGAGGGTGGGGTGGAAGATATTTTTGGAACAGTGTGGTATTTTCTTGACCCCCTTTTTCTTGATTTGTCTCATTTTAATTTCAAATTCCTCAACTGAGGCCTGGGCATAACTTTGTTAAAGCCTCCTTAATGCATTGTTAATTTGCAATGAATTGTGCGAAGCGGTTCGTGGCTCTTGGGTGCGGCTTTGCGGGCGGATGGTCCATCTTTCCTTATTCACCCAGTTGTTTCTTTTTTTCTTCTGTAAGCAAGTTAATGCCTTATTTAGCTCATGCCCTGACCACCCCTGGGCAGCCCAGCAGTCAAAAAAGTTTCTTGCAAAACTATATAGGGGCAGGGAAAATTTTCGGAATGCCAAGGGAGAATTCCAAGCTATGAATTTCTGGTATTTGTCAAATGGCCAGTAGCCTTGGAAAATTTATGGCTAAAGGTCAGAGGGTAGGAAGGATTTTTCAACAAATACCTGCGAGTATCCTTGGGGATGGTCAGGGTAGAAACTGATCAAGACAAGAGAATGATGGTTTGTTCACTGTGTTGAGGTGAAATTGTGTTATTCTACCGGGTGTCCCAAAAAAAGGTATCCGGATTTGGTCAACCCTAGCGATAAGCATATAGCGTGAATCAATCCGAAATGATTTTCAAAACATACCTCGATAGCCAACTTGAACATAGATACCTCGTTTGTTGATATCGGTGCACTGAGGGTGAAGATATTAATCTTCAAAGGAGAAATTTGCCTCCACCTCCAAACCAGAGCTTTGGCCCTTTGGCCTAAGCAAATTCTTGAAGCTCTGTGAATGAAATCAACAAAATTTGAAAACAGCAAAACAGATGTGTTTTCCAAAATACAGTTCATGTGAGACCTATCGTCAAGGGAGCCCCGAAATCAGCTTCATTCATCTCAATATCGACAATTTATTTAACACTTTCTATTCACCGGTGAAGTACTCCCTTGAGCATCAACACTCTTTTGACATCGTCGAATCATTCCTTGAAACGAATTTGTTATCAGAACTCTTGAGATCAGGTTGATCATCGCGTATCTTCGAAGCTGATTTCCCGGGTGGGTCATCAACAAGAGAGGAGATATCTATTGGCCCCCAAAAGATCTCCAGACCTTCCTGTCGTGGCCCCCGAGAGATCTAATAAACGATTCTTTTCAAGGAATGATTTGACGATTTCAAAAGTGTATTGATGCTCAAGGGAGTACTTTCACCGGTGAATAGTATGTGTAAAATAAATCGTCGATATTGAGATGAATGAAGCTGATTTCGGAGCTCCCTTGACAATCGGTCTCACATAAACTGTATTTTGTAAAACCCATCTGTTGTACCGTCCTCATATTTTGTTGATTTTATTCATAGAGCTTCAAGAATTTCCTTAGGCCAAAGCGCCAAAGCTCTGGTTTGGAGGTGGAGGCAAATTTGTCCTTTGAAGATTGATATCATCACTCTCAGTGCACCGAATTCAACAAACGAGGTATCTATGTTCAAGTTGGCTATTGAGGTATGTTTTGAAAATCATTTCGGTTTGATTCACGCTATATTCTTATCGCTAGGGTCGACCAAATCCGGATACTTTTTTTTGGGACACCCGGTATTTCATTTGAAATGTTGTATATTTCAATAAACAGAATACGAACCAAAATTTTTGATAACTTAACAGGAAAGACAATTACTCTTGCTTCTAAAGATGTAGGAGATGCAGGATGGCACCATGCTTTGTAGAAACTGTTTATTTCGGAGAGCTTTGATTGGCTCGAAGTTGGGATATTCAAAACATAATTCATTACTGTGGGACCTAAATTTTGCAAGAAAGGGAAGGCCAAAGAAAACAATGAAAGAGAATTCACATAAAGAAATCTACTGATTAGGCCCAATGCTACTAACCTTTCCATCTTTGCATTGCTCTGTGATTTTCCCTCGTTTCTTTGTACTGCATCAGCACCGTACACCAGCATCCTTACAGACACGGTCTTGTTTTTTCTTAGTAAGAGTAATTGTCGGATGCAATACAAGGTTGGATGCAATTACTTGGATGATGGATGCCCTGTGGTATCCTCGTTTTAGGTTTGATGAGACTTGCTCTCACTCTGTTGCTATTGCTAAATGAACTTACTGTTTTTTAAGCCAATCTGAGGTCGGAGCATTCTCGGGATTTAACGGCATGTCTGAGTAGTCAAGGAACTATCCAGTTTTGTAAGAAAGTGCTTAACATTGTTAACATTTCTAAGAAAGTTCTTAACCCTTTTTCCACCGTCTATTTAGGCCCATTCTTGGGCCCAATTTGTATGTTATCTAACTCTTCATCTTGAAAAGGTTTTGCACTGAAGAGTGGATTTATATACTGTCAATGACATTGAGCACAGGGGAGATTTCCTTCTTGTTTTCATTCTTTTCTTTTATTTAGTTCAATCCATTCATCCACATGATACACAGCAAGCCACTAAGGGACTGATTGCATGGGCGAGTTGACCCGCTTGTAGCTCATTTACGGCTCAGTGAGTTGCCCCGATGCTTTGGTCCTATCCTACGTAAAAATATTTTGTGATTACATGAAGCGAGCAAACCCCGAGCCAACCAGTCTTGCCAGGTGGACCCGTTTTTCAAAAGTGGGTCAACCCAGCCAGGCGAGGTGGCCTTTCCCATGTAATCACAGTAACAGGGTCAACACCGGGTTGACTCGCTATACGTGCATGTAGTTTGACCACTGGCCATCATAACAGAATGGCTGCTGCTGCAAGCGCAAGTGCAAGGAAGTTCTCTTGGACACCAGAATTTGTGGAAAATTTGATAAAGTCACTCAGTAACATTGATGAAACTCTTTGATTTCACCCAAATTATGTGAAATTGATGATGTTTAGGCATTATAATTGAGGAAACAATTTTGCATTGAATCAAATTACCATTGCTTATTTATTTAATTAATTAGGAACCACAAATGTTCATGCGAAGCTGAATGGAGTTTTAATCTGAGGCTATCAAGTAAGTATTAGGGTAGCTTTTAGCCGATTTTAGCCTGTTATTTAATGTAAGTATACTGTTTTTTCCTGATAGCTCAATTTTTTCAAAATTTGCCGTGTTTTTGGTTGCCTAGCAACCAATCACGTGATTAAAGATTAATTGATGCTATTTTTGGATTCTCCTTTGTTTAATCATAACACAGTGCAAGTTTCATTATCATAGCTATTATAGTTCCGAAGATAATTAGGTTGAAAATCACTTTTTTTCACCCAGTTAAAATAGGTTTAAGTACTACTTGACAGCATGAAAATGATAAAATTTTTTCTAACATACATGAACTTGTTCGTTGGCTGCTATTATCTCTGCCTCCATTCTATCATGTCCATCTCCTGGAGGTGATGGTTGGGCATCTGCATCTGCACCATTGCTTTCATCTGTTCTTGGGTGTAAATGGAATTCATAGATTTGTAAGACAAATTTTATGAACATTTGATTACTAGTAATTTTATGACGCATGAAACTGTTCTTAAGTGTAAGGAATGGTGCACATGAGCAATAAATAGTGGATTGAAATACAAAAAATGCCAAACAACTATGATCTCACTTGACCTACATAGTGGCAAACTTGATTTCTAAACTATATGTCAATATTCCCCTCTATGCCCACATCCAAGCTTGGATCGCAGGAAACAAAACAACAGTTAAACATGTAAATGCAAACATACCTGTGTCTTTATCGTGGTTTCTTCTGCCTTTCTTGGCCTTCCCTTTCTTCCTTGCCACAGCTCAATTCCCTGATTCAAGTTTGTACTGGCCTAATCATTTTGAATTCAATGGGCCTAATTCAGTTTCTCTACAAAAGAGAGGCTACCCTCATTTGCGGTTTTGTGATTCAGCAGCAGCAAGATAAAAGGAAAATAGATGGGAATGAAGTGTTGTCTGCTCCTTTGTTTGTATTTTGCAAGATGCGTGTTCATCTAAAATGACCTTATTTGGAATGAAGCCATGGTTGCAACGTCACAGTTATTGAAAACTCATCAGGAGGGCTGCTTGAACTCAGTCAAGTCAAATATTTTGAAGTGAAGAAAGTGCAAGGCCAGATGTCGTACTCCTAAATTCACATTGAGTCTAGGTGAAGGGAGGAAAGTTTGGAGGCGGCCCCCATATCATCTATCAAACTTGTTTTTATGGATTTTCTAGCCAAGTTCTGTTGACATGGTAAGTATTGTCTTACTATTTGATACCATTTCACAGTAAATAAAATGCATTCTGTCAAATCACATGGTTTTCATTCTTTGCAGTGGGGGCTTCGAGAGGCCTACCTACCAGCAAGCTTTCATTTTATTTTAAGTTCTTTAAATACGGTGGCCCCATCAGCCAAGAGTGGCTGCTTTTCAGGGAGCCATGGCAAAACCTACTTACAATATTACTAAAATAAGTAAAAAAGAATATTTACTGTGCTAAATAAATGAAAAATTAAAAGCTACTTCTGTTACTTCATTTGAAACATATTTTCTGTGTGCATAGACATATGAATGGGGGGGGGGTCGCTGGGAGCATGTGCCCCAAGATGTTACAATAAACAAAGGAGTGCCTTTTTTATTTTTAGAGAATGCCCTGTTTCAGAGATAAATATAGATATATATCATCAGAGAACGGATCTGTCTGTATTTCACCGACATTCAATGAATTAAGCAAATTTATACCAATTTGCCCAAAGAGGGACTTTACACCCCTTGTATCTCTGAAAAGCCTCCTAGAACACGTGATCAACACCCAAATTCAGAATCTATGCGAAAAACTGATGTAGAAAAACTTGGGCTCATAAATTCTCCGCTTGGGTGGTGGTACTCCCCTTCCACCCTCTGGTCTAATAGCACCATCAGTAAAGAATAGGGACTTTAAGCATGAGCAACAATAACGACAACGCCAACGCTAACTCTTAACGTTACCGTTTCCGTTTGCGATCTGCATGTACGTCATTAAGCATTGTGACGAATACGTTAGGTTTATCATGTGCTTTGGACACAAGGAACTTAAAGTTTTGGTTTGGCGGGAAAATTATTTCTATCTTATTTCACTTCACAATCGTTCTAAAACTTCAACATGCCAAATTTACGCAAAATTCGAGGTGCCTTACTTGCAGCCTATGATCTTGGAGCGATAGATGATGTAGAGTTTGCTTTGCTGTATGATCTAAGTACATCCAAAAACCTTGAAATTCCATATTGGCAGTATGAGCAGTTCAATTTAGAAAATATGAATGCAGATGAATGCAAGGCAGAATTTAGATTCGAAAAAGAAAATCTACACGATTTGGTTGATGCTTTGCAACTAGAAGAGGAACAATTACTGTACAATCGATTAAAAGTAGATACAGTCGAAGCAGTTTGTGTTCTTTTAACTGGGGGGGCCCCCCTAGCACACTTTTCTACATTGCACGAAAACGGCCTGTAATTCAACCACCAAACTTTGTGACTTTTAGTCAAATTTAATTGGCAATTAAATTTTTAACATTTCATTGTTCTAACTATGATCATGTGACCACAGCAATACCATATTTGGAGAGTAGTCAACAAAAAAATTCTTAAAACCTCAATAGATTTTGTCTCGTTTGTCCGATTGATCTCAAACGTACACCATTTGATTGCATTTGATGAGTAGTTTCATTTGATATATATACATTTCATATTTGCTGACATCAGCAAACTTTAATATCTATGACGTCATTGACATTTATGACGTCATTGATCTAATGAATAAATGTAAGATATGAAAAATTGTTGTCTTTTTTGCTTCAACTCATTTATTTGATTACTTCTGAGTCCATATTTAGTAGATAAAAGGACAAAAGCTAATTATGCTGAAAATAGAAACTGAAAATATCTAAAAAGCATGTATTTTAAATCTGCAACATGTTTCCTACAACTTGAGACAAATTTGGAGAAAATTGGATTAAAGATAAATTAAATAGAATTTTTCTTGTTAAAAAGGTAAAAAATTGCCAATTTTCCTTTGTTTTTGGTTGCATAGCAACGAAACAAGTGACTAATTAATTGTCATTGTTACATTTCAATAGCTAATTGTCTAAAGAACAATAGGCGTAAGTCTTATTGTTACATCTCTAGTGGTTTCGGAGAAAAAGAGGCGGGGGTGAAAAACGCCCCCCCCCCCCAGTACAAAGTGAGTAAAAAATCGCCCAGTACTAATAGGGTTAAAACGTTTTGCATATCCATGTCGATATTCAGATATGGTGCCAAGATTTGCAAGGCCAGTTGCTGAAATCTGCGTCATCAATAACCATATGATGAATTTGATATATGATCAATGGGCCTTTTTGCTGACAGACTTTAATAGAGAACTACTTTCACCCCCAAATCTTCAAAGATATGCAAATGCAGTGCATACAAGAGGGGCACCTTTGCAAAACCATTGGGGGTTTGTAGATGGCACTGTTCGTCCTATATCAAGGCCAGGTCAAAATCAGCGAGTGGTGTATAATGGACATAAACGCATCCATGCAATAAAATTTCAATCTGTTGCTACGCCTGATGGATTGGTTGCATTGCTACATGGCCCATAGGAAGGAAAACGCCATGACAGCGGGATTCTTCGAGAATCAGGCCTTCTCCAGGATCTTCAGCGTCATTCTGTCTCCCTAGATGGCCAGGTGATGTGTATCTATGGTGATCCAGCTTATCCTCTTAGGCAACAATTACAGGCTCCATTCAGGAATGCAGTTCTCACAGAAGAGCAACAGCTATGGAACAAAAGCATGAGCTCAGTGCGGGTTAGTGTGGAATGGCTGTTTGGAGATATCATAAATTATTTCAAATTTCTGGATTTCAAAAAGAACCTAAAAGTGCAACTCAGTGCTGTAGGCAAAATGCATATAGTTGGAACAATCCTTAAAAATGCCAGAAACTGTTTGTATGGTAGTTCTACTTCTTCTTTTTTTGATTTAGATCCTCCAAATTTGGGGAATTATTTTGTGAGGCTTTGATGATATGTTTTTTTCAATCTATTGTTTCATGTAACATTTCAGAGCAATCCCTTTGAGCTCAGTTGCCAGGGTTAATATCATTCTAAAATTTCAATAACTCTGCCTCTACAATTTATAGAATCTTTTGGTTTGTTTCCAAATTACTTACCAACACAGTGTTATTGAAACTTTAGAAAATATGTTTTCTCTTTCCTCCTTTCATTTAAAGATGTACATAGAGAAATACATAATGACCATAAACAATAATTTTTGATATAACAGAGCAATGTTTGTATAATTATGAATAGAATTTAGAAATTTGCAATTGAATTATGTATAATGTTAATCATTCTTATCCTTATTTAACTGTTGAAACATTGCCATCATCATTTGCCCTTGTTGATGTTGTTGTTGCAGCATATGCATTAAAATTTGGTTCTGTTGCTGCATTTGCTGCTGCATATTTTCCCTTACCCTTTCAACATTCCTTTCAGCAACATTCCCTGCATTCCTCTCCCTCTCCTGTTGTTCTTTTAGCTCCCTTAGCCTTGCCTTCTCTGCTAGCTCCCGTTCTCGAAGCTCCATCTCCCGCCTTCTGAACTCTGCATCCACTGTCAGCTTATCCTGCAGGAAAGTCAGGGTGTCCCTTCCTGAATTTCGCGTCCTTTTCCCTGACCCCTCACCCTCCCCTAAATTCTTTCGTTTCCTTGTCTCTGCAAAGGTCTCCAAGGACTGTTGGCGCATATCCTGGGCCTTAGCTATATCAGCTGCAGCCTTGTCTGTTTTCTCTTTATCTGCTGCCTTTTGGTCAATTGCAGCAGATTCAAAAAGCCCAATTAGTTCGTCAATCATGACTTCAATTTCATTTGGCTCATCTGGGGTTATGCCACTAGCTCTTTCCTCCTCTCTATTCTTGGCCCTTCTGCGGTCATACAACCCCTGGAAACGTTCCCTTACTGAGCGTGGGCTTACGTCAAATTTAGGCCTCTCTATTCTGTTCAAAGTCTCTGACAACTTCTTCCAGCCTTCTCCTCTCTCTAAACTTCCTGCTTTCGTCTGCCATATTTCTGAAGCAAGCACCTCCCTCAATAACAGTGTATCATGCTCCTTGCTCCACTTGAATCGCTTTCTAAAACCAAATCACAAATCAGTTTTCCTTAAAGCCTCATTGGCAAATGAATCTGGCAGGATGTTTGTTTACAATCATTCATATGATTTGTACTTCATGGTAAGTCAAAGATGTATTCAGAATTGAAATCATTTAAACTTCATCATTAGTAACAGAAGAAAACAACAGGGGCTGGTAAATTTCAAAGAGAGAAGTCTAACTAAACTGGTCCTTGGCCAAAAGGCCGGTCATTTCGTGAACAACCTTTTAGTTAGGCCCAATTTTGTCCAGCCTGCCTGAGGTCTGAAACTTGAATGAATTTATGGCTAAAATTTATAGAGAACATAATATTCTTACCCATTTGTCTTCAAAGCACTTGCAGCAGCCATTATTCAATCCTTTGATAACGTTTCGTTCGAGAAAAATGTGATGAAATTTATGGGATGTTCTTTTAACCAGACCCTACGACCCTACGACCCCGGACCTTACGACCCCAGACCATACGACCATACGACCATACGACCCTGGACCAAAGCTTAATATACTTCCTTGGCAAGACTTTGTTATGATTTATTCATATTCTATGATTTATGATTATGATCGTTATGAATTATTTTGCTGTGATTCAGATGTTTAGCAATTGAAGCAGATTTCAGAATAAGAAACAATGGCAGATGATATCTGAAGGAAGGCAATGGAATAAGAATAAGAATAAGGATAAGAAACAATCCCAGAATAAGAAACAATGGCAGATAATATCTGAAGGAAGGTAATTTAAAAACACGTAGTTTCAATGTAAATCTAACTGTTCATCACTAACTGAGGATCTGGATGAGAATGAAAAAATTTTTTATTCAAGATTAAGATTTCTTACTTCTTTACTATCTTCATTCTTCTCAAGCAATTTGAATGGGCTAGGAAGAATGGTTTGAGGCCCAACGCCAACGCTTTATCATGCTGTGCAGTCCCCTCCTGTCTTTTGTTATGTTCATGGCCTCAAAGTTATACGTGAATACATTTGATTTTATGGTTTGAATCAAGAAAAGAAGCATATATTTGTGAATGTTTGACATAGATATTTATCGATTTCATTTTCATTCTTCGAAGGGCCAGTTTTGTTTACAAAGACTGGGTTTCTAATGTCTGGTGCTGCTTTTTGCTCAGTAGAAAAACATCGAATAGTGCCTTGCCAGTCAACATTGACACGTCCGGTTTTCTTGCACGTTCACCAATCAACCATAAGTGCTGATAAAGACGTGTCAGCTAAAAATGTAAACTTTGGTCGTGGGTCGTATGGTCCGGGGTCGTAAGGTCCGGGGTCGTAGGGTCATAGGGTCCGGTTAAAAGAACATCCCAAAATTTATGTACAAAGTTAACGTTTCGTCAGTACGTTAGGAATGAGGAGGAATCTCCGTTCGCGCGTGCGCAGTAGGCAAATTCCTCTGGTCAATGTTAGCGTTGGCGTTACCGTTGTGAATGCTTAAAGTCTCTAATGAGGATCCTGAACCTGTAGATGTAGGCAGTGATTGTACTGAGGAGTATCCTTATGAATACTGTTTGAATGATGTTAAAAGTCAGTCATACAAGATATCATATCCGAGACAGATAATCCAAAAGGTTTTACAGAGGTTTTGGATTGCTGTCTCTTCGGAACAGCAATCCAAGCAAGGAGATGAAATGCACACTGGGAGCTTTGTGAGGTGCAGTTATGGAAGTTTAGAAGATGAAAATAACTTAATTGATGAGCAAAAGTGTATTTCTTCTCTGAGTCAGTTGAAAGCTCTTGTTGGTAAGAAGTATCCCATGGAGAATTGCGATGGGGAGATCACTGGCATGAGGCATAAAGTCTGTGGTTTGTGTGTCAAGTTGGAATGGGTTTGTCATAAAAATCACAGAGGCATATGGTATTCCAGATCATTTTATGCTGCGGGACTAGCTTTAAATTATATTGTGGATGGAATATTACTTCTATCAGGTGGCCAAATCAATCAGTTCAGAAGATTTTGCCAGTTTGCAAACATTGGGAAATGTTCCACTGCCAGTTTTTATCAAAATCAGCGCTTGTATGTTTCAACTGTTGTGGATCAGGAATTTGAAGAGATTTGAAGAGAACAGATCACAAATGAGATCAAAGCAGGAGGAAACAGCATTTTCTTGTGTGGGGATGGAAGGATGGATTCTCCAGGATTTAGGGTCGGCACTAGATCATAGTCTCCCAAATCACATTACCTCATTTGATATGTGTGCCTCGTTGTCACTTAGCCTCAGCCTAATGCAAGCATGCACAGAGTCAAAAGGTTGGACTTATAATGTATTTTCACAAAGCTTCTGGCTCGTTCTGGGTCACCTGTCTCTGATCATGTGCTACTTTGTTAGCTGTTATATATCGGGCCGAGCAACACACGAGAGAACAGGCTGAAGTCACGCTAAAAACCAACTTACCAAACTATATCAAAACAAGGCTAAATGAACAGGACTCCTAACCAAGGATATAATATACTACACTTTCCCCCCTTAAATAAAAGCGTCCAAGTTCCCTTAAGTTCCCTCTTACAGTTCTTCACTGTAATTCTTCCATAATACGAATCACTCACTGTAACTAAAAACAACAAACTCAACTACAAGTGCTGGGTGG
The DNA here is from genome assembly GCA_964020215.1 of Aurelia sp. 3 sensu Dawson et al. (2005). Lineage (NCBI taxonomy): Eukaryota > Metazoa > Cnidaria > Scyphozoa > Semaeostomeae > Ulmaridae > Aurelia > Aurelia sp. 3 sensu Dawson et al. (2005). The sequence goes on along the minus strand of OZ026576.1, from coordinate 15,805,409 downwards.
ACTATCAGCACTTGGAAAGCAGGCAGAAAAGCATTATTCTGGCTTTTTAGTTTGTTCCACCTGTTTTACTACTCTAGTCCAAGTCTCTTTGGAGGTCTTCTGATTCTTCCTGGATATCGTCTTTCAGGAGTCTTTGCTGGTGAGTTTACATCAGGAGTCTTTGCAGCTCTTACCTCAGGAGACTCCTGAACTTCTGTTTCTATCTGTAACTCTATCTGGAATCCACCTTTCCTTGCTATCTCTGTGATTTCTGACAAGCACTGATTGATTTACCCTCAATTCACGACTTTTAACCCCCTTCTTATCATGGTACTTAACCCGTTGATGCTGCTTCTCTTCTACAGCACTAGCTAAGTTTGGCTTCACTAAACTTAACCGAGTACGCAGTATTCTCTTCATAAATAAGTCAGATGGTGCTTGCTTTGTAACTGAGTGTGGCGTAGAACGGTAAGTCAATAAGAAATCAGCTAATCTTCTTGACCACGTGATTGAAGTATCATTTCTCTTATGATCTAGCCACATCTTGTTTAGAGCTTGCTTTACTGTTTGCACTGCTCTTTCTGCAGATCCATTACTTGCAGGATGATAAGGTGGAATCACAACGAAAAATGTCAAAATTTCCCCATAGTTCTTTGGTGGAAATTTAAGGGAAATGGGCAAATTTCTATGGAAAATTGAAGGGAAACGGGAATTTCTATTTCTCCTTTGGGAAATTTTTTGGAAATGTGTCCGTTTCCCCAAAATTTTCCCAATAAATAATGTGGTGAAATTTCATCATTTTTTGCAGTGAATGGGTGTGTGTTTAATTCCATTCTTCTTTAAGAACATGTCAAATTCTTCAGAAACAAACTGAGGACCATTATCGGAAACAAGTTCCTCTGGCAATCCATAGCTTGCAAACATATACCTCAGCTTATCTATGGTTGCTCCACTGGTGGTACTAGACATTTTGTGCACCTCTATCCATTTGGAATAGCTATCTATGACAATCAAAAGCATCTTTTTGTCAAACGTCCCATAGTCAATATGAATTCTCTTCCAGGCTCTAGCTGGAAACTTCCATGGATGCAAAGGAGCTTGTGATGGCTTATTTCGAAACATCTGACAGCTTTCACAACTTTTGAGATATTCTTCTATCTGTGAATCAAGACTTGGCCACCAGATATAGCTTCTGGCATAAGCTTTAGTACGACAGACACCTTGATGTGTTTCATGCAGTTCTTCAAGCATTCTATTTCTGAATTTTGGTGGAATAATCACCCTTGTACCCCACAACACACAACCCTGCTCTGCAGATAGTTCCAACTTGCGATTGAAATATGGCCTTAATTCTTCAGTGTCACAAATTTCTGGCAAACCATTCAAAACAAATGAAAGAACTCTTGATAAAAGCGCATATCTTTAGCAGAGATCGGCAAGGAATCGGTAAACTTGACTTGGCACACTGATGGCTCTTCTCCTTTCTTTGAATTTCCACTTGGTTATCTAGAAAGTGCATCAGCATTTGCATGATCACTAGATTTTCTGTACAACAAATTGTATTGATAAGTTGCAAGAATCAAAGCCCAACGTTGCAATCTAGCTGCTGCTAATGTTGGAATACCAGACTGTGCACCAAGAATAGAAGTTAGCGGTTTATGATCTGTCACCAAAGTAAATGTTCTGCCATAGAGATACTTGTGAAATTTCTTTACCCCAAAAATCATTGCTAAGGCTTCTTTCTCTAACTGTGCATAATTTCTTTCACTTGAACTTAATGTTCTAGAAGCATATGCTATTGGTCTTTCTGAACCATCTTCCATCACATGTGATAGCACAGCACCTACCCCATAACTAGATGCATCACAGTCCAGCTTAAGAGGTTTAGCTGTATCATAATGCACTAGTACCTTACTGCTGCTCAACTGAGCTTTACAAGCATCAAATGCTTTCTGACATGCTTCTGACCATTGGCAAGTTGCCTCCTTCCTTAAAAGCTCATGCAGAGGGCCTAAAATTGAGGCAAGACTTCTTTGAAACCTCCCATAATAATTTATCAATCCAAGCCAGGATCTTAATTCTGCAACATTTGTTGGAACAGGGGCATCAGTGATAGCCCTAACTTTCTCTTCAGTTGGATGCAGTCCTTCTTTGTCTATCTTGTACCCTAGATAATTGACAGCAGACTTGAAAAATTCACATTTACTACGCTTAGCTTTAATGTTATGCAGCATTCTTCACACCAGACAACACCCTATCCATGACTGACTGAAATATGGCAGGAGCACTAGAGACACCAAAATTTAATATCTCTATTCTGAACAACCACTTGTGAGTATTGATGGTTAACACATTTTTAGCATCTTCTTCAAGCTCTGACTGTTGATATGCATTGGACAAGTCCAATTTGCTGAAATAAACACCACCAGAAAGTGTTGCAAATATATCTTCAATGTTAGGCAAAGGGTACTGATCAACATCTAACATTGGATTCACTGAAACTTTGTAGTCCCCACAAATCCTAACCCTACCATCAGTTTTTGGAACCACCACGATTGGAGAAGCCCACTCACTATGCATCACTGGTGTCATAATACCATCTTTGGTCAAACGGTCAAGTTCCTTCTCCACAACTTCCTTCAAAGAAAATGGAACAGGACGGGCCTTCTTAAAAACAGGCTTAGCATCTCTCTTAAGAAGTAAATCTGCTTTAAACCCCTTTATAGCACAATGCTGACCATCAAAAACAGACCTGTGTTTTTTTCAAAAGCTCCTCACCCAAACCATAATTCACCACAAACAACTGATTCCAATCAAGCTTAATTTCCATCAACCAATTTTTTCTAACAAAGCTGGCTTGTCTCCATCAACAACAACCAATGGTAACTTAGCCTTTTGCCCTTTAAACTCAACATCAACCAAAATTTCTCCCTTAGTTGCAAGAATCTCACCAGAATAAGACTGAAGTTGCTTTGAAAATGAAGATAAGGGCACATGTGGCAAACACTTCTCATAAAAACCACTCCCAACAACTGAAACTACTGCTCCAGTGTCAATTTCCATAGTCAAAGGAATACCATTGACAGAAACTGTTTCTTGCAAAGTAGCCCTGGCATCACCTTTACAAGTAAAGATTGTATGCAAGTCTTCATCACTATTCCCAACATTACTTGATGAAGGACCAAGATAACTTGTTTTTTCAACTGGTGCAGTTTTCCTCTTTTCACCTCTACACTTCTTTGCAGAGTGACCTTGTTTGGAGCAATTAAAACATTTCAATGACTTGAATTTGCAATCATTTGCATTATGATTATCTCCTCCACATCGCCAACACTCTTTAACTGGTTTAGATGCTGAGGCGCTTGCTTTTGCTTTCTTTTTGTGCTTATGATCAACTTTGTTAACTCCTATTCTACCACTGGAACTTGATGGTTGTAAATCAAATGCAAATCTTTGTGCTAATTCCATTGCCACAGTGATCTTTTCTGCCTTGTCAAAGGTAAGATCAACTTCTGTTAAAAGCTTTCTTTGAATACTCTCTGCACGCAAACCACAAACCAGCCTATCACGCAAAGCCATTGACAGGAAATCCCCAAAGTCACAAGTACTTGCAAGTTTCTTCAGCTCAACAATGTAATCTGAAATAGACTCATTTTCATGTTGATTTCTCTTGTAGAATTGAAAACACTCAGCAATCACCAAAGTCTTTGGTTTAAAATGAGCAGATAATGTAGCTTTCAGCTCATCATACGTCTTACTTGAAGGAACATCTGGAGTCATCAAATTTCTCAATACCAATACAGAGTATGTTGAGGGTCCAATTCCACTCAAAAGTACAGCCCTTTTCTTGGGTGCATCAGTAATATCATTCGCAATGAAAAACTGCTTGAGTCTTTCCACATAACAAGCCCAGTCCTCCTTCCCTTCACAGTAAGGACCAACCTGTCCTAGCACCTGTGCCATGCTAATGCCACGTCAGCATTCAAGCAAAAAAAATGGGCCTAAGAAGGCAGAGTTTGTCTTCACCAGTCAACTCACTGAACTGGCCTAACTTGAGTTTTCTGTTTCAACAAACCACCATGGTCATTTGCAACATCTAGGTCTGTATCCATTAAAACATAATGTGAGTACCTGAAACCATTTCTCGTCACCAGTATGTTATATATCGGGCCGAGCAACACACGAGAGAACAGGCTGAAGTCACGCTAAAAACCAACTTACCAAACTATATCAAAACGAGGCTAAATGAACAGGACTCCTAACCAAGGATATAACGTACTACATTAGCGATTTTTATTAGTGTCAACATAGCGAAGGAATGCAAAACGAAAATAAGGCCATAGTGGCTGACTGGTCAACCCACTTCGGCTTTCAAAACCGGAAAAGTGCGGCCTAGAGCCAAGCCAGCTACATTGTGCTTTTCATAAGATAGTGAACTGTTGGAAGGAGTTGAAGATGATATCCTGGTGGCCACATACAAATCTTGTCACTTGTTATTCCATACAAAGAAGAAATAACTGCAAAGCAAAGCACTTATTCAAGGCCAACTCAACGTATTTGCACTTTTGCGAACGATGATAAGGCAAGGAACACGAATATTAGGGCCCATTAGTGAGCACGTCCACTGAGTGCAGAAGTTATGGGCATGGCCAGTTTTCAGCATTCAGGGGACTAGCCGAGGAGGTTACTCTGGTATGATTATGATAGGGCTGGCAGGTTGGGGTATAAAAATCAACACAAAAATAATAATTTTCAGCATAAAATTGACCTGAAAAATTAACTGTCAAGATGCCTGACCTTAAAAGTAACTTTTTTGCCCAAATTTTAGACCCAAAAATAACTTGAGTATCCCTATCCTAAAGATACCACAGTACTGCCCTGGGGGAATGCAGTCATGCAAAGGGAGGGTGCTCATTCAAGGAAATACTGGCAAAAAATATGACTTCGTTTCAATGATACTATGTAAATAACGAGTTGCCTTTCTGAAAGATATACATGCTTGTGTCTCTACATCTACTTCCAGAAATTTTTGTTGATAATTAAAGCCAATGGTTTTTTACTTTAAAAATGTCAAAGTGGTACACAGAAAATATGAAAATTTGAAATTGTTGCACTCTTGAAATCTAGAACATCCATTCAAGAACCAACATCTTCTTCTCAAACAGGCAGATGTAATCAGCCATCGTAGTCAATAGAATGTAGCTGATATTGTTGTTGTCTACAGTCAAAGATGAAAACCACATTGATATACAGTTTCATATCCATGTCCCCTATAATTTACCTATGGGAATGTCACCCATTAGTGCAACTGGCAAAATGCTGAGCACTAAATTGCTTTTGTGACTGATTTCTAAATCAAATATTGTACAGGGTGTCCCAGAAAATTTGTGCCCCGTTTGCCCGAAGATTGCGACAAAGCGGCAAAAGGTCCTCACCATACTTTTACTTGATGTTCCTCTTCAGATGTTCAATTAAAGTTTGCTACCATCCCCGTAAAAATCTGTTGAGAAATGATGGAGCTATGACGTTCAGAAGGCCAAACTTACCTGATGACTGAAACCAGCGGTCGGCCATTTTGTTTTACTATTTTGCAACGGTAAACAGCTTCATGGATGAGCTGAAACAGTAACTTCCAATTTCATAGCTCTCGCAAAAGTTTCAGTAATCATCAGAGAGTTCAGCTATTTCGTACCCCACGACCCTTGATTGAATGCCAAAACGAAGACAAGGGCCCCAAGATAATAAACAACCAAACGGTAATGACAAACATATAGTCACGTTTTGTTTGCAGGTGTGAGGAGTGTCTGAACCAATTATTTAGTTTATTGATCAGTTCAAAATCTTTTGCCTCTCGTGTTTCTTTTAGTTCATTGTCTTCGGTAGTAAATCAACAATTGCTTGTAACGAATTAAGGAAGAAATCTACATAGGGAAGGCGACAAATTTAATTTGAAATATATTTTTGTCGAAACCTTTGATGTTTTACTGCCTTGGGAATTCTTATCTTCATTTTTGTATTCCATCAAAGATCGTGGGGTACAAAATGGTTGAACTCTCTGATGATTATTGGAATTTTCGTGAGAGCTATGACATTAGAAGCTGCTATTTCAGTTCATATCCATAAAGCTGTTTATCGTTGCAAAGTAGTAAGATAAAATGGCCGACCGCTGGTTTCAGTCAACAGGCAAATTTGTTCTTCTGAAAGTCATAGCTCCATCATTTTGCAACGGATTTTCACGGGGACAGTGGCAAACTTTAATTGAACATCTGAATAGCAACATCATGGAAAATGTTAGTGAGAATCTTTTGTTGCTTTGTCGCAATCTTCAGGCAAACGGGGCACAATTTTTCTGGGACACCCTGTATGTGCTCAAGTGAGGGATGGATGTGCTCAAGTGAGGGATAAAGGCTCCCCCTTTGTCAATTCACTTGCATGCATAAAAATAAAGGTAATCCTACAGGATAAAACATTTTTAAGTAAATAAATTAGATGGAATGAAAATTGGCTTGGGATCCTCTGGTTCTCAAACGAATTTTGCTTGATGTAACGACAAAACAAGTACGAGTACTCAAAGGTTGCAGCTGTGCACTTAAAAGCTCCACAATGAACAATTAGATCAGTGTTTTGACTGAAATGATTCTTTTATGTTAAACAATCGTTTGAAATTAGCAGACAACGTTATTTTCATTCATATCATTTGATGTGATGTGATCGTCAGTTTCTCCCCTTCAACTCCTTCGACTTTCTCTTTGTCTCTCTTAAGTTAACAGAACAAGCCTACTTGCATTGTTCAGTTCAAAACAAAGCAATGCCTAGGCCCATATGCCATTGGTTATTAGAGGAATTACCGTCAGAAATGTAGTTTTCAAAAACGAAAATAACACATTTTGCAAATTTTCCAGGATAATCGCAGTACACTGCCATGTAAACCAACATGTTAACTGCAAAATTAGCACGTTTCTCTGTAGGGCCAGGAGTGAATTTGTTTTTACAAAAATTTCCTTGGGGCTAGTTGAGGGGCTAGAATTTTAGGCACAAAAATGTTTATCTGCTACTTATTTATAAATATTCCTAACACGAGTTACATTCCAGACACAAAATCGAATTGATGGTCTTTCCACTGACTTCTCAAACTATTCTCAACCTTTACTTCCAAAAACTGATGGAGTAATGCTGATTTGATGAGGGAGTGGTCCTGCTGTAGAAAAATTGACGTATCGCGATTTGAGCAAAGTGTGAGAGTGTTGCGGAGGAGAGACAAAGAATGCGGAATGAAGCGATTAAGGACAATTGTGTTGATGTGATTCGGAGGAGAGGAAGATTTGCATGGCGAGAGTTGTTTTGAATTGTTATGGTTGTGACAAGTTGATGGAGATTTTTGGAGGATCGAATATACGTGAGAAAAGAAAAACCAAATTTACGTGTTTTTATTGTTGTTACCCTCGTGACGCCACAGATTTTGGAGGCACCACCCGGATTGAAACTGGATTGTTGCGGGAGTACTGGTGAATATCGTTTGTTGTAAATATCACGTAAACATGGACTGAATTGCTGTTTGCTTTGTATTTGCTGAGACTTGTTTATAAATCTTATCGTCGCTATGCCAGAAGGAGAAAATCCCGAAGGGGCTGCTGCTGCTCCAGAAGCAGCTCACGAGGAGGTCAGATCTAATTTTGGATTGTTTAGAAGGCCAGAAAAGTTCAAAATTGGTGAGGACTTCGATCTGTTTACGAGGAACATTGATTTATATTTTGAAGATGTTGAGGTCACGGATGAGAGAAAGAAACGGCTCGCTATTTTGTTTAATTTGAATGAAGATGCCTTTAGACTTGCGGAAGGGGTGCCATTTCCTGATGAAGGGGACAGGAAATACGAACGTTGGTTGAATGAGCTAAAGACTCTGCTCGAAAGGAATGAAATGTTGACGGAGCAGCGTTATGATTTTCATAAGAGGACTCAAGCTGTTGGAGAAACTGTTGATTCTTTCGCTGTTGGATTAAGGGAATATGGGGCCAAATGTGGCTTCACAGGAAACGAATATACCAACAGATTATTAGATCAATTCATTTTAGGACTCCTGGATAAACAAACGCAGACTTGGCTGCTACAGGAGCCTCCAGGAACACTGGATGAAGCTTTAGTTATAGCTAGCAGGTTTGAAGCAGCACAAAGTACAATGCAAACCTTGAGGCAAGACACAAATACTGGTAGATCGTTGGCAGGGGCTGTTCGTGCTGATAAAATTTGTTTCAACTGTAATCAGTCAGGGCACATAGCTAAATACTGCAGAAAAGGCCAATTTAATCCCCATAATCCCATTGTTAGGGCACAACTAGGAAGCAAAATTTGCTATAATTGTCAGCAATCAGGGCACATTTCTCCATTTTGCTCCTTGAAAAAGAGTAACCATGACAAAAATAATTCTGTGCAGGACACGTACGCTTATGATTCAAAGCCAAACCTCGTGATCGGAAAAAAGGCAATGACTGCAGTTAGACCTTTTTCGTAAATAACCGTTTAGAGAGTTAGAGTAAAGGTTGAAATGTTTTGACTGCGGTTCTGATGAACAGCAGTAGAGGAACAAGGGAAATATAATTGCAACAAGGAAACACAAAGGGAAAAATGGCGACTACTTGCGATTCCATCACAGGTAGGCCTTGTTCAACTTCTCATATCTTTGGATTCACACACCAGAACAAAGTTAACCACGTATCAGCAAAGTACTTTTTCGCACACTTTTTGAATTAGAAGCCCCAGTCCTCTTGTAAAGAAACATAACTCAATTGTACACAAAAAGCGCTCACAGCAGCCTGTGATCGGAAAGGGGTGATGGGGCTCTATCAAAGTCGGCTTTCAGGATTGCAAAGTTTTTCAATTCACATATTGGTTTTCTGTATTTATAGTGGTGAGGGATGTGTTTCTAAATTACTAAAGTTTTATTTTGCGTTTGAAAATACACAAGTGCTGAAGTTTCTACAACTGATAGGTAATAATGTGATTCAATGACTGAGTGCTTTTATTAACAGATACAAAATTCATACCTTTGTTAACATTATTGCTGATGCTGGAATGCATTTTGATAATGCAAGATTCAACAGACATTTCACAGCCTCTGAAGCCAACGCACTTTTTGCTGAGAACAAATTAGATAAAACAGAAATAGGAAAAAGATATAGACTGTTATGTTTGCCCCCACAGGTCGTACTTAAATGGTGATCCAGATCTGCCAAAAACCAGAAAACAAGGCCCTCCATATTCAAAGTCAACTCAGTCCCTCAAGACCGCGAGAAGGGAGTCAATGGATTGTGGATCATGGATCAATGGATCATGGATCAGTGGATTATGCTGTAATCCTTAAATGTCAAGTTTTTTTAAATCTAAATATAGTTTATTGTATTCCATTGTATCTGATGGTATTGAGAGATTATCAAAACAATTGCACAAATGATAGAAGGCGCCCATCTTTTGTTCTATTTTTAAACTAGACAATATTTCTTTTAAATTTTAAATGACACTATACCGGAGGTACATGGTCTACGCTCTAAATAAAATAAATATTTACATCAATAAAGTTCAAACTACAAACAAAAATCATAACTAAATAAAATTACTTGAGAACAAAATGAACAGTAAAGGGAAACAGATTAACAACATTTAAACCTACCTCGTATATGTATAAGTCATTTGTCCTTAAACAGTGGATATGCTTTTACAAGTGCACTGCACATTTCGTATAGTAGTCGATCACAGTGAGTATATGCTTGTTGCCTTGACGTGTTGTCTTGAGTGGACCTATTATGTCTGCATAAACCATGTAATAAGGTTCTGGAAGAATCTTTATTGGATTCATCGGATATCGCAGTCTTGGAACTTTTATGTTCTTTGCTCATATTCCGCAAGTACGACAGTGGTTTTCCACAGTGTTATGGAATCCTGGCCAATAGAATCGTTTTGGTAACATGTCAAAGATCTTGTGAATACCAAGGTGACCTATTCCTTCATGGACTTCTTTCAAAATTTTACTTGTTAGAAATGATGGAACAACAAGATTTTTGTAGATTACGTTTTTCTTTACACGTTTTTTATAAGAAACAGGTTTATAGAAACTAGTACTAAGTTGACCAAAATTTTAAGAACCTCTAGTACTATGTCTGAGAAACATTAAGAAACTTTAAAAGTCAGAAGCATGTGTATTACAGTAAATATGTCATTGAACCTTTATTCTTGAGTAATATCAACTAACCACTTGTGTTTTCAACTAAATAAAACACTGTTTATTCCTACATTGTTTTAAATGTCAAGAAACGTATCTGCAGCAGTGTTAGCGACTGGGTGTTTGTAAAATAAGACCGAAGATAGAAAACGAAGACAAGACGCATGCAACAAAAATTCAATGTAGAGTAGATTTTCAACATCCTGTGCAAATAGACCTTTCTTTGGCAAGGGTTTTACCAATCAATGGCCCTGGCCCTATGGCCCTATGGCCCTATGGCCCTATGGCCCTATGGCCCTATTGCCCAATTGTCTTGAGTACTTCGTTAGAAGTAAATCACGAGTTAGATGATGTATTTCATTAGAACTCATTTGAAAATTGCAAGCAAACATGCCCAAATTCGTGGACAAAATTCTCGTTCATCTAGTGAAAATTTTGGTGACGTGATACAGGGAATCACCCACTGCCAATTTCCTTGTTTTATTGGAAAACAAGGCAAAGGAGGATGCTGAAGTTGCATGATAAGTAGAGGAAGGAACTTGAAAATCTTTACAGTTCTATGACTCACAGCAACGGGGCTAAGGTCTCCACGAGAGAAGTCTTAAAAGGAAACTCGATTCTCTCCAGATCGCTAAAAAATTAGAAACTCCATTACTGGGAAAATCAGCTTAAGAATTCTTATTCTAGTCAAGGCGATCTTTGGCGTGTTCTTCCTCCATCTTCACTTGCTTCCTGTAAAAAACCTACATTTGAAATGTTCACGGAGGAAGACAAAGTAAACATAACGATAGTTATGGAAGGGAATATGTATGAAAGACGTACGAAACTCGGAAGAGACTCTATGGACTGAAAATTTGATGATTTTAAGAAACTTTTAGTACACGTTTTTTTATAAGAAACTGGTTTATAAGAAACTAGTACTAATCTGGCCAAAATTTAGGAAACTCTAGTACTATGTCTGAGAAGTACTAAGAAACTTTTTCAAGTTAAAGCATGAATTTTATAGCAAATAGATCGTTGAACCTTTATCATTGGGCAATAATACCTAACCATTTGTGTTTTCAACATAACAGAACACTGTTTAATCCTATAAGATGTTTTGAATATCAAGAAACATATCTGCAGCAGTGTTAGCGACCACATTGACAATTCATGCATTCAAAAAATAAAGAACCAATTAAGAAACTTTTAGTACTAAAATGGACAAAATTTCATGTTAAATTAAGAAACTATGGCCTGATCCTAGTATGTAGGCACTTGCAAAAGGATTACTTACGCGAAACCATTGTGTGACCGCACACAGTATCGCCCGTTGTGACCGATCGTCAGCGCAAGGTTCGCTTTTTGCGCAATCTTTCTTCAGCCTCCCTTAGGCCCCATAGCCTCATATCTGGCTCGGATTGGCGCCAAAATCTTTGAACTCATTCGCCACGAAGAAAATTTTCAAATCGGGTAAGTAATTTTCATTTTATGGCGTTTTGAAGTCTATTTTTGCATTTTTTATGTTGAAAATAGGAAGATTTCAGATTTTTTTCAATAAAATCTATTAATTTACTGTCTCTAGATGAAAAATAGTTGATTTTAAAGTAGACTAGGCCATGCGCAAGCCTCGCAAAACGAGCAAGAACAGAACGCAATCTTTGTGAATTTTCAATTTGAAGCGCGAATTCTGGAAAGGTGATGTTTGTTGTTTGTATGGCTGTCTTTGAGAAACAGTCTTATTTATGCAGGTCCAATTGTTATCAATATGAGTTTGTTGGGTCTACAAACTGTGACAAATAATAGCAATCTGGTGCAATTGAAATGTTATTTGCAAATAAAGCAAATTAAAGAAGAAGCGAGACAAGACTTTTATGTGTCCTTCTTTACACATCCGACCAAAAAATTTAAGGGTAAATGTAAGCTCATAGTGCTATGTATTCACAGAATCTACCCCATTTCTAGTAACTTTCATGCAAGTTTCCTTGTTGATATTTGATTTCCACACTTAGCTTTGGGATATTTCTACTCTCTAGCTTCATGACCTAGAATCTAACTCCAGCATTAGTCTTTGATAAAAATTTTATTTTCAGGAATTGTTAACATTGAGAATGAATATCGTTATCTTTCTTGCAATAATCTTTGATGGACAGTGATGAAAACAAATAAAGACATTTTAAGCCTGATTAAAAATGGAAGTGCAATTAATAAAATTCAAGATATACTGGAAGAAAATGGATATCCTTTTGTTAATGTAAGATCTTTGCGGACAGTAATAGACCGCTTGAAAAAAACAGAAAAAAACCTGAAGAAGAGCAAACGAAATGAAAACCAGTTACAAGCATTCTATAACAGCCAATTTGTTCCACCAAAAGCAGCTGCAACAAAAAATAAACAACAATGTACATTATGTGAAGAGCTTAAGTCAAGGGTCAATGATCTTCAAACGGAAGTGACAGAAGAAAGAGCCACATCATCCCACCTTGCAAAACAAAACACGGCCCTCAAAGAAAAGCACATGACATACCAGCCTAAAAGGGTCAATCAGATGCTAAAACGAAAAGATCTCAGAATATCTGGATTGATGAAGCAAGTAAGAGAACTGAGAGAAAACACTAAGAAACTGGAAAGGACAAAGCATATGTTTGTTGCTACAGAAATGGAAAAGATTAAGAGACAGCAAGTATCAAATGCCAGCTATTGGAAAACCAATAAAAGCAAAATTATAAAGGGTTTAAAGGAGAGGGTATGGAAGCTACAGGAACGTAATCTTAATTTGGAAGAAGAAAACAGTCACATGGCTGTTAAAATTGAGGAATTGGCTCAAAATATTAGTGCTCCCATTGTCACCAAGGAAAATTCTAAAACCTATGGTTCGCCAATCCGAAAATGCATTTATTTCTGCTTACAGAAGCAAGTTCCTGTTGCACATGCTGCTGATATAGTAAAATTTGTAGTGAAGGAAATGACAGGCAGGGAGCTGACAATTAGTCCAAGCAAATATTGTGTCAGCAGAATGGCCAGAGAAATGGGTGTAATTGCAGATTTACAAGGGGGGCAAAGTCTCCTGTTCAGCAAAGATTCTACTCTTAGCTGGGATGGGACAACAGTGAAAGGCACACACCTCAATGAAGTCCATACTACAACTGAAGAGGGGAACCTTCTTCTATCTGTATCAAGTCTTGCTGGAGGAAAAACTGATGACTATGCTCAAGACATAGTACAAACTGTCAACAATATTATGGGGAGCTATAGTGAATTTAATAAAATTGATCTAGATGATGCAGCAAAGAAAGCGAAGGAGAACATAAGTAACACACTAACAGACAGAGTGGCTGTTAATCACTGTGTGGTAAAAGAGTTGAGCAACAGTTTTGGCAAGGAACTGAATGAGCTCAACTGTAATGTACACCCATTGGATAGCCTTGCCAAAGAAGCAAAGAAAATTCTTAAGAAAACAGAAAAAGATAAAGGTATTAAGACAAATTTGTTTGGAAAAGAAGCAGTTGCAATCAATGTTATCCTAGCAGTTTCAAAGCTTAAGCATAAAAATGGAAGTGGAGATCCTAGCTCTTTCAACTCCTTTATGAGGAGCAGCAAGATTGACTCCACACTTTTGCCCAGATTTGTTGGAAACCGTTTCCATGTGATGTTCAAACTTGCAGGGTCAATCTATCATCTGCAAGAAAAGTTGACAGAGTACTTGGAAAGGTGGTGCCCTGCAGTAAAATTAGGGCAAGCACTACTTGCTGATCTGAAGACCAAAGAAGCTCGCTCACAGTTGCAAGCACTTGGGCTTCTAGGAAAACTTGTCACTGGCCCTTGGATGACAAATGTGTATAGCAACAAAGAAAATATCCATCATTTAGAGATGACACCACTTTTTAAAAAGGTTTTGGAATCCCTTCACACATACAAGTCAACTCCTGAGTCAGTCCTAACCTCAATGAATGATGCTTTTGCCAAGCCTTTAGACTTGTCTGATGATGTTTTGGTATCACTGAGAAAAGATACAGAGAATAAAGTAGAGTTATACAAGATAGTGGCAGCAATTTGTGAAGGTTTTATCATAGTTCTCCAGAGGCAACTTAAATCTTACCTTGAAGGGGAGCTTTCAAACCCCTCAGAAGAATTATTAAGGGAAACAAAATCTGCTCCGAATCACAACATGCATGCAGAGCGTGTTCTTGCTGTGGCTGACTCTGTGTGTAGGAGAGCACCAAATGCCAAAATTGATTTTGTAAGTTCAAAGGTGAGATTCACGTTGAATAGATCAATGGACTGGCTCCAAGAGCAACCAAATTCCAAAGCAATGGTAGATTTTGCAATCAAAGAAGGAAGGGAGCTAACAAGGAAGAGAAAAATTAATGATATCATTGTAGAAGACACAAAGATTAAGAGAATAATGGAGAAATACCAACACAAAGAGTCAAGAGCAAGGAACATGATCCAAAAGAAGGTTAAAGTTTTGGTGCTGAAATCAGAAATTAACGAAGCTGAGCTAAAAGAAATAAATGATTGTCTGTCAAATGATAAGATTCAGCAATGTTTACGTCTAATGAAAGAACCACAGAAATTCAAAGGAAAAAGCATTTTGCATACATGGTACGATGGGGAAACCAATACAAATGAGCAATACATTGGAAGAATCTGTGATATTAGAAACAAGGACAAAGATTTCATCATACAATATGACAGAGATGAGGAAAAAATCAAATTGAAAAGGCATGAATTTATCACAGACTTTATCCTTGCAGACCTTGAGATAATGTAAAGTATGTTTTCAGTTTGTAGTTTACGACCCTGTGTCAAACAACAAATCTGTTAACAAACAAACTTATTCTTCCAATCCTGGACAAAATTGTTGAGAATAACTGAGGTTGTCATGGATTTTGAATGCCTACTGACCGCACTTAGATACAATGCCCTGTTTTTGCCCCCCCCCTCCCCCATTCAATGTTGGATTATTTTTGGGGCAAGGCAGCAAGCATCACCTTATAATAACCAACACTGAACGGGGGGAAGGGAGGGCACAGATTTTCTCAACACATTATGTCCAGGATTGTTCCATTGTTTAAAGAATGTGCCAGGAATTTTCCATATTTCTTTAAACTGAAAACATAGAGAATATCTAAACAAAAGGGAGGGCCTGGACAATCCTGCGGTATTTGGTGCTGATTTTTATTGGTTGACACAGAGTCTTTGTAAAGTCTGTGATAAATTCATGTCGTTTAGTGACATTAACTGACAATGATATTGGTGTTAAAGAAGAAATTTCAAGTGTGCATATATTTGAAAGTTACAGGACCCATTTCTGGCCAATGCCATTGGCACATTTGTAGAAAAACAGTGAAATTCCAAATGGCTAATGGCTTTTGCCCCAACCCTGCCCAAGATCAATGAATAGTATCAGACATAACTAAACATTTTTGGCTAAAAAAGTGGGGGACAATTCTAACATAAATAATTTGTTGGTTCCATTATTGCATCAATTGCATCAAAGTAAGGAAGGTGGCTATGGCCCCTGTATCCCTCTAAGTGCCAAAAGACGCCCCCTATTTATTTAATTTTGAGCACCCCTCCCATAAAAATTGATTTCATGGGAAATATAAGCAACAATTTTCATTTGCTTTGCAGGGAAGTTTTGTCTTTGACTTGTTAAAGCGTCAGTCCCATTGATGATTTGGTCAGTCCCAAGAGTGACTACTTGACTCACTCATGGAACTGTTTTTCACCCCCCCCCCCCCCTCGAACTAATAAGGTCATCTTCTATTTGGCACCTGACAGTAAGACTAAGCATTTCAAGGTTGGAAAACTAAGATCTGCTGAAACTGATAATTTTGAAAAGCTGACAATGATAACCTCAATACAGTGGTCAGAAAAGTAATTTTGTCAGGGAGCGCTCCCAAATATGATGCCCCCCCTGAGTCCTTGACCCCCATAGTATGCCATCACTCATACAGTTCTTTTTAAACTCTCTTGGTAATTGTATCCTAAAAATGAGATTGTTCTCATTGGATTGTGCACTTTTCATAAAGTCAAGAATAAAGCTGATTATGATGATTATTATGATTATGGTCACAACATTGTAGCTTTTTACAATTGCGAAACTAGAAACAGACAAATATAGATAACTTTTCTTCAAGTGAAGCTATGAACATGGAATAAACACCTATCTTCATGTTTTTTTATGCTCTTTCACATAAGAAACAGTTTGGTTGCCAATATCTGACTTGAATTTTTTTTGCAAGTGCCTACTGGAGAATGCTTACGTGCATAGATTGCGAAATTGGAAACCAGGGAATGCCAATGTGTAGAATTCAAAGGTTACCAATTATTTATGACGCATGCTGCTGTGGGGGAGTATCCTTGTGACTGTCATGGGGATACCAATGAAACGATTCCTTCCTTGTTGCAACTTAGGCCCAACTCACAGTTCCCTAATTTAAACTTACATTAAGACAAACTGTCTCAATGTACACATTAAATTAGAAGACCATGAGATAAAGACAGAGTTGGGCCAAAGTTGAATTTATTACTAAAGACAACTTACAGAATACTCCCATAAACTAATACTAACAATAACAGTACAAATACAACAATTACAAATAATTACTCTAAAACGACAATTAAGATACCTAGTAGTGTATGTTGAAATTGAATGAATATGAAATGTTCCCCCAAATCCAAAGGATAATGTGGAATGGTTGTTGTGAATGTGTGTTTGGCGTTAGATCTTGTTGTTGGGTAGTAGGAGCCTTGCCTATACCTTAAAATACCACTAAAAGCGGGTGCCTGCTTGTATGTAGCTGTTGTTAGCATCGTCTCTGAATAATGTTTGACAAGAACCTACACACCGGTTGACCATGTATGAAATTTATTGGTACCATGATGCTGAACCCATAGCTTGCTAATATGCTAAGAATAGGGCAGTATGCGAAAAACGTTCTCTAATGTGATTGGCTGGAGAATGCTTACGTGCATAGATTGCGAAATTGGAAACCAGGGAATGCCAATGTGTAGAATTCAAAGGTTACCAATTATTTATGACGCATGCTGCTGTGGGGGAGTATCCTTGTGACTGTCATGGGGATACCCTCTTGGTATGAAACGATTCCTTCCTTGTTGCAACTTAGGCCCAACTCACAGTTCCCTAATTTAAACTTACATTAAGACAAACTGTCTCAATGTACACATACACAGTAAGAGCTTCCATGTGCCAACCACCAGAGGGCAACAGCGATTCTCTTTGGAACTGGAATCGTTTCTCGCATATTTGTGGAATCTTTTACAATAAAGTCATGCAAAATATCGCACAAAAACAGAAAAGCTCCTTGACTCATTCTAAAGTTTGAGTGCCAGTAATGTGGATCAAGCTGGAAATTCTCTTTGTTAGCAAAGTACTCTGCAAAATCATTGTCATGTCTGTGGTACACCCAGGTCCGTCGATTGTGTATAAATTGGAAAAGTGCTGAACAGCTACTCTTTGCAATTCTAGAGTACGCACTCTTTCAAGCATAAACGAGCATGAAAACATTCTGTACAAATTCAATTGCCTATTATGGTCCAAAAGATATACCATGAGGAGGAAAAATAACAACATCTCTTCGTCAGTCATTTTGTTTCGTTTTGAAACTCGAGAAGGCAGTGAGGTACAGAATAAATCTTTATTGACCACAAGGATAAGGAAAACAATTGGCTAAAGCAAAATTTTCCATCTCAGAGCAGGACTTCGGCCCTTTTGATCTTTGAGCAAGGTTTTGCTTAATCAAAATGGGCAAAAAAGACCATGTGCACGACGCTCAAGCCTTTTAATCCATTTAAAAACCGCATTTGCTTAAAAATAGCTTAACTTTTTGCCCGTGTATATGGGGCCTAAGTATAAACCATTCTAATTGGGAATCTAAAAATGGGAGCTTCTTTCTACCTTCCTTTCCTAATTAAACAGTTCAAGCAATCACCAAGAGGCTTCTGAAGTGTATTGCGAGTCAAGACCTATCGTAGGTAAACAGCAACAGAAAAGACAGTTTTTTGAAAGGCATTTGCCATGTCAATGTACTGTAAAACTTTCCTTTCTTTGCGTTTGAGCCTATGATATGATACAAACAATTTATACTTACAGACAGAAGTTCTCCAGGGAGGCGACTGCATGCTATTTCTTTGAATTTCTTTGTGTCCACAGGCGTAAGATCCTCTTCAGGTGATTCGTTGGGACGCAGATTTAAGTTACTGAGAAAAGTTGCAAACAGGACGCTCCTGAGCCAAATGATGAAAGCCTTGTAATTTCCATAAAGTGAAATGTTACGCTTTTCAACCGTTTCTGCTAACTATATTTACATCAGATTCTCCTAAATTAGGTGAACCTAACGGTGACTCATCAACTCACTCTCCAGCAGGGTTGAATCCCACTTGACCCTTGCCGCAACTCTCTTCCTGATCTAATTCACTGAACTCTCTCTGATCAAAATGCATTCATTCTAGTTTTGGGAGTTTTGATGTTCGTTCCATAGAATTGTTTCTTCACGGGGCATACTAGTATTGCTTCAATCAATGTAATGCCTTTGAATAGTGAGGTCAGTTTTATATCCAGACACCCAAAATTTGTGAAAGCCATTCTGGGATAGTTTAAGCAATTTCCTGCCAATGGCATTACAAAACTGTGGCAAACTACAAATAGTTGTTTTCCTAAGAAATGAGTGTAACTTCGTAAATGAGTGTATCTTGCGATTGCAAAATATTTCATGCAATGAAAATTAGAATTTGAGACATGGGCCGGAAGTCAAACCAAGAAATCTAGCATTACCCAGTTAAAGATTTTGCTTTGTTTTGTATATCTGTTTTAATGATAACAAATCAGTGTGTTTAACATGATGAAATATCACCAACCATTCACAGCTGTTACGATACTTACAATGCGGAACTTGGATTCTTGCAAAACAACCAATTTAACAGCAATTTCCGCGTTTCACACGTGAACCTCACAATTTTCGAACGATTATAACTTCAAGGCCTTACCTTTATTTCCAGAGCTTTAAATTTTATTGGAATTGCACATCTTTGATGAATCTATCTGTGTGTCTTGTTTTACACGTTGTTCCCTGAGTTTTTATACAAAAAATTCTTAAAAACTGCGATAATTGGCCATTTTGAATGTTGGGCCTAAAGTTGTCCTCGGGAATATCCGTTTAGCGTCCAACTGCTTTGCTCAAAACATGCGATTTTCATTGTAATATACGCAGGAATACCCGCAGAATAATAATATGGATATGCCGATCAAAAAAACACATAGCCTTCCGCTGAATCTGAACTTTCAAAACTTTTAGAGCCTGCAAGATCATGGATTTTAAGATTATGAACTGTGCATATTCATTTTTATCATGCCTAACGCATGTTCTAATGATATATACCAAGTTTTACTCGATTTTATCCACCGAAATGAAGCCATTTCGTGTTTTCTGTACCCCACTCTGAGAAAGACGGAAAGCGCGGCCTCACAGCGGTAAGATTTGCGTAGGCTCCTACGCAGCGACGCTTGCTGTTCATTCATGGCGTGATTGCGTGATCGGATCTCTTCCAGAAAAATTGATGTATTTCCGTCATTGTCACTTGCTTTCAGCTATTATATTTCTTATTGTGACGTAGTACAGAGTATAGTCACGATTTTACACTCGCATAACATAAAATACAAGGCTGTTTCTTGAACATAGCTTTAAATCTTGGTGGAAAGATCATACATTATTCGTTAAAATATGCAGTTGAGCATTTTCCGAAACGATGGAGAAAGTTTTTAAATCTTTGGGAATAACTAAACTTGTTTGGGATTCGCCTTCGGATGTCAAGGGTATGGAAAATGGAAAGATAGTTACAAACGAGTTTATATTCGAGCTGTACAAATTATTCAAGGACAGTGGCAAACAATTTTCAGTCTTTTATGAAGTAATTTCCAATCTCGTTCCATGTGATACTTTTGAAAAATTTGCTGCGGTAAAGGCAGCTACATTTCGTGGTAGCACGCATTGCTCAGAAGAACCCAACAAAAAGAGAGAAGTTTATGCAGGAAGAATAATTATTCACGCCCCCAGAGAAAGAAGACCCGGATACACCAAGGAAAAAGCATTTAAAGGAGGTGATCAAAGACAAAGTTAACGTTATAAAGAAAATAAAGCTAGACTCTGACACACTTGAATCGAGGGTACAAGCACTTGAAGGTGACTTGTCTGGGGCAGACAGCAAAATATGTTCTTTGGAAGGTGACTTGTCTGAAGCTGACTCTCAACTGGAAGCTGTAGAAAATGAAAAATTTCAGTTACATCAAAGATCTGCTGGACTTAAAAGTGGATTTGCACGCCATAGATGTAGCACGCCCAAGGAATCATTAAACGAAGCACTGATGAAGAATAAATCAGAAGGAACAGAGATTGAGGGTGTATTTGGTGACCTTATTCTGATCAAAAAGGAAGAAAGCCCAGGAATCCACATCGGGCAAAGATTTTTCAGGCTCGGAGAAAAAAAAGAAACTTACATCGGGCTTTGACAACACATATGGTGAAATCCCCGAAGACAAGGAGCCATCGTCTATGGTTACAAAAAAAGAAATTCAAAGGCGGGCAAAATTTGGAATGAAACTTATTTCGAAAATAGCAGGCCCTGAAGACAATGGCAAAGAAAAGGAACTTGTTTTGATAGAGATGATTAGAGCAAACAAAGAACTTTTCATGAGAGCAGCAGAAAAGGCAGGAATACCCCTTTTACAAATGCTCAGTCCAGAACAAGCAGCAAACATTAGGTCGTTAATGAGGTTGCCAATGAACAAAGTCAGAAGTTTACGTCAATGTCTTTCAAACTTGAATGCAAATGTTTTCCCATCTGAGCGAAAAATGAGAGTGGTACAATCAAATCGGGTTTCACATGTTGTTAAGTCAGCAGTGGAATCAGGATTTATGGGCTTGCATCGTACAGCAACGGATGAAAATGTTTTGAGACGGTCCTTTGTAAGAGTGAAAAATCTGGAAGATTATCTGAGAGAAATTTTAGAGAAGGAAGAAATAGATGAAGACGAGCGATTTAATGGAAAGCTTTGGATTCTTTTTGCTGGAGATAAAGGAGGACAGCATATGAAATTCCATTTTGAATGCATCAACACTTTGAAGGCAGGCTCTGTTGACAATGTGCATATCTTCTGCATGTTTGAGGCAACAGATAATCTGGAAAATATGTGGAAGGTTTTTATGCCATACCATGATCAAA
Organism: Aurelia sp. 3 sensu Dawson et al. (2005); assembly: GCA_964020215.1. NCBI lineage: Eukaryota > Metazoa > Cnidaria > Scyphozoa > Semaeostomeae > Ulmaridae > Aurelia > Aurelia sp. 3 sensu Dawson et al. (2005). The sequence continues at coordinate 15,783,991 of OZ026576.1, read as the reverse complement.
TACGGCACCTTCAAGAGCCAACAACCAAGATTTTGGGGAAAGAGTTGGAGATTTTTCTTGGTGGCGACTACCACTTTCTAGATGATTGCTTGGGGCATCAAGGCTCTTCAGCATCGTTTCCAAGTGCTGCCGACCTCGTAGAGCTAAAACACCTTCAGTCACATGGGGGGAGACCTCACACACCCAAAACATGCAACATTGAAGAGAGAACAGTTGCTCATTATGCCCAATCATGGAGTGAGAACCTTTCTGACACAAGGAACAACAACAACTTGAGGGAAAATGGAAAGTATCATTACTCTGTGATCGAGAACATGCTGGTTCCTCTTAAATCACTTGCAAACGTTGTCCCTCCAGGCTTGCATATAATGCTCGGCATCGTTCTGAACATATACAACATGATTTTAACAGAATGCCGAAAACTTGATGAGCTGGATGGATCTGACGAGGTAGCAGCAGAAGAGAAGGAAATTCTTTCAAATGAATGGGAGGTAAAGAGCATCGAGCTTGAAAATAAATTGCAGCAACTCACAGAAATAGGAGAAGCAGTAGTTGATCTGGAAAATAGGTATGCTCGAATAAGTGCAATTGTTTCTGGTGACGTTAAGAGAAATTCGGAGCTAGCTAAGTTAAGCGAATTGGGGAAAAAAGGTTCCAGGAAGAAGCGAACATTGGATAAATGCAAGTCCGCATATTGCTGCATAACAACCAGTGATGAAAATTTCAATTGGGTCCTTTGTGACAGTTGCTCAAACTGGTTCCATACCATGTGCGAGTGTATGAGCAACATGGATGAGCTGCAGCTATCTGAAGAAGCTTCCTATTAGTGTCTGAATTGCTCAGGTACAGCGGTAGGAGGGAATTATGATGAGATGTTTTCAGAAAAAATGTCTTCTTTGATATCAGAAGAAGACCAGCTGAAAAGCGAGTCAGTCACCATTCAAACAGAATGCGACAACTTGAAAGCTAAATTTCAGGAAAAAGTTGGGCAGAAAGAGTTGGAACTGACAATGTCGCTTGAAAAGATGAGTGTTGACCGACAAGCCTACCATGGCAATGTCTTTGTAGGAAACCATTGCAAGAAAATTTTGAAAAAGTTTACCAATCTGACATCTGTCTTGAAAGCTGATTCTCCAGAACTTGAATCAAAATTCAACAAGATATTTGCAATCTTCCGGGACATACAAAGGCTCATTTCTGCAAATAGATTTTTGTCAACCCATGAAATCGAAACGGTTGGCATGCTATGCAACCAATTTGGAGAGCTGTTCCCAGTGTTATTTCCTGACAGGAGTTTGACGCGAAAGATGCATGAACTGATCTTCACAGAACCTAAATTTGTGAAAATACATCGTACCCTGGGTAAACTAAGTGAAGAAGAAGGGGAGAGTCTTCATTCATCAGTCAACCAGGAGTTAAGGCAACTGGCATGTGTACGAGATCAGGCGGAAAGGATTACCTTGGTTTTAGAAAGGCAAGAGTTAAGGGCAACAGTTGATAAATCCTTGCTGAAAGGAGTAGCTAGGTTGTGTGTTGACTGTAAAGCCAAAGGAGATCGACACTTTCTCAGAACAGGCTCTGATGGGAAAAAGCATTGTAAAGTTTGTGAAGCAATTGAATTCTGAAAAGTATATTTAGATATATCAACATAATGAGGAGTCCCGAAAATTAAAGTATTTGGTGGGCTGAGGAATAAAAAGTATGGCCAATATTCAAAGCTGAAGTGTAAATTTATGAGTAAGGCTAGGTATGAAAATTTTGTTTGGAAATAGACTCATTCAGATGAAACATATGAAAATATTGGTGAGGGCTTTGCATTGGACCAAGAATTCCACTTTTGATTCCACTCTATGATTTACTTGCCACTGAATATTTAAATTCTATTTCTGAAACTGATAAATTGACATTTCAATGGCAGCTAATTTGTAGATTAGAATCAAACATGGAATTCTTGTTCCCATGCAAAACTTTACAAGCATATTCATCATTTTTGGCACCAAAAAGTTGAGTGGTTTTAGGAAACAAGGTTTCACATCAAGGTAGTAACATATGAGCCACATGCTTTGTTCCCAGTTAACCAAAGGTTTTCATTGTATAATTAGCAGGGTGCCCCCTTAGCCCCCAATATTTGAGATATGAGTATCAAATTTGATGGTTTTTTGCACTGTTTAAATATGACTGACTTCCGGAGAGGAAGTCTTCAAGGTATTTTTACATTGTTCAAAGCTAATTATTATTTAATTAGTGGGCTGCCCCCATTGGCATTTACCCCCATGTACCCCCATATAAATTTAGAAGGTTGGTTTTTCAAGTTTACTTGCTTAGGTTTGAATGATTTTCAAGTGATTACAGAAATCTTCTTAGTTAGTTATTTTCATGGGATGACCCAAATTAAGATGTAATTAGTTAATTGCCCCCATAACCCATTATCAATTTGAAGGAACGTAATCTTAAATCCGTTTAATTAAGGTATTTAGCTATTTTTAAGTCAGAAAGTCCCATTTTCACTTGGTTTTATTGTTAATATTTGTTGATTTGGTGGATTTTTCCAAAATGTTATTAATTAATGACTAATTAAAGGTATTGAAACCTAATTAAGCAAAATCATTTTTATTTAGAAAGATAGGAAATCTATCTAGGATCAAATAACAATTTATTTCATCAAAAAATATTGATTAGTTCAAGAGTTATTGACTATTTTGTAAAAATACCCTGGTGTGAATTGAGGAGATGAATCCAAGTTCCACCGTAACAGCTGTGCATTAGCCAAGAAAGATCTATTGAAAAGATGTAAGAGGTTTAGGAGGAACTACAGAATCAAGAAAACATGTACTTAAAAGATGTGAGATATCATCCCGGATGGCGAGTTCGTCCAGTAGAATGTGTGTTTCATCTGCTTCCGGACCTTAATTGCCTGTGTCTTCATCAGGTGGGAGCAAAGCAGCGACTTCTGCCATCAAGGAGGGAGTATCATCTTCCTCATCGCTAGCACATAGACTCACGTTATCAAAATCTACTGTATCCGCTTTGTGTTTTTTGGCTTTAGAGCCAACACAGGACCAATAGGGCGTTTACCTCGGGCAAGGTGTGTCCATTGGTGAGTAGTATATATACATGTGCTGTGGCCGCCCCCATACTAGATACGCCGTTTCTACTGCGCATGCGTAACCCCGTAAAACTTTCAACGATGCATGTTGTATTCCGTCACCTGCCTAATCCTTTTGGTTGTTACGCACGTATTAATTCCGTATTGTTTCCGTTGCTAAGCACGTAATTATAAGCCACACACCGTATATAAACAACACATTTCATTTATTATGCACATTTTGCTACAATTCTATATTCATCTTTTAAAATTCCTGGTCCACTAACCATTACATCTACTTGTGATTGGTCATTTATATAAGGTATAACATAGTCCCATTTATATTCATCACATATTGACCATATATCTGCTACATTTTTAATTTCACATTCATTTTTGTAACATGGTAATTTTGAACTAATATGCACATGTTCATTTTCTCTCTTGCCAAATGAAAATGGACCATTGACTCCAATTTCTTTTGATGTTAATCCATTCAGCAACCATACGCCTTTAGGATTTTCATTATTTGGACTTTCAGGTTCTCCACTTACACATAACCAAACGTATGTTGTTCCTTCGATACAACATTTTTCAGCTAATGCATAAACTGCTCCATATCCATACCACGTATAGCCTTCTAAGTCATCGCAGGTCATTCGCATACTTTGACCTAATCCATGAATGAAAGTAATTGCTTCTGGATACCTTGTGGCATTTTGGAGTACAGGATAATATCCTACTGTCATTCCCGTACTTTTGGGTTTTTGATGTTCTAAAAAACAATATAACAGTCAATTAGTTAGTGATAGTAATAAGATGTTTATTCAAAAAAATTTGATCGTAAATGGCTCGAAAACGTCGACATCGTCGTCGTATACGTGGACGTGGTATTGGCATTGGAGCTGCTAAAGCTGCATTACCTGTTGTAAAAAGACTTGCATTGCCTTTTTTAAAGAAGGCTATTTTACCTGGATTAGCATCAGCAGGCGCTGAATTTGGTTTTCGAAAGTTATTTGGAGGTCGAGCTCGAAAGAAAAGGAGGTAATCATGGCAATTGGAATAGGAGCTATGGCGGCTATGAGCCTTGCGCCCATGTTATTGAAAGGAATATTGGGAGGTAGAGGTCGAGGCATGCGTGGTCGAGGTCGAGGTATTCGAGGAAGAGGAAGGGGACTTCGTGGAGGAAAGAGAAAGAGCCCGAGGCGTCATGAAGTCAAGAGGCATTGGGTTAAAGAGCATACTCGTCATCGACGTGTTAAAGCATGATATTTTAAATGATGATATTTGTTATATCAGTCAAATTATAAGTGACATTATATAGTTCATACTTGTAAGGTTATTTGTTAATGTTGTAAGAATGCTTGAAGTAAGCAAGAGTTTAAGATATGAAGACCATTACAAAGATTAAACGACGTATAAGATCCCTCATACGTAAAACCAGAAGAAACATTGGGAAAAAGATTGCTGGTCGAGGTCGACGGTTCAAGGGTCCTGGACGAACGGGTCTTGGTGGTTTTGGTAAACAAGAGTGGAAAGTAAAGGCTCATTATCGTAGAGCGCATATGAGAGGTAAAGCTGCTGTGGCTGCCGCGGAATAAAAGACGATGGTGTTTGGTTTAAAGCTTATGATGAAGGCCATTAATGCTATTGGCGGAAAAGGAAGAAGAAGAAAGAAAAGAAGAAGAAAGCGATTGTGTGGTAGAGGATTTTACAATAATGATTTAAGTCATCAACTGTATACCAAGTTTCGAAACAAAGGAACAGGAAGAAAGGTTCAAATGAATTACAGATCAATTGGTGGGCGTGGGAAACGTGGAAAGCGCATGCGTTGAATTCTTAAACATTTTATCACAAGACTATAATTTAGTAGTTAATTAACAACCGATGTTTTGTAGTAATGTGTGCGGATGTGGGAGGCGCTCCTCTGCGCTGTAGGTCAATGTAAATAGTACTATATTTGTAATTGTGTCCTATCTCCCATGCTGCTTCAAACAATGTGAATTGCGTTCTAAATACAAAATCCTACTCTTAGAGGATAACTTCCCACAACTTCACACACATCTTTTTTACCTTCTTATCTACTTACCTTAGTGTACGATATTTTTATCAACATATCCAAAGGCTTGTTGAAAAAGAAGCGCCATTTTTCTGTCGTTCATCTTATAAACTCTGCTTTGAGTTTCTTTATTAACATTGTTCTTTTCGCTCAATGAGTTAAAGTAATAAAAGTTGTCAGCGAAAAATTTGTAGGCTTCCAATGATGGATTTCTGATTGAAGATGTTAAGTTGTATAGGAAAAATGTTCTGTATTGCCCGCATACATTAGTATTGTCATCTTGAATTTGATGATCCCAATATCGTACGCAACTTGGATCTATTTTATTTGTATTTTGAGTTTCTCTTATTGCTTTAATTAAGCCAAGGTTGATAAAGTTTTCGATGGTTAAATTTTTAAAGGCATCTTCAACTTGAAATCCATAATTTTGTAAAAAGTGATACATTGCCCTTATTAGCATTTCAAATCTTTTAAATTCAACCTTTGCTTCTCGACCATATGAATCAAAAAAATATGATATTCCATTTGCATCAAAGTATAATGCTTGCCAATGTTGACCTCCATTTTGATGTGTACCAGTGTTAAGTATGAATCCAATTGGAAAAGATTTATGTTCATTCATTAGGTTGGTTATCCATTCAAAGAATTTGCTTCCATAATCTTCATTGTTGTTGTTATTGTAATTTTGAATATTTTGTCTCCATATTGGAATATCACAAATTCTGCGAACATCATCAGAAGCTAATATGACGCCAAAAGAGCGTTGTAAGGCTTTGTGAGAAGAAATGCAAGATAAAATATCACGTCCATCCATAATAAATAACAAAGTTTTTAATACAATTTATATCATATTTAATAATAAGTAAGTGTTTGATACGATGATGATATGAGTAATAAAAAAAGTTTGTGCAGTTTATAAAAAGTTTTTGGAAATTTGTCCTTCGTTGCTGATGGAATAGTTTCTTCGTGAAAACGCATGCACCATCCAAGTATGGTCTATGCTCCAGCGAGCTCCGGGATCTAATTCGCAATATAGTTCCATGCTTCCGTTTCGTCTGTCTTCGTAGGTTGTTCCATCTGATCCTTTTCCCATGAATGTCAAGGTAAAGACATAAAATGGGTAGCCGGTTGTTCCTGTTGCTACATCAAATGTATCTGCCGGTTGGGTGTCATTATCAATTTGAGTGTGGCGATGAATCAGTGGATTTACCATTTTGGCATAGAGTAGTTTCGGGTATCATGGAACACTTAAGGGAAAAACTTAAATCGTCACCTCAATTCAAGACAAATTTGGCCACACTTGGTATTAGCAATTAGGCCTAAGAATGCTCTAACGTTTCATCAATACATTCTATTTCTCAAACGTTTGTTGTCGATAAGCGAGCCAAAAACTTGAGCCCCGGTCGAGTCGGGCATTGTGGAACACTGTCGGGTATTATGGAACAAGGTTTTTCTTTTGTTTGTATACGGGCCTCTATTTGAAATGTCGCAAGAAAATGGCGACCAGAAATCACGTTCATCGGATGTCCTTCGTTATCAGCGATACAGACAGTACACCAAAAAGTGGAGCAGCCTAACTTTAACAAAAATATGGCGACGGATGTTTGAAGAGTTGCAGCTTGTGCAATTGGTGAGCTTTTATCTCACTTCCAGGCCGCTAGGCTTCATTTTCTGAAAAATTTTCCACAACACCCGATGTCCCATAATACCCGAAACCACTCTAGATTGAATTCATAATTCTGAACCAATTTTCAGAATTGCTGTCTAGAGGATCTGCATGCCAATTTTGACCATTTACTCTTACATCTAATTTAAATTTTCGATTGGCTGTAGTGGGGATTGGATACATTGTCATTGGATTTGTTCCAAAGGTTCCGATAATCGCCTGTTTATGTCTGAGAGTAATAACCAAAGGGTCTGGAATTGAATCAAAGTTCAACGGCTCTTGACATACTTGAGCTGTGTAGTTGATGGCAATTGTTCTGATTTGCTGATGATTGAACAAGAATCTGTCAGGATGCTCAACTGTAAAGGTTTGAATGTATTCCGAGGTAATCTTTGGATTCAATTCATATTTGTAGAATCTGCATTGGAAATCAGTGATGCTGATTTTGAGGGTTCTGGCAACACCAACTGCTAACTCTTTGTTTGCCAGTCTTTCATTTCTCGTTGCTCCTGGAAAGTGACTTTGATCAGCAACACAGACGTAAAACTTTGGTTCATTGCGTGTGAGTGTTATAAAAATTGCATTGGCCATGCTAAACAAGGTATCATTGTTTGTAAAAGGATGATTTGGAGTAAATCTGACCCTCATTTTCGTACCTTGCATGAGCGTTTTGAAAAAGTGAACAGCTTTTGCATTTGGTCCTGTGGGTGCATTTCCTGGTGTAACTCGTTGATTGTTCAATGTTCCAGCTTTTTCAAATATGTACAATTGATCGATAAGGCTGCCATTTGTTTCTCTGGTTTGTTCTGAATTCAGCAAGATATCCATGTGATCTACAAAAGCTTGATTTGTAGAATCCAATGTCAGATGTTGATTGTTGATTTGGAAGTCAATGTTTTTGAAGAGGGATGGTACGAGATTGTTGACAAAGGAGATGTAATCACTCCAAACAACTGCAGGAACTAATGTATTGACAATTGGGGCATCATTTTGATATACTTGAATGTCAAATTCAAAGTTCAATGTTCTTCTATCCATATAAGCAGGAGCTTGCTGTGGAATGTTGAGGAAAATGCTGTCATCTGCAACTCCTGGATTGCGAGATTGAGCAGGGATTTTGACTTCCATGACACTTTCATAGATTGTTTGAACATTGATTTCGGGTTCATAGATCAGTTTTTCACTTCCGGGTTGTGTGCCTCCGAAATTTCTAGCACCTAGAGTTTGTGGGGTCAATGAGTATTCATTGTTCATAGTTGGTGCTTGGGTACCCAGGGCTTCTTTGATGTTTGGATTGGTTGGCATTAATCCTCTTCCAGTAAGCAATGCTGTTGGATCATCAATTTTAATCCCTTTTTTCTCCAATGCCTGCGCATACATTGCTGATTCATATGCATCCATTTTTCGTTTTCTCGTGAATGCTGTTCCTCGAAATGGAGGTGGAACTTTACAATAAGGAATGTAAGCGGCCTTTGGTTGTTTAAGGATGTCAAATATCTTGACTGGATCATCATTGGTGTTGGTTTGCATTTGTTGCAATCTTTGTTGTTGTTGTTGACTCCCTTGCCGTCGCAATGATAAATCATGTTTTTTGTTTCGTTCAGTTTTTCTGTATTGACGTAAAGTTTCATAAGCTTGACGCTTTGATTTGGACTTATTCTTCTTATTGTTAGTGCCCATGATTCTACTAATATGAAATCTGTCCTCTGTCTGGAATAAATCCTCGTTCAATGGCGTGTCTAATGCTTCGTCGTGGATTTATTGTTCTCCTTCGTCTTCTGCGTCGTCTGCGATGATGTGATTTGTATCGGCTACTTGCTTGTTGTGGTGGTTCTAATAACCCGGTTAATTGACCTTTCTTTGTCCTTCCAATGACTTTGCGCTTTCTGTTTCCAAGGTTGCCCAAGGAAATATTATTCAATGATGATTTGGCTTTTTTTTTTATTGTTTTTACTACACGACGTTGTGTACGTTTCACCAACTTGGTTCCTTTTTTAATTAAATGCCGTTTTTGTTTCCTAATCAACCTTGTTCCCTTCTTTTTTAAAACTTTTGCTCCTTTGTTGGCAATTCTACCAATACGTTTTGATCCAGCTTTTGCAATTGATTTTCCAGCTCTTCCTGCAGCTTTGGTGGCTGATTTAAATAATGAGCTAACTAAAGAACCTCCATATAAATCTTCAATGTCATCATTAGTGATGCCCATGCCCTTTGTTTGAGGCTTCATGCTTTTTGATAAGTACAACAAACTCCATTAGCGAACTCTCTTTATTGAAAAATCAAACATTGTAATTGGTATTTGTAGTCTATCTCCATAGGCGTTACGTGGATCAACGTTGAAGTTCCTGAGTCGTTCTTCTGTTATTGTATGGTATTCCAATTGATCAGGCTCGAAGGCTAGTTGGATTGTTCCAGTTTCAATGTCAACAGTTTTCGTTGGATCTTTTTCTAAGTTTTTCTTTCCAAAACCATAGACTGGACAAGGTGTATGGGCAATCAAGGGTGACTGATAATTACCAATATGAGTCCATTTAATTAATGTTGTTGATGTATAAAAAAATATATCACCTGCATTAATAGGGTTTATGGGATTTTGCCCTTGAATTGTAAGGAAATCATAGGCTTTGTTTCCACCTTGATTTATTATGAATGCTTTAAAGTCATTTTCAACACCATTAATTATGGGAATTTTTGGAAATGACCACAATTGATGATATAGTTTCTTTGACGTCATTGTAATGTTTCCAGTAGGAAAATGAGGTGTTGCTATGTAAGCATTTGTATCGCCAGCAATGTTCACTTTTTCTACTTTGGCTGGTGCTATTATAGCATTTTGACGTGCATTGTAGATTATTGATAACGAACGTCGTTCCTGTTTCTTTGTAGTTGGATTAATAATTGGTTTGGTCTTTGATAATGTTTGAAAACCACAAATGTTTTTCAATATAGATCCAAATGCTATGTATTGTACTGGTAATGGAACTTTTATCTCCATTACGATATACTTATCACCGTTTTCTAGTTGTTTATTGCACACAATGTTGAATTTGGGTATCATATCCAAAGGTTCTATCCATCCATTGCGTCCATAATAAAGATTCTTAGGAAACCATGGCCATGAATGAATATTGACTCCCACACCAAATCCTACGCTCTTTTTTAAGTTGTTCAATTCTGTACTAGTAAATAAGTTGTTAAGCACATGAACAAATTGAGATGCAGTTAAGGCATAAGTACCAAAATTCTTGTCTGGCAAATATCCCAAGCGTTCAATAACCTCCAATAAGTTGCATCGTAAAACTGGGGCAACTCTATCTGTCCAATTATTAATAGCTTGCTTGTTTACTGCAATGTAATTATAATTTTCTTTGTAGAAATGAGTTTTAACGTTTTCACATACAATTGACTTGAAGTAATTGTATAATGCAAATTTTGATTTTGCACCAGGAGGACCTACGTATTCTTCAAGTTCTTTCATAACTCGAGTACCTTCTGGATGCCATGGTGCTGTGTTTCCATCTTTTAAAACTGGCCAATATCTAAGTATTCCAACTTCAATTTCAATTTCATACAAATCATACACATTATTCCATTCTTTTGTTTTGGCATTTACTGCTGTGGGAAAATGAAAACATTCTTTCATATGGACAAATTCAACTCCAGCCAATGCAATTTGCCATGTTTGATTAGGAGGTACCATATAATCTTCTTCATGAAGTATTTGACTTCCAGAATTCAATATGAATTCACAATCATATCCATAAGCTCCAAGTTTTGTTGCAGCAGGTGCAACAGTGCCTTTTATGTAGAATGAATTGGTATTTTGTGAAAAACTCATAATGATGAATGATCCTCATCACACATTTAATTATTCAAACCATGATTTAATGGCAATTTGGCACTTAAATTAAACTCAGTCATTGCTTCATATTCCATTTTTTCTGCTTCATTGCAAATTATCACTTCTGCTGCAAATGAACTTAATATGGATTTAAGATTTACAACCTTGTGTATTTCTGGATAAAATGACCAACATCCAAGTTCCAAGGTTTGGCGATCAAAGGGAATGCTAGTGTTTATATCAATTGATGAAAATCTGAGTCTTTTTTTCGATATGTTAAATAATGTACCACTAAGGTGAACTTGATCGTTGTTATCACTTATATCATTCATGATATTTGGAGGTGTAAAGATCGTTTCAACTAACAACATACTATTTGTTCCATTTTGTGGTACTGGATATGATAATGCCGATAAACACGGTCTTTGTGGTTTTAAGCTTGTACTATCCAATGTTATGAATATTAATCTTGTTGTTGTTGGTAATACTGTGAAGTTTAATGATAATTTTCCAATAGCAATGTTAAATGTTTGATAATTGTTTCCATATCCTTGAGTTTGTGGAATAATATCACAATTCACTAAATCATCTCCATATGGATCTGTAGTAATGGTATTGGGATTCTTTGGCACACAGTATGGCACATTCAATTCTTTTACCCATAGTTTTCTTAAGAAACGTGACTCTATGCTTAATCCTCCAGGTTCAAATAGTTTATCCGCATCTCTTCTGCATTTATCTTGTTCTGGATTTAAAAACATCCTTAACTTCGCTGATTGTCAACTTGGGCAATTGCTCTCAATGTCAATAGTATTGGGTATTTGTAAGATTTTAACTTTACTTCCTTTTGCTTTAACGCCTTATGTTTGAAGGTAGATAATTTTTTTTGTGTCAGGTGGAGATAGGATCTTAGTTGTCGTTTGGTTGCAAATGATAATGTTAATGAATTGGACAACATCATTTCATTGCTTAATGGTACTTTGATTGGTACATAAAATTTACTAAATGGATATTGATGTTTAATATCCAATGGTATTTGTTCATTTAACAATGTTTTCTCTCGCTCACCACTATAAATGTTATCTTCAATAAAATCTCCAGTAACTGTAAAATCAATTCCAAGTGGGTAACGAACGTAGTTGCTTACAGACCATGTTATACCTCGTGATGATTGCATCATATGAGGATTATTTGCAATTGGCTGTACATTCACATTGTTCCATTTCTTGAGAGGATTGCTTCCATAATAGTTTGCACTTAGGGATTCTCCTGTCTTCAAGGTTGTTACTATGAAGTAATCACTATATTGTTCTTTACGATTTTTTTCTTGATTCCTGAATTGATATTGTAAATAGCTCGAGCTACTTACGACACTTTCATCTAAATTTCCACCTTGGAATACTGCTTCGTCGTCATAGCTTTGATATAATTTTATAATTGCCATTGGAATTTTAAAGTGATTCAACAAATTACCCCAAAAACCGGATTTTTTCAAATCAGTACGTTTAATTAATCGTTCAAGTTCTTTCACTGGAGGATTCATAAACATGTCTTTTGAGAAATAACTTCTTTTGCCAAAAATTTGTGATATAAATTTTGGAAAACTTCTGCTATTTTCATCATTATCACTAGATAATTGTTGAACAGTATTTAGACCTAGTAATAGTTCCAAGGTTCTGCTCATTCGTATGATTTCAACATATCCTCTTTCATTCAACGGAGTTGATTGTAAAACCCTGCTATTTCCATCATTTTCAGTTCGTTGAATAGTTAATTGAAAAAGATCATGGGCCTCTGATGACGTTGTTTTTTCAATTGTTAATAATGGATAAACATTCATTTCAATTGCTGTTCCCGGCCATTGATGAGGAAATAATGGTACTCTATTCACATACTTGCAATTAAAAAAGTTTAAGAATTCTTGAGGGATTGTATTGCTTTTTGTTGCATTCTTTCCAATTAGCAATGCTTTGGCTTTCTGCTCTGGAAAGCATATTCGTCTACATTGTCCTATTGCTTTTTCGTAGCTGTCATTATTAAATAAAGTATCATATAACCCCTCAGCGCCTGTATATTGTTTATCTGAAGATATTTGCAGCCTTTTGTACCAAATTGAATTTTCAACTAAAGGATTTCTGTCAAAAGGTATCGATGCAGATAAAGCACTGACGTACCAAGGAAATCTTCTATCAAATTCTATACCATTATATGGATTAACATGAAAAAAATCTGGGTTATTGTTAGCAAAGTCTGAAGTATTGGAAACAACTTTAAAATTTACAATGTCTTCACCTTCTTGTCCCAATGCATTGCTAAATGCCATTGTTTGTGTTACACTAGATATTACACTTTATAAACCATTCAAGACAATCCAAATAGTTCATAAAACTTTTTCCAGTTTTGCAAGATTTGTTTAAATCTGCACAGCTTCGATCTTCTATCTGTACTGCATTGGCATGTTTGACGCGTTGACGAGTAGCAAAGGTGGATAATGATTTTTCATAATCACGCAGTAGTTCTTCTATGAATTCTTGTTCGATTGATGATGTAGGTGCTTTCAAGTCATCTGCAATTGTCATTGAATTTTCCAAGCAGTAGTCGTTATAAGTAATGCATAGGCCAGGATCTTGGTGATAGTAACATCTGTATCGCATTGCCAAACAATTTAGACATCCTGGTTCGCACAAGCTGTATTCTTCACGCTTGCTGTAATTACCAACATAATTACATCTGCTTTTGTACAAGATGCAAGCTCCTTCTGCACTAAAATTAGTGCAAGCAATCAACAGTTGGTTGCAATCAATGCATGGAATGCTGCAAATATGCTCTTTCCAAACATCTTGTTTTTTGATAAGTAGTGGATGATCATCATCATTGGCAGCAACGGCAGCGGTTGTTGTTGGTTGTTGTTTTGTTGGACAGTTGCATTCTTTATGTAACATAAATTCAATCAGAGCTCCACAAAAGATCATATAGACGCCAATTAGGATCAAGATCAATAAGCTAAAATCACACATGGCATTTTTGATCTTTGTAATCATCTCACCCATTTTGAAATCAAAATGATATCGCTGATCTTCAAGCTCATGACTTCTTTCTAAGGACAACCGTTTGGCTATTCCAGTAATCAAATTTAAACCCCTTGGTTTGAATTCTTGTTCTTCTTGTGCCCTCAATCCACATCTTTGTTTTGTTCTAGTAATACTGCAAGTAGGATAGCAATCTTCTCCTCGTAGGCATTTTCTGCAATCCCAGTCTTCTATCAAAGGTCGTCGATGACTTTTTGGCGTTGCATCTTTTTCATTATCACTATTCATTCTTGTCTTTGTTGTCTCAAGTAGACTATAAATGTTGTGGTTGAAATTGTATTTCTTTCCTTTTGATCTTTACTTCTTTGTTTGAATACTTCTAAAGGAATTGAAATTGGTTTGTGATAAGCAGTAGTTTTTATTTCAATGTATCGTTCGCCATTAACTGGTGATTTAAATATTCTTCTCCGAAATGCAGTTGCCCGTTCCAATTGAAGCGTTGGAGGTAACTGAATTTTATTTAGATCTTTTTCATTAAAATAGCCTTCAACAAGTTCTCCAGATAAGTCTTTGAGATGATATACGTATGGAATAGTATCAGATGATGCATTTTCAACTTGAAATATTTGATCATTCCACAATCCTTTGTGCTCTTTGGTAAATGTTTTGCGCTCTTTTTTAATTAAAACATAATCGCCAACATGAAATTTTGGTGGAGGCATTTCGCCTTCAAGTTTCCTTTTACGAAACTTGCTTTGTTGTTTTTGATTATATGAATATATATTTATTCGAGCTTTGCCTACGTTAACGGGATCAACGACATTTGGCGCCATTTGTAATGTTCTATTTTCGCTTGCGTTTATTCCCTGTATAATTTGAGGTAAGACATCAAGGTATTTTGGATGTCCGGAATCTATGTATGTAAATAACCTACTTTTTAGAGTCCTAATTGCACGTTCGACGATGGCGCATTTGATCTCTTTATCTTTTGTTGTAAATGTCTTTATTCCTTGACGATTGTTTAAATAATCCTTTACTTTCTTGGATATAAATTCACTTCCTTGATCAGTGTAAATGTATTTAGGTCGACTTGTAGTGTCAATGAAAATTCTTCTAAATGCATCTATAACTGGTTCTGGAGATTTTGTACCTCCAAATATTGGTTGGCAAAATAATTTGCGACTAAATTGATCAACCAATAGTAACAGGTAGCGTACATTCCTATTCAAACGAATATTTGTAGGTTTCATATCCACCAAATCTCCTTCCCAAATGTTATTGGGATTAAATACTTGAATGGATCGTCTAATTGTTGGTTTTGTTATGCGACTGCGCTTTGCCACAAACAAATCTTGCTCTTTCCATTTTTCAACATCTTTCAAAGACAATCCAGGAATTTTCTTTTTTGCATGACGATGAAATACTGTCAAACCAGTAAATGCACCAGGAAATGAAGGATCATAGTACAACTTGTTTAATTGACTAAACAAATTATTATTACCACTGCTAGGATTAGTAGTTTGACTATTAATACTAATCTTCTTCTTTGGTTTACCCATTGTTTTTATACTAATGATGATGATGATGATGATGATGATGCTTCTTGCGTCTGCTACGATGTGACTTCCTTCGTCGATTATCATCATTGCTTTGCTCTTTATCTTTCTTGTGTCTTTTTGATTTTGATGATCTGTAATGTTTCTTGTTGTTCTTTAAATCTAAGTATCCTTTCTTTAATTCTTTGATCAATGGATAAATTCCATAATATCGACCATAAATTTTTTCAAGATTCTTTGCCACACCTCGCGTCATAGTAACTAAGTCTTCTGATTCTTGCTGCTGTTGCTGCTCTTGTTGTTGTTGTCTTCCTCCATTAGGTCCATTATTTGCTCCTTCATTAGATCTTTGTTGATCGTAATTTTCATCACCTTGCTGTTGTTGTTGTTGTTGTTGTTTGTCCTGATCATCGTCATTGTTGTCTGATGTTGTTCCTTCTGAAGAATTATTGTCACTTTGATCACTTTCGTTTTCTTCAAACAATTTATCGATTTTTAGACCTTGATGAATGGCGTCAACTTTATAATCTTTTCTATCATTATTGAAGTTTTTCATTAATGTTTTGAAAATTTTCATATATTCATCACCATCTTCTTTTTTATCATCTTTTGACTTCTTTTTTGATTGTTTTTTCTTTCGTCTGCTTGAATCATCTGAGTAGTCGCTATTATCATTTTCTGTTGATGATAGTGATGATGACGATGATGATGATGATGATGATGATGATGATGATGATAATCCTGATGATGATACGGAGGAGTAAGTTCGTTTTTTTCTTTGTCCACCATGATGTGATTTACTTTTATTACGATTGTCATTGCTATTTCCATAAAAACGTTTATAAAGATCGTTGGCTCTTTGTTCTCTTTTCTCTTGATCTTCAATGTCAATCATTTCTAATAACCTATCAAATCTTTGTTTTTTACGATTATTCAAATTTTGATAGCCACCCATTCCAAATCCGTATGAGGACGAGGAAGTTTGTTGAGGTTGCTGATGATGCTGCTGAAACTGATCATGATGTTGTTGTTGTTGTTGTTGTTGTTGTTGTCTGTCATCTTCTTCATCTAGGTCGCCTTCGAGGGCGTGTTGATTGTATCCTCCCAACATGATGATAAGATGTCGATAAGTGCAAGATATTAATCAATATTTATCTTTATTTATGTTCTAAAAGTCAAAACGTATACGTTTATTTACGTGTATGCTTTTTTGATTTTGGAGCTGGAAAATAAGGAGGCGGTCGTTGTTGTCGTCGTGCCTCTTGTCTTGTATATATTGGACTTGTTCGTGTTGGCCTTGTAGGTGGTGGTCTTGTTGTTGTACTTGTTCCAGTAGCACCACTGGTAGCACTACTGGTACCAGGAATGCCCGGAAGACTCCTTCTTCTCGTTGTTCTTGATGATAGAGGCGAGGTTGGATAATCACCACCAAATCTACCACTTAATCTGGACCTTGTAGTTTGCATCCGAGCAAGTCTTTCTCTTGCCGCTTCAAGATGTGCTCGGCGTGATGCACTTTCAGGTGTGCCAGCAGCTCCTGGACCTGGTGTTTGAGGTGTTGCTGGTGGAGTTGGTTGTCCTCGTGGTGGTGGTGGTGTTCTTCGACTTGCCCGCCTTTGAGCTGCTCGCCTTTCTTTTTCCCTTAATTCTTGTTTCAGAAAAGTATTTCCTATATTATTATTTACATCAAATCCTCGTCTTCTCATTGCATTTAACATTTCCGTAACACCATTAGGAGCTGGACCACTAATATCTTTTGTCAGATAATGAACTAATCGTGGTACATCATGAGGATTTTCAGATACTTTGTGTCCATCTATAATTAAATGCCCTCGATGATTTGGGGTTATGACGTCATGATGGGTTTGAAGGAATTGAGTTAAGCTACGTTGAGCGTGATTCTCCGGTAAAGTTTCTGGACGTTCATTCATTGATGTAAATGGATTTGTTAGGTAATTATTATACCTACTAACTTCATTGTGCATTAACACATCTTTCCTTTGATTTCTCTCAACTTGCAATTGTTGAAGTTGACGCATGACATCTGGATTGCTAAGATGTCCTTTTTTCAATGCTGCAATCTTGGCATCTATTTTATCCAATTCCGAATCGCTCAATTTATTTCGAATCAAATCATTTATATTCTTACTATTGGCAACTTTTTTATAACGATCAGCTTCTGCCATGTGATATCTGAAAACATTTGGATTATTTGCATTCTTTCTAGCCAAGTCAATGTGTTTCAAAGCTGCATTGCTTTCTAAATTTTCAAAGTGACTTTCTACGTTCTTCATGACCATATCTAATATTGGTCTGGGAATTACAGTTGCCACGCCATAATGTTGACTTGGTTTCCCAGCAACTTCGTCAGCCTTTCTTGGTCCAGGTCCATGATCAATCGGAACTGTTCCTTTATGTAATTGATGTATGTAGGAGGGAGGTCCTCCAAACGGATTTGCAGATTGTTCAGAAGGAAATGACATTATGACATTTTCTTACGACTTTATGATGATACTAAACTTCAAATTATAACAAACGACATAAATAATGTATTGTTACGTGCATGTCTATTAAAGTTATCTCAATGTAAATTGCGGTTTTGACATATCTTTCAGCTGGTACAATGCTCTGCATGTTCCTGGTTTTGCTCCGTGAGAAGTAAATTCAACAAATGTTGTATAATTGAATGTCGTACGAGACTTTGGATTTCCTCCCATGGTCATCGGTTTGTTATGACGAGCACCAAATCCAGGAGGAACCATACGAACACTTGAGTAATACCAATTTCCACCTACTGTTCTTAATGGATCTCCATTAATACCTCTGTCAGCCATTTTGACTTATTTTCTGGTAAAAGAAATAACTTTTCCAGCTTTTGTTTTGAAAGTTACTTTTTTACCTCTTGAAGATTTCTTCTTTTTGTTCCCCCTTCCACTCAGTTTTTTGACAGATGAATCGTCAGGAACTTGTTGGTCGTCGTTGTTATGACTCCTTTGCTGCTTTTTTTTTATATATCTTCTTTTGCATTCTTTGCATTTCATTGCGGTAATATTTTTCTTTATAACGGTATATAATTAATATTATTAACGCATGTAACAGTGTTAGTAAAATAAGTGGAAGAAATTTGCAACAAGGTGGTTTGCCACCTAGTGGCAACCAGCAATAAACTGAAAAACAGTATGTAACAGCACACGCTCCGCAATCTTGTCGTTCGATCATTTAGCTGGTCATGGTTTCCAAAGGCATTATATTTATAATGATGTAGAAGAATAAATTAAAAATCAGTTATGATTATAAAGCTTTCACCGACGTTGAACATTTCCTAAAAATCGACCTTCAAATTCCCTTGAATTTACATATGTTTTTGGAGTTGCTAAAGCGATTTGCATTTGGTCTCTTCTGTCATGGTGACGAAAATTACCATACATTTTTCCAAATGATTGTTGATGATGTTTATTTCTATGCATTCGATCTTTATATCCAATAGGTCCCCACATGCTTTCTGAGGGACCAATATCTTTTATGCTACTGTGACTCAATCTTCCCATGTTGCCATTGATCTCACGACTATTACTACTACTACCGTGCTGATGGCGGTGGTGTTTTTTACTATGATGTTGGTGATGTCTTTTACGATAGTGGTGTCGACCTCGTTTCTTTCTTTTACCTCCATATATTGGTCTGCCCCCTTGACCTCTATCCCAAATAGATGTACCATAACGATCAAATCCTTGTTTTTTTACTAGTCTGTGATGATGAATGCGATAATCAATACCATATCCTTTAATTCCACCAAACCTTGTTCCATGAATAAATTTTAAGCGTAGGTCTGGAGGTCCATAACCAGTTGGTTGCTGCATGGTGGTTGTTTTGTTTGGTATCATTAATCATACTGTTATATTGCATTGTTGCAAATATCACTGATACTTGTTAAATAATCTCTGTTGAAAGCTCGCAAATCTGCACGGGATTTATCACTTGCGCAATAAACATCTAAAATACGACGCATATTTTGCTGTCTGTTTATTTGATCTCTATTTCTAAACAATGCATCTTGCTCAATATCACCAGGACTCATTGGAGCAGCAACAGCAGCAGGACTCATAGGTTCAAGGTTGATATTGTCAATAATAGGAGGAATTGGATCTCGTTGTTGTTGTTGTTGTTGTAGCGGAGATAATTGATTGTTAATGTTTGGTATTTGAGGAAAAGGAATTCGCTGTTGAATTAAAGGTTGTTGTTGTTGTTGTTGTTGTTGTTGTCGTTGTAGTGGTCTTCTTATGCGTCTAAGGGGAGGTTGAAAATCATCATCATCATTATCATCATCATCATTACTAGATACGGAAATGGCAGGACTACCGGGAATTAATGGTGCAAAACCTGGATTAGGGGAATTCATCATGGCTGGAATTGGATAATTATTCTCTCTGTAATATTTTAAAACTGAAGCTTTTCGGTTTGGTATTGAAGCTCGTAATAATTGATTTCGTTTTGCAGGAGTTAAGTTCGGCAATGCTCGAATAAAATGGGAGTCATAAAAATTATGCCCTGGAATGCGTCTTGCTCTTATTCTTTGCAATGGTTGCCCTCTTCTTTGTCTTGGAGCAGCTCTAAATTGTTGTTGTTGTTGTTGTTGTTGTTGTTGTTGTAGTCCTAATCTTGGGGGAGCAGCAGGAGCCGCAGCAAAAGCAGGAGGAGGGGCAATTGGTTGTTGAAGGATTTGAGGAGGTCTTGGCTGTGGCACCAAAGGATTAAGTTGATTTGCTATATTTGCACGTCTAAATTGACCTGCAAGAACTTGAGGTGGAATAGGAGCTCGAGCCCTTGTTCCAATTGCAGCATCGTCCATAACAACGTCTTGATTTATTGGACTGTCAATACCTGTTGGATCATATGTAGGATCTCTTAGTTGATCATCTTCAGGTGAGTATATAGACGACTGATTTGAACTTGGATTTGTTTGTATAGAATTTGCTCTACCATATGCTTCATCTGTTGAAGTGCTTGATGGTGATGATGATCGGGATGATGATGATAATGCATTACTACCGGCATTACTTAATGGTCGTACCATTGCCGGTGATGCTGGCATTGATGCTACGACAGCAGGGGAAGTTGGTAATCCTGGTGAAACAGCAACTGCTCCAGTAGCATTTGCAGCAGCTGCTGCTGCAACGTCAGTTGCTTCATCAATGCGAAAATCAAGGTTTTCCAATATTCGTAATAAATCATTATCTCTTTGTCTAATGTTAGCTTCTAATCTACTTAGGGCATCAGTATCAACCGGAGCTATTGGTGGTGTATTTAATGGGCTTTTCTTCTTTTTCTTATTTGGATCATCATCACCTCTTCCAAAAAAATATCTTTGATTATAAATCCGTTGTTGTTTTCCAAGTGTGTATCGTAATAAACTATTATTAGGGACAACGTGTCTTTTGCCTCCTTTTAATCTTTTAATGTTTTTTAATTTGCCATTACCACCACCACTATAATTCCATTTCTTTAAATTTCCATAAGAAGTAAGTCCACCATAATGACAACGACTATATTTTTCCAGTAATCCCATTTTGATAAACTTACGACACTTACGACAATAACATAAAGTTTCTACTACTTATTGAAAAATTTAAAATGTTTTTTAATAATGGAAACTAACATAACAGTTAAAAAGTTTATTCTTCATCTTCATCTGATGATGAATCGCAACTACAATGTCCACCTGTTCCTCCACAGCCATCACAATATTCTGAACAATCGATGCATTTTCCGCAATACTTTCCAGTCTTACGTTTGCATTCATGACCATGATCATCATCTTCACTATCTACCGCCCCAAAACTCAGCTTAAAATTAGGGCTTTTCTTCCAGGATTCTTGACCAGGTTTTCGTATTAATTGACTAAAATCCTCCAAGTTCACCTTGTAATCACGCATCTTCAACGTTTCTAACTGCCGCTTGGTAGGTGCCATCTTCTGAACCTCTGATTTCCAATGATATGACCATACTTTGCCCTCGCTATCAAAGATGTGCTCGAATTGGTGTCGTTTCAACGCGTCTGCACCAGCACTTCTTTTATATGGTGAACAACATCCTGCTGGATATGGTTGAGACACCTTCTCGTATAAAAATGACCAACGGTTTTCCAACGCCTGTAACTGTTCGTTGGTCATCTTGGCAGGATTGCACCATCTCGGATTATTCAAATCAACTGTTTCCTCATCACTACTACTACTATTCTCATTGTCTGCATCATCTGCTCCAACATCATCATTCTTCTTCTTCTTCTTCTCTAGGATGAATAAGTAAAAATGATAAGTAAATAGTCAATTTTTTTTTAAACATAACTCAGTTGTCACCACCGCCATGTTCTTCAGACTTCCAAAATTTTGCCCATACTTTTCCATTGGGGTCCAAAATATGCTGCAAACTCTTTCGTTTCAAATCATCAAAAGGACCAGAACGTCTGTAAGGCAACTCTGAAGATCCTGGATATGGAAATGGCACTCTTTTGTACAGGTATGCATGCTGATCTTGAAAGTATCGTAACTGCTTATTGGTCATTTCGGTTGGATCACTACTCATCTCATCTTCTTCCTGGTTCTCATCATCATCATCTTTCTCCTCACAACTACTTGTCTCATCATCATCCTGGCTGTTGTTGCCCTTGTGCTCTAGGATGAATAGGTAAATAATTTAACAGGTTTACTCATAATACCCAATTTTAAACAACGTTTATCACGTTCTAAGTCATTTGCCATTATCATCAAATTATGAGGTGAATCAGGACGCAAGTTAATCCTTATGTATGGATAATCTTCTGGTGATGATTCTGAAGTAAAATAATGCCAAATTTTGTTAAACATTTCACGACCTTCATTTGCATTTGGAAACATTTGTAAACATAAAGTTCGAAGTCGATCTTGACGTGGTGGATCCCTAAGTATATATTTGTAGTCACATTGCAAACTTATTGTCTTTGCAAATTGTTGTTGTGGATACATGTCTTGCCATAATAAGAAAACGTTCCATTTTTTATGATGTGATTCACGAGTTAAAACATTTGATATTTCTTCTGACTTAACCATTTCCGTCATTAAATCATCTAATATAACAATTGATTTTTCTGGAATGGTTCTGATTCTTTCAATCACCCTTGGATTTTTTAATTCTCCTTTGAAATATTCAATTTTTGGCAAACCATTTTCTTGACCATAACTTTTATAGTTTTCCTTAACAATGTCATTCAATTTGTTAAAATCTTTTCGATTTTCTGTTCCATAAATCCAGAAAATTCTTTTTTCATATTGTCCAGTTTCATCAGTTGTATATAACCTCCATTGATGTAATATATCCAATAACAATGTAGTTTTGCCACTTTTTGATTTTCCAACTATCAAACATGAAAAAGGAACTTTCAATCTAAGATCATAAGTTTTTCCTGATCCTTTTATTAATCCATTGTTATAATCATCTAAATATGATTTTATATTGTAATAATCAGTTTGATTCATCTTCTTTAGAGGATTATCAACTTTTAACATTGCATGCAATCGTTCTTGTTCATGTTCCTTATATGTATTATAATATTCAAATAACTTTGCATGTTTTGCTTGAGTTGCAAGTTCTTGTTCTTCGGCATCATTAACATCGTTACTAAGTGATCGTTTTTTCCCTTTTATAAGTCTCTTCCCTCGTCCATATAATAATTCTCCACGTCCTGCTGTATTTAAATTTTCACCTGTAACAAGAACATTTCGCAAGTCTTTGTAACGTAAATTACTTAATATTTGTTCTTGAGAAGATGAACTTTTTCCACTTCCTATCAATAAGGCTCCCATTAACTTGCCACCATCTATCATAGGCATGGTTAATGAATTAAATTCTTACCTAATTCAGCTTCCTTTTGTACTGATGGTAATTCTTTGTCACTTTCTTTTGACGTTATCTCATTTTCTGTAACCTTTGCAGACAACTTGCAACCAATGCAACCAATTTGATGGTGATGCTGTAATTCTTCTTGTTCATTTTCTTCTTCATGTTGAATTGCATCTTTGAACTTCTGAACCTCGTGTTGAAGTTTGATCAGTTGTGGTTTCATTTCTTGCAATTCCTTCGTGGCCTTATCCAATTTCTCTTTAAGATCTTTATTGGTTTTCATATCAACAGCATGCTGTATCACGCGCCAATGTTTGAGCATTCCCTTTATGCCATTTTCAGGGATTGCTTCCATCAAATCATCAAATTCATCTTTGTCATAAGTTAAATGAATTTGCTTTTTTAACGGAGGATTATCAATGTAAGTTAAGCTGAATTCTTCCCATTTTCGATGAGGTCCAAATCTGTACCATTGACCATCATACACAGTTACTTGAAAATTGTTGGCATGAAATTTATTCCTCATTTCCTGCCATTGACCATCTGAAATTACCAATTCTGCATTATTAATTCTTGGATCATGGATATCATAACCATCGTCATTAGGTTTGTAAGGGTCATCAACAGGAACAAATTCTTCATCATCATGGGTTGCTGCAGGTGACATTGGTGGAGATGTTTGAGGTGACATGGCACTACTCATTTGATAATAATTTTCATTATCATTCTGATCATCATTGTCTTCATCATCGCTATAGGTAAGAATAATTGATGGAGTTGGAGGGGTTGGAGGAGGACTTGGACTTAAAGCAACAAATGGATCTTCTGCTGCTTGAGGTTGTTCTTCTTCTTCTGCTTCTTCTGCTTCATCATCTATGAAGGGATTCTTTTTGTTATTTTTCTTCTTTTGTTTCTTGTTGTTACCTTTCTTCTTCTTAGCATCAGCAGAACCAGCAGAGGAGGATTTCTTTTTAGACTTTTTGCGTTGTTTATCATCATCATCATCATCATCATCATCATCATCATCATCATCATCCTTGTTAACAGCATTATTTTTTCTTTTGCTTTTTTTACAATTCAATCGATCATACTGCATCGTTGCCATTAAAGAATTTGGTAACGGATTTCTCAATGGATCATTATCATTCTCATTGTTTTGTTTATTCTGCAGTATTTCCATAATGGCATTTTTCAAACCATCTTTTGCTTGCTGAACTTCTTGATCCCTTGCCTGACTCATTGCAAGTGATATGTTACGAATGTGCTCTTCTTGAGCTCTTTGAAAATCTTGTTCAACGACCATTTGTAATTGCTGTTTTTCTTCATCATTCATCTCACTTCTCATGCGTACACTTTTCTTCTTTGGAGCTTCTTCTTTCAATTTGACTTTAGTTTGTGCTGGTAGACTTACACCTCCTGATAATCTATGCAAATGTTCAGGCATTGGCATGTGTTGATTAGTCAATTTCATTTTTTCAATCCATACTTCAGCATAATTATCAACTTCATTTGAATTCTTTGGAAAATTTACGTCCGTGTTCATCAATTGCAATGCAAGATCTACAAAACATAACAATCCGTCATCATTGTTCTTTTCCTTGCTCCAAACACGTACCATTATTACCAAACAAATTTTGCGTTAATTCTGAAAGGTCCAATAAGGGTGGATGATTAAACCTTGCTCTTGTTGTCGTTACCGTTGCATTATCGGCATCATCATTTTCATCATCAGCATCTAAAACTGCCGACCATCTTTTCCTTGAACGAGTTGCTGTTTTTTTATGCCTATTTAATGTTTCCATTGTCCAATTTGGTAATTTTGAAGGTTGTTTATCTATTAAATCAGCATCCAATATGGCATAATTTTTAGCCAGATACATTTGTCTAAATCGTGTTTCTTTTGGTATCATGTTTCCCATAACTTGACCTTGTTCAGTAACAACAACGCCCTTGAGTGTATTTTTCAAACGATTTAATTGTGTTCCTTTGTTTATTATGCTTATTTTAAATAAGTAATAATCAGTAAACAACCCGCTGTTTACTGCATATCTATGACACGAATATCCTTTGGCAGGTTCCAATGTGTCATTATCATCAGTAGGATCAATGGAAAAATTGCAAAAGTAACATCGTGGCGAGATAATGGTGTTGCATGAAATACACGTGTTGGAAATTTCTTGCTTTATGCTAGATGTTTTACATACACTATCTAATTGCCCATCCGCATTTAATATTTTTGAAGAATCATCAATAAAATGAGGAGAGTTACTATACATTTGAGCTTCTAATTGATCTTCAATGTCATTTATTGTACTTTTGTCATTTAACAATGTCCAATATTCAGTTGCTCCTGATGCTAAACTTGCTTTTTCTACGCACATATCTCTCCAATACTTCCATAAACGATCAACTACTTCACCATTTGACATAATTATTTTATTACTTTGACCTCTTTCCAAGCATTCTGTTTTTGTCAACAACTTGGTTGTAAGTAATTCATATAAGATTCTAGTTTCAACTTCAAGGATTATATCACAAGTTCTGCATGCCAATTCTTGAAATCCAAACATAACATATTCCATCTTATATGCATCACCACGTAAGATTGGAAAGTAATCTTCATATAATTGAGTGGTATTGAATAACTGATGTAATACTTCAAAGCTATATCGTTCCATGTTGCAAGGGCAAATAAAGTGTAATATTATTGTTTCCATTTTATAACTCCCACGGCTATTTGCACTAGATGGATTAATACTGCGCGTAGTACTATTACGAATCTTGGAATGACGCAAAGGCATTTTTGATCAATTTTTGTTACTCACCTTCGCAAGTACTCATAATGATCTGTAATCTCTTTCTTTAACAGCAGTAAATTGATGATTCTCCTGAAAAACATTACAATTTTAACCTGAGGTTTTTTTTTTTCTCAAATAATGAAGTTTAATTTTTAGGTCGCACAGACTTGGTAAGTAGGTCAACAAGAACACATCTTTCTAACATCATCATCACATCATCAATCATCACGATCATCCATCTATAATTACAGCGTCTTATAATAATATAGCAATGATGGTTCAATAAAAAAGTTCATCGTAGTATAGTCATTCATCATCATCATTATCATCATCAGTTTCCTCATTTGTTATTTTTTTTTCATCCGTTTTGTCATTTGTTATTTTGCTCTTTGGCTTTTCCTCTTCTTCTCTTTCTTCTTTATCTTTACCACCATCAACATCAACAAACTTGTCATCATCTTCACCATTTAGGCTTGCTGCTGCTCCATCCAATGCATCCCCCATTCCTTTGATACGACGACCAACAATCATTTGTTTCACAGCACTAGGACAAGGTCCAAGACCTGCAGCAGCACCAACAGCAGTAGCCCCAACAGCAGCAGCTTTCATAACGCCTCTTGCTCTTCCTCGCGGATAATTTGGGGTGTTGAGGTAACGATCACAATCATCATCGTTGTTTCTAGAATCTTCGCTGGCTGTGGTTGTATTATCATCATCATCATCATCATCATCATCATCATCATTATGATCAACAACAATAATTTCTTCTTCTGACTTTTCATAAGATTCATCAACAATGTTGTCTGCTTCATCCATTGATTTGTAAAAGGCTGTCAACGTTTGTCGTTGAGATTTGCGTAAGACACCATAATGGGAACCCTCACACGACTTCAATCGTTCAAACAGCTCCTGCCTGAGTTTTATGCCCTCAAAATCATCTACAAATCCACTGTACTCGACATTCTTCAATGCGCTGATAACACTCCAGCATTCAGATCTTTTAGGCTCTCTTTTTCCAATGACGTCTTCCATGAATTTAGTTACTGGATCTGCCAGGCTGGCATTTCCAAAGAACTTTGTGTCATCAGTTTTACATTGCAACCAAATTTGATTTCCCAGGAATTGCTTGTTCCAAATCCAATGAATTGAGTTAATGTTGTGATGCGAGCCACGTTCCAAAATCATTGGACCAACTTTGTAGGCTCCCGCAGCATTTTTTGTCCAAACTTCAAAGTTATTAATTGGATAAAGCTCCATGCTGCCTCTGGGCACATCTCTTCCTTTTGATCTTCCGATACGTCCACTGCCGCCATCAATCTGATTATCTGGCTTTGGTCTGTGATCCTCAATAGCTTGCACCAATTTCTGTATTCTGTGTTTCAATATTCTGTGTTTGTCTATAATTTGCACCAATTCTTGCACTTCAGTTTCATCGCTGGTTGCCATGCATTGTGCTTGCATGATCCATTTTGACATCAATGTCTGCAACGATGTCAATTCCTCATCTGTCAAAATGTCTGATGGATACACAAGAAGTCTTCTTTTCTTCTTTGGAGCTTCAGGAGTAGAAATTCGATGAGTATTGGGTGGCGTCTGTAGTAGCAAATCCACCTGTTGTGCAGGAGATAATGGTGTGGTTTTTGGATCTTTTGTGTCATGATGACGTCTAATAACTTGCATCAATCCCTCTATTTCGTTGCTCATTCGCGTTTGCCAATCCGTCTGTTGCGGTGCAGATTCAGTCTGTTGCGGTGCAGATTGTGGTGATGTCATTTTTTCTTGTGCAATCTATGCAAATGATATAGATCAACTAACTATTAAAGAACAACGTGATTTTATTTCATAAATTTATATATTTTTGATCATTGAACGTCGATATTCTTCAAGAAGGTCTGGTATTGTCATTGAATTTCCATGTGCATCTATTAGTTGAACTTCAAATTCAAGTACTAATTCACTTTGTGGGGTTGGCCTTGGAGGTACTTTTAAATATATTATACTCTGGTCGTCTCCATTGTCAGCATCTTGTATTATCATATTCATCTTGCATCGACACTCTCTATAATCAAATGTAATTAAAAAACCACCTACAGCGGCAGATCATGTAATACCACCTTTCATGTATAGATAAACTGTTACATGAAAGACTGCACTACTAAATCTACTTTTAATTAATTGATGTTTTTTTTATTTTGAATAAGAATACTAACCTGACAGCCTTAAATGTTTAATGGCACCGTATGAACACCATCATCAAGTACTAGTCGCTTACAATAAAATGAAGTACTGCATTTCTTTTCTTGTTCATACGTCGTAAATACGTCATTGGTACGTTTCATTCCTCTGTTTCTAATCATATGAGTTTTGTTTGTATGCAAATCATTTCGATAAATGTTAAACAAATTCTTGTAAGCATTATCATTGGTTTTGTCTTCATCATCATTCTCATCATCATCATCATCATGATTTTGATCTCGCAATTTATTAGCTGATTTATACATTTCATTTTTTTGAACGCCTTTGCATGAAAATTTGATTTTATCATTTTCAAATTCCTTTGCTTCGTTATAAACTACATAAGATTTTGCACATAATGCCACCATATTAGTACCCGTAGCTTCTATTTTGAATAATCCAGGAGTACGTTCTCCATATTCAGCTCGAGGTGTAACAAAATACTTATGTTTTTCTTGCTCATAATATCGTCTCATTCCAGGATCTATGTTATCTTCAAATGTAGGTCCATTTTTAAACGCAATGTATATACTGTCGGTGTCAGTACTCATAAAATGATATGATCCTTTTTCCAATACCGTAAAACAAAAATCAATAAACATGCGCATGGTATTTTTGGAGCCGTCGAATATTACATTGGAAATTTGTCTCAATTGAGTATACATTATGACATCCTTTTCATTTGATATTTCCAAAATGTTGGGAGTAACGACTTCATATCCTTTAAACTTATGTCTACTTGCAATTTCTTTGATCAGCTGTCGTTTACTTATGCTCTTGCATCCTCTTGGTTGCGAAATTGCAATTCTAATTTCTCGATGTTTTTCCACATTTGTAATACAAGAACCAAATGCCGAATTTCCCAGTAATTTAGCCATTGTTGCAATTATTGATTTGTTAGGATCACTATCTCCTTGCATTCGTAATCTTGTTATTTTGTCAACAAATGGTTTAAAAATAGGAAATGAATCATATCGTATAAACGTATGAATGTCAGTAACCTTTAAACCCATTGAAACCAATTGACGGATAGAATCACATGTCAATCCAACACTTTCTCCAAAATAAGAATCGATTACCATTCGCCTTCCCTCACTGTTAAATTTTACACCCAACTTGGCGGCTACTTCTTGCATATACGGTCCAATATCCTTCATTTTAACATACCCATGTTTGATAATAGGAGCAAATTTAGTAAATCGTTCTTTTAAATTATCCGGAGTATGAATATCGACAAATGCTATACCATCAACTTCATTCTTTAATATTTGATTCAAGGTAAAATTTACTGTTACCACCGAATGATTATCATTCCACATAATCATTTTTTTAGCATAATCAACGGATTGTTTTATGCACTTTTTGTAATTGGAATTGTGTTTTCGTACATTGTTCCATTGACATTCAGCCATACGACTAATTGTAAATCCTCGTGCTGATAATATTTCGTCCCTAACTTCATCTAATGCATGTATTTGAGCACTAGTCAATTGCACCCGTTCAATTACAAATATTTTCTTATTATTTTCTTTCTTTGATGTTTTAACATATCTGTAATACTTATTTTTTTTCGTATTATTAGTGCAATAATTCGTCTTATTGCATGCGTGATAATAACATCCATCAAATTCAAATATTACTTTTTCTTGATGCAAATATCCATCAACCAAATATGAAAATGGTGGATTCAAAGGAATATTTAAACTTTCATAACGTTGTTTAATGTATTTGCGCTCATTCTCAGATAATTGAAATCTCCATTCTCTAACTATTAATTTGTGAGGGTAATCAATTTTTTGTATTGTGTCAAAGTACTCATTTGCTATCCTACTACTCTGCTTTCGTCTTTGTTGTATTCCATCTTTTTTCCGCTTATTCCATTTATTTGTAGGCTGTATTTCATTTAATTTCATCAACGGACATGCAACATTAAACTTGGTATACAACGAAGGACGTCCAACAAAATGATTTTTTGCAAAACTTGATAAATATAAACTGCAAGCATCATAACCAACTATAAACGGATGAGTAGGTGGATTTTCGCGCGTCATCACAATCGATTGACCTCCAACTTCAGCTTTTCTCAACAGTTTAAAAACTTCCTCATTGTCTATGTGGTAAATAGTTCCTGGTGGCATGTAACTCGACAATATTTTCTTTGCTACTCCTGGTAATGAATAACATGAAAATAGAGGATTAACTTTGTGTTGAAATAAGGCTTTGAGGTAAACCATTATTGATGTTAAGAATGGTCTCACATCCATTTCGTTGTAAAACAACAAATAATCAAGCATATTGTTCCACCCCTTTTGATTCCAAACTCTTTTAATTAAATCATAATATTCATCACCAGATATAGGTCGATCACTTCCATTAAGCAATTCTTCTTGACTCAAATGAAATAAATTATTCTTTCGGATGTAATCATTCATTTCTTCATCCAACATATTTTCATCTTTTAATTTACTAAAAAACCATTTTTTTGACACCAGTTCCAATGTTTCTTCTAATATTTCATATGATCTTAAAAATTCAAATGGAAAAATAAATTTCCCTTTTAATATTCGCTGCTCTTCCGTTTGTTCTTCTTCATTATTGTTGGTATCAACAGGAGCAAATGCCGACATAAAGCTACGCAAATTTCCTCCAGGTCCAGTAAATTCTCGCATGTCTTTCAATACAAATCCATAACATCCAGGGGTGGTCATGTTGGTAACTTGTACTCCAATATATGAAGGCCCTTTTTTAATCATGTGAAAATGATCTTTACTAGTTGGATGACCATCTACCACGAAGATTTCATGAAATAAATATGATTTTATCAGTGGTATATCATATTTTCCACTATTATAACCCACCATTACCAACATCTCCAAAAACCTTTTAAAATCACGCATTAACTTTATTTCTTCGCTTAACGTCTTCATTATAGTCTTACCATCATGTGATAAATCTTCAATCGTTAATGTAGTTGACCCATCAGACATAGCACTGGGATTATCTTTTGGATAAACAATTTCCATTTTTTTAATAGATGATGATGAATTATCTCCATTATTAACCAATTCCAAGTCATCATTGAATATAATGTCATCATCTTCTCCGGCTTGATCTTCTAAGTTTATATTTAAAACCAGACCTCGTTCATCAAACCATTCTTTTATGTAATTTAATAATTCTTCATAACAAATAAGATTTTCAGCTCGATATTTTTTACAAATATCTTTAATATCTTGATAAAAAGATGCAATCAACTCTTTAGCATTTTTATTTGATCTTGTTAATGTAACTATTCCATCTTCAACTTTGCATCTATCACTGGACTCAAATGGTTCAATTACCGCATATTCTTCAATGTTTTCAAGACCAAAATTAAATGCAATCACATAAGATACAGGTATGTTTTCTAACACGCATTCCTCATCTGGATAAATCTCCCTAAACTCTCTTCCTGTAATTGAGTTTCCTTCATCATCATATACAAATTGATTATTTAAATAATCTTCTATTGCATCTTCCTCCATGTCTTGAGCTATTTGATAATCGTTTAGGGTTTCCACATCTCCATATGTTTCTTCAATGTAATTTAATCTTCTTTCTCGAATTTCCTTAACTGTAGTTGACGATAACTTACTTTCAAAGTCATATGTTGCAAATCTACTTGTAAAATATTGATCATTTCCTTCTTTGCTCAACATACCAGTCTCATGCGGTTCAGTACTATAATTCAACCTTTGTAATATTTCATCTGGAACTTCAAATATTTCTTTTATTTGTTCTAAAAGTAATTTTGAACTGCAAACAGCTCCACTTGCATATTGTTCTTTTGGTTTAATTAGTTCACACGAATTTCTAATGTGACGCTGAAGACTTGCAAGTCTTGTAAATTCATGCCCGCATTTGAAGCACATAAATCTATCATTCAAAATGGCATCTTTATCTAATATTAGATAATAATGATTGTCGTAAAAAATCAACTCCATTCGTTTTTTAGTATTGTACACAAATCTGCTTTTACTGCTTGCCGCAATGTCAAACTTTATGGTATTGGTTTTTAACTCTGGATTGTAAATTGATTCAATAGTATAAACATTGATTCTGTAGCCATACAAATGTTCTAATTGAGGTATAATGGAAAGATGAACTCCATTAAACAAAGCTTTATCCACACTCTGTAAATTAAATGTGTTAACGTACGTGTCAAATAATTCCTTTGCTTTTTGTTTTATAGCTTGAGTTCTATCCATTGCAAAAAATTGTGATATAGTAAAATGACTTTCATATAATAATTCTCTAACTGATAAGCAATGAAAAAAGCACTTGCTGTCTCCTGAATGGTGATGACTACCCAATTTGCTTAAATTGCTCCACAAATATCTGGAATTACGTGATTTTTTTGCAAGGTATCTCTTTATTACCCTTTTAGATCTTTCTTCTTCACTTTCTCCTTCTTGCCCTCCTGCAATTACATCTCTACTATTTTCATCTGCCTCATCATCATCATAACTATCATTAAAATCATCATGATCATCATTTATCATATCATCATGTTCCCCTCCTTCATCTTCCTGTTCTTCTTCTTGATCATCATCGTCACTATTATCATCATCATCATCATCATCATTGTCATCACTTCCACGACCTAACCCGTTGTCTGCTGTAGGAAATATTTGTATCCTGACATTGGTACATCTCAATATTATTGAATTTGAATCATCGAATTGATTTCTCATCAATGTAAAAAAATCATTATTTTGAACGTCACTTATGCACTTATTGATATCTGCTTCGTTTGATATGTACCAAACATTGTCTCGTTGTTGCAGCAAATCTTTATCATTAGATCTATTATCGTGACTTAAGTGACTATTTGCATGCCAATAACCAACTCTTCCTGTACTTGGCGTAAATAGCATAAATGCAAACATTAAACTCATTTTATAAGGCAAATTATTCTCATTTTCCTTATAAACAGAATTTAGTATTTCCGCAATTTGTTCTTCAAAAGGTATTTGCGATATTAAATGAATGTTATAACTATATAAATCTCTGTCCTCATTTCGTTGAGAATGAGTCATCATTTCAGATGCATGATCTAAATAGGCTTTTCGTATACCATCAATTGTCGATGACCTTACAGCTTTTACTGAATTTTCTATGATATGATTCCTTAATTGTTCATCATCCACATCAATTCCTCGACCACGTAATGTAGCAGACGTTGAATTAATAGTTCTCATTACCGCATCACAGTAATATGGTTGCTTACTTATAATTTTGTCAACATCAAATGTCCATGGTTGTGTTTCATGTTTCATATGGTTTGTAAACATATGAATTGCACTCAAGGTTGGTAATGCTTCCATTGACATGCCATAACGACCATGAGTTTGCAATTCATGACGCTGACAACTAATTAGATCATCGTATGTTTCATCGCAATGTTTACATTTGAAACTATTCTTACAATGTTTAGTTTGATGTTCATATAATTGACGTTGAGTGGGATAACCTGCACCACAATAATAACAAGGATAATCATAATGAGTTGATACAATGTGTTGTTGCAATTTGTTTCGACATGAAAATCCATAACCACAAAAAGTGCATTGATTTTCTGGTTTATGAACAACCGCAGTATGTTTATTCAAATCACTTTCTGTCATAAATTTATTATTGAACAAACATTGATTGCATTTGTACTTTGCATGAATATTTCGGCAATGTTCTTTTAATAACCATTAGAAGGAAATGTAGTCTTGCAATAACTGCATTCATGAATCACTTCCTGTCCATGAACTCGTGTCACATGGGCTCTTAATTGAGGAACGTTTTTAAAAATTTCATTACATTCCTTGCAAGTTTTGTGTTCGACCTTTTCATGATGTCTCAATTTTGTACGAGATGTTCCTTTATAAGGACAATAAGTGCATGACCAATCTTTCTTGTTCCTTGTTGATGATGATGAAGACATGATGATGTTTAACAGCAAATAAAAATACTGATCAAAATTAAACTAACTTAACTCACCAGAACACAGTTCACTCATCAGTGTGTGATACTTGTTTCTTTACTTCACTTGACTTGACTGTTGTTGCGAGCCAGCGAGCGATGTGAGTCAGCAAGCCCACTCCTTCTTGATCTTATAATCTGATAAACAATGGCATTGTTTAAGTTTTGCGCCCAAATGTTCAACATGTTATAGATTTTGCTAAATAGATTAACCAAATCTATAACATTTGGGCGCAAAACTATAACATTTGGACGCCAAACGTCACAATTTCTACAACATGTTGTAGATTTGACGTCACGGCAGTTACTATAAAAGCACAATTATCCTGAGAGTTGATAAGTCAGTCTACTTCTTGTCTTGACGACGCTGCATACGGTGGTCATCATGGCTAACGAAAAGAAAGGAGAATACGAAAACATTGATAAAGCAGACTTTTGGACAGGTCCATCGGTGCCCTTAACCACTGGTGGTTGGCAACAGCAAAAATTTGCACTAGAGATTTTCAAATGGACAACCTATGATCCTACGCAAGAAGAATATGATCGAGAACTTGATGGTCGAACAACGAGAATCTCAATTACAGAATATAACACCCACACAAAACAAGATGGCAGCATTGGACAACAGACTCCTGATAGCATGTTTAAATTAAACATTGCAAATTTTCAAGCTATGCTAGGATATTTGAAAAACATTGCAAATACTCTGCTGGGAGAAGCAACGACAACTCTCCATGAAAGACAATTACTGATGTTGGACGAAGCTCCTGACATTTCATCCACCGAATGGGTTGAATTGATTAATACTTTGTATTTGAAATTAACCCAACTCGGATGGTTTCTTGGAAATTCAATTCCATTTTCTCCTCAGCACATTGCAAAAGTTGCCGAACTCAGACAGCAACAGAAACTCAACAAAGAACAAGGTGAAAGCTACCGACACACCTTAATTAGCTTCAAGAATCCTGCAAAAGAACATAAGCAGACAGAAGACAGCATGATTGTAACAATGCAACTGCTAAATGAAAGAGGATTGGAAACATTTAGACAAAAATTTATTCAAACCACATCTCCAGAATCACGAGTGCATTATCTGGCTGCAACATTGCAATTATCACTTGCACTTCAACAAGTATCCGATAAACAATTGGTCAGTCGAGATACTGTTTTGCTGATTGCTCCCGCAGTATTTGCCCTAATCAAGTACTGCAACAAACCAGGCAACATTTTAATGACCAACTTACCTTTAAAATTTGGACAGCCATCTGAGATTAAAGTTGACAACCATCAACAATCATCAATGGCCAAAGATGATGGAAGTCTTGATAACACGACACTAAGAGAATTACAATGGAAAAACTTGTTATACATGAACAATACAACTGCCCAATTAACCCTTTGCCCAGGACGAGTAACTCAAGAAGATATACATGCAAAACAACAACAGCAAAAAGGTCTCAGCATCAAAGGAAGTATTCCACTTGCAATCATGCCCGCCCCATCTTCTGCTACGGCCCCACCACCTGACTCTCCAACAGCTTCTACATCATCAACCAATCAAGAATTTGAACTTGACTCCTTGAATGCTGATGACATTATTGAAGAACAACCAACTGCTCTTCCTGCTCCAACTCCTTCTCGCAGCAAACCAAAGCAACAACGAAGTAACAACAAAAAATCAACTGCTGCCGCAAAGTCTACTGCCAGTGTGGCAGGTCAAAAACATCAAAATACAAATTCTCCTGCTTCAAGCACTAGCGGTAAAAAACAACGAAACAAAAAATCTGCTGCTACAAATGTCGCTGCTGCTGCCGCTGCAGCTGCCGCCGTTGCCGCTGCTGCTGCTATTGCCAATGGTTCAACCACCATTGAAGAAATTGATGGTTCTCAACAACACAACAACAACAACAACAACAACAACAACAACAACAACAACAGCATAAGCAATTTGAAGATGAATTTGCAACTAATACCCATGACTTAATTCAGAGTAAAATCGCAGCACTTGCAGCATCAGGTCAAGTTGATGATGAAAATTGGCAACAGGGAGGAAATAATGACAACAACAAGAAAAATTTTCGTTCAGCTCCTTTTTCTCAAAGTGTTGAACTTTAATCTTTTATCATGTGATTAACATATAGTTATTTGTTCATAAGTAATAGTCAACAAGTTGTTCATTTTTGTTTATTGAAATTTTGTCTTTTTCCAATAACATTCAAGTGATATGGTTTTTGCTGATTGCCAAGCCTCATAAAATTTTCAAATGTTGCAGGTGCTGAACAATATTTGCATTTAGAAGGTTGATTAACAGCAAGATCAGATGAGTTGTTTAAAAACGCTTCATAATCTTTATTCCCAATACCATCAGCCATCCTCATTTGAATGGTTGCAAACCAATTGGAGGCTCTGTCTGGACAAGATGCAAAATGATCCAATAAATTCTTAGCCAACAAGTTCATGAAAGCAAGGCGTTGCCAAGAACTTCTTCTCCGCTGCTTTGATAATTCAAAGAACAAAGTGGCAAAAATATTTTCAGTGATTTCTCTAATGACTTTGTTTAAAATTATTGGTGCAAATAATCCATAATTCAAGGATAAAGCTGCCAAAACCATCATGCGGGAAAAATTAACCTCGTGTGTACAATTGCACATTTGTTTTGATTCCCGATTATATCCACTTCTTAGTTCATTAATAAAATTCATGCGATTTATGCGATTCAGCATTGTGCAATAAAAACATAGACCTCCTAAAAGATAATTTTTAGATAAATATCTTCTCTTTTGTCGTGGTCCGCATTTAGGAGGTATATCTCCAGTATGCTGTCGACAACAAACTTCATCCAAATCAACGACTCCTGCCATGCCACATGCAAAACATAGGTTGTTAAATCTAGGGCCATTGTTCCTAAATTCTAAAGGCAACGTTTGAGAATAAGTGCCATATTCATGACCTTCTGCTTGCCCCAAATGTTCATTTATCAATACTTTGTATTCATTAAGTTTGCCTCCATCCATTATTGCGTTGGTTAACCTAAATCTTCGTAATAATGCTTGTGCTGTTAGGATTAATAAATGTTCCATTGTCTTTACTTCAATTGGTTGAATTTCGTTTGTGGAAGTTATTTTTTCGGCGTTACGATCACGACACCTATCAATGTCGATTGGCATTCGAATCTTTACTAAATTAGGAGCAACTCTCTCGTATAATACATCATCGTTTAAAAACAGTTTAGATTTCTTCGTTGGCTCGGAATAATACATTGAATCATCATCATCCTGTGGTTCCGCGGTGGGTATTGGACGTTTCCCAAGACAAAGACCCAAAGGCACAAATGTTTCAGAAGGATTTATCCTCGTAACAGTTTGTTGATAAATCTTACCATCTTTAGGTATAATTGGCAAAATAAACTTATTTTTATTAATCATCTGCTGATTTCCACTTAGTAATGTGCAATTTGAAATATCAGTGAACATCGCATATTGCTCAGGAACTTGGTTACTGCAAAGAAAAGAAGAAATGACTACAATTAAAATTGGAAATCACAAAGTGTTTTGATGCACTCCATCAATGATTTTGAGTCATGAAAATGATGATTTAGATGACGTTGATCCAGGAGCTAAACCTCATAATTTAATTACTGAGGTAAAGTTTTGTTTAAACTCTCCTCACCATGCATTACCATTTCAACATCTTCTTCATGAAAAGATCAGAGAAGCAATGCAATCAAAACGAGGACTACGAAAAGTTGATTATGAAATTAATGCTTCAATCAATCAAGATAATGAAGATGCGATGATATGGTTAAGAATTCGCAAGACAATCCCTACAATGAATTCCCTACAATTATTCTTCAAAAAGTGCAACATTTCACATGAATGGCTCATGAATCATTGTACTTCATACGATTTACATATTTCCACAACAAACAAGAAATATCAAAATCTTACACAATCTCATCAACCTTACCTTGATGGCTTCATTATTCCAAATGTTCCCAATGTCCAGGCAATTGATTGGTTGCCTGCATTGTTGCAATCAGATGACGTAATGTATGCATCGGGTGGAGGATCGACGACTGCTGCTGGGAGACCATCAGGAGGACATGTTCTATGTTCCAAAACCAAAAAAGAAGAGGAAGTTGTGGGTACTAATGATGATGATGATGATGATGATGATGATGATGATGATGATGATGATGATGATGATGATGATGGCATCAACAATGAAGATGATCGCATTGAATTTCCAGGAGGAATAAAAGTACCCATGTCACTCCAAGATAACATGGTAGAATCATCCATCCTTAATAAATCATTTCCAAATGATGATGATGATGATAATGATAATGATGATAATGATGATGATGATGATGGAAAACTATTATTGACTAATGAGGATATTGATGCAATCACATCAAGTTGTTCATTTGCATTTAGTTCTTGTACGACCCGCCCCTCTAAATTCGTCGTCCATGCATCCGGTTGTAGATGTGAATTTGACAATGGAACTTGTGCTGAAGTCAAAGAAGTCGTGAAAGAACTCTCTGCGAGTGGAGATAATATTCCAGTTCCACGATGTTTTGCACCATGCAAGAGATTATTATCAGAAGATTCATATAGACCAGCCATTGAATCGAGCATTATCAATGCATCACGGCGATTATCAAGTGGATTATGCTCAACATCTTCTTCTTGGTTGAACACAACATTACCATTTGAATTGAATGAATTAATCACTGATAGTGATGATGATGATGATGATGATGATGATGATGATGATGATGATGATGCACCACCAGTGATTTCCAATAAACCTGCTGCTGACAATGATTCATCATTACCATTATTATCATCAAGTAATATTCCTAATGCTTCTAACAACTCTGGCGCAATCTCCTCTGAAAATGCTCCTATTGCTGATGATGATAATGATGTTGACGTGGAAAATGATGATAATGATAATGATGATGATGATAATGATGATGATGAAGCAGCAGCAAAGGTGACAGGAACAACAGGCGATGATTCACCTAAAAAATGGATGGATAACTTAGTTAAGAATATCAATCAAAAGAAAAATTGGTGGAAGGACAAATGGCATACAAACGTATTCAAGAGACGTCAACGTCAACAATTGGAAGCTTATCGCCAGCTCTATAAAGAGTATAAACCTATTTTCAACAAAACTCATAAAACTTTCCACATTGATATTTTACATCGTTTGTATCGATTTCAAGTTCAAAAAGCTTTGCGTACCTTAATCATTATACCTCGAGGAAAGCCCAAAAGAATGAAAAGTTCAAAATTATTGTGGCTTCAATATTCGCAATTACGCAGCAAATGCAACAACGACATTAACAACGATCTTGATATTTCTGAATCAAAAAATTTCCCCATGTTCATTGATGCCTATCCAATCAAGGAAATATCAAAGAGTTTGGTTTGTAATCGCAACAAACGAATGAGTCCAATGACAATTGAAACAAAGATTAAACTATTCAACGGGACTACACGAATGTTTCATCGTCAATTTGATTCCATTTGGTGGAAGAATAATAAAAGTTGGGAATGTCAAGAACAAACAACGACTTTTGGAATTAAAAAACGCAAACTATCATCATCATCTCATAACCACT
Organism: Aurelia sp. 3 sensu Dawson et al. (2005); assembly: GCA_964020215.1. Lineage (NCBI taxonomy): Eukaryota > Metazoa > Cnidaria > Scyphozoa > Semaeostomeae > Ulmaridae > Aurelia > Aurelia sp. 3 sensu Dawson et al. (2005). The sequence continues at coordinate 15,744,200 of OZ026576.1, read as the reverse complement.
ACACTACTAAGAAAGTTAAACACTAAACAACAACTAGTAGTCAGTAGTAGTTCAAAAGTTCCTTTTACAGAAAACACTTGCATCTGTAAATTCTTGCATAGCATGTATAAAAGTATTTCATATCATCATTGTTTATGTAGGCCATATGTAAAATAAGTTTTTCCGTATTGAGGATTGCTTTCTTGCTGACTATTTGGCAACTTGGATGATTTGGCATTTCATATGGAGCCGTTGTGATTTGATTAAAACTCTCTTTCAATATTTTAATCAACTCTTCAATGATTATGTAATTTGGAATTCTTGCTCGAACAACGTTCATAAATGACGTAGTTCCAATGGGCGTTTTAAAAATTCGTTCATATTCCCGCTGTTCACGCAAAAAATTTATTCTTTGAATTGTTCCAACTCCAAGCTTTTGAGCTTCAATTACGGCTGCGATTGTTGGATTTGACATTTGAGCATAATGCCTCATAATCTTTGACTCTTGATGAAGTGCTCCATAATACATTTGTTTAATGGACATGCCAAAATGATTGCGATACATTGCATTAATACTAAGTATCTCCCTTAGTTGACTTGTCATTGAATTTAAATAAACCATCAAATGCCGAGTTCCAGTATGATTCAAGGGATTGTAGCCATTTAATGCATTTCGATCTGTATATCCCCTTCCAAATGGATAATTTTCGCGAATATTGTTCATTGGCGTTAACAAACACATTTATCCTTTCAATACAGCTACACCATCCTCTATCCATTTAATAGGGATGGGTTCATTGTTTTCATCCTGAGGCTTGTCATCGTACGGGCTTTTCCACGCCCAAAAATCGGTATTGTCAATCCATTGAGGGTAATCAATATAGGCATCAGTATCCCTTGTTACAATATCTAAGTTATTTGAGACAGAAGACACGTAACTATTACGTCTCTTTGTTGGCAAATATTTATAATAATCTTCTCTTGTATAAAGTTCATGATAACCACGACCAATGAGGCGCGGTCCATGAGCATTCCAGTCGACAGCTGGATTCCAGTGAGGATAACTATCACCATGTTTAGTAGCTTCAGACCATCGCTCCCAATTACCACGAAGCCAACCAGGACCATTCACTGTTAAACGATCTTTTAAGATTGTCACTTCTTCCTTTGAACTCATATATGTTTCAAAAGGACGAACAAGTTCACCAGTAAATCGTACTGGAGTGTTGCCAATACCAGCTTGAGAAGAATACAACTGGAAATCCATACCCCAACCATAATTATAATTATGGAGTGCAACATATGGAGCTGACTCTGGTACGTTTGGAAGATCAGCAATTTTTGGTCTGTAACATCCACAACGTGAATACCTTTGATGTCTACATAAACCTTGAGCACTGACAAACCAACTGCCAATTCTCACAGAAGGTTGTCGATATTCTTGAATTAAATGTTCGTCAGAAGGATGAAGTTCTAAGTCTGAATTTCCAGACCATCCAATATAAGAATCTTGAGGATGAGATTCGGCTATTGTCCAAAAACGTCGACGATTACTATTTGCAGACATAGTATGACACAAATTGCACCAATCTTTACATGGTTGAGGCGGATCCCTGGAGTCCCAACGATCTATGTCACAAAATCTGCACACACTAGATGTCTCTGGATCAAATTCAGGACAATCTTGATCCAAAACCTCCTTCATCCTCGTCGGTAATTTATCTCGCATCCAACCATGTTTAACGTCATAAATCTTTATTAATTGATTTTGCCATAAATATCTATCGTTCATGGATTCAGAACTGCGAATAATGTTGTGAAAAGCTTGTAAGGGCATACGTCGATTGCGAAGATCTTGTCTTTGCGCACCCCTTTCAACTAATTCTTTGTTAACAATCTTTACTGCAACTTTCATTTCATGATCTAATGCTCTCAATCCCCTGTCCACCAACCTTTCTCTCAAACAACTTGATCGTTCTTTCACAGCATTATCCATCAACGTTGCCTTAGATTCCGATGAATACTCCTTGTACCAATCACAACTCAATACACCCGATTGATAAGCATACGCCTTCACGTCAACGCATCTTAACCTATACAACTCTTCTGCCCACAACATACCCCACATATTCCTTCCACTTATCAACCTATCCATTTCCTTATGAAATTCTTCTCTTATGTCCTTTTTATTGACAGGTAATGACAAACAATGGAAATCATCAGATACCAAATAACGCGAATCATTCATCTTACAATCAGTACTATGACTATCTTCAATGGGATTCCTCTTCACCCTCTTGACACACTCCTCATTATCACAACTAAAACAACTTTCCAACCGTCTCTTTCTAGCGCATCTGACATAATTATCGGCTTCATCAAAGCTAGTGCACCTTGTATTTTCACCTCTTGAAAATTCATTTTCAACAACTTTTCCACGAAATCCCTTTTTTTCATCCCACGTTCTTGTACGACCCCTTTGTTCCCAAAATTTCTTCAACCTTGCATTCATTTCCTCTACTCCTTCCTTTGCCGCATCATGTTCATAATACATATTTTCTCCAGCAGTCAAGTAATTTGGCACCAATTCTTCACGATCAATTTAACACTGCCAAAAAATCCATTATTAAAAATCTCATTCTCTTTCCATTCTTTAAATGATTCTTTAGCATGTTTACATGTCCATGCTAATGATCCACAATCTTCAATGTGCTTCAATGGGTTATTATAACCATAATACGCTCCATGCTCATAAGGTCGTAATGATAATCGTCGATTACTTGCAGATATCTCGTTACGACTGGTTTGATACATATTTGAATAATCAGCCTGATATTTCCTATCAGAAGAAGGATATTCTTCCCATTGACGCATCTTCTTTATCTTTTCTTCATAAACCTCTTTAGTAAGTGGATTTGTCTGCCAATCTTGCCAAATTATTTCCCATTGATCTTCAAACCTTGACGTAAGTACACCTTCAAAAGTTGCATTTTCATCCGTTTTCTTTGTCCAATCATTCCTATAATCATTCCTGTCAAAAAGCTCTGGTGCTATATCAAACGTTGATTGACGTTCACATCCTCGTTCATTATCTCTTTGCCTTTTTCGTCTGTCTATTGAATGTTGCAATACGAGCGGAATACTAAGTTCAGTCATTTCATCATCATTTTCGCAATATGGATTTTCTGCCGTAAAATGATCTTCTTCAACCTCAGGTCCATATGCATATTTCATGAATTTTCTAAAGTCATTCAATTCAACTTGCATAAGTTCCTTCCGCATTGTTCTATGAATTAATTTACAACACTGCCATTCATTATCATCTTCGCCCATAACAACTGGCCTTGCATCTTCTTCATCATCAAGCAACGAATTTGCAAACGTTCCGGTTGCTCGTAATTTAATGTTTTGGATTTGTTCTTTAACTCTTGGTAAATGCAAATCTTCATTAGTTTTCATGATTTCTTGACCAACATCTTGCACCATTTTTGCTTCTGGCGAAACCTCAGTTACTTCTAGCTGATGCAATGCAGATGTCATTTCCATTTTACTTCCACCAACCTTGTCAAAGTCGTTGCAAGGTACATTTTTCTGAATTTGAGAAGGAGTTTCAAGTCGCTTCAACATAGAGACGTTATTATCCTCAACCAAACGTCGACGAAGGGGTTTTGTTAGGCAAAATGTCTGATCCATAATAAAGGGTCTCTCGCTGGCTCCAAATTCCACTATTACATCATCGGGCGGAACTTCTAACCACACATGCCCGGGACTCTTCCACTTCGTACAACGCCCACCATCCTCAAAATGATTAACGTTTGCATTTGTTCGATGTTGATCCATGTAATTTATCCTTGCCCAATCTTCATCCTTTGGATCAAAGACTTTTACAATATCCTCTAATCCATTATGTGTACAACACATATTAACATCAAAGATCTTTGGACTTGACTTTAAAACTCTGTCGTCTAATTCACATCGCCAATAAGATACATTACATTTGTCCCTAAAATCGTAACGACCTCTGGGATATGCGGCGGTCTTTATTACTTTCAATGGTTGCTTAGGAACCTTTGTATCTCCCATGTCGACGGACTCCATGTCTTGATAAAAATAAGGATCCATGGAATTAATCCCGTTAACATTATACCGCCTTCCAATGAATTGAGGCTTGGTAAAGCGATTCATTGGATCTTGAAAACCATACAATGATGCAATATAAAAGTTCATCATGCGATATCTAAATACTGGATACCGTTGATCAATCATTGCATAATTAACATCATGTCCTGGAAACAAAACAGACTCATTAAACCTGCCCTTACCATAATTTATGTAGGATAAATCTCCATCAACTCGTTTCTTGATTCCATGCCGTTGGTCACTTCCAGCATCGCTCCATTTATGTACATGATCATCTTCGTATCCTCTCCATTGAGTCAATTTATTAACATTCTGCTGAAAGTGATCATACGTACTTTGATCATACGTAAACAACTCCATTAAATCATGATAATCCTTACTTTCAGCATTTAACAGCTCGTCCGATACGCGAAAAGGACCATCGTCTTGCTCCTGCTCCTGGTCTGTCATGATGGCGAAAGAAACCAGACAGTCAATCCAGACTCTTGTGTCTGCGGTTTTATAATCATCCGCGTATTACGCACGTACAAAAGAACAATGTACGTACGTATGTCAGGTGACTGAACATTTTACAACTTTACGTCACACATCCTATTATGCCGTATTACAACTTAAGTCACATGACCGAACATTTTACGGATTTACGTAGTCATACGCATTGTTGCGTATTACAACTAACCAATCACAATATACGCCAAGTCATACTCACGTATTACAAATTGTCATGTGACCTATTAATTTACGTATTCACGTGATTTCATACGCGCCTAAATACGTAACCCTTAACCTCGTATTACAATACACGTATTATCAAATACGTATTACGTACGTATTACGACCCATCAATTTCGCATAAGTAAAGCGCCAAAACTCAACTCGGGCAGATCAGCCTTGGCTGTTTCAGCCAACAGACCAAGCAACAACAACAACAACAACAACGATGACGAGTGTGGTGGAAAGTACAACCAAAGAAACTGGTGGTAACGTTGTATTGTTGGAAGCAGCCTTGGAACTAAACAGCGGCGTATACAAAATCACAGGAAGAGATCGCAATACAGAATGTATCGTTTGCAAAAGAGATTGGAATACGTTAAGCGAAGATCCTCTCCAATTACGATGGCAAAGTACAAGATCATGTGAACATCATTACCTGTGTTCGGAATGCTACTACAGAATAGCATTCAATGAAGAAGGTGACTTACATGACACATTCAAATGTCCACAATGCAGGGCGGAGGAAAAGCCACATACGGACAAACGCAAAGTTCAATTTCCCAAGTTTCATTTATTGGAATTATTAAATACGTGCAGAGAAAAGTGTTTAGAGATACAGCAACATGTACACACTTCAAATATGGTCACCATGTTAAAAGCGGAAATCGTTGATTTAAAAGCTGACATTGATAACTTAAAGACTACATTAAGCACAATCGAAAATGCAGAAAGCATGCAATCATTGGCTGAGGAAAATAAAAGGTTGAAGGAAGAACTTATTAGTTTATCATCGCTGAACAAACAGGCTAACGTATCCGTCCACGGATCACATGAAGCACTTAAATCTGCTGTCATGGAATTATCAAAGCTTAAGCAAAAACATGCCGAGAGAATTGCCTTGATGGAAAAAGACGTTATTATTTTGAACGAAACAATTTCTAACAAACTTTCCGAAGCTGAAAAACTACGAGATCAAATGATGGACTACAAAGACCAAATTCAATTTCATTCATTGTCAATTAGAATCGAGCAAGAGCTTAATGGACTCTCGCTAACAGCTATGAAAGCCGATCTATTAGATAAATTTGGAAACATTAGCGATGATTTTATACCGGAAAAATTACAAGAAGATATTGAACGCCGCTTACATCATACATTTGCACAACAATTAATGAGTTTAGGAAAACGACACTATGATGATTCAATGTCAAAACTTGCAAGCATTAAGGTTGCAAAGTATATGTTAAGCAAGCCGTGCATTAGAGAAGCATTGATCAGTCAATTAAGTCGTCATTTAACGGAGCACGAAGAATGTAACAAAGATTGCGGTAAAATTCTTGGAAAATTCAAAGACATTATGGATGGAATCGACACAATCACAGGATTGGAAAAAATTACTGAAGATCAAATACTCTCACATCATCGAAAGATCGTTAAAACCGTATTACCCCCTGAAGCCGTTGGATTGCTAACACCATCAACAAATGCATTAATTGATTTGGAATTGAGTGCCTTTTTAAAATCCAACATGCCTGAGAAATACAAACGCATTAACAACTTTGCTCACAACTTAGGGATTAAAGAATCCACTACCGAAGCTGCACCCACTGCTACTATCACTGGTGGTACTACTGGTAGTGCTACTGGTACTTACAATACCGTTCGATTATTGCCACCACCTCCAGCATTGCGTAGTAGTAAATTCGTGCCAATACTTCCAAACCCGCACAAAAGGTCAACAAAAGATGCTTCAACCGATCCCATGCCCACAGGAGTTCCCAAAAAGAAAGCAAAGGCATCTCAAACCATGAAAACGTTAACACGAAACATGGATGATACAATGTGTATTTATGGAAATTCAATTTTCAATCTTACGTTGAAGAAAGAAGAATTTAATGAGAAGTTTAGACAAGCTAAAAAACAGTGGAAGGATCAGAAATCACTACGAGATGCGCAAAATGTCACTGGATTTTACTGCTTTGAATGGAATACCCAATTATTGGAAAACAGCGATATGACACGCATCACATGCATTCGTCGATCACAACGTCATACACTAACCGATGATGGTGCAAGTACAGACATAGTCTCTGAACCTTGTAGACTTACTCATCGATGCATGTATCTTATGGCCAGTGGAACATTTTGCTTATCCTCTGGTCACAACTACATGCAACATGCTATGTTATACGACATGCCGTTAAGTGAAGCAGAAGAACTAGAATCTTGCGGAATCATTACACCTCAACAAAAACAATTGGTTAAAACAACGATGGATGAACGATATGCAAGACTAGACAAAACCCGATATGGGCAAATAAAAGAATGGATCTCGCGATTTAGTCTATTGGAAGAATGCGAATTGCCCGTGGTTGATGGAACTGACATTGTTAATAATGACTTTTTTAAAATATAATCAAGTGAAAGACTATATCCATGGAACACCAATGATGTGACCAAACTTATTTATCCTTGTAGAATATAGTTAGAAAAAAATGAATGACGCGCCATTCACGGGGTCTTTTTTGCTCACATGTTCCTTCGCAGCAGCGCCTTTTTACGCATTATTTATTCTTATCCATAGTTACGACTCATTTGCTCATGCATTATTTATTCTTATCCATAGTTACCTACTTTTGGATGGATGGATGGATGGAACTTGTGAGGCAACCACAGACCCCACAATCAACAACATATCAAGATAATAAGTACAACAAATACATATGCAATGGAATGATTGCGGTTACAAATGCATGTGTCGGTTTCTTGAACTGGTAGTTTGGTTTATCTAAACTATCAGACTAGAAACATACACATCCACTTCAGTACAAATTGATGTGTTTATTTCCTTTGTTGTAACGTGGTTTATTTACATTACACAAGGGAAATAACACACATCTACTTGCAACCTGGATATCAAGTATCAAGAAAAAAACAGTCCATGTGTTTCTTCTTGTTGTGGCAGTTGAGTTTATCTTAACTCTCACCACAAGTAGGATACACATGCTGGCAACCCACCAAGAATCAAATATCAAGAAAAACACTCCATGTGTTTGTTTCTTGTTGTGGCAGACAAGTTTATCTTATCTTCCATGAGAAGTAACATACACATGGTGCCAAAAAGAATCAAGTATGAAGAAAAACGATCTATGTGTATGTTTCTTGTTGTGGCAGACAAGTTTATCTTATCTTCCACCACAAGTAACATACACATACCGCCAAGAGTCAAGAAAGTATCAAGAAAAAACAGTCCATGTGTTTTTTTCTTCTTGTGGGAGTTGAGTTTATCTTAACTCCCACTCCAAGTAAAATACATATGCTGCCAAGAATAACTGGTGTTTAAAGAAGATAACTCAAGGTCAAATGTGTCAGCATCCTCTTGCTTGTCGTAGTTTATCTCAAGGAGCAGATGATACTGACACACATGAACCGAAAGTCAAGGATGGTAATTTGGGTATAATTAGCATAATTTGCGTATAATGGATAATGACTAATGGAATACGTAATAATTACGTGCTTAGCAACAGAAACAATACGGAATTAATACGTGCGTAACAACCAAAAGGATTAGGCAGGTGACGGAATACAATATGCATTGTTTAAAGTTTTACGGGGTTACGCATGCGCAGTAGAAACGGCGTATCTAGTATGGGGGCGGCCACAGCACATGTATATATACTACTTTGGTGTAGACTTTGTCCGGTGGACGTATCTGGTGATGGCTCGTCTAATCCAGAAGAAGCTAACCCAGAAGAAGCAGGCCCGGTGGACACAGCGGAAACTGAGCAGTGTGCAAATGAAAATGGTAGGTCATTGTCAGACTCAATTCGCTCGAAGGTTTGAGCAGGATCTGCCTGTGCAGATATGAATCGTGCAAAGAGATCTGACATTAGCCCAATACTTTTATTCAGATCGACAAGTGTTTTACCCACATCAATGGGAGGGGTTTCCATCTGTGGCAGGTCATCTGCATTCAGAGTTTGAATGTTATCAGAATCTGGTGCATCCATCACCTAAAGTCAATAGAAAAGGCGATAACTAGTAGCAAATCTAGGTGTGAAGGCAGCAGAATGTATTGTTCAAATAGATGAAAATGTAATTGTAAAGAGTAAAATGAACAAACTGTACTCACAATCATCTTGAATGATGTCTTCGGTCTTAGTCACTTTTTCTTTTGGCACATTACTACTCTTTGTCTGTTTTACCTCTTCCTTGGTGCTTGTTTTCGCCTTGCTTGGTTCATCGCGTTTCCTTTTCCTCTTCGGCTCGCCTTTGTCGCCGTCGTAACCCTTCATGTCATGTTCCCCATAACATGCTTTCAGATACTTTCTGTACGTCATTTTCTTGCCAACTTTTCTCATACTTTCTCTTTGTCTGTTCTCCATTTTTGTTTGGATTTTAACCGTGAAGAGTTTGATAGATGGGTGTTCAATGTAGTCTCATGATTCCTTGGCAGGTATACCTGATATACCGGGTGTCCCAAAAAAACGCAACAGATTAAAAGAGATTCTAACACAAGCTGTATCAACTTTCAGAATTAAATGATTCTTTTCTCGAAATTTACAATGATTAGATTAAACTTTGAGATATTTTTCAGAATTTTTGGTGACATGCACTGCGAAAAATGATGAAATTTTAGCACGTTTTTTGTTGGGGAAATTTTGGGGAAACGGATACATTTCCCATAATTTCCCCAAAGGAGAAATGAAACTTTCCATTTCCGTTAAATTTCCCATACAAACTCATCCATTTCCCTAAAATTTCCATCCAAGAACTATGGAAAAATGTTGGTATTTTTTGCTGTGCTGGTTGCAGACTTCAACAAACTCAAAATTTGCTGTCAGGGCAAAACCAGAGCTGCCAGAACTAGTGCAAAGCATACTGCAAAAACTCCAGTGCTACGTACAGTTCACCAAAACAGTCATGAACGGGAATGAGATAACTTCCTTTGACAAACTTGTATATGGAGTTTCTAAAATAAGTAACTTCTTTGAAAATAGTTGCATTTTTGAAGCTAACATTTGTTGCACTGAGCCAGCTGTGGCTTTCATCATTGTTCTCCCTATTCATAAGGCATCAAATTTTAAATCTGCCATATTTTTCTGGAATAGAACGCAAAAATGTATCCATATCCATGTGACTTTCTCCAACTAAAGTCTGTGGGGATTTAAGTGATATGCCTTTGTAAACCCATTCTCTTTTCTCCTTACCTTCGATTCTCATCCTGAACTTCTCAATCATTGGGAATGCAAGCTTTACTTGTTTTCCCACTTCACTTTTTGATGCTCTATTTTCCTCACCCTTAACATGGTTTTCTAACAAGAAATTCAGCTCTGAAATCGCCATATAGCGCTGGGATCTTCCTTGAACATTGGATATTTAAAGGAGGCATTTTCAGGGTTGAGAAACGTAAACAATATGTCAGGAGCATAGGCAAAAAGGCACAAGAACAATGATAGCAACACGGGCCTTCAAAGGCGCAAGGCCTACACAAGTCAACCTGGGGTAAAAGAAGAGATAGCTTAAAGTTCCTCCCCTCCATTCCTCATTATTGCTTTTGATGTCAATAACATTTGTTCTTATCTGACAACAACTGACCTTGTTTTATTTTCCTTTACAATGGACTTCTGATGTTGCAATGCAAGTAAATGTGTATCTGATGACATGTGCTCAGTCAGCTTAAATTGTTGGTCATACCATTTCTGACAATGACCTTCCATTAATCGAGCATAGTCATCCACAGAAATTGACAAGCCATTTATCAATGATCCAGTTGCATTGTTCAAATCCTTATTTACCTTGCTTGATCTTTTGTTAAATGAGCTTGAGACAAAGATGTCGCAAAACCTTCAAACCACCCTCATCCGGTACTTCAAAGTCAGGAAATGATTTCACAAATTCACCAAGGTTTTTGATATCTGCCACTGCATGCTTCATTGGTTGCTCAATTGCGTGGCTCCTTCCTAAAGAATTTCTTTCAGCAATAGTTTTTTCCACTTTACCAGCAATTGCCTCACCTAGTGCATCATTCTGACTTTTTCCACCACTAACTGACTTTCTTCAAAAGTTTCATTGAGAAATGAATGTACAGTGGTTTTTGTCTAAATTTGATGAGAAATCAATGTGCTTCGATCGCGCTATCAAAAGACCAATGGGAACTGAGTATCATTTTAAAATAATACCTCAAAACAACTGTGCTTCATTTACCTATGGTGTTCTTTTTCTGTTTCAGACCTTGGTTTCTAGTTGTCTCCGTAACAAAGAATGCCTAGCTGTATGATATCCCGGTTTTGAACAATCTCCAGGGTACTTGTGGTGCTACCTCGATTGCTGCCTTTGACCAATGAGCTATCACCTTGTTGGTGCAGAGCTTCTCAAAGGTGGCATTGAAGAATTGTTGTCTGGTTATCAACACTTTTAATCATGGCAACTGTGAACAGTTTCATTCCTTTTGAGGCAGCATTAGGGTACAATCTTTACGTTAGCTGGTTATCTTCCAAAATAGCAGTCAACAGTTGCTTGACTTTTACAGCCAACTGTAACACAAAGTTAAAAAAGTATGAAAATAGTTTATTTCGTACTAGTAAAAATAGTAATATTTGCAAATAGTTTATTTGTTTAACGTAAGCACAAGCTTCACTTCTGATATGAATATGTCACTGTAAAATGAAAGTAAAACTGTGTATTGGAACTTGAGCAAATTGGACCTTCAGCAATGTATTTGAAAATTAAAGAAAAACTGGTTTTTTGGACTTTATCTCTGATGGCTAACCAGCTGAAATTTCTCGAGAATTGATTCCACAGCACCTTTTGTTATCTTTACATGCATTCTTCTAAGTAATTCTAGACTTGCTCCAAGTCTTGTCCGTTCTGCTGGCTTTCCTCGCTCCACTTTTGCAGCTCACCACCGACCGGGACCGCCCAAATGCTCTTGAGTACCGAATAATTGTCCCCCCCCCGCTTATTAATTTTTGAAAAATTGTCCAACCCCTCGCTCTTATTCCAACCCCCCTTTTATTAATTTTTGGAAAAATGAAATTATAGTAAACATAATTTCTGAATAAACGCAAGAAAAAGTCTCAAGAAGTGCATTTAAAAGAACATGAGCTCAAAAGTAAATGTATCAGCAGCATCACTGTTCACATAAATGTATAAAGAAAGTTTACCCAAGAAAACAACTATTTTCTATTTTTCCAACCATCTCCCCAATTATTCCAGCCCCCCAATTATTGTTATATCAAACCATTTCCAACCCCCCCCCCCCCCCCGCCGCTTATTCGGTACTCGAGAGTAAGATAACGAACAAGATTTGGAGGAAGTCTAAAGTAAGCCCCCCTTCGACGCAGGGCAATAACTAGACAGTACTTACCAAATGACTGTGATTCTTCTGAAATGACGATGAACAAGAGTTTGGACTCACCTTTGATGGGGAAGGAGACATTTTTGAAACAGTTGTGGCCTCCATTTTGGGCTTCTTTGCACTGGCGAAATGTTTTATTGACATTTGCGTTCTTTGTTTGGAACCCTTTCTACCTAAAAAATACAACGCACAAACATCTATCAAAATTTCTTAACAAAAGAATGGAAGGATTAAGATATATTTTTTATAAGAAACTGGTTTATGAGAAACTAGTACTAAGGTGGCCAAAATTTTAAGAGACTCTTCTACTATGTTTGAGCAGCATTAAGAAACTTTTAAAAAATAAAAGCATGGGGATGGACGATAACACGCTGGGATGGACGGGAGCCTGCCACCATGTTTTCAGAAAGCTACCCACTTGTAATTTTCAAGATTTCCTTTTTACTCACTTTTATGATGAATTTTGGGCTGCAAGCCACCCAAATGGGTGCGGTTCAAGAGGAGGGGTGGGTTGTAGCTTTGAAATCTCAAAGGCACTCATATACCAGACCCCTTATAGGTGTTGAGTAAGGAATGAGGGTTGGATGACCACTGCATAAATGGGAGAGGGTCGGATTTGCCTAGAATTTACTGTATCTTTCCCTCGGATTTGCACAATTTCTCAGACGCAAGCTCAACCTCATTTGACAACAACCAAACATTGACCATGGAAGACTTGCAAATCGTGAGGCTGGCCTCGGATTTACACATGCTCTTGCCAGGAGCCCCAAGGATTTCAGGCTGAACAAATCAAGCTCAAGCTCCTCTTTCATCCTAATCCTCACCATGTTCTTGAACTGAGATACCTCATTGTCATTATTTGGATCCAACCTCCCATCAGCTATTGCATCTTTTGTTGTGCAAACCAGTATCATCAAACTTTGTCAGAGTTGTAAGAACATTTGCCTTGTGTTTGGAGACATTATATCACTTAAGAGAAGCAACTATCCTCCGATAACTATTGGTTGAAACAAATTTCCCCTTGATAAATTTCCCCGCATCCCATTTATTATTACTTCTAATGGTTCAATTTTAGTTGTGATTTTATTTCAAAATAGTAAGTTTCAAAATGTACTAAAAAGTCCGCAAAGTTAGGTCTGTACTTTAGAATTTTGCCCTATAGCAAAATTCTAAAACAAGGACCAAATTTCGCAAACCTACAAAAAGTCTGTGAGATGAAGGTCCATGGTTTAGAATTTCACCTAGGAGAAAATCAGAGAAATTAAGGTCCGCATTGTAGAATTTTGCTCTATAGGAAAATTCTAAAACATGGACCACATTTGGCAGATCAGAAAGTCATGTTTCTTGAGAAGATTCATGGAGTCCATGTGGTTTGGTGTTATGGAACTGGCCCTAGAAGACATGGAAACATTTATAACTTTATAACTCTCTCTTTTCCTCATTCCTTTGTTATGGTATCACCGTCTGGGGTTTAACATATACTACATATTTGAACCCTATACTACTGCTCCAGAAGAAAATATTGAGGTCTATAAGCTTCAAACAATTCTCTGCTCCATCTGCACCAATCTTTCATTCATTAAAGATACTTAAACTAGAAGACATAATACATTGAAATATTCTAACTTTTGTGTACAAAGCTATCAATAAATTGTCTCCTAGTTGCTTTCAAAACTATTTTACTCCTAACTCATCTGTTCACAGGATTGAAACTCGTCAAGCCACCAGAGACAACCTCTTTAAATCCTTTAAAAAACACAACTCTCTATGGTCTGCAAGCAATTAAGTATTTTGGCTCAAAACTTTGGAATACTCTTCCCTTATTCATTTGTGTTGCTAGCTCTGTTCCGTTATTTCGGTCTAAATTGAAAACCTACTTTGTGGACTCGTACTTATGTTAAAGGACTTTCATTTCTTTGCATGAATAGGGTCTACTTGGGCCAGGTGAATAACGCGGACCCCGCGGTCCTCACCATTTTTGTCCGCGATATCCAGGTCCGCATTATTCAGTTTCTGCTGGGCGTTATTGAACAACGTGGACCTTGATATCGCGGACCCTGCTTAAATCATTCCAGAGTACTTATTCTGCTCAAGAGGAAGATCAATTTTACTACAGTCAAGAAATATGAACAGTTGCTGGTCATCTAAGAGGGTATAATTCATTTCCGAATCATTTTTTCTGCGGGAAAACTTATTTCCACTAGCGGGCCTAAGTTTGTTGCAACAAGTTTTCTTCTAAGTTTGATTGAGAGGTAAAGTAAAACTTACTAAAAGACGTTCAAAATGCTTTGCGATAAAGTTAAACACAGATTTGATATGAAAGAAAGACAGCAGTATTAAGCTTCACTATGGGATCGGTATCAATTCAAGTTAGCCAATGACAATGTTTACAAGCTAGATTTGTTTGGCAATTCGAAATTGGCCAATTGGAATTCGCTCTTATCTTCGGTGGGAGAAATTTGGATGCTGTGCGGTAGAACCTTTGTGTAGGCTTCTGCATTCATAATGAATAGAAATAATGGGCAACTAATGATGTGATCTACCTTGAAAATGATTGTTTTGAAGAACTTTTAGCTAACGATCTTGGCATGGGAGACTTCCTACGTAATGGTTTTGGCATGATAAAATCACCTGCAAATGTGTGGGGACATCGAAATTTTGGTGTTGCAGAGGATCTCATGTTGACAGTTGAATACGAAGATGTTGAATATGTTCACGAGTGTTTATTGGGGAGTACCGTTTCCAAAAAAGATATTATGAATGCCCTTAAAGTTGATTGAAGTACCTTCATCGAAAATATGGTGAAGGGGATTGAAATGAAGGGGAATTTCAGAAATTAGTAGCATGGAAGTGAAACATAAGTAGGCCTATTTTGTAGCATTAACAAAGGTGAAAGAAAGCTTATGCTAATTGGCAATTTTTCAATACAGCAGAAGAGTTCAACAAAGTGTTGCTTCAGATGTGAGTAGGCCTATTTACTTTGTTGTCGCTTCCATATGTGCTCTCTCAAAACGCTATAATTTGGCAAGTCACATGATAGGGAGTTTGGGGAAAGTGCAAAGTCACTTGCCAAGCAAGTCACGTGACATAGGGGTCATCACATGACAGCCCCCATTTACCATCTATCTTATGACCCCAGATAGATTCAAATGTGTTTTGTCAGGCAAGCCAAACATCACATGTTTTCGTCGCCCTGCCCCTCCTGAGGTTGGTTGCCCTTCTTAGGACAGCAGTAGTGGATTGGTTGCCCCTCCTTTGCAGCAGCATCACATTCCGCGTGATATGGGATCACATCACTGACTGCCCCCAGTAAGTGGTTGCCCCCAGTTATCAGTGCTGCTATTGTTCCTTGAAGACCTGTATGACATCGGTGTTACGTAGCGGTTGTGCTAAACACCGGAACCACCCAGAATCATCCAGAATCACCCAGAACCAGCTAGAACCAGCCAGAATCAACCAGAATCAGCTAGAACCAGCCAGAATCACCCAGAACCAGCCAGAATCAGTCTAAATCATGCAGAACCAGCCAACGACAGCCATCTTTGCAAAGTCCTAGGAGCGCATGCACAGGGTGATCGCGTAATGGGTGTGATGCGTTTTCTAAAAACGTGTCCAAGCCTCAAGTGCTGGCTGTTTTTGTAAGTTTCTGTTAATTTTCAATCCAAAAAGAACTGTTTATATATATAGCTGTTGAATATTTATATAATGGATGCTTGAAAAAGGCGAAAGCCAAAAGCAACCTAAAAGGTGCTAAAAATTGAGAGGATTAAAGGTTAAGACGCCTGGCTGTGGGGCACTATAATTTTCCTGATTTTTCCTGAGAATCTAAAAAATGTTTCCGTTTGCAGCAAAAAAAGGAGAAATCCTAGTTGCTTGCTAGCTGTTGAATATCTATGTATATATAAATGTATATAGAACTGCATATATATGCGACTGCCAGTTTTAAAATTTGAAATAAGGAAAAATTTCCTTTAGTAGACTGATGGACAGTGATTCCAATGAAACTACAGCTACAAAATGAAACACAACGCGAAACACAGTGAAAGAGGACACTAATCATCTCAACATGTAAATATCAATATATAATCTCGAACTGGAACAACAAAAGTAGATAAATAACAACAAAATAACAAATTATTGTCAAAGCCCTCAGATCTAAATGAACTAACAGTTAGCATTTTATTTTGACAGATGGCTTCCTGTCTGTACTACTACTGTTTGATTGAAGTACACATAGTTGTGAACTCATCTTCCAACATTGCAATAATTGGTAGAATATGGGCAGAAGGGGAGGAGTCCTAACTTAAAAGAGCCTTGGCTCGCTGTTGTCTCATACTTTGAACGTTTTTGCTTCGAAAGTTTCTCCCAAATTTATTAAAGAGGCCCCCTATGGAGTCAGATGCTGGACAAATTCGATGAACTCACTTCGTGGAGTCGAAATGCATATCGGGGAGGCAGGATTCATAGATCGTCGAGGCATTTCACACTTCGTCGAGTCGCTTCAGACTTCATCGAGGGGGCGGAGCCTTTTCGTAGGCTCGCTTTGAATGATATGACTCTTCGTCGAACCACTTCACTCTTCGTCAAGGAGCTTTACTCTTCGTGGCGGCGATGTGATTTGCAGATAATAAATACTATAAATACATTTCACTTTGATGATATAGAATGGCATGTCCAGAGTTACCTCCACAAGGAAATTTGAGATCCGAATTTTGGAAAATATTACCCTGATTATCAGACTCTTTCAAAAGTTTGAGCCCCCGGGGGATGCAGGTGTGATTTGGTTTGTGATTCATACTACTTAAAGATGCCTGGTGTAACGTAAAGACATAGTGGTATCCGATAATGGAGCGAGTTGAAGTAAAAGTACACGTTTTTTATAAGAAACTGATTTATAAGAAATCAGTACTAACATGGCAAAAGTTTTAAGAAACTCCAGTACAAGTATTTTTCTTATAAGAAACTGCTTATAAGAAACTCAACTTTCAGATCGCCAAAAAACTAAGAAACTCCAATACTGGAAAAATAGAACTTAAGAAACTTTTTATTTTTATAAAGGATTCCTTAAAATATTTACACCCCCCCCCCAGTAATGACCCCGCCGGTCATTCAAAATACGGCGGGGAAATTATGTAGTATTACATTTTCAGCGGCGGATAAAGGCATCATGACGGGTAAAGGAAACTTCGCTATTGTCTATGATTGAACTTGTTAATTTTTGACGGGGAAACAAAAACTTCAGTGGGGATACAACAGAAACATGGCGGGGAAAGTGTTTAAACTCAAAATTAGCGGGGAAACAAATTTTCTTGGCGGGAAATCGTCCCATCCTGGTGGGGCATTATTTCGGCGGGGTCGTTACTGGTGGTGTATATTTTTACTTTATTTCAAACTTGTTTCTTGTATCGTATTACTTGTAAGCTAGTTGAGTATAGCCTAAACATCTGGAAGGCTTCAAAAACCATGTTTTGAAATGTTCTTGAGGGAACAGGTAGTGAATATAAAAATATTGTTACAAGAAAGTCTGAGTACTCCAAATCTGATAATTTTAAGAAACTTTCAGTACAGGCCCAAACTCTTAGTTTCTTACAAAAGTGAAAAAGTTAAAAGCATGGATATCATAGCAATTAGGTCGTTGAGTCTTTGTTCTTGAGCAATTTAACTCATCATTGTTTATTCCTTTATGATGATTTAAATGCCAGTAAAAATATCTGCAGCAGTGCACATAAAGCGACCACATTAATAATTCTGGATTCAAAAGATAAGAAACCAATTAAGAAACTTTTAGTACTATGGCCTGACCCTGGTTTCTTATTAAAAAACGTGGAATGTTGGCGAAAGGAAACTTTATCAAAACAATGCTTCAACTGCAGGTTTGTTGCGAATAAACTGCCTCCAATGCATGACTTCACACACACAACACAGTCATGCCACCATTTGGCAATAACATTGTTTATTTTGCTGGAGTAATTTTAGCTTATTGATGTTTGATTCTATCGAGATGATGTCTATCATCTCCTTAGAAATTGCACAATGAAAGGGAGTTTAATCACATACGTCAACAAAAGAACGTTTGGCATATCATAAAAGCCGGACCCATGGGATACCATCCTTAGTTGCCAGCTTTCATTTCACGCAAGGTTTTTGTCCTGTTGAGTTTGCTGCACGTTTACTGTTCTCGGCCGTCGAGAGGTGGAATGAACCCCCAGGGTTGGGAGTAGCAGGGGCTCTTTTTCGGGCCACGCCTGACCTTGCCCTTGGACCTTGGACCTTGCCCTCAAATTCGCTGGGGAAACGCTGCTTCCATGTGCAGCGCTAACTAATGGTTAAACGCCAAACATGGAAGCGTCCTCCCATACACTGTTGAAAACATAATGTTTGACGGAAATCTTTCTATCTCATTTGCAAGGACTATGTTTAAAATGCCAGTGGGCCCGCCGGCCTCGAAACATTCCTGAGGCAAACTGAAAAAAGAAAAACTGCATCTTTTCGAGTTCCTAAAGGCCCCAGGCCCTCTCGTAACTACCCTGGCTACCCCCTTCTCGACGGTTCTACCATTAATACACTTTACATACTCAAATCTGAAATCTTCAAGAGGGGCTTAAACGCGAAATTATTTGAACTTCTGGTTAAAGAAAATTTTTTGGTTTTTCTAGGAAATAACATCTTGATTTGCATGCTTCCCCATATTCGATCGAAAAATTAGGTTCACAATGAGGGGACCACTTCTTACCAAAGAGGGAGTGCAAAGTTGAGTTTATATCATGAAGATGGCAGTTGCCCCAACTTGTCCCCTAAATCCGCCACTGCGGCAGCAAGTTCATTGGGAAAAAAGAGCAAAATGAAACAAGAATGACAAAGGTACTTGCATCTTAGGGTCCAATTCCATGGGTGATGAGTCTTTCCTTTATCATATGCACATGCTCAGACATTCGACTGGAAAACACATGCACTCGGACTCTTCGGAAATTTGAGTTTTCCTGTTGATGGCGAAATGGAAAAGGAAGAATTGGAAGAGGAACAGCTTTTGCAGACAGTGATTAGGCGTATCGAACGCTTAGAAGAAAATCATGGACTTGCAGAGCAGCCTCAAACTTTTCAAGTCGAGCCACTGCCAAGTCAAAGACAAAGAATGCCTTTTCCGGCGTTTCGCCCACCAGTTCGCCCACCATGCAGACCATCCTTCATTGCTGCAGTAAACCAGGATTTCAGGTGTGGATTGTGACTGAATACACTTCATAGCCGTTATCTGTTGGCGTTTAACTGCTTACAATCCCAGGCGATATGTTTGAGAACATCGAGGAAGAAATTCGAGGGGCTTATCACTCTGTAAAAATCTCGTACACCTCTTGCAAAAGTCCTTTTATTTTCATTTCAAGAAAGATCTGTCAGAAATCCCGAATAATCCTTTGTTCTCAAAAATCTTGCATGCCTGTTTGGAACAGTGATATGCCCCTCGAAGAAGTTACTTGATGATAATAAAACGCCAGGGTAAGTGGCAGACAAACAGAACTTAAACATCTATTATGTTTTTGTTCTTGTCTGAATTATTTGAAACATGTATCATATGATGTATCATTAGATTAATCATGACAAGAGCTTTCATTTGATGTAGCTATAATTTTCATTTTTGCAGACATCACAAAATGCCATATCGATGACGTCATTTTTCAAATAAATACCTCATTAACCCTATTGTACCGAGGCCTTTTGGGTCAGACCACTGCGGGGGGGGAATGCCCCCCAATTATCTCTAAAACCATAATTATTATACCATTGTAACTTAGTACAATGGTAATAACGTCTATTAAAAGTCTACTTATAGAATTTGGAGCTAATTGGTCACGTGGTTTGTTGCCAGGCAACCAAACAATAGGGCCATGTCGCTATAAGCTTCAGTACGGAAGAAAAAAAAGTGCTAATTTTCATTCAGAAAGCAAGATTTTTATCCTGAGTAAACCATTTAAAAGTGTAGAAAATATCAATTTCCATCGATTTGTATCAAAATTATGAAATTTTATCGTTCTTTATTAGAAATATGACGTCATCAATTTGAATTACGTCATAGAACTTATAATTTGCTGATGTCAGCAAATATGAATAATGTATATATCAAACGAAAGTACTTTTCAAGGGCAATCGTTTCGTACCAAGTAAAAATTAATCCAAGTTAAAACAAAGAAGGTACGATGGTTTTTGTGATTCCTTTTGTGACCACTCTCCAAATATGGATATCTGCTGGTCACGTGACTTAAATTATAACAATGGAATACCTAAAATCTAATTGCCAATTAAAAATTAGGAAAATTAAAGGATGTTTCGGCTCTCTTTCTTTTTTACTCTCTGTTTTATGATCAAAAGTTCGTGTGGGGGGGGGGGGGCATTTTTTGCGGCCCCTGGGTACAATAGGGTTATCAAAGTAAAAATTTTGAAGCAGATTATCTTAATTTCAGTTGTTTCAGGTAGTTTAACTTGATGTGGATTGGAAATAGGAAGAGAACTGTAAGGGTCACAATCCATCCCTGAAACAAAGATCAAATTCAACGATGATTACTGCAGAAATGCATAGTTGAGACTGCTTCAAAGTACATATTTTGATCATACCTTATATTTCTGTCATTTAAAGATCATGTTATTATATGTAATTTTCTTCTGGAATTATGATAATAAACACGTCTCTGTTTTCGTTCAACAGGAGGGCATTTCCAAGTCTTGGAGGAGGTGGTAAAAGGGAACCATTGCCGAGATCAGCAACCCATACCAAAAAACCAAAAAACAGAACTATGTAGTTATAACGCCAAAAGAGACATATACCCATGATTTCTGCTTGCTTTCAAGCAAAAATTCAACAAAGACACCATCGTTAATGGAGCTGACAAAGTTGCGAGAAGCTGGGCTTGGCAAACGCAGAATCACGTTTGACAACAAAAGATCTGGCCATGGCAAAGTACGTCAAGTATGGCTATCTCTAAAATATGGAATATGGAATGATGGAATGGAATAATGGAATGGAATGATGGAATGGAATAATGGAATGGAATGATGGAATGGAATGATGGAATGGAATGATGGAATGGTTAGTATGGAATGGTCAAATATTTCAAAATTTTCCATCATTTTCCATCAATACCTCCTTAAATGTATGTAAGGAAAGGTTTCGCATATGCTCCAACAAGAAACCAGAACTTTTTATGAAAATTCAGAGAATTATGGGGCCATTCCATGCTTTAGAGATTCTCTAAAACATGGAATGGCCAAATATTTTCAAAATCTTCCATCAGTTTCCTGCAATACCTCCTTAAATGTATGTAAGGAGTGGTTTCGCATGTGCCCCAACAAGAAACCAGAAGTTTGTATGAAAATTCAGAGAATTATGGGGCCATTCCATGTTTTAGAGATTCCCTAAAATATGGAATGGTCAAATAATTTCAAAATCTTTCATCATTTTCCTGCAATACCTCCTTAAATGTATGTAAGGAGTGGTTTCGCATTTGCCCCAACAAGAAAACAGAAGTTTGTATGAAAATTCAGAGAATTATGGGGCCATTCCATGTTTTAGAGATTCTCTAAAATATGGAATGGTCAAATAATTTCAAAATCTTTCATCTTTTTCCTGCAATACCTTCTTAAATGTTTGTAAGGAGTGGTTTTGCATGTGCTCCACCAAGAAACAAGGACTTTTGATGAAAATTCAGAGAGTTATGGGGCCATTCCTTGTGTTAGAGATTCTGTAAGTCATGATAGGATTTGACTTTTAGGGCATGATAGTGTTACATGTATATTCTTCTCAGTTATGTGTAGATATCAATTTGCGGCACATGTTTGTATGTTTTGTGAAATTGTAAATGCTTTGAGGTATTTTGAAAGCAATTCGATATTTCAGAGATCTATGACCTAATAAGTTCTTTGTTTTGTTGTGGTCTGGAACAATGCCGCCATTTGGCATTCTATGCAAGTTGCGTAATATTGCGATAAGCACACGTGGTTCGATGTCTTTCTCCTTCTGCATCTGCATTCCTTCCTTTGAGACATGCGGCAATGTCCATTTCATCGAGGACCACATTTTGCGTTCCAAAGCCTAAGAAGCAGGAGGATCTTTTGTCCGGACTGGAGCAGTTTGATTGGAAAGCTCTGAGCGAGTTCCGAAGAATCGGCAATGGTAGCTACGGGTTTGTGGACTTTGCAAAATACAAGAAAAACGCCAGTGACTTAGGCCACCTTCCAGTCATCGTCAAGCAGCCATTTCAGATAGCTGGCCACGAAAAAGAATTCGCTAAAGAAGCACACCTGTTGCAGAGTGTAGGAGAACATCAGAACATTGTCAAGTTCATCGCTGTTTGTTCAAGGCCTACCCATGCATTGATGCAAGAATACGTTGCTTTTTCGTTTGCACCATTTGGTGACAACAAGGTCGTAAGCTCTCTCGCTGATTTCTCAAATCATGTAGACACTGTTTTTGACTTTGAGGGCTTTGAAAATGTGCCACCTATTGCAATGGAAGACATTATAGATGGGGTTGCTTTCCTACATGGAAAAGGTATTGTCCATAGGGACCATAAGCCAGGGAACATCCTCGTAAGCAACCAACACTACGAGCATCTTCCAGAAAACATTTTTCGTGATCAATGGGAGGCTGGAACTCTCAAACCAATTGTGTGCAAGCTCACTGATTTCGGTGAAAGTCGTTCAGCACTTATACAAACAAATACCCTCCTCCAATCAAAAGCAACCAACCTTGATAGAGGGAGCCCCGCTTACATGTCACCGGAAATCCTTTTACCGGAAATGCGACCAAAGAATGGATCTATTGCAGATCTGAAAGCAGTTGATATATGGGCGTTAGGAATGGAATTTTTTGATTTGGCAGATCCATCGAGCAAATATCCTTACCATCAAGAGATTGAGAGTGATCGCAACGCCTTCCCATTTAAGACTTCACGAGAGTCACTTGGAGACTTGATGCGGAAAAAAATGCTCCCCTCACCGACCCCAAAGTACCAAGTATTGCAAGCTACTCATTGGGACACAGTGTTTCAGGTACATAAGCGTTGCGTGACATTCGAGTCAGAAAAGCGTCTTCGCACTGCAAGCCAAGTGAAGGATTTCCTTGAAGATAGGCAAATTAGTGTACCATGCAATATCATCAACCTGGCTGTATCTCAAACGAGTGGTTTGCAGGAATATGACAGAAGGGTTGCTGAAAAATTCGCTGCTTCAATGGAATTAACCTTAAAAGGGACTTCTTGCACCATAACGAAGAATGATGGCACAAATGCATGCGTCTTTCTCTGCTTGAAGGTATTAGACGAAGTATCTCGTCTCATGACATCTTCTGCAGGTGGAGAAGTTTTGACGGACGAAATTGAGCGGATTACAACGGAGGTAATAAGTAATTTTCCCACCATGCTAAATGAGTACCGAGAGAAGAATCTACTGTACACTGTTATGTCAGCATATGTCATTATGCGCGATAACAATCTCCTGGCAAGTAATTTTGAATTTACAGAGGAACTGCCATACGAGCACACAGTTTATTCACCAGAAGGGTGTCAGCATCTGGAGCAGAAAATAAGAGCACTGGACAGCAAAGGCGATTTCCTGGCAATTTGTACATGCGAACCATATTCCCTAATCATTGGTTCAATCAATCGGCAACTGTTTCTTGTAGACATGCACCCTGTCCCAGTGAAATGTGATGGAAACCTAAATGGCCAAATCAGAGTGTACAGCCCATCGGATAAGAGGTCTTGTCGCGCATTATGTAGTTGGCTCTGGCACAGACTTTCTGAGAGTGGTGTAGGAAAGATGCAAGGACAGTCATTTGCGGTTGCTTGGAAAGCATCAACAAAATTACAATCAAATGAGGAGGAGGTAAGACAAATACTGAAACAGCAATGGATTAAGCACATAAGTGCACAGTAAGCATTCGCGTATTAGATTCTACAATATTGCAAGTCATCGGCTTTGGGACAGCAACGATTGATGAAATGAATTATTCTTATAAGATGGGGGTCTAATTTGACAATTCCTTAATTCAATAAGTTCTTATGCGTGGTTGTTTACTGCAAAAAATAAGAAATTGCAATTTTTACTTTGATGCGTTCTTTTATAATACAACAATTTGTTGAGAGTATAGACCAAATAGACTCGCTCCCTTTGATATTCAACCTTAAAACGGGTACCTTGTTCTTGTGTATAATTCTCATTGCATTGACTTTGGTCATTTTTCTGATTTTCGTACTACTATTGAAATTAAATTTGGTGTTACGTCCAGCCTCCTGGTGGCGTGCTCAACTTAGTTTCAGGAGGTCTTCTTTTCCTTCCAACAGCGAGAAGATGCAGAAAACGAGAGAAACGAACAGACGATGGAGAGCAGAGAAGGAGGAAGGAGTCAGAGTACCTTTCAACAAATCTTTGATACCAACTGCATGGAGGGAAACATGAGGTAAATCAAACAAGCTTTGCTTTTTGCTGCTTAAGAGTTTGACGTGAATTCCTTGTAGTTGTACTCCTGTCACAGGTCCAATTGCGTATTGTGGAGGCTTACCTTCGCTATAGTAATATACGCTTTTTCATGTTTCGTTATAACAGCATCAATGTAACAGTACTTTTTCTTTGAATCAAATGAAAATTAGCTGTAAGCTGATTCAAGAAACGACACAGAGATACACAATGAACCATTTGGGATCTACAGTTCTTTTCCTTCAAAGCAAAGTATGGTTGTCATAATGCTGCAGTAGGGAGCAGCAGCACCATATATTTGCGCAGTGAAGCTAGGCTTCCGTAATACGCCATTTGGGCCTCCTGGACTGTGGTTTAACAGAGTTTACCAACTTCAAATGGTCTGCCAGTATTTGCTAACTGCTTTCCTAGTAGGTCCTTATTCTCTTTGGGCCTAGACGGACCATTGGTTATAGGAGAGATCTTAGCCCACCTACAAATGAACTAAATTGATGCTACATAAAGAATATAAATGATCTTGTCTCCTTATTGTGTCTTTCTTTCTCTTTACCTTCTAGGGCAGCCAATGAGCTTTCAGGCCTAACACAATGCAAGCGTCTAGGCCCGTCGTCTCAACTTTCAATTTCAATCCGCCAAAGTCTCATATTACCAAGTCTAGTTCTGGCTTGCTCCCCCGTAGCCATAATGCCTTCAGGGGAGGATGCAGGGCAAGTTACGAAGGAGCAAATCAGAATGAGACCTTGTGATATGAGACTTTGGCGGGTTAAAAGTGGAAGTTGAAACGACGGGCCTTAACGCTTGCAGTGTTTGAGACCTGAAAGAAGCTCATTGGCTGCTCTAGAAGGTAAGGGGGAGGAAAAGCACAAGAAGGAGACAAGGTGACCTAAGATTTCTCCTACAATCCATGGACTGACAGTAGATGATTGATGAAACAAATGTATCAAAAGGATCTCATGCAACAAAATCAGATTCTTGTCAGTACAAAATCAGGTACGTCATGTGCGTGTTGAGGCCTAGATCTTACTTTGTTGCTTCATAGTGACAAAAGTGCAGAAAGCAGCGATAAATCGGATACATGCACGACCTCAAGCATTGAATGTACAGGAGCTTCTGTGAGTAAACATTTCCATCAAGTTTTTGTCTCAACGACCTAATGCATACTTTGCTTTCAAAATTTTTCATCTTAACTACGGTTAAATTTTTAAGAGAAGATGGTTCCTTTATGCGATGACTTCATTTTTGTTCTATTCGTTCTTTGAACGATATTTTTTCTTTTACAATGGTGCAAAATGTAACATTCTGTAATTTTGTTGTTGTTGTTGTTGCTGTTGTTAATTCGATATTTACAAGCTAACAATATATACAACATATACAAAGTTAACTAATCTAAATCGAACGAATATATGGTATTCGTATTTTCTGTATGGTCGATGAGGCACAAAATGCAACGGGTTTTGCCACGTTATGGATTCCCTGAGATCAGGCCACTTCCATACTTTGATATATGTAAATTGCTACACAGTTCTTTCTAACACTGGAAATGCATGGCATCGAAGTCGTAGTTATGTGAATATTTTTTTCGCAATCAACCTGTCTCTGTAGAATCGTTATTTGTGCTGTCCATTTGAGTGTTCATTATTTATGCACTTTATGCCTGAACTCCTTTTATCTTTTCACAGAACGCTACGCAACATCGAGCAGACTGGACTGCAGCCAACAGAATTTTAGAAGAGCTGTTTGATAATGAGGAAAGCGATAGAAATTCTAGGTATGTTTCAGAAAAAAACACCCTTAATTTACTTTGCAGAAAAGTTTTTGATAGTTAACGGAGATTTTGTAAAACATTCTTACTGCTCAAAGCAGCCTTTTGCTGCGTGATTTGGCAATTTGCTTAGGGACCAGTCATTATCACGAACAATTTAGGGCAGTGAAAGGGGGGCCACTGAAAACCTTCAGTGTAAAATAAGGGGCCATGAAAACTTAACAAATCTGATCAGCTATCTGAAACGCAAATGTTATCCTTTTATGATTTTTGTTGTGCCTTGCATTATTCCTCAAAGTATTATTTTTTTCATGAAATCTCCTGGTCCTCCTGGTGCTTTGCCACCTTTTTCTCTATAAAACGAATTTGTAAGTCATTTTTGCTTCACTTACCATCTGAAAACATGATTTGTCGCTTGGGAATATGTCATCAAATTTGATACAGTACAGAGAGGGGCCACCAAAAAGTTACAGCTAAATAATCGGGGGCCCTTGAAAATCTTAAGAGGATTTGAAGGGGTTATGAAAAACGTTTATCATCAATAAAAATATCTTCCTGCCCCCTACCCAGGCAGTAATAATGACTGATCCCTATAATGATTTACTCGTGTCCGTGAGAAAACCATGACTTATTTTATCTATATACATCAAATGATAATGAAACGTCTAGAAAATTACAAAGAATGTCCGGCAAGACAAGTGTGAAATGCAACAGTCTTGAATATTGGAAATGTCATCGTTGTTGTCTTACAGCTTAGCCAAAATCATTTTCTCTATTTTCATTCTTAGTTATCCCAACTACGAAGAAATTAAACCAATTGGCACTCCCTATAAAGACGATCCATTGACACCAGTGTTTTCTTGGTCGAAAAAACCGTACACGTGGCAAGAGATTGTTGCAATTCTTCATCACGAGTACGAAGCTCAGCATCTATGTGTGGCACCACCAGTAAATGTTTCTCACAATGTCTGCTTTTTGGTTGATAACTACCGTCTCAAGAACACAGAAGATGTAAAATGCGATGACATGGGAGTCTGGATAAACAAGGGAGCGCCAAAGTTGCATTTCGAATTCTTAACACGTGAAGACGGGACAGTAGTGGATGTTGTTAGAACAGATAAACAAGGAAAGATGCAAAGGGACGGTTACTGTTTGCTAAAGAGAACGTTCTATGTCAATTCTGCAAGCACCGACTGCCGAAAAGTTGTTTCTACATTACTAGGTAAGCAGGCGTAATGCAACTTGATTCGAGATTCTTCAGAAATGATAATTTTTGGATCGCAATTTATCTTCTTTCCAGTGTATCCAGGTTTTGCATGTTAACTGAGTTATTCATCACTTACTTGAAGTTTTTGTTGTATGACCAATTGCAGATGCCGGAAAGAAACCGGACATTTACATGCATACAAGAAAAGCATTTTGTATTTGATAAGTAACCCCACTTATTGAATCTCAATTAAGTAGAAAGTAGTACGTTCACTTAAATCTTATCATTAGAATTTTGAATCATACCTAGTTGGGTTGCGTTTTTCTGAAACATCCTGTAATTTTGTAGTGTAAGACAGATACAAAGTGCACATCATTTTTGGTTTACTGAAGCACCAAGTAATTTCCTGTATACTTTTCAGACAATGACAAGGAGAGAGGACGGTATACATTCATACAATACACCTTCAAAAGCAAAGAGCACGACATTATTTGTCGAAAGCCTCATGGAAATGCAAGACAAAGTAGAAGCGCATACTGCAGGTTGCTTCCTAGTACAATCAGTGTTCTGAAAGCTTCCTTGGAAGACAAGGCTCAAACCCCCAAAGCCAATTTGGATCAAGTCTACCAACAAGCCGGAGATGTTGTTGGCGCAAGGAGCCTGGGTCAACTTCCTAGAGGCCCCTCTGACTTGTACAACGCTAGATACAGTGCAAGAAGATCCGCAAAGAACCTTGTAGCAACTCCTTCCGCGACGCCAAACAGTGCTTCGATCCAGCTAGATGGCCTATGGGTGCTTTTGGAGCGCGCCAAAAGAGAAGAGGAATTAACCAAGGCCGATTTATTCATTCGTGAATGTGTCATTCACCCAAGTCTTCTTGTCATTCTCGCAAGTGACCGTCAGATGACCGAGCTTCAACAGTTCTGCACGCACCCTGCTGAGTTCTCCATATTGAGCGTCGATCCAACATTCAACATTTTTGACAAAAATTTGAGTTTGACGGTGACAACTTATCGCAATCTACGTCTCACCCATAAAGAGACTGGAAAGCCATCGGTTTTTGTTGGGCCATTATTGATGCACCAGAAGAAGGATTGCCCAACATATTCTAAATTCTCACATCGTTTGGTAACGGAGAATCCTGCTCTCGAAGGTCTACTTGCGTGTGGTACGGATGGGGAAAAAGCACTGATAGACGGACTTGCCCGTAATTTCCGTTATGCGATATTCCTCCGGTGCTTCATTCACTTCAAGGATAACATCAAGCGGGAGCTAGCAAGGCGAGGAGTATCACCGAAAGATAAAAAATCGTTTATCGAGGATATTTTTGGAAAGATCGATGGAGAAACGAAGTTTTATGGGCTTGTCGACTGCGAAACGGAAGACGGGGTAACCAGAAAGCTAGAAAGCTTGAGGGATGTATGGTTTGAACGCGAAGGCCATCAAGGAAACGAAAGTACAAGTTTCTACGAATGGTTTAGAAAGGAAAAGGTTAGCTCAGTATTTTCCATTAACGCTAGTCTCCAGTCGGAAGCAGTGACTGAGCGAACTCTCATCTGTGATTTTGAATAAAAGTCACGCCTGAGCAGCGGCATTTTTGGCCTAATGCCTTATTTCCTCGCAGCGGCATTTTGCTAGCGAGCACAATTTTACACAATAAAAGGTTGGCATTGTGAGACGCATTGTGCAGTATTAACTGTGTGTGACGTCTTAGTAGTAGTAGTAAAAGGTTGCTCAGCCGCAACTTTTTTCAGTAGAAACAACGAAACTTCTCTTCGCTCGCAAAATGCTGCCGTGTACAAATAAGGCTTAACGGCGTGGAAGAAAGGTACATTTGAAGCTTGAAACCCGGAGGGAGCGTAGCTTAAGTTCTCCCTGGTACGGGGCTGTGCCATTTTTAGGGTACCCTTTTTATGATAAAGTCCAGATTTATCGGTATGGTTTGTGAAACTTCATTTATTGCTGAGCGTTTTCGGCATTTCCAGATTTATTGGTATGCTTTTCAGAAATTCTTTCTGGAGTTATGGGGCAACGTTCCGAAAAATTTTCCTGATTGATGGGTGGTACTTTTACGATTTGAATGGCAAAACCCCGTATCTTGGAAACTCAAGGTACCCCCCTTAGGCCTGGAAAAAAACTTGAATTGTCTCGAGAGATAGCGAGTTGTGTGAGATGCGGTAAAAGCCCGCGCAGAAGAGCCTACAGTTTTCAAATCAATGTGGGTTCTTAAAAAATGACAACAGGGGATAGGTTCTCCTATAGCAATTCAATATTTGGTGATTTCAGCATGTAAGTTTTTAATCCACGAGGTTCTTATACACGGGTTTTCACTGTAGCCGTGCCTCTACCCATACTTGAGTCAAGTGAAGAGCAATTTTCAATCGTTTGAGATGTTGATTAGTTCAAGATAACCATGACTCAGAATCGAACCAATTTATTCGCTAGTTGTACGTAAATGACATGTAGCAATAACCCTAAATTCGATATTCGTTTTGTAGATGCAGGAAATGATCGAATCTATGTTAAAACCCGTGCGTATTGATGCTGGTCTCGGCAATCCTCCAGCTGAGTACACAAACAATGATGCAGAATCTGCCAACTTCATGATCAAGCATGGCTTGAACTTCAACTCCAAAGAGCCACATCAGTTCATTGACGACATCAAAAAGATAATCGAAACACAGTTCAACAACGAAGAAAGAGCTGTCTTTCGAAAAGGTCCCTTTGAAGTTCGGGAACAGTTCAAACATTTGGCTGTAAAAGATTCTGCTTGGGGTAAAATGACTCATGCTCAAAGAGCTGCTAAAGTTGCCAAGTTTCTGAAGTCAGGCATTGAAGAAAGGCCAGAAAGAGGAAATCGAGCGGCAAGAAAGTGACTTTGCGATCAAAGACAAGTTACCACTCACTGCCATTGAGAGTTGCATCACCAAGGTGCCAATATCTGTCTTGGAGATGTCAATATCTGTCAAGGTGCCAATATGTTTGAAAAAGCCGCCTATTTAGTGTCAACCCCTGGCCTCGTTGTTCCACAGCCTGGAGCAACAAACGAATCCTTCATTGTGGCAGGACATTCAAATCGCTTCTACTGCGTCACGCAAGGAAAGGGAGGATCTTTAAGTTGCGATAGAAATTGTTCGAACCGCCAGACCAAAATCTGTGAACATGTTCTTGCTGTGGCGTGCAGAAGAGGCACATTTGAACAGTTCCTTGCGTGGTTCAAACGAGGATGCAAAGGAGCAAAACTACTTGATCTAGCTCTGCAAGGTGGCCCGAAGAATGCGGGAAGGAAGCCGAGTAATAGGAAACGGAGCAATGCCGATAGCAGATGTTTATGTCGACATGTTGGATGAAAATCCGAAGCAGCCAGAACAACAGCAAGATGTTGCAGATCCCACAAACAAACAAGAGGTCCAGATAAATACTGCAGCCAGTGTGCCATTATGCCATAATCAAGAACATAGCAGTTCCTCATCATTTCAGGTGGTTCAACAGCAGTTTAAGCGCCCTACAACACAGGAACATGTAATTTCAATGCAGGAGCAGCAGCGCTTGCTACAGCAACACCAAAAACAACAGCAGCACCAACAACAACAACAGATCCAACAGCAACGACAGATCCAACAACAGCAGATTCAACAACAGGAGCACCAACAACAACAAATCGAACAACAGCAGATCCACCAACAGCAGATCCCACAACAACAACAGATCCAACAACCGCAGATCCAGCAACAGCAAAAACAACAGCAAATGCAACGAAGATGGGAATTACTGCAAGAGCAGCAGCTGCATCAAGCTAGACAAAATATAGAGCGACAACAAGCTGAAGAAGATCGGTATGCTTTTCAGCGACACTCCTTTAATGCAGTGCCACTTTTATTTCAAATGGGACAGGTACGTTGTTTTCCAATTGCGTTGTGTGTTGTGAAGTTCTTGTGTTTGCCTGTATAATGACAGGGTTAAAGCTTACAAAGAGGAAACGGGACAATGATCAGCGAATGTATTATCTGAGAATCGTTTTACGGTAGTTTGCTACAACTCGAATATGTTTACTTGTTTGGTGCGAACTTCTACCGACTATGACACATGTTAATGCTCATAAATCTTCTACTGAGTATGAAAATATTCATGCTCATATAATAGCTGGAGCCTTTCTTAAAAACAGGTAAAGTTGAAGAAATCACAGCTAAAGCTAAATTTGATGGAGAGCATAAGAAGCTAATAAACTCAATCCGCTATTTTGAAACATGACAAAGGCTTATTATCCTAAAGTTGAACAGTCATCTTGTAGTGTAAGTTCGAATAACATCGAATCGAAAAAAAACATTCTTCTTTGATTGAAATTAAGAAAAGGAAACCAGTTCAAGGAGTGTACGGAGGAAAGTATAGCTGAGAGGGAAGATAGATCATAGCATTCTGTTGTTTATATATATCTCTCCCTTTCCTTTAGCCTTCACCAGGCGTGCTATTACCACAGCAACAACCAACCATGGAGCAAATGTTTTCCGTGAAATGGCTCCCTGGAACGACGGTTTCAAAGTGTTATGGGTGCAGGAGGGAAATAAAGAATCCTCCATTGGCAGAACCAGACGACCTCATTGTCGTATATCGCGATGTGAGGGAGTACAAGGACCGTATAACAGGTCAGAAGCATATTACTCAAGAGCCTCAGAATGTTCATTTCCACCTGTTTGCTTCGTGCATCAAACAAAGATATCCGGCATTCAATTCCTCGTACTTTTACGTTCCTAGAGAATTCAAGAACTTTTTGAAACCAACCCATCACCTTCGCTTGCTTACTGAATTCGGTTGGACACCTTGAATGGCAATGTATTTGCTTTTGCTTTATTTGATTTTCACATTTGACTGATTTAAAAAGGGAAGGCACTTATCATGATTTCATATTGATTTCATACAGTAAAGTCCCGCCAAAAAATATAACGGCACTTTGACATCAGTTTACTGTTCTCCCTTAATTAGTCGAATGTTCTCCTATCGTTTTGGCCAAAGTTTGGGCTCTGAGTTTCTTCCGAGTTTCTTATAAAGTGCGATCTCAGGCGGGACTCTATTGTAGTGCAAACAGTTTCACCGACTGCTGCCTTTCTTCGTTTACTAATCTAGCTGTTAAGTTCTGTTCAGTGGCATAATGGATGGTGGTTGGGATTAAAGCGATTCCAAAGGGCCAAATTACGGTTTTCGCTAAAATAAAACAGTACCAATTTCATTTGAAAAAGAACTGGTTACAAGCAGATATATAATGACTCAATCCACATCAGCCTTCCCTAGTTTCAGGCTCTTTTGCTCGCGGAGTTTTCTTAATTCACTAAAAAACGGAGTTCAACCGGCGATTCCAGTAAGTTTCGGAACTCTTTTCTAAATTTCGTTTGAAATTTTAAAATCTCCAGGATGTAAATAGTGAAATCAATAAAAATGACTTTTATCTTAATCTGACCTTTCAGAGAGCTATTCTAAAGGGAAAGGACTGTTGTCGTTTTAAGAAATTGCACCATTTCTTAAATTCGTGTAAAGCTCGTGAGAGATTCGAGAGGAGCACTTGATTTATTCGTTGATTAAGGCTACAAGCATTTCCATTGTGCCAATGGTTCTGTTCTTATGATATTTTTTTGTTTAATGTTAAATTCGGTAATTTAGTACACTTCATTAAAAACAGTTCGCGTGATGATCTTGATCAATAAAATTTTGTCGATGAAGATCACCACTCGAAAGGCTTAACTACAGTATAGTGGAACATCCATTAGCGGACGCCTCTATACAACGGGCATATCCGAACAACAGACAAATGTTTTCCGAAATACGGTATGACTAGGGACAACACTTCCATACAATGGACACCTCTCTGTCGTGGAAAATAAAATTGGTCCCACAGTTGCCCGCTCTATGGAGGTTCCAGTGTACGGTACACAAGAATTCTCATGTCAATGATGCATTTTGCATTGCCAATACGGTCTTGCATGTTGCGAACAAAATATAATTGGGAAAGAGGTCGTGGTTTTGTACCATGCTTTTCCTGAGTTGAAAAAAAGAAATCTTTCAAAGTCTGAAATGATATTCTTCCGAATTCGATGATGACAGCCATAAAAGTTACGACTTATGTGCACGGTAAGTGTGCTATATTTTGAATTCTTTTTCATATATGATACCAGTAGTCACAATAATTATATAGTATTGCATTGAAACTCTTATCGATCATGTGTTTTATTAACATACGTATGGAGTAAACCTGGTTATGAAGTTCTGTTACAGATTTAATGAAGAATGACATGCTTCTTTTTATCGTTGCTGCTTCTCTTAATAGTTTCACGCAATCAAGGTGTGAAAAGGCATCATCACGGGGCCTGATTTTTATTGTAATTGATCCTGATCTATCAAAAAGTTGTCAAGATAATAAAGCCACAGTGGATAGAAACAATTAATTTCAGCCAATATATCAATCTTTACAATTCAATGGATAGATCTTGACACATAAATCTATTTCAAAAGATCTGAAACATGGAATGGCCTCATAGTTCTTTCTGAATTCTCACACAAAGCTCTGGTTTCTTGCTTGAGCATATCCGAAACCGTTCCTTACATACATTTAAGGAGGTGTTGCAGGAAAATGATGAAAGATTTTGAAAATATTTGACCATTCCATATTTTAGAGAATCTCTAAAACATGGAAAGGCCCCATAATTCTCTGAATTTTCATATAAAGTTCTGGTTTCTTGTTGGAGCATATGCGAAACCTTTCCTTACATACATTTAAGGAGGTATTGCAGGAAATTGATGAGAGATTTTGAAAATATTTGACCATTCCATATTTTAGAGAATCTCTAAAACATGGAATGGCCCCATAATTCTCTGAATTTTCATAAAAAGTTCTGCTTTCTTGTTGGAGCATATGCGAAACCTTTCCTTGCATACATTTAGGGAGGTATTGCAGGAAATTGATGAAAGATTTTGAAAATATTTGACCATTCCATGTTTTAGAGAATCTCGAAAAACATGGAATGGCCTCATAATTCTCTGAATTTTCATAAAAAGTTCTGGTTTCTTGTTGGAGCATATGCGAAACCTTTCCTTACATACAGTTAAGGAGGTATTGCAGGAAATTGATGAAAGATTTTGAAAATATTTGACCATTCCATGTTTTAGAGAATCTCTAAAACATGGAATGGCCCCATAATTCTCTGAATTTTCATAAAAAGTTCTGGTTTCTTGTTGGAGCATATGCGAAACCTTTCCTTACATACATTTAAGGAGGTATTGCAGGAAATTGATGAAAGATTTTGAAAATATTTGACCATTCCATGATTTAGAGAATCTCTAAAACATGGAATGGCCCCATAATTCTCTGAATTTTCATAAAAAGTTCTGCTTTCTTGTTGGGGCATATGCGAAACCTTTCCTTACATACATTTAAGGAGGTATTGCAGGAAATTGATGAAAGATTTTGAAAATATTTGACCATTCCATGTTTTAGAGAATCTCTAAAACATGGAATGGCCCCATAATTCTCTGAATTTTCATAAAAAGTTCTGGTTTCTCGTTGGAGCATATGCGAAACCACTCCTTACATACATTTAAGGAGGTATTGATGGAAAATGATGGAAAATTTTGAAATATTTGACCATTCCATAATAACCATTCCATCATTCCATTCCATCATAACATTCCATTATTCCATTTCATCATTCCATTCCATCATTCCATATTCCATATTTTAGAGATAGCCCGTCAAGTATTGGAAACTATCTATCCAAAGCTGAAATGTCAAAACGGGGCATTTGAGATCCTAAGGGCAGAAAGAGGAGAACGTCCTGCAAGTTAGTACTTATTGAAATGTCACAAGATGGCTATACTGTACCCTATTTAAGAGAGCAAGTAAGTTGTAATACCATACTGTACATCCGTCCGATGCAAAATGATTTATCGATGTCAAAGGTGATAATGAAAACAGACGACTCAATCAAAACAAAGTGTCAGAATTGCAGCAGAGAGGTTCCACTTGGAGACATGAAGACTCATCTTGCACAATGCACAGAGGGTGAATCAACCGCCTCGAGAGCATCGATATCGCACAGCTACTGCGAAGACTCTTCTGATGATGATTGCCTTGTCACAGGTATTGAGGAAAACTGCCCTTCATCAAGTTCAGCACCAATTGATGACAAAGCTTCTTGGAGAAGGGAGCTCTCAATCCTTTTCCCATTTCACACAGCTGGTCAAATTGAAGTTTCAATGGTAGGAGCATCTTCAGTAGATGAGGCCGCAAATAACTTGATGGAAACCTACAATCCTGATCCAAAAGCCGCAGAAAGTCATTCAAAAGAAAGAGCTGTCACAGATCTGCCTACTTTACTACGTGAATTCCAGGGTTATCACATGAAGTTTGGAATTGAAGAACTTTGCATTGATAGAGATGCAGTTTGGGCAGATACCCTGTGATTTTACAAAAGGAAAGTTGCAGAGCCAGAATCCTTGTGTAAGCAGTTGGAAGTTTCCTTCAAAGGCGAAGATGGCCTAGACGGTGGCGCTTTGAAAGTGGAATACTTTAACCTTGCCTGGAAACAGGCCACCAGTAGGTTGTTTGAAGGCAATGTATCCAGTTTGGTTCCAATGAAGGATGTGACGAAAATTTTCCTTTTTCGGCTAATGGGAATGATGATGCTTCATACTGTACTACAAAGTGGGCCAGTTAAAAGATTCCCAAAATTGTCTCCAGCTGTCGTCTCATGCATGCTTGGGAATGATGTAGAGGGAATTTACAGGCTGCTAATAAAGCATGATATCCCTATGAATGCAGCCACTGAAAACATTCACAATTTAATTGAAGAGCTTGACTCCGCAAAGACAGAGCAAGCAGTCAAGGAGTTGTTTGGTGAAAATTCAAAAAGTGGCGCCTACTGGGAAATTGTGAATGCCTGCCACTGGCCCATTCAAGAGGTTATTGGGATTCGTAACAAAAGTGAATTGATCCAAGAAATCATCTACAACGAGGTTATTAGACCCAGAAAGGACGTTATCCATGAAATAAAACATGGGTTAGATGTGTTAGGATTTTTTGGATTCATGTCAAAGCACCCACATCAGTTTTAAGGCCTCTTTTGTGCAAAAGAGGAAAGTTTTGGACCAGACGAGTTCAAAGCTTTACTCTTAGAAACCAAACCATCAAACTTTGCAGAGCAACAAGCTTTTGAATGGTTCAATGAGTTTGTTTCAGAAGGAGACTCCCCATCATCCGATGATGACCCAGAAAGCATAGTTAAGGCACTACTTGCATTCACTACAGGATGGCAAACACCGTCAATGTTTGTCTCAGAGCCAAGGATCAAGGTAGAGTTCCTGCTGGACGACGATGATCATGCCTTACCAACCTCATCAGCATGCCTGAAAGTTCTTCGCATTCCGACAGTTCATTCCACAAAGGTTAAGTTCCAGGAAGCGATGATCACAGCGTTAAAGTATGAAAGACAGGGATTTCCCAATCCATGAAAACTGTACGTCATTACCAACCAATCTAATTGCTTTGGGGAGTTAAGCTGTCATTCTTAACGTTGGGCACAGGTTTGGAAAAATTTTTGGAGGGGTACCAAATTTTTTAACCTCGTTTTATGGGGACATCAAACATTTTGCCAAAATTGCAAAATATATGATGGACGTTGAAATTTTTGGAATGTATTTCAAACTGAAATAAAAACTTCATTTTTGAAAGACTTCACATACTGTATATTACCGCTATGTTTATAGGGCAGGGAAGAAGTTACTTGAAATTGTTGGTGTTGGTTCTTTGTTTTGACAACTCTTTCACTTTAAGATCTGTTTTATGTTATGTTCAGATTGTGCTTCTTAGTGGTTCAAGTTTTCTTGTAAATCACAGACAAATCACCCAATTATGGGGTGTCTGGATTTTCACTGTCTTGAAATTGGAGTACTATATTAGCAAATGGTGCAAGAAAGATTCCTATTTGCCGTAAAAATTGTTCTACCCCTGCCCCTAACATTAAGGGTGACAACTCCTGTGTATAACATTTTATGAGATGCAGAATCAACAATAAACGTTAAAAATGAAAATGGAATAGCCTGTGAACAGGCAAAAAAATAAAATGGGCAGGAAGAAAAAAGAGCCTGTAGGATTGGGCTGCAATTTTGAATTCCCAACAATTAATTTATGCGCTGGCGATCGTTAATTATTCGCGTTCTAGTGCAACAGCAACAACTTTCTCTGACATAATTACTAGACTGCTGCTCAAACGTGGCCTAGCCAGGATGACGTAACATGACGTCTTACTCCGGCAGGAAGCCTTTGAAAAACGCAATTAGTTTTTGTAGGTTTTGTCGGAAGCAAATTGTTTCTTCGCAACTTGGTAAATCTGCGACACCACGAGCAGACCTCTTCAAGCCTTTGACGAACAAAGAGTTAACGACACAAATCGGAGTAACCGAAGTTGTTTTGAGTGACATCGTGAACGAACTTGCAAGGCCCAGTGAGAAGATCTCAGGTGATGACTCGTTGTCCAATCTTAGCTGCTTAGCTTGTGCAAGGTCTTTGGTAAGATCTTATGCAGTTATTCGAAAATTGCTAAAATCTATCAATTTGGGATTGGAATTGAAATCACGCTCACAAGATCAAATCAGCAGTGGTGTGAAGAGGAAGTCTTCCGGGTCACCGGGATCGCCATCAGTCAAAGTGATGCCCAAGAAAACGAAGGATTTGACACCAGATCTGTTGCTAGCAGCAGCAGAAAGGACAGAGTACTCATCTGCAAGACGAAACATCCTCAAAGATCTTGATGGAGCCACTGTGAGTAATGAGAGTGAAAAAGAAAATGAGGAA
Source organism: Aurelia sp. 3 sensu Dawson et al. (2005) (assembly GCA_964020215.1). Taxonomy (NCBI): domain Eukaryota; kingdom Metazoa; phylum Cnidaria; class Scyphozoa; order Semaeostomeae; family Ulmaridae; genus Aurelia; species Aurelia sp. 3 sensu Dawson et al. (2005). The sequence goes on along the minus strand of OZ026576.1, from coordinate 15,705,739 downwards.
CCCTTCATGATCCTCACTAGCCAGGAAGAAGTTCCAAATGGCAACAGTGGTGAAAGGATGTACCGAGATATGAATGCAAGGGTGAATGAATCAAAACTAGCTGGAGTAACAAAGATTATTGTCTGCAGCCCTGGTGGAAAATGCATTGTGCATGAAAGCACTGGTGTAGAGAAGACCTTAGCAAGAGCAATTGTTTTTAAAAATAGTGTGACAGGTGCTAATGAAGCTTTAAAGATGCCTTCATGGAAACAGCCAATAGTTGAGGGTGTGGGAAAGTTGCTGCAAAATGAAGCAATAAGATATTTCAAAAAGAGTAACCTGCTCAAGATGACAAAAGGACGAAGCCCTATAGATATTTTCAGCCTCAAAATTGAAGATATAGAGAGTGAGTTTAAAGAGGAATTACCATTGACTGTAGCACTGATGGAAAGTGTGGCAGGGGTAACAAAGAAAAAAGCAAAGGAAGCCAGGAAAGAGGCAAAAATAGGTGAAGTAAGCAAAGACAAGAACACATCAGCTCTTGAGTCAAGAAAGAAGATTTCTTTGAGAAATTCCATAACTGTTGCCATTTCAATGCTACTGAGGCAGCATTTTCATAACATGCCAGCTCTTCTCTACCGTAACACCTTGCTGCTCATGAATGGTGGCTGTAGAGCACTTGACATAGACAGAATGAGTCTTCAGGGAATTTTGATGTCCCACTCATCAGGCATCAAATTTCAATTAAAGATGGCAAAAGAGTTTTCAAGGGATGTTGATCAGTGGAAAAGTGACGTCGCAAAGAAAGAGATGATGGTACTGCTGCTGACAGAAATAGCAAGCACAGTTGATAAGGGAACTGACAATCTGACTCTCAACAAAGTAAAAGAACTGCCATCATATGATGTAACAGTCTGGAATGAAATAAAGTCAAACATTGACAGTCACATGGAAAGTGATGCTATTTCACACCTTTCTTGCCTTGAGAATACCATGAAGACATTGACTGATGTTAGAGAAGGCATGGAAGACTACAGGTATGTGCACAATCTTACAGAAGATGACTACTGTATACGTACATTGTGACCCAAGGCACTATGGTTCTTTTTAGAAGGCCGATGCCACTATTTGTGAACCAACTTTAGTTCTAAAATGCAAAATAAATTAAATATGTTGGCAGTGAACTAAATCATCCCAAAACTGGGGTTCAAAAGTTTTTGGGACCTTTCCTATGTTTTAACTTCAAGTTCCTTCAGTGTAGTAAAACCTACTATTTTGCAAGTCAGTGTAACACCTGGTTGGCGGGGTTTGGGAACAGCGGTGTCCATACACAATGGTGGTTCAAATAAAGACAGCTCTTGATGTTTCATACTGTATTTATTCATTCATACATACTCTCATTGCTATTCTAGATTGATATAGATGTGTATCTGTATCTATAGCTTTAGCAGGGTTCGGCTGGAGACCCTAAAGTCCCTGCCATTGAGCCCCTGGCTACAAACTGCATTTAAATTATTTCAAACCATGATCTTTAAACCCTTCACTATACCATAATGCTTAGCAATATTTCCAAGACGCCTATTGGTTCATGCTTGCGTGTGTCAATTGATACTGTTTAAAAAGTGTTGACAAATATACATATTGCGTTCTAATACCTTCTTAGCATAATGGTTGTCATGGGCACTCTGTGGGTGTTTGGGAGACAAAAAGGATTAAAACCCTTTAAGAACCTTTGCTCACATAGGCAACTTGTCTACCCCAAAGGCAAATTTCAGATCCTAAGCCCATGACCATGATGTTTTTCCTAACAGTACTACAGTACCTTTACAATATGTAACCAAACAATACATGTGAAAGTACACCTTCCTACATCAGCCTTGACTTTTAAACAATGGAAATTTGATTGATGGGTCCATATAAAACAACTGAAAATTGACAGTTCAAGCCTGGAGGGTTCCTAATCAAGGTTTTTACAGTACTTAATGAATGCATACAGTAGGTTTTTACTCTATGATACAGGAAACAAGTTAAAATAAAGTAAAACTTATGCTTTACTTTTCAGCCTTGTTGCAGACAATTGTGATATATTTGCCATCTCAAGGCATCAATCTGCAAATTTCCAAAACAAGATGTTCCACTGGACTCTTCATTTCGCTGCCAAAGGCCGAATTAAAAGGAGTCATCTTGAATCAAAGACTTCACAATGCCAGATCAAAGATCTCAAGCTTTCCAAGTTACTGCCTGGAAGACCTGCAATGAATGCCTACAAATCTTCATTTTCAACACTGATTGCAAGAGTATTGACAAAATACATGCCAGCCTACTCCATCTTTAAACATGCAGTGGTAAAGCACATTCCTCATAAGTATTCAAAGGAAATGGCTGAGAAATCAAAGCAGGTATGTAATTATATATCTTTTGACAGTTGAACAAGTTTGCTTTGAAATATACTGATTTTCAGTTATAAAACGCTCTTGGATAACAGGGAAGATGAAGGTTTGTATTAGAACAGTCCCAAAAGATGTTTTTCACAGATCCCAAAACTTTGACTTTTCTGTTATGCCCACTGCACCATCCCATGTAAGCTTTACTTCCTTGACCCAGTGTGTCAAGTGATATTTTCTTTATACCCAAAATCACAAGGTGGTACCCTGTCTGGTGTTGCCATTTGTGAGAATTTTTATACCTTAATATGTGCATGTATGTGGGTAGGTACAGTATTACCACATGTATTTGAGCTACAGTATTTTGTGGTAGAGAGTGGTTGGAACGTGAGCTCTTAGTGGGATGAAAGATAATAGCATTATTGGTAAAACGTATCATTTGTCCCAACAGTGTCTTCTTGGAATAAAGTTAAAAAATCCCAACAAATCTGGTGATATGGCAGAGATTTTGCAGTAATTTCAACAAGACTATGTCCCAAGAAAGGGAGACCATCTGTTAAAGCCAATCATTCTTCATGGAGATGTGGGAACTGAAGAAAGAGGTAGACATGTGCAGTGGACCTACAGACTAGGTGAATCACGATACAAGCAGTTAAAGGGGATAGATCTGACTTATGCTGAATTCCACCAAAAAATGTGTCTTTATGAGGTAAGTACATTTTTTCTGAGAAAACTAACTTCCAGGGAGTGGCCCAGTGTTTTTTTGTCCTGTAATGATCAGCAAATGATGAAAACCTGCCATACCCTGACTGCATGATTTCTAATGATGTCCACATCAAGCGGAGAGAAGACATCATAAATGTAGTATCCCTATGACATTAATTTGTTACAGCTATAAGACTCTTTTTGTAAGTTATAAGACATAATCTAAGACAACTTACTGTAAATCAGGGCAAGGACCGCGGAGCACTTTTTGGATTGGGGGGGGCTAAAAAGTAATAGAGAGTCTGAGGGGGTCTGGGGGCGAAGCCCCCAGAAAAATTTTCTATGACCACGCCCTATACTTTGGCTATAAATGCGACCAACGCCCCTTTCCATGGGCAAACTCGCCTTGGAAAGGACAGTTATCATCAGCATATCCAATCACTAAATCACATTAAAAAGCATCATTTATAGAGATATACTGTATTACATTTTATATTTCATAGCGAAAAGACTCAGCCTAGAATCAAAGGACTAAAGTTAAAAAAAACTTTCACAATCTCGTGGAATTATTATCTCCGAAAAATAATGATATGGAAACACTGTCTCTTCACTTTCAGAAGCAAACTTTTTGTACATAGAGAACCTAATAACGCAAACACTGTTTCAATTTTTAATTTTGTAGAACTGAAAAATTCAATGATTTTTTTCAAATCTTCGAAAATTTTGTATAACGTTGTTGGGTCTTTTGATAGAAATTAGTTGGAACATCGATAGTGTTTATATTTTCTGTGCTAAGTATTAAGAATTGCTAAATTATACTTGTTTGGACATTCCAGAGAGCTAAGCTGAGTTGATAGACGTCTTGCTAAAAAATTTATCGTCGCACTCGTTGCTCGTTGCCAGGTTAACATTCTGCGATTTACAGGTTTGGAGAAGTCCCCTCATCAGCAATCTTTCAGGAACTAAAATTCGCTTTAAGAATAGCCGCATATCATGAAAGCATTTTACTTATCGCTTACTGAAACTTCGGATATTTGAAGCTGTGCTAACGATGATGAAACTGTTATATCTTGGCACAATGCTATTGGACGCATTTCATTTGAGACAAAACCTTTTAAAACATTTTGCTTAGCTTGATTTCTGATAAATGCACGAGAAACGGTACTGTGGGGTATACTGACACTCGCAAATAAGGGCGTTATCAATTTAAGAAAGCAAATGGCGATATTTAATCATAAAAACAAAATTTGTGGAAAAGCTGAAAGCTATCTCTTGTAAATCATTGGGGGGGGGCTAAAGCCCCCCAGCCCCCCCGGCTCCGCGGTCCCTGAATCAGGGCCCTGGGAAATCTAGATATAGTCTATTGTATTCCATTATTGTATTTGATGATCTCCAGAGATTATATCAAAACAATTGGACAAATGATGGCAGGCACCCAAGTTTTGTTTTATTTTTAAACTTGCCGCTATTCATCAGTCATTTGTCTTTAAGGTCAGTAACAAGATTTTCCACAAAAAAGAATCAGCAAGTGAGCTTGGCACAACTGAATCGCTGATGACACGGTCATGTAGTTCAAATGCAAAGAAAGGCCCAAAGCGTGACTACAATGCCTTCAAAGACTTTCATATATCAGAAAGTGAAGGGCATATATTAGCTGCCTGGATGAAGTTTGCTGGAATGACATCTTTGAAAGGTTTGATTCTGATATTGTCAGCAAATGTTTTGAGAAAGCGTCTAATACAGTACCTGGTGACCCAAAAAACTTCATTGTCTACATACTGTATCACCTTGAGTCTTTAATTATCTGGATAATCATTAGCCCAAGGTAGCCATGCAGGAGTTTTCTCTTTCACATTATGTACAATAGATTTAGGGCCTTGGCCATCAAATTTGAATCAATGCCTTACCTTTTAAGCTTTGCTGCCTATTCAAAGCATTTTGCAAGCCTTCAGAAAAAATGACCTAACAAAACAATATAGGCCATGACATGTGCCACACCATATTTGGCTGACTGATCTACTGTACGTCAACAGGAAATTATAATGTTGGGCTCAAATTTGACTGCATGTGACCTAGCCACATTTTATGCTACATTCCCTTTAAGCAGAATGAAGCAAAGTCAAATGTTTCTCCTTTGTGCTGAATCCTAAGGAGTTTTGATCTGAATTGGATTCCCTTAGCAGTAGAAAAGGAGACTTTTCAAGATCTATATACCCTATCATATCAAACAACTTACAAATTATTTCTTTTTCAGACGCTCCTACAGTTGTAAAAATACCATCAGATATCACTTTGAAATCCAACAAATCAAGGAAATTGCTGCTTGACAACCATATAAATGAATTTATGGAAACATTTGTTTTTGATGTGAAAACTAAAGAATACTTTGATGGCTTATACAAAAAACTACAGGAACTGAGAGCAATGGATACTGATGGATTTCCATGTCGATCCCCTGGGTGCAAACGTTCATTCAAGTACCATTCAGGACGGGTCAAGTACGTTGTTATTCATTTTATTTTGTCATTTATGCCATACAGTGTGAGAAAATTACAGAACAGAGGAAAGTCAGGACTTTTTTGTGTTTCAAAGTCACAAAGTCATAAATTAAAAATTATTAAGTAACCAATAACAGTATATAAGTTGCAAGATGAAAACTAGGGTTTGACATTTTTAGGCCTTCTCTTTACTACCATGCAGTAAGATCTACTGTGTCCACAATTATGCTAAAGATGGTGGCGAGGAACTTTTTACCAAGATTGTGTTGCTAAGTTGAGTCCTTAAAAATATTGTTAAAAGAGTTTTAATTAGCATTAAGAAATTTCCACACCACCATCTTTAGTCTGACTCTACATTACAGCATCCCTTGCATACAAATAATAAATTTCTTTCTATTTCAGCCATGAGAGGAAGCAGCATGGGACTTTTGACCTACCAAGAGACAACCAATTATCAAAGCGAGACAATTTTGGATATTTTTACTGTCGATTTAATTGTGGTCATACTTTCAGATCAAAGCAAGGAAGAAACAGGTAATTATCACAAGAATCAATCATAGAGCACACCAAAGTCTGTCATGAACTTCTGTAACTACTGCACTGCTGAATAAACAAATGGTCTAGGGGCTATTTCAACAAATATTTTGGGCCAACAGAGGAATAAAATTACTAGCCTATGTGTAAACCCATAATTCCAAAAGGAGAAAGGGTCTATAAAACAAAGAGCAATAGCTTGCTACAGCTACACTGGTAATTGTTCCTAATAATTCTGATCCGCTTTTCAAATGGTGTGTGAAACGCATTGAGAGAAGGGCTGCATAAATTGAGTTTCTATGAATCTAGAAACAGCTAGCCTGTGGACAGGCCGAAAATCGTAGCAAGCCTCTGCTCTTTGTTTCGTAGACCCTTTCTTCTTTTGAAATAATGGGTCTTGTGTAGGCTATAAAGATACTGGTTGAGTTGAATAGATTTCACATCACAGAAAGGCTTGTTTCCAATAAAGCTCTAATTTTGTACAGTGCAGGCCTTGTGCCTTCTGCATGACAAGATTTCTCAAGAAATTCTTAAGAATGTCCAATAATTTATCACCTGTTGATAGCACTCCTGACAGTGAGTGGTATGAAAGACTGTCAATTTATTTAGACAAGAATTCTTAAGAAATTATTGAACTGTTTCAAGAACTTTTAAATATTTTTTGGCAGAAAAACAATGCTTATGTGTGAAAAGCCTGTGCGCAAGTCTCACAAGAAAAAAAGAGGGTTCCAATTTACAAATTCTTGGTTCAGGGGTTCAATGCCTGTTGTCATTTAATGACCAGTTTTCTTTCATTCAGGCATGAAAGAGTGAAACATCCAAACGAAGATATACTCATGGAAGAGCATCCAGAAAACCAACAGCAAGATTCACAAGGCCAGGAAGATTTCATCAGGAATTATCATATTGCACGTCTGCGATTTGGCCTTGTGGATCTTGATCTGAGAGATGCAATCAAGGAAGGAGATGGGGCAAGACTGTTGGTCACATTGCCTTACTTGTTGATCTTATTTCACCTGCACAAAAGAACAAAGTACAGTAGTGTCCCGCATATAAGAAACATGAATTTAAGAAACACCAGACCTTGATTTTTGAAATAATACCCCCTCTTATAAGAAACTGGTGCAGGTCTGAAAAAGGCTTGTTTCTTATTCAAAAACTATGTATATATTAGAATTTTGAAAACCATGATGAATTCTGTTTTGCAGTTGAATCAGACTGTACCTTTTCAAACAAAAACAGTAATTTTGCATGCAAAGGAAGCAAAAAGCACCTTCCTTGGATAATTGTAGCTTTTTATGGTAATGAAAATTAAAAATACAAAACAAAATAGTGTGCTTTACATGAAAATCATACAGCTTGTGTCTGAGTAGTTCATTGATAGTACATAATTTTCTAATAAGAAACTTAATGAAGTTCACCCTGATTGGAAGTTTATATCTTATTTTATAAGAAACACATCAGACCTGAAATTGAAAATGCTGCTTCTTATATGCGGGACACTACTGTATGCATATGTGACTCTCCTACACTTGGTGAAAGCTTTTGCATTGCTTCCAGAATTTTTGGCCAATGAGCTTGTCCACGACAGGTTTTGGAACACGAAGGGAGGGGCAGGCAACAATATTCCCTTAGATCTGCGAATGGAGCACATGGTTAGACTGTTCAAGCTTTCACTGAAGCAGCTGGGAGCAAATATAGATTCTCCAGGTGCACAGAGGATAGCCCAGTCATTAGGTCATGTGGAAGAATTAATAAACAATATTGATAATGATGTGCAAATTACAAGAAGGTCAGGCTATCACACCAGTAAACATCTCAGAGAGACTGTACAATCAATAACTAAGGATCTTACCGATGTAGGAGCATTTGAAAACCAGCCAGGAAGGGAGTACCCAAGCTTCAAGGGATTTCAAAAGAACATAACTTCAAAGTTTGACTTTTTTGAGTATTATGGATGGATGGACAGACTTTTTAAAATTTGGACTGTCATGTATGAAAGTTAGGTATAATTTCTCAAAAAGATCTTTGGTTTACATGATTCTGTGGATTACTTCTCATATTGTTGATACAGTATACTCCTTAATACAAAGAGCAAAGTGTACAATGTCTGACCCTTGCCCCCAATGTATTAAATCTGCATTACAGATGATTGTGTCAACAAAATCAATTGGTAGGTTGCTTCTGCTCAAGTTAAAGATGACATGCAGATTGGATCTATACTTTTCAAAAGTACGCAGCCAAAAGGGGTTTGACCACAAGTCAGTATGTGCAAGGCCTGAACTCTAGTATGATGTGCAGTCCCATTAATAATAAAGTTCAGCAGTTATGTCCAACAGCCAGAAGATCTGTTCACAATTAGCAATCTCTACAGTAGAGCATCTAGTCTATGAAACTTTGATATGTATATTTTTAAAAAATTTCAAACACGCAATCTCACTGGGATAACTGTTGACCTTGACCATTTGTTTTAACAGCACATTAGGGGAAGCAGCTGTCTATCCACATAATGGAAATACCATAATGGTTATTATCTTGTTTCTATGCATACCTTTAAAAAGAAAGACCAAGTTCTTCAAGTAATGCTGACTCAACAGCTGAATCGTCCAGTTCATCATTGGCACTTTCTTGGTCACTGACTTCCTGCAATTCTTCATCACTTTCATAGAATTCTTGCATTAATGTGAATAATTCTCTTGTTTCCTCCGTACATTCTTCAGCATCACATAGCTCCTCAATTTCTTTTTCAAAGTTCTCTACATCCTCAAAAAATTCCTGGATCAATTCAAGAATGATTCTGGCATGGCTGACAGAAAAAAATAGGCAACATATGTATTAAATCTTTTGATGTCCCAAGGTATGGCAATTTTAAGATAACTTGCTCAATTAGTAAGCTAGAAAACCCATGCAGTTGGTCTTCCCCACTTACACTATTTCCACCTTCAAGAATTGTTAGCCTGTTTCTCTCGACTTCAAGAGCAGCTTTCATTTCTTTCTTATCTACTTCTGTGATAGTACGTTTTACTAGATGCTCATAAATATCTGGACTAGCATCTTTCATCATCTCAAATTTTGGCACATCATAAGAGCATCCCTTTGATGTACTATCACATTCACATGATTTAGCACACTGAGTGCAACAAAGGTGTTTTGTTGGAAGAGGGGATGCATCTGTATTGAAATGCTTAAAAAGGTTCAATCTGTAACATGATTCACCTTTAAACAGTTTACGCACATCAGACTCACAATTTGACAGGCCTATTCCTGTACAGATTACAATATCATGGGATTGTTTACCATCCCTGCCACCCCTGCCAAGCTCTTGAATGTGTCCCTCTAAAGTACGACTTGGAGATCCAAAGTGAACAACATTCCTTACATCAGGATAGTCAACTCCCATGCTTAATGCTGAGGTAGCAATAATAACACGAAGCTTGGCATCTAAGATCTGAAAATCCTCAGATATTGTAGCCTTGGTTGATTCCCATGTCTTTGCATGATACACCCCAAGCAGGCAATGCTTAATACCATCACTTTCCATGTAAGCATTGTTTCCTAACTTCATTAGAAGATAGCTCAAAACATGTGCAATGTCTGTCATTACATTGCAGAAAAGCAGTGTTTTGGGGGCTGCTTGCCTGTTCACCCTCAACTCTTCAACCAGCCAGTCAAGACTTTTCAATGCCTCCTCTCTTGACTTTACATTAATAACTGACATACGAACATTGTCTTTGTTAGGACTAGCATCAATTATGAAGGGGTCCTTCAGATGGAGCACTTCTTGGAGGGTCTTGCATAATGACATTCTCAGTGATGCTGTCAAAGCAACCAATGGGCATTCTGGAAGGAGAGCCTTTAAATCACCAACTTTTCCAAATTCTTTTCTGAATGGTTCCACTTTCTTGGCATGTTTTCCTTTCACAGATTTGAAGCCCCTAACAATAAGAAAAATCTTTATGAAAATAACTGCATTTGAGAAAATACTTGATAATTAGAAATTTGCTTCTCATTCCAACCATTATCTCTAATGCAAATTGGCTCTGGGTCTGGTTATTGTTTGTATAAAAATTTTAGTTTCCTTTGCTTTTATGGAGGGGGGGGCTCTCTCTCGATTAGTTAACCTATTTAGAGAGCTCCTCCTTAATCAATCAATCTTAAATACAATCATGTCGTAGTAGTTTTCCTCTTTAGTATTGTTGAATTTTCTTATAGTAGCATTTGTAATTATGATAAGTTTTTGCGTATTTGTAGTGGTGTAATTTTTTAGTATTGTATGTTATCTTGTAAATTAGTTGCTGTATAGTTATATTTGTAGAATTGTATTTAAGATTGATTGATGAATAAATGAAACTGAAACTGAAACTGACTGAAACTTGGCCTTAGGGCATTGCTATGGGGATAAAGAAGATTGGTCTGAAAACATACAAAGGCTAGTATTTCCATCAGACATTACATATCTATAAAGGTATACCCTCAGATCACCAGGAAACTGAGAAATTAACCTGTGGAAAGGCAAAAAAACAGAACTTTGAAGGGCAAAATTGCAGAGAAACTTTTTCTTGCCACAACACAATTTTAGAGGTTCAGTCCAATTAAGTTTCTTATGAAAAAGGCTACCACCAGGTTTTGGAAAATAAAGTCTATTCGCTCACCAAGGTAGAAAATAATAATTTTCTCAAAAGGCTAGAGTCTGGCCAGCAACAGTCTGGAAAACTTGTCAAAAAATTATAAACCAGGAACAAGTTTGACAAGCTGATGGCAAATGTTTAGTCTGAACTTTTTTGGCCTCTCCACATGTACAGGCTAGCAACTGTTTTGAGAACTACGCTAGATGGTAAATAATTGAGAGCTTACCACTGCAGAACAGTGTGAGCTTCATCCACGGCAATTTCAGAAACGAGTTTGGAAAGATTCCCAGTTTTTAGTTCGGCTTTCCACTTTGGTGACAACCACTTCTCGGCACTTGCAAACACAATGTCGACATCGCCCTTCTCTACGTTTAACTCCTGGCCTAAACTTGACTTGTCTACTTCTTCTGGTCTATCAGCCCAATCTTTGTTGCTTTTATCGATTGTTAGGTCTTCCAAAATTGCAGCTCTTACGCCATTCTTGTTTAGAAACTGCGTCTGTTCCTTCATTATAGCAGTCAACGGACTGATGACAATCACTATATGCCTTTGATCACCTGGGATTTTGTGCACTTCTGGAAGCAACTGATATATTAGGCTCTTCCCATAACCCGTTGGAAGAAGAACCATCGTGTCTCGCTTATCATCCACCAGTGCTTTGATTGCAGAATGCTGCTCTTTCCGCAATGACTTCACATTCTCAAACTTATCCAGTGCTCTCTCGATGGCCTCCATTTTCTCTCCTTGCCTCCAAAAGGCCACTCCAAGGCCAATTCAATTCAATGAAATGAAGACTATATCATAAAACACAGACTAAGGATCGAGGAACAAGAGAAGATAGTGTACAAGATGACCGCAGCTCCACAGTGCGCGTCCGCCATTTTGGATTTTTGCAAGTGTTCCATTTGCGTGGAATAATTAACTGTTTCATTGTAATAATCATAAAATTAACCAATAAGAGCCATATACCTCAAATCGGGTATATGGAATTTACATTTTGCATCCATTCCTACAGGCCCTCTTTTCCTTTCTTTTCCTCTTTTCCTTTTTTTTATTTTTTTTTCGGCCTGTCCACAGGCTAAAAATGGAACTACAAACGTATTTGTCAAGAAAACTAAATTTCCAAATAATTGACAACACAACTAATCTTGGTGACCAGGAATTAAGATACGATGGCCTTCATTTAACTGAGAGGGGCACAGTCATCCTCTCTCGTAACTTCAAATCTGCAATGCTACCCTGGAAAACTTATCTCCCCCTCGCTTTGCCAATGTAAACAGAAATTATTAACGAGAAAACACTCAAGCTCAAGAAACTGTTCCAAGATCAAATTCGCCCTCCTTTCCACAAATGTCACACAGTATGCCAAAACATAACAACCAACAGAGTGATGTGTCCAAAGGTATGGAAACACTCTTCGATCAGTTTTCTCCTCAGTGGCCACAAGTTCCTACGCAAGTACTTAGAAACTCGTTCCAGCCGCAAAACGGAGCATTTATGAACCCTTGGTATCAGCTTAATCCGTTTTCTTTTCAAGCGAGACATTTTGGTATGCCAATCTCAACTTTTTAATTCCTAACTGTTGAAAATAGTTTCCCATATTCAGTAAGATACCTTTAAGTCCGGGGCTGCACTAGCACTTACTTTATTTTAGATTTATTGAGTCATGGTCGGAAGTGCCCCTTCTGATCGTGACAGTGATTTGGGATTTTCCAATGCAAGTAAAAATCTTATTGATTTTATGGACCAGTTTGAGCAAGGTACTGAAAATGGTAGGTATTTAACAACTGATGATTTAAAACACTCTGGTATGGAAGCACAATCTTTTCCGATTTTCCACTTGAACATAAGGAGCCTCAACAAACATGCCAACGAGCTAGTTAGTCTTTTAAGCTCCATTGATTTAGCTTTTGACTGCATATGCCTAACTGAAGTTCACAATACCAACTTAAATCATTACGCATCCCTTTTAAATGGATACCATTTCCACCCTGTTCCTTCTCAAAGAGGCAATGTCGGGGGCGTCTGCATTTTCATAAAGAATGACATAAAGTTCAACATCATCGATGAATTCACTTTCACTTGTGAAAGTCCATGTGAAAATCTATGGTTTACTTTATCTAAGAATAACTCAGAAACCATCGTGGGCCTCGTTTATAGGCATCCTGATGGAAGTATCTATGAATTCTGCGGAAAACTCTAAACCACACTCGAACAAATTACTCAACATAATTACGACCAGAGTATCTTAATTGGCGACCTGAACATAGACTTGATTAAATATAACGATAGTAAGAACAAAAACGTCAAAACATATGTGGAGCTCCTTGTTTCCTATGGGCTCCTGCCTCAAACAATCCTACCTTCTAGAATAACAAGGCAAACTGCTTCACTTATTGACCATGTTTTCCTGTATCAACGTCGACCAAGCGATAAAATCATCGCAGGTAACCTTATAACCGACATCAGTGATCACTTTGTCTCGGTGTTGATAGTAAAACAAGCCCTTGTAAAGAAAATAGCAACGCCGAAAATCCGTTTCTTTAGTGACAAAAAATCGCGCTAGATTCAAAGAAAAGCTAGGACAAATCAATTGGCAAGACCTCTATGAATGCCGAAGTTCCAACGTTTGTGCTGAAAAGTTTAGCAAAAATTTGACAAAATGTTTTGATGATTGCTTTCCCCTGAAACAGCTGCCAAAGAAACGCCTCAAGGATACACCATGGTTGTCCAAAGGTCTGCAAAGGTGCATTCGTAAGAAAAATAAACTAAATAAACTTTCACTTTCCCGTAAAGAAACAGTGATGATCGACAAATACAAAAAGTACAAAGATATTTTAACAAAGTGTCTAAGAACAGCTGAAGAAAACTATTTCAAAAGTATCTTAACCCTTTCCGTCTTTGAGGTCCACTTGTGGACCCACCAAAAAAATTTTGCGAAAAATTGAAATTTCTTAGAATTGTCTCAAAATCGGTACAGAGCCTATTTCAAACATGCTGATTACGAATATGAGCATGATTTTTTCAAATTTTGTCTCTAAATTGGTGCAAATGGCACAAAAAGTGGCACAAATGACCAAAAAATTATGTTTCATAGAATTGTCTCAAAGTTGGTACAGAGCCTATTTCAAACATGCTGATTACGAATATGGACATGACGTTTGAAGATATTGTCACCAAATTGGTCCAAATGGCACATAAAGTGGCACAAATGACTACAAATTGATGTTGCAGAGAATCGCCTGAAATTTGGTATAGGGACTATTTCAAACATACTGATTACGAATATGAGCATAATTTTTTAAGATTTGTCTCTAAATTGGTGCAAATGACACAAAAAGTGGCACAAATGACCAAAAAATTACGTTTCATAGAATTGTCTCAAAGTTGGTACAGAGCCTATTTCAAACATGCTGATTACGAATATGGACATGACGTTTGAAGATATTGTCTCCAAATTGGTCCAAATGGCACATAAAGTGGCACAAATGACTACAAATTGATGTTGCATAGAATCGCCTCAAATTTGGTATAGAGACTATTTCAAACATACTGATTACGAATATGAGCATAATTTTTTAAGATTTGTCTCTAAATTGGTGCAAATGACACAAAAAGTGGCACAAATGACCAAAAAATTACGTTTCATAGAATTGTCTCAAAGTTGGTACAGAGCCTATTTCAAACATGCTGATTACGAATATGGACATGACGTTTGAAGATATTGTCTCCAAATTGGTCCAAATGGCACATAAAGTGGCACAAATGACTACAAATTGATGTTGCATAGAATCGCCTCAAATTTGGTATAGAGACTATTTCAAACATACTGATTACGAATATGAGCATAATATCTTAAGATTTGTCTCTAAATTGGTGCAAATGGCACAAAAAGTGGCACAAATGACCAAAAATTGATGTTACATAGGATTGTCTCAAAATCGGTATAGTGCCAAGTTCAAGCATGCTGATTATGAATATGGGCATGATTTTTGAAAATACTGTTACCAAAGTGGTCCAAACAGCACGAAAAGTGGCACAAATGACAAAAAATTGGAATTCAATAGAATTGTCTCAAAATTGGTAGAAAGCCTCCTTCAATCATGCTGATTACGAATATGAGCATGAATTTTAAAAATACTGTCACCAAAGTGGTCCAAATGGCACATAAAGTGGCAGTAATGGCCAAAGAATCAAATTGAATAGAATTGTCTCAAAATTGGTACATGACCTAACTGGAACATGCTAGTTGCGAACATAGAAATGAATTCAGTAAACAATTTTACAACAGTGGTCCAAATGGCACGAAAAGTGGAACAAATGACCAAAATTGAAACTGCATGAAAGTTTTTCAAAATTGGTACAGAGACTATTTAAAGATTGATTACGAATATGAATGAAAATTTTGAGAAATATGACACAAAAGTGGTCCCAGTGGAACACAAATTGGCGTCAATGTGCAAAAATTTTGAAACAAGAATTCATTTTATTTTGGGTAAATTTTGCAGTAATCCATGCATTTTCTGTAGAAAATTTTCAAGTGATCATTCGTGTATCAAAGAAGTGAGAAGATAAATACAAATCAGAATTTATCAAATAAGATAATTGCGTGAACCCGCTGGGTTGAACTGCAAAGCCGAAATTTAGTCGAAGAAAGTAGTGAGAAAGTTACCTTTTTGATAAGGATCTTGAAACAGCTCCTCCACTGTCTCCGACAACAGACAATCGCGCTAAAGGGGGTATCAAGGAATTTCTTAGGGTAATCCCTTGCTTCTGAAAGAGTTCCCGAAAGAGCTGACTTGAGTGGCTGATTTACCATGAAATGTAGAGGATCAAAAAAGAGTTAACCTTTATTCTCAACTTTTGAATAACTATCATTGAAAGTTTCTGCTTTGCTTTATTTAACCTTCCAGATTTCAGTATTGACTTACTTTGAAAAACGAACATCCCGTCGTGAAAAACTCCATTAGTGCTTAGCTGCTTCTATGATCGCAGCACTTTGTGCTAAAACAGCAACTTCACCTTCACCAAATTCACCAGTTTCTGAGTAACCTGCACACAGATTTGCAATACCATCTGAGTGCTACCATATCATCTCAATGGTGCGATCTACCCAGCCATTTCCTCCCTTCTAACGCTGTACCGCTTTTGAGACACAGATGATTGCTTACTCCACTTCCACTTTGACGAGTTCTTGTTTTTTTTTTTTTTTTTTTTTTTTTTTTTCAAGATGGCCGCGCAGACAGGCGTGCTTCTTGTGGCTCCGTAAATTTTCGTTTTTCTTGTGATTGGGAGAAGCTCCTGGAGGAGGATGAGCTAAAGATTGAAGTAGTACCGGATATGAAAATGTTATGACGTAAAATTATAAACTATTAAATCTAAATTAATGATCAACACGCGAAGTGCTTTTGAAGGAGGTGTGGCCTACTGAGTACTGAATGGTTTATCGCTCAACGAGGGCAGCAAAAGCACGTGGTATGGATGAAGCTACGCTCAAACAAATTCTGGCTGAGGCTATCGCAGAGCTTCCAGATAAAGATTATATCACAGACTTAGTTGAAAATCTTGAAAAGAAAATAAATGAAAACATCCAAGCTGAAATTGAAAAAGCAGTGAAACCGCTTTGCAACAAGATTGAGATTCTAGAACGTAAAATTGCAGTGTACGATGCTCACTTCGCAGGCCTGGAGCGGCGACTCGAGGAAACTGAAATTAAAATTGACGACGCCGAACAGTACAGCCGAAGAGCCTGCTTGCGAATTTATGGAATACCACCAACGTCTGGCAACGAAAATGCAGAGCAATGTGAAGCCAAAGTAAAAGAAGTATTTAAAGAAATAGGAGTGAATGTTCCCGATGATATGCTGGACAGAGCTCATCGAATTGGACAAAAATCAAAGAACAAAACAACTGGTGTAGTTGAGCAAACCATGATTGTCAAGTTTGTATCGTGGAAATATAGAACTGCTGTGTATCGTGCCCGTAAAAAGTCCGAAGATAAGGCAATTCAACTAGATCTGACAGCTAGGAGGGCAAAGCTTTTGGTTTTTGCAAAGGAGAGAGTGAAAGATCTCGAAGATGTCGATTTTGTTTATGCAGATGTCAACTGCCGAATAGGTATGAAGACCATAAACGGTGAATTTTTCTTCTTTAACAGCCCGGATGAAGTGGAAAAAGTGATAAACGAAAACGGTTTAACCTGACTTTATTTATTTACTTGAACGTGTTGTTTTGCTTAACCATCGACTGGGTATGAGTAAAAAGTAAGTACTTTTTAGCCAGCCCTTGACTAAAATTTTGCATCCCTTGTATTTGCTTTTGAATCACAGCTGCTGTGCTCTACACGTATTTTTTAATAAGAAACTAAGTTTCTTAATCTTAGGCGATTTGAGAGTTGAGTTTCTTATGAGCAGTTTCTTATAAAAAGTACGTGTATTCCCTCTGAATTTGTGGACAAATTTGGTAAATTTATAGCTGTGATTGTGTCCTTACTACCGTTTCAAATTATGCATATCATTGCAATTAGCAATTTGATCGAGGGAAATGATAAATATCAAGAAATTTAATTGTAAACCCTATAAACTTCACCATATTTGCCAAGCTGGCATATAGAATGAATTATATCCCGCCTTGGGTGAGGGATGGGGCCGGATCACAGCAGGGAATAACGGAATTTCCCCATAATTCTTGGGTGGAAATTTGGGGGAAATGGACAAGTTTCTAAGGGAAATTCAAGGGAAACGGAAATCTCCATTTCCCCTTTAGGAAATTATGGGAATTGTGTCCGTTTCCCCAAAATTTCCCCAACAAGAGGTGTGGTGAAGTTCCGTTATTTTTTTGCAGTGGATGCTTTTGTATTGTCTGTTTTTCTCTGCTGGCAGTGAATGGGTCTGACTCTCATTCTTATTCTCTCTTGGTAATAGAAAATATTATAAAAAGATTCATTTGGGCCTTCCAAAAGGAAAATTCGAATTTTAGTAATTGTACCCCTCCTACAAGTCATATCCCATGTGACCTTCAAATTCATCCTTATTTTTCAAATATAAGTAGGAATCCCATTCATGAGAAAGATCGTGTCAAAGAGCCATTATGATTGTGTTGGACCTGTTGTGTACCTTATTTTTATTACGTCTGTGTGTAAATATATTTTTTGTTTTGTTTGTTTGCTGCTCTTCAATGAATCGGCGTCATGGAACAATGGGCTTGCACGAGTATGACCAAAAAGATCTTAGTTGCATGACTGCATGCCCGTAGGAGTCATCGGATGGCGTGCAGGAATTGCGTCTGGAAACAGTAGGCTCACTGTAAAAGTTTCCCCTCGTATCCCTGTTACTTTGCTACTTTGTTCAGCCTTTCGAACATATGCCTATATGTACCTATTCATATGGATATCGGTATTTGTACTCCCTATGTCTGTTTTGATTTCTTCCCTTTCGGCATGTATTCATTCATTTGTTCCTTTTTCCTCCCCTGATGTGCAAAACCTTACGAGTACTTTTATGAAACTTTTCTCATATTTTCTTGTAACTGTTTGCTTTATTTGCTCGTTGTTGATGATGCTTATGAAATCGGCTTTGCCCTTTTTAAAGTCCTCCGATTGCCAAAAGAAACTTATGGTTTACTTGCAACTTTCGTTGTACTATTTGTTGACGGTAAAGTTCCTAGATTATACTTTTAGCAACGAAAGTTACAACCCTCGCATGCTTCTCTTACTGTGTGGAGACATAGAAACTAATCCGGGACCTCAAATCAATTGCTGTCTAAAGTTTTTTCATTGGAATCTGAATAGCATTTGTGCGAGGGGCAGTATTAAAATTCCTCTAATCGAGGCATATAACTCGATTCATCACTTTGATCTCTTTGCAGTATCAGAATCTATGCTTAGTAGTGAAATAAATAACGAGAATATCTCTATAGAAGGTTTCAGCATAGATGTTTTTAGAAGTGATCATCCGAGTAATTCCAGAATCGGGGGAGTCTGTGTTTACTTTCGTGAAGATTTACCAATTAAAAGAAGGCAAGACCTCGAATTATTACAGGAAATGGTAGTTGCAGAGATAAATTTTTCTCGCAAAAAGGTTTTTTTTGTAGCCATGTACAGAAGCCCTAGCCAAAGCAGTGAAGAATTCCAACGTTTTATTGATAGGCTGCAATTGGTGCTAAATTGCATAAATAATGAGAGACCACATTCTGTCATTGTTACTGGTGATCTCAATTGTAGGTCATCGCAGTGGTGGACAGAAGACACTGAAAATCTTGAAGGAACTGCCTTGGACGAGCTAATTGAGACCAACAATATGCACCAGTTAATTGATGAGCCTACGAATGTAAGGGGAGAAGGAATGTCTTGTATTGATCTAATCATAACAGACCAACCTAATATCTTTGTAGAATCAGGCGTGCATCCCTCTTTAGACGAACATTGCCAACACCAGATCGTCTATGGCAAACTTAACATAAGTATACCACCGCCACCACCCTACCATCGAACTATTTGGGAATATTCTAGGTCAAATGATAGAGCAATAATAGATACTATTGCATCCACTGATTGGTTATCTAAATTCAGTGAAATGGGACCTGAAGAAATGACCACGGCATTCACAAATGAGATATATTCTATCGTGTCTGCGTATATCCCAAATAAAGTAATCAAGTTTAATGACAAGGACCCACCTTGGATTACAAATGCCGTGAAAACTGCAATAAAACGTAAGAAGAGGTTATACAAGAACTTTATACGAAGGGGTAGAAGTCAAGAGGACTGGGAAGTGTTTAAAAGGGCGCGGAACGACTCATCTAAATTGGTAACTGATGCAAAAGAGATTTATTATTCAAATTTAGGCCGTAAACTTTCTGATCCAACACAAGGGGTAAAAGCATACTGGGCTGTACTAAATAGGCTAGTCAATAAAAAGAAAGTTATGAATATTCCTCCTCTGCTCGAAAATGGATTATTTGTCACCAATATTGAACAGAAAGCCACGATTCTAAACGACTACTTTGTTCAACAATGCTCTGAATTAGCTACTGGGAGCACTCTCCCCACTTTTCAACCCAGGTGCAGAGTTCTTCTTGAAAAGGTTGACATAGACAGAGGAAAAGTTTTGAAGTTGATTCGATCATTGGATTCAAAGAAAGCGCACGGCTGTGATGATATTTCGATTGCTATGATTAAGATCTGCGATGCTTCAATAGTAGAGCCACTTTGCCTGATTTTTGAAAAATGTTTAGAAACAGGAATTTATCCGTCCGTATGGAAAAAAGCTAATATTGTTCCCATCCACAAGAAAGAGAGTAGGCAAAACAAAAAGAATTATCGACCAATCTCTTTGCTGCCAATTTTTGGAAAAATTTTTGAGAAACTCTTATTTGATACACTCTACTGTCATCTATGTGATAACAACCTGTTAACCCAAAACCAATCAGGCTTTCGTCCAGGAGACTCGACAATAAATCAGCTACTGGCTATAACACACAAGATCTATTTAAGCTTTGAAGCATCTCCAAGCAGGGAAACGCGCGCTGTTTTCTTGGACCTTTCAAAGGCTTTCGACAGGGTGTGGCACGATGGTCTATTGTACAAACTGGAATGCAATGGTATTTCTGGAAACGTTATGATCTTGATTCGAAACTTTTTAAGTGACCGAAAACAGCGTGTTCTGTTAAACGGAAAAAGCTCACAATGGGCATCTATATCTGCAGGGGTACCCCAGGGATCAGTACTCGGCCCTTTGTTTTTTCTAGTGTACATCAATGACCTTGTTGAAAATGTTGATAGCGATGTAAAAATGTTTGCTGA
This sequence comes from Aurelia sp. 3 sensu Dawson et al. (2005), assembly GCA_964020215.1. NCBI lineage: Eukaryota > Metazoa > Cnidaria > Scyphozoa > Semaeostomeae > Ulmaridae > Aurelia > Aurelia sp. 3 sensu Dawson et al. (2005). The sequence continues at coordinate 15,685,209 of OZ026576.1, read as the reverse complement.
CGACACTTCACTCTTTTCTGTTGTTTATGATGAGGCAACAACTGCGCAACAACTAAATAGGGATTTGGAAAGGGTACGTTTATGGGCATGGCAATGGAAAATGGAATTCAATGCCACCAAAACTGAAGAAGTAATTTTTTCCGCCAAAAGGATAAAGCCCCATCATCCTAATCTCTTCCTTGGTGACACTGAAGTTGAAAGGAAGTCGGAACACAAGCACTTGGGGCTGATATTGGACTCTAAACTGAATTTCCAAAGCCATATTCGTGAAGCAATTATGAAGGCAAGAAGGGGTATTGGCATCATACGGTACCTTTCAAGATATGTATCAAGGGACGTTCTTGACCAAGTTTACAAATTGTATGTAAGACCTCACCTGGACTATGGGGACATAATCTATCATAGATTTGATCCAAATATGTCTTTGGACCTGACGAGAAAAATTGAACAAACACAGTACTCTGCGGCACTTGCAGTGACTGGTGCTTGGAGAGGCACCAATAGGCAAAGACTTTATGAGGAACTGGGATGGGAAAACCTTTATGAGAGACGGTGGTATAGACGTTTATGTCATTTTTACAACCTAAAAATGTCATCGACTCCGCAGTATCTATTTGAAGAAATTCCCCCTGAGCGCGATATTTCCTACAATCTCAGACATGCGCGGGCTTATGATCCAATTATTCCAAGAACTGTTCGCTTTTCAAATACCTACTTCCAAAACGTCCTTTACGAATGGAATTTGCTCGATTATGAGATAAAAAATTCGGCTTCCCTTGGTGAATTTAAAAGGAAAGTTTTGGCCATAATTAGACCATCGAGGAATCCGATATTCAATGTCGATGATATCACTGGTATTAAACGATTGACAAAACTTCGTGTTAAATTTAGTGATCTAAACGAGCATAAATTTCGGCACAATTTTGATTGTTTAAGCCCAATTTGCGACTGCGGTAAAGCAAATGAGGATAATGAACATTTTCTCCTGCACTGCCCTTTGTATGACATTATACGGCAAGATCTTTTTGGTCAACTCGACAACATTCTTGATTTCAACGTTTCGGACATGAACTCCAAATCGCTCTGTAATTTACTTCTTTTCGGAAAACCTGACTTAGATGTGAGTGTGAACAAATTGATTATAGAGGAAACACTTCGTTTTATCGAAAATACGAAACGATTGTAGATTCAGTACAATTAGTTGAAACGCAGCAACATACATCTTGTAATTGTATTTATATTTCTTTCTTTTGTTTGTTTCTTGTATTTGTCAGTCGTAATTGTTTTTTTTCTATATTTGTGTTGCCATGTAAATAAACTAAGTTATATTGTAAGTGCCACTTGTGTTTCCTTGTAAATAGAAACCAATTTATATTGTAAGTGCCATTCATAGTGGAAACTCGATGACCTTGTGTCTTTTTCCGCTATGATTGGCACAGTTGAATCAATTGTATTACTTGTAGTTTTTTAAGATTTGATAGAAAAAAAAAAAAAAAAAAAGTTCTTGTGGGCCCGTTCTCATTTATTAGGAGGAAGATTAAACATAATTATCAAATAAAAATGCAACACTGTTTCATCATTCAAGTTGAAATGTATGCATGTTTTAACCCCCCAAAGAGGCTGGAAACATTCATTTGAAATGATTTTGTTTGGGCAAGAAATTCTTTACCCGAAGTGGCAACTGAGCCGAATAGGGTCTCACTATTCTGCACATTTTGCAAAAGATGGTAACTGCCAGAATAACGCGCTAAAAGCTATGTTTCATTTGACATATCAACGTCAGTTTGAACTGTTTGAACTTCACGACTTCATCCCTGGTTGAATTTCATGATTTCAAACCAACATTTGTGCTAAGTCAAGAAAAAAATGGCAACATATTTAGGCTTAGGCACCATTTCTGCTAAAACTTTCACAATCTTTGCCCCTTTAATCTTCTTCTATCAAGACAAGAGAGATCAAGGTGCGCTTGTTCTGGGCATGTTTGTTGGCGGCATCTGTGCACATATTTACAACCTTTTCCTCAATTCATTTCTGCTACTGGTGTCCCTAAACAATATACAAGAAAGAACTTGCCAAATTTAAGATGAACAATCAGATCAAAGTCAGTGAATTACAAATAATCGTGTGGCAGAGAGGCTCAGTTAGAGCTACAAATCCACCAAGATTATTCATTCAGTTCTGGGATTATGGACCATTCTTGTACATGCACAACCTGGGCAAGAAAGTTTTGACAGAAACATGATTATTTCCAAGAAAAGAACACGAAGAGAAACTCAGTTGCGCCTTGCTAGCACATGAATTGCTTTTAAACTTCATCTTCATCATTTAAAAGCTGAAAACTGAACTAGATTACTTCAATGTTTCCTTCAGGAAGACAGAAAACAGCTTCGACTGAATTCATTGATGTCGTCGAAGCCTGTTGATCACTGTATTTTGACTCTGTCTGAGAAACGAGGAGCTGGAAATAGCCCAAATTTAGAACTTTGCTTTGTCAATAACAATGGCTAATTAGATGAAAGGCAAACAATGTGACATGAAAAGGGAAAGATTTGTAGTTGAAAAAATTTAGGCTAGACATTTTCAATGCCTTGGAACAAACAGCTAAACCAAATTTGACAAGTCTTTACAAGATGTCCAGAGAACCAGATGGTTCCAAAAAATGCAACTTTCAAAGCTCAAATTTCTTGCTTGAGGTTATCATCCTTCTCCTTTGCTAATGATTCATTCAAAAGATTGTCAATAGGGAGACCACCTGACTTCCGATAAAAATTTTGCAAGATGAATAGAAGCACTGAAGATTGACATGCTCAAAATGGTTACAACATGCTCGTCTGTTATGTTGCCTTTCTCAGAATTAATCTCAAACATCATCATCATCATGTGCCTTGGCAGTAGGCGTTGACGATCATGACTCTCCACTTCTCCCCCATCCTCAGTCGTTCTGATGACTGTGTGTTTCTTTACAATTCCGAGCTTGTCATAAGGTCATCCAGCATCTTTGTGCGCTGTCGTCGTGTCCTTGACTCCTCTTTCCATTGATCTTTCCCGTTGTTGTTAAATGTTCTTGTCCTTTTTGTCTCATGATATGTCTGAGGAGTGCTCCTTGTCCCTAATGTCATCGAGGAGTGTTCTTTTCACATTGCCTCTTTAAAACAGCTTTGTAATTTTGTTAGCAAACTTCATTTAGACCTTCAAACGTTTTTTCGTTCAAAGTATTTTCAAACTTTGTGAGATAACACTTTTGTTCCAGTATCAAAGCAATGTGACGTTATATCAATTTTTGGACATTTGTGCCACTTTGCGTTCTATTTGGACCACTTGTGTGACATCTTTCTTCAAAATTACCGTTCATATTCGCAATGACCACATCTGAAGAAGTCTCTGTACCAATTATGATGGAATTTCATCATTTCATTCTGGGTCATTTGTTTCATTTTGTGTGCCACTTAGATCACTTTTTCGATAATACTTACGAAATTCATGTTCATGTTAGTAATCAGCATGCTTGAAATAGGCCCCGTACCAATTTTGAGACCATTCTATGACATTCAGATTTTTGGTGATTTGTGCCATTTTTCATGCTGTGTTGGGACTCCTCACTGTCCCATGTTGCCAGTTCTGCAGACTATTGAAAAGTATATCATTCACAAATAACAACTGTCTTGGCGGCCATGACATTCATCAATCTATCAATTACGATCTTTCAAACTCAACTCTCTCTTGATCAACAACTCTGACAACTACTGACAAACAACTGACTGAAACTGACAAGTCTCCAAACATTTAACGTAATGGCCAATTTTTGTAAGCATGATACAGCAAAAGTTAAAGAAATAAGTAATAATAAGATTGTCCGTTCCCACATAAAAATAGCCCTAAGATTGAAAAGTCCATTGCTATCTGGTATGCGTTAATGCCCATAATCTTCAAAAGCAGTAATTTCTTTGTTAGTAACCTTAGCTGCTAATTGAACAGGCCTGTCCACTAATAGGATAAATCTGTAACGACATTCTACAAAATACCCTTTAGAGGTTTCTATGGGAACGCGATGCCTAATGATAAATTCCGAACACTCTCCCCCCCCCCCCTTGACTCACTCTGAGTCAAGCATGGCACGTGTAAGTGCTCGCGCATCCAAAGCTGCGACCCTGGGGATTATGCGCACCAACTCGTTTCTTCCACTTTCTTCCCCATCTGTCCTCACAACTTTTTCCTCTTTGCTCTCTTCCATATATCCTAGTCCTTCTTTCTTCTCATTTGTTACTTCCAACGGATACAACTTCTGTAACGGTCTATTCAAAATTTCTGGTTTACCCTTACAAATTACATGTAAAGTTGCTCCTCTTACCATTCCATCTCTACCTGTGATTAAACTTTCCACTCTTCCCATCTTCCACATGTTGCGTTTCACTCGGTCATCTGCAATTATCACAATATCTCCTTCATTGATCATAGCTGTTTCTCTTCCAGATGAGTTGTGTGTTTCTCTTAAATCACAAAGATATTCCTTTCGCCACCTGTTCCAAAAATGAGAAAGTTTTGTGGTTAAATAGGCAAACCTTTTGCTAAAAGAAGTATGTTCATCATCATCTAAATCGTACTTGTGATCAAAGTTATCTGCAACTGGAGACAATCGTTTTCCAAATATCAAATGCGAAGGAGTCAAAGCTTCAACATCACATTCATTTTAAATATATGTAATGGGTCTAGAGTTCAGAATGTTCTCTACTTCGACCAGTACCGTGTGCATCTCATCCATTGTTAGTCTAGCATTGCCTATAACCTTCCTTAATGAGCGCTTCACCAACCCGACCATCCGTTCAAAGACCCCGCCCATCCACAGACTACGCTCTAAGTTGAACTTCCAAGTGATTCTTTTTCTCTGCAACTCTTCTTGCACATCTGTATCCTTCCAAAATTTCTTCAGAATCTTCCTTGATGCCTTAAAGGTCTTCGCGTTATCAGTAACAATCAAACTAGGCGTACCTCTCCTAGCTGTGAACCGTCGTAAACATCTAATAAAAGTTGGCGTTGCTAAATTTTCCACAAGCTCAAGATGCAATGCTCTTGTGACGCAACAAGAGAATAGTGCAATATACACTTTCCGCATAACACCTGAATCATCTTTCACATACAACGGTCCCGCAAAGTCAATACCTACCTTGCTGAAAGGATCAAACTGTTGCACTCTAAAATCAGGGAGTGGGGCCATTGGTGGTGGATTGTAAGACTTACCTTCATGCCTTTTACAAATGATACATTTGCCTATCAATTTCTTGACATACTGTCTTCCCTTGGTTATCCAGTACTTTGACCTTACCTCTGCTAGTGTCATTCTCAGCCCTCCATGATGTACCTTGCCGTGAAGATCATTAACAAGTAGTTCTGTAAATCTATGTCCTTTCGGTAAAATAATTGGTTGCTTACCTTCAACCTGTAAGTCTGAATTACAAAGTCTTCCTCTGCACTTGAGAATACCTTCCTCATCAACAATTCCTAACTGAGCACAAATCTTACCATAGTGTGGAGAACATTTCAACAGTTTCTGAGCATTCAAAATCCAGTATCTCTCTGCAGCAGTCATGTTTTCAGTGCTCAAAATTCCTAGTTCAAGTGGTTGTTTACCTACCTTGGCCTTCAAATTTGCAATGAACCTTTGTACATAAGCGGTTACTCGGATAAGCTTACCAAATGTACCAAACTTACCAATGTCTATCACAGGTGTCTCTAACTCAAGGTCTGCTGCTAAAAGGACATTTGTTGATTTCCTTTCACTTTCTGCTTCACTGGATATATCTGAAATCGAACTGTTAGGCCAAAATTCCCTTGACCTTACCAACCAATCTGGACCGTTCCACCATAATTTACTCTCCTGCAATTTCTTACCTGCAACTCCACGTGAGCCTAAATCTGCAGGATTCTCGGTACCAGGACAATGTCTCACTTCTCTTTTGAAGACAAAGTTAATATCTCATTGACCCTATGTTGCACAAATTGTTTCCACTCATTTCTATTTTGGATCCAATAGAGAGCTGTTTTGCTATCTGACCAATAATACATTTCATCAATTTTCATCTGTGGAGATAAGGCATTACAAACCGTGTTCATCAAAACAGCAAGGATGCGAGCAGACATCAGCTCTAATCTGGGGATGGTCAATGGCTTCAAGGGAGCTACCCTGGTTTTCGAGCAAATAAGTCTGCTAAAAGTACCATTCTGAGTCTCGCAAACAAGATAAATCACAGCACAATAGCCCTTTTGGCTAGCATCACAAAACCCATGCAAAGAACGTTTAACGATCTCACCTTTCTGGTCTTCATACAAACACATGGGTATTGTTATTGTACCTACTTCCTGGAGCTCCTTGATCCATAAATCCCGTTTGACTCGCTGCTCTTCAGACAATTCCTCATCCCATCCAAGTTTTGTCAAGCACAGCTCCTGAAATAGAATTTTAGCTGTCACTGATATGGGAGAGACAATGCCTAAGGGGCCAAACAATTTAGCTAATGAGCTTAAAATTTCACGCTTGGTCACTTTCCTGTATGATTCTATTTCTGTCATTTTTGTTAAGTCAAACTCAAAATTATCATTCTCCTGATCCCAGGTAATTCCCAGTACTTTACTCTTCAAGTTTCCCTTGCACGTATCTCCCAAGGTACTTTTGGCGAATGACTGATCAACTTCATGGTCATTACTGGTGCTTGCCTCTGTCATTTTCTCTTCTTTCTCAATCTTCTCTACCAACTCTGTGCTGTTGGTTTTCCATTTTCGCAAGTGAAATCCACCTTCCTGCATTCTGTACTTGACTTTGTGGTATAGATCTAATGCGCTACTTACGTCTTCAGCTCCTGACGCCAAATCATCAACATAGAACTCTCTACTTACCTTGTTGGCAAATCGTGGGTCTGTCTCCTTGTAACCTTCTAAATGATGCCTGATAACTGCATTTAACAAGAAAGGCGACGAACGGACGCCAAACACAACCCTTTGGTAACGCAAGGTGACAAGTGATGGATTCTCTGTATTAATGCTGTCCACCCACAAAAAACGCAAACTGTCTCGATCACATGGGTGTATACCTACATTGAGAAAAGCTTTCTCGATGTCAGCAACAAGGGCTACTTTCTGCTCTCTGAAACGAATAAGAAGATCAAACAACAAAGGTGTCAAAGACGGACCAGTGTGTAAACAATCATTCAAAGAAGTACCATTGGACCTTTCCTTGCAAGAAGCATCAAAGACGATGCGTACTTTGGTTGTTTCTGCATCACGACGAATAACTGGTTGATGCGGCAAATAGTGAAGCTTCTCAGCTTCCGTGCTTTCCAAATCAAGAACCTTCTCAATGATACCCAGTCGAAGTTGCTCATTTATGATTCGATCATATTCTTCCAGTACCTCAGGCTCCTTTTTTAACCTGGAAAGTTGACTTTTAAGTCTAGACACTGCAATGGAATAATTATCAGGTAAGGGCTTATGTCCTATCTTCCATGGCAGCTTGGTAGAATATCGCTCACCATCAAATTCAATGCTGTCTATGGTATCAGTGTGTGCCTCATCTTGTTCTCTGATACCTATACTATCAAGATCCCACAACTTATGCACATCATTGTCTAATTTCACTTTCTCTGCAACAGAAAGATTACAAGTTGCATTCAATGTACAATTCACAGTAGTATCAGATGTAATATCAAGTCTCTCACCTTTGATTGGACCAGACAGAACCCAGCCGAGTTTTGTTTTAACAGCCACTGGCTCATCTTGTCTCCCTCTTCTGGTTTCTTCATCCTGGAATCTCCACAAAAAATCACTGCCAACAAGCACATGAATCTGCAATGATTCTTCGTTTGGTGTAACATCAGCAAACCATATGTCTTTCAAATGCTCGTAGTTGTTCTTGACAATTTCTAAATGTTGATTTGTGATTTCTGAAATGGAATCTACAACAAGAGCATCAAATTTTATGCTACACCCCCCACCCTTGGGCATAAGGGTCAACTCCATAACATCCCTTTTACTAACTTCTGGCTCTTTACTACCAAATGTACGCAAACTTAACAATTCCTGCTTAAAGGGTGTTAATTCAGCCATTTGAACCACATTCGAAGTAGCAAATGATTTGCTACTTCCGCTGTCAAAAAGAACTCTCACCTGGACATTCTTCCTTCCCTTCAGGACACCCTGGGCGGTTTGCAGGGCCACCCTCCCCCCACATCCAACATTCTCTATGCAAGAATGCGCATTAACACTCTCAACTGGAGGGGCAGTGGGTTTGGGGTCCTTAGATGCACTTACGCTGCTGGACTTATCCTTATCACATAAAGAAACATGGTGTTTACCATTACATTTCAAGCAAAGAACCCAAGATCTACATTTAAAGGCACGGTGACCTTTAATCAAGCACACAAAACAACGACCAAACTTCTTAACCAAGTTCTTACGTTCCTCAGTGTCAGTTACTTTTTCACAAGCAGTCTCTTTGTGTGTTCCAAGGCAAAATGCACATTTGTGCTCTCTCGTCTCGCTGTGTAAAGCCGTTGCTGTCTTCGTTTGGTTTCCTGGGTTGCTCTGCTTCCATCCTCCTGCATTCGATGTTGTTGGCCTAGAAGCTCCATCTGATTTGCCATCACCAGATCCAAAACTTCGAAAAATCGGCGTATGCATCTCACGAATTTCCAGTTCCTTTCGAAATACATTAACAAACTCTGCCATATCCCATTCTGATCGCTTTTCTGTAGCTCGAATCATGCTGAGACGAAAATTTGCTGGCAATTTCTCCATCAAGATTGGAACAACAATGCAGGAATATGACGCCATGTCTACGCCAAGTGCTTCCAAACCGCGAAAATTGGCCTCGGTCTGATCATAAAATCCTTTCAATCGTGTCATGTCCCTCGCGTTGAAAACAGGACGCAAGTTTGCGAGTTCATTCAAATGTGCTTGTTTTATGACTGTGGGTTTTGCAAATCTTTCCTTTAACAAATTCAATGCATCTTCATAATTTCGCTCTGTCAATGAATATCCAGCTATGACTGCTCTTGCAGGCTCCTCCAATAAATGGCGAAGATAAGCAAATTTATCGACAGTCGATAATTCTTCATTTTCGTCAACTGAGCTTTTGAACGAGTCCCAAAACTCTTGCCAATCATATGCTTTGCCACTAAGTTTCTTTATTTCCAATTTTGGAAGCTTCGTTCTTACTCTCCTCGTCATTGATGTTGCTGTTGAGCTCAATGATTCGAAAGAACCGTTTCTTTCCATAAGAGGTCTTCCTTCTGGTACTTGCGGTGGTGGTTTCTGTGACAAAATGTCATCAAGTCGTGTCAATCCTGCCAATATTCTTCCTTTGAATTCGCTCGCAATTCCGATCTCTCTCACACAGGCAGTCGCATCATCCGTCTCCACTTCACCAACAAGTTCTAAAATTTCTTCATCTAAAATTTCAAGTTTCCTCAATTTTTCCTTTAACTGGGTCCTTGTGACTTTGCTTGCAGCCTGATTGTCTTTTCCGTCTTCGATCTGAGCTAAGAGTTGTTGCACATATTGTCGATGCCCCTCTCTTATTCGAACTTTCTTCCGCAGGACATCCTTCGCTGGGTCATTCTCTTCGTCTCCCGCCATTTTCTTCAAAATATCACAACAATCTGAAAAATATAACTTTCCAACATCCGCATAGCTCGGTGGACCAGTTTGTTGGGACTCCTCACTGTCCCATGTTGCCAGTTCTGCAGACTATTGAAAAGTATATCATTCACAAATAACAACTGTCTTGGCGGCCATGACATTCATCAATCTATCAATTACGATCTTTCAAACTCAACTCTCTCTGGATCAACAACTCTGACAACTACTGACAAACAACTGACTGAAACTGACAAGTCTCCAAACATTTAACGTAATGGCCAATTTTTGTAAGCATGATACAGCAAAAGTTAAAGAAATAAGTAATAATAAGATCGTCCGTTCCCACATAAAAATAGCCCTAAAATTGAAAAGTCCATTGCTATCTGGTATGCGTTAATGCCCATAATCTTCAAAAGCAGTAATTTCCTTGTTAGTAACCTTAGCTGCTAATTGAACAGGCCTGTCCACTAATAGGATAAATCTGTAACGACATTCTACAAAATACCCTTTAGAGGTTTCTATGGGAACGCGATGCCTAATGATAAATTCCGAACATGCTGTTTGGACCATTTTGGTGACAGTATTTTCAAAAATCATGCCCATATTCATAATCAGCATGTCTGAAATTGGCACTCCACCGATTTTGAGACAATTCTATGTAACATCAATTTTTGGTCATTTGTGCCATTTTTCGTGCCATTTGGACCAATTTGGTGACAATATCTTCAAACGTCATGTCCATATTCGTAATCAGCATGTTTGAAATAGGCTCTGAACCAACTTTGAGACAATTCTATGAAACATATTTTTTTGGTCATTTGTGCCACTTTTTGTGCCATTTGCACCAATTTAGAGACAAAATTTGAAAAAATCATGCTCATATTCGTAATCAGCATGTTTGAAATAGGCTCTGTACCGATTTTGAGACAATTCTAAGGAATTTCAATTTATCGCAAAATTTTTTTGGTGGGTCCACAAGTGGACCTCAAAGACGGAAAGGGTTAAATGAGAAAGCAAATGCTGTTTTCCGAATGTGGGCCATTCTGGGACCAATGCTGAATCCAAATAAGAAAAGGACATCATGTAACATAGCAAAACTTGTTGATAAATCCAACCGCACAATAACATCGAATAAAGACATTGCAAATACCCTCAATAACTATTTTTGGAGCGTTGGTAATATGATTAGCAGTAAGGTGGACACTACCAACGTACCCTTTTCCCACTTCCTGAAAAATCAAAATGAACACTCATTCTTCCTCACAAAAATTACCAAACAAGAAGTTCTCAACGAAATCAATTGCCTCAAACCAGGCAAAGCTGCAGGTCATGATGGAATAAAACCTGACATCATTAAAGGATGCTCTGAAAGCCTAGTCGACCCTCTCATACACCTTTATAACCTCTCGTTTCAAACAGGTGTTTTTCCAGATATCTGGAAGATTGCTAAAGTCATTCCCGTCTTTAAAAAAGGAGATAGATCAGATGAAGATAACTATCGCCCCATCTCCCTTCTCTCGTGCTTTGAAAAAATTCTCGAGCATCTAACGTGCAAACCAATGCTAGATTTCTTAAGAAAGCTCAACATTTTATACAAGCTCCAGTTTGGCTTCAGAGAGAACCATTCTACAGCTTTAGCGCTAACTGAAGCCTTGAATGAAATGTACACAAACCTAAACGAGGGAAAATTCGTCCTAGGAGTCTTCCTTGACCTTAGAAAGGCCTTTGACACTATTTTTTTTTTATATAAATATATTCATCTAAAATTTACAACATACTAACGAACAATTTACATTACAAGACGATAGTGCAAGGAGCATGAAAAAACATTGCAACCCTGCACTATTACACTTAACATCACACTACGTTGTTACTCTACTCACTAATTGAATATTTACCACGGCAAGAAAAGTTCGAATTTCGACATAGTTTTTTCGTTATATATTAGAGGTAAACGGACCATTTCCCTTCCATTTCCGACACAAAATGCGTTTTACACTTCGAATTTCCCACCTAGTTTCCCCACGGGTAAACTACGGGTAAAGGGAAATATACTTTTACCCACAGTTTCCCGAGTGAGATTCAACGTCTCCAAAAGTTGGAAACTTAGTCTACGCTAGGCATGTTTATGGGAGAATTTGGGGAAATTCCATACGTGTTCAACCTCCTATGGGTAGATTTCGGTGAAACGCCAAATCTTCCCCAGGTGAAATTCTTAATGTAAGTAGGAAATTCAGTCGAAATTTTGGATTCTTCGGTCGGAAACTACGGGGACACCAAAATCTTCCCCAAGTGAAATTCTTAATCTGAGTAGGAAATTCAGTCGAAATTTTGGATTTTTCGGTCGGAAACTACGGCTACACCAAAATCTTCCCCAAGTGAAATTCTTGATTTTAAACTTGATTTTAGTAGGAAATTCAGTCGAAATTATGAATTTTTCGGTAGGAAACATACCTGATAGTTTCCTTGTTCATCATGTTTGAAGGGGACGTTTGGCTAATTCAGTAGTGGCTATTTCGTGCAACAGTAAATGTAACACTACGCTTCCTGGTTTGATTTTATTGGAATACTCCTGGGCAAAACTTTTCCAAAGTGTTCCTCTTCTATCTTAACGTCTTCTAACTCTTTATATGATTTGCCATTGTGTCTTCGTAGCACTCTGATTCTGATGTAGACATGAGATGTGTCCTCTTAGAGAGTACGAATTAAAATCATATTTGTTCAATCTACTTTGATCAAACTTAGCTCGCATTTTAAACATCTTCCTTTTCCATTATTTATACACAACGCAAAGTATGAGTCCAGAAACAGAACATATCTGATGACTAATACTGAAAGTAAATGTAACTTCTAAAAAGTAATGAATGCACTGTCAGATCCTCTCGATTTATTAAGAATGTAGACAAACACATATACACGCATTACATCAACTAAATATAAACGTGGAGATCCTTTTCCAGTGGTCTTTTTAGCACGTGATATGACACACGTTTTTTATAAGAAACTGGTTTATAAGAAACTAGTACTAAAGATGGACGAAATGTTAAGAAACTGTAGTGGTGAGTCTGAGAAGTATTAAGAAAATTCTTAAAGCATGGATTTCATAGCAAATAGATCGTTGAACCCTTATTCTTTTGTAATATCAAATAATCATTTGTGCATTCATCATGACAGAACACTGTTTATTCCTATATGATGTTTTGAATGTCAAGGAACATTTCTGCACCAGTATCAGCGACCACATTCACAATTCATGCATTCAAAAATAAGAAATGAATTAAGAAACCTTTGTAGACTTAAGTACTAAAATGGACAAAATTTCATGTTAAATTAAGAAACTTTTGATACTATGGCCTGATCCAAGTTTCTTATAAAAAGAATGTAATTACAGACACATGCTGTTCAAAAGCAAGTTTAATGGAACCAACAAAGGGTCAACAAACGAAAAGCCATGTCAAACTTTCTCCTTTTTCCCTGTTTTCTTTTTTCTCATTATGTTTGAATGATATCTCGATTTATTTCCTCTCAACTCTAATCTTCCTTCATGTGCTGCAGCTGTGAAGATGTTAATTTCACACATGTACTTGAATGGGTGCTTAGACTATTTTCTGCAATGTTGGAGGGGGTCAGGAAACTTTTCAGCAAAAATCACATAGATGGTTACCAAAATTCCACCAAAAATTTGTAAATGTCTGCCACCCTCTCCCTAGCTAGGATTAATGACAGCCCAAAGAATTAAGTAATTCAACACCCAGTGGGTACTCCCTAACTTTGAATGAGGGGGTCCATGCCACCATTTCTTTGCTGACCCCTACATATCAATCCTAAAGTTTTGGGGACCCCAATATTGAGTCTAATGTTTTGGAGACCCACACCAATTTCCCTTCCTTTTTTAGATTTCTGGACCCAAAATATAGATAGAATTTTCGTCCATGTTGTAATTCACAGGCCCCAAATATTGATTTAAGGTAAAATTTCGAGCCCCTAAATGTTAGCATGGCCCATGTTGAAAGTTAAAAAGTCCCACTTCAAAGCTGAGAGCCACATTTGGTATGCATATAATTATTTATGAGGTTCTCTGAGTCATGAATGGTTGACAGCAAAATGAAATGAACGTTTACTCGTCAGAATCACTCGTGTCATGAATGACTGTTTCTTTCAGCTTCTTGAATGGCATTCCCTTCGCTCCACTGCTTATGCAAAAGAAAAGTGTCCTCGTTTTTCCTTTCCTTGCACTGGCCTTGCTTCCTTGAATTGGCCTTTTCCTTGGTCACTGCGATGCTTTATCAACTTTTGAGCTTTGAAGACAAAACAGAAATCAATTTTCAGAGCAGAATTATGAACACAACACTGTAAAACTGTAAAAAATAATGCTTTGACATTCATAAAAGAGGGGAAAGAAAGAAAGACCGAATTCCAATCAATCAAATGAAAGCAACTGACCACTTGTACAAATCTTGCATTCTGGACGCAGATCGGCAGCACGCAAATTCCAGGAAAGTTGGAATGATGGCGCCAACTTATTCAAACTTACGCTGGTCTAGCAGCCTAACATCAGAGATCAAGGACGTTCAATCTTCAGCAAAAGCAATGGGCAATGTTGCTTTGGATCATATCTCCGTCCTCTTAGCAAAGTTTTTGCATTGATCACGCAAAACTCTGACACATGCACCATAGGCCTGACGCATGCAGGACTGGAGCAGTTCCAAAGTAACAGCGAGAAGCTGACTTTGTTATCAGACAGAAAAATGCAGAGTAGTCAAAACAAAAGAAGCTTTACGAACCTGACTTTACTGCCTTGAAAAAATGTCTGGTTGGTTAGACTATAGCTTGCAAGCCAGCCAATCTCTGAGTAATAACCATGACAAATCTTGCAGGATAACTTCAATGCCTTCTGATACACAGTTCAAAAGCATAAAGAAAGAATTTGGCGCTCAAATCCGTTATTCATCGCGTGGTTAGCAATCGTCCAATACCTGCATGTTTTAGGTCGACTTGAGATCACGTGATAAAAGCATTGTGTTGTGATCCCTGAATCAATTAACGGCAATCACATGCTATTCCTGACAGTGTATTGAATTCCTAAACTCATTCATTTTGCTGTCAGCATGTCTTTGGTTCCTTGGTTTTATCTTTCGTGATTTGAGAAAGCAGATTTCTTCATAAGAATCTGGTTTATAAGAAATAGTACTACGATACGATGGCCAAAAATTTAAGCACAGTCACTATGTTTAAGAAACTCTATTACTATTTCTGAGGAGCAAAAAGAACCTTTTAAAAGTGAAATGCATGGATATTATATTATATCAAATGTATCCTTGAACATTTATCCTTGAACAACATCAACTACGGAAACTTGCAGTGTACATGTCCATGTCGAAATCTGGTAGAACACGTCGAAATATCCACAGTTGGAAATTAAGGGGAAATTTTCATCGTGGAAATCTCCTCGACAGAAATTTGAAACCTCAGTTTCCACCGTTGGAAACTATCGGAAATTCGAGCTGTAAGTTTCACTTTATTGAAATTAAGTGGAAACTCGAAGTGTAAATTTCCATGTTGGAATCTCGTCGAACACATCGAAATCTCGACAGTTGGAGATTAGGGGAAACTTTCACTTTTCTTGCCGTGTACACTTAACATAAATACTACTTAACATGGATACTAATACCAATACGAATGCTAAAGATACTAAGACAAATAAAGGAAAATAATTTAACAGGAACTACATGAAGGAAAAAAAGGAACTGCTACAGTGACCACTCCACACAACGAAACCGTCAGAGAACCCGTGATGAATCTAGATCATCGTTAAACAATGGGTCTGAAGAACTGAGAATTAGCCTGCAAGGGCTTATGTCCCTAGAAAGTGGGTGTTTAAATCAAGTTTCCACTGAACAGCGGATCCGCTATGCGGAGAGGACACTGTATATATGTTAAAGAAAAGATGGCATTGGTTCAATCAAAGCGTTCTGTTGCGTATATGTGCTTAATTGTAGCCTCAAGGACCATGGTATTTGACTTAAGTGGCAACCTTTCATCACCATAAAGAAGGATTTTGAGAAGTGCTTTATTGGAAAGGTTTGATAAGCCTTGAGGTCCTAGTATAGGGTTAATGGTATCGAGAAGATCCTGTCTTTGCACATCGTAGCTATGGTAGAGCAGCAAAAAGTGTTCCTTATCCTCAATTCCATCGTTGATGGAGCACATTAGATTTACTGTGTCTTTAAAGTTGTGCTTAAATTTGTGAAGATTTAGCTTACTTAGACCTACACGAAGTTGTGTTAGAATTGCTAAGCCTTTCGGGTCGTGAATACTGTAGACTGGTTGGGGTAGGGGACGAATAAGTGAAAAAAGCTTCTTTTTAAACATACCCAGAGTTGGCAATTGTCTTATCTCCGAGTCAAGCTTATTCCATTCCGAAAGACAGTTTGGGTAGAAGCTTGCACCAAAGCTCATCGTTCTTGCATGTATTTGCCCGATTATAGCTGGTCTACGAAGGCGATAGTTAGATTGTGGAAGCGGTGGTATAGGCTGCCTTGTATACTCCGGTGTTAGGTTGTTAACAATCTTGAAAAATAGAGCAAGATGCCTACTCCAACGTCTGAGACTAAGTGATTCCCATCCAAGCTCGTTATACAGTTTCTCCCTGGATGTACCTTTCCAAGCACCAGTTACTGCTAATGCAGCAGAGTATTGAACGGATTCAAGTTTTTCCATCATATGATTCAGTTTCAAACTTTCACTGTAGTCGCAGTTAGTGGCAGGTATGTGATAGATAACGTCACTGTAGTCCAGATGCGGCCTTACGTATAGCTTATAAAGCTCGTTAAGGGTCTGTCGAGGTAAATACTTCAAAAGATACTTAATCATTCCTATTCCTCGTCTCAATTTGGAGATAGCTGACTTGATATGACTATTGAAAGTTAACTTCGAATCAAGAACTAGACCTAGATGTTTGTGCTCATCAACTTTTAAAACTGGCGTATCATTGAATAGGATAGGTGGATGGTCAATCGGTTTCCTTTTCCTTGAAAATGTTATTTCAACCGCTTGTTTGGCTGGGTCTGGATTGAAAGACATTTTCCATTTGTTTGCCCATTGGCTAATGAGATTCAAATCATGGTTCAAATCACTCGCGGCAGACACAGGGTCACGAACAACGGTGAAAAGCGATGTATCATCTGCAAAAAGTTTACGTTACATATCAGATTATCTGTTAGGTCGTTAATGTAAACTAGAAAGAAAAGAGGCCCTAATATAGAGCCTTGGGGAACACCAGCAGAGACTTTTCCCCAATCAGACGTTTTGCCATTCAACACCGTACGTTGTTTTCTGTCTGCAAGGAAATTTTGAATCAAAGACAGTAATTGACCAGAGATACCACAGCGACGTAATTTAAAAATAAGGCCTTCGTGCCACACTCTATCAAATGCTTTAGATATATCAAGGTACACTGATCTTACATCGAGTGTTGGATTGCGGTCCAGAGCTTTAGAAATGGTATGTACTATTGATAACAACTGATTAATTGTCGAATCACCCGGGCGAAATCCTGACTGATTAGGGTTGAGCAAATTGTTTGAATTCAAATGCTCGTAGACAGTATAAAAAATTAACTTTTCTAAGATTTTCCCAAACAGTGGAAGCAATGAAATTGGACGGTAATTTACCTTCAAATTTTTGCTGTTCTTTTTATGCACTGGTACAACATTTGCTCTTTTCCAAGTTTCAGGGAAGATACCATGGACTAAACAAGCTTCAAATATTAGCTTCAGAGGCACAACTAGAGTCCAATCGCATATCTTTATCATTCGACCTGATATTTCATCCCAGCCATGAGCCTTGTTTGGATTCAATGATCGAATTATCTTTAATATTTTCTCATCGGAAATGTGAAAATCTGTAAGTGGTGGTGCATTTGGCTGAGGGACAGAGGGAATTTCACTTGCAGTATCCAAGGTTGTACATTGGAGTACAAAATAATCATTAAAGATCTGTGCCTTGGCAGAAAAATCCAAGACAAGTATATCATTTTCTAACAGTGGGGGAATTATTGGTATTTTAGCTTTGTTCAAGATCTTATTGATCAGAGACCAGTAAGTTTTTCTTCCAGTATTAGGATTCGACAGGGTGCGCCCTATGTTCGTCAAATACTTCTGCTTCGCATCTTCAATAAGCTTGGACCCTCGGGATATCATATTCTGTATACCCTCTAACTTATCTGGTGGCTGACCATTTTTTACGAAATTTTTGTATGCTAGATTCTTTTTGCGAATGAAATTTTTGATAGGCTGGGTTATCCAAGGAGACTGCTGAGGCCTAACTGTGATAATTTTATTAGGTATGAAATTTGAAAAAATATTCAACAGAACTTCATTCAGCTTTACCACTTTCAAGTTTGGGCAAGCAATTCCACCGAGGGTTTCATGCCAACGAAACTTGTCTATGCTTTTCCTTATTGAATCTATATCAGCTTTGTTGTAAGACCAGACTTTTCGCTTGAATGGCGGAAGGGTCGAGTTGTCTACTGTCAGCTTACCCCAAATGATTTGATGATGGCATTGTTCATGAAGCGAAGGATGAACTCCAGAATCGATAAAAAGATTGGGCTGATCCGTTAATATCAAATCGATACATGATCTGGAATCACCCATAAAATGAGTTGGTTCAGAAATTAGTTGTTGAAGCCCAAGATCCGCAATAAAAGGCTCGAGGGATTTTCCTGCGTCATTTTCTAGGTCATTTTCCCACCACTGAGGGGAGCGAGCATTAAAATCTCCAGTAATGATGACACAATAAGGATTCTCAGCAGCCATCTTGGATAACATTAGCTCAAAATTTTCCATAAAATCAACCAACTCAGTCGCACTCTGACTGGGACTTCTATAGATGGTGGCAAAAAAGTACTTTTTCCGGTTTAGTTGAATTTCACAGACAATGCATTCAGACAGTGTGACGATGTCAGGTCTATTTGTAGCTGGAAAAGAATCTTTAATATACAGCCCAACACCTCCCCGTTTTACATTTAGTGGATGGTTCTCTTTAATGAACGTATGACCATCTAGCACCAGATTATCGTCTTCAACAGTGCTATCAAGATGAGTTTCAACACTTCCCATAAAGTCATAACTATAGATTGAGTTATACGCCTCAATTTGGGATAGTCTGGTGAAATCATGTGCAGTGATGCTATTTAGGTTCCAAGTACAAAAATTTAAAGTACTTAAGTTTGGACCAGGATTTCTTTCAACGTCACCGCTTAGTAATGTGGTCCTGTACAGGATCCATTGCATATGCAACATGTAGTACAAAACAAACAAAGCATAGGGGTATCCGAAAACATGAGGCAAGTGATTGACTATCAAGCATTTGGATGCTACAGGTATAATTAAGTGAAGCCTTTTGGTCAACTCGAGCACTGTGTAAAGCGTTATTTTTGCATATGCGTATAGTCTAGCAAATACATGCAATAAACTGGAAGAGGGGTAACATGTGTACTCAGCACAGACTTGGATGATAATGGAAAGGGGTAACAGCAGAACTGACACCATTATGAAAAAGCAGCAAAAGAGGTAGAACCTTAGGATCATTAACACCATCAAGAGGAATGAAAGTTTGCGCATTTGTCTAGTTGCGAAGGAGGACAAATGGAACATACCGATTGCTGCCCGCCATTGACTTAAATCAACCTGCATCATCAAATACGTATCCTCTCATACACAAATAGCTACATGAACATTTTCTAACGCTGGAAAACCGATTCATGAACCTAGGCGGGGGAACATTTGACACAGAATGAGTACTAAAATGAATAACAAGTGATACAAATAAACATGAAAACACAAAGTTATCACACTTCCAAGCACAACATAGATTTTGCATCGTTTGTCTTGTTTGTGCGTGATACGGGTATTTGTTCTATTGTAAGAGTATGGTGTTTTTCTAATTTGTCGAATTTCTGCTCTATGGATTCAGATTTAAAGTTGCTATTTTGAATCCTCAGGGGAGAAAAGAACATTTTGGTGGCACGAGAAAATGTTTGAAAGCAAAGGACTTGGGATTTACGATAATTTTTGAAAATGGAAGTTTAGAAGGAAAACTTGCACGGAAAAACTGCTCAGCTCAATGCCAAGAAGAGTATTGATTCATCTTGTTTTGAATATCGAAAGCCTCAAAGTGAAGCTTAGCTCTTAGGGCATACCTCCACTCAGCACTCTGACGCGTGGGGTTTTCCAGGATCACCGTTTTAATTGGACCGGGTCGTGAACAAAACGCTGCGTGATAGAACGCGCGAAAGGGTGTTCTGAGTGGAAATCTGATCCAAGGACTAATTAAAGAGATTCATTGTAGAAAATAAAAGTTCTTGGAAGGAAAAAAAAAACAGAAAAAAGGAATCTGCCTCACCTTAGATGTCTGGGATAATTTCGGAAAATACTTGCGAACTCTAACAATGTATCATTTGAACAATTCGCCTGACTTCTAATGTGAGGCAAACTTAACTTAACTTAATGACTTAACTCATGAGGGCAGACATATGCTCTTAAACAACAACAAAAACTCATTACTCAAGGGGGTCAAGGGGGCAAGGACATTGTCAAAAACATTAGGCTAGGTCTTTCAGCATTGACTGCAGCTCGAGTTCGCTGTCGAAGAATAAAAAGTCGCCTCCCTTTCTTTTAATTCCAACGCGACAGTTGATATCCACGAGAACAAAGTCAAATTCTGCATAATCTTTGGCCCTATCTTTGGCAAAGCTCAAAAGACCATCTCTTTTGGAGGTAAAATCAAGTTGATTTCGCTTGTCCTGTAGATTTTTGTGACCTCTGTACATAGCCGTCCTGTGTCTCCATGATGTAAACTTAACAATCATTGCTTGATCTGTTACTCCCGTTTGCTTATTCTCAACTTTCTTTCCAATACGATGCGCCCGATTGATTACCTCATCAGGTACCGTGACATCGATTTCTTGAAAAACATCTTTTACCTTGCTGACACAAGCAGCCGCACTTTCAGAAGAACTTGGCAACGGGATACCATAGATTCTAAGGCAGGACCGGCGGCTGTATTGCTCAGCATCATCTAGGTTACTCTCTGCTTTAGCTAACCTTTGCTCTATGCCAGAGAAACGAGCTTCGTAAACGGCATGCTTGAGCTCCAATTTCTCGATCTTTGTGTGCAACAGTTCGGTTGCTTTTTTTACTTCTTAATAATAATAATAATAATAATAATAATAATAATAATAATAATAATAATAATAATAATAATAATACACAAATTTTTATACAGGAATAACCTATCAGTATGAGAAACATACTGTTATCATTAGGGTCCTGTGCTAAAAGAAAGAAATATACAATGTAAGTGGAGAAAATTAATCTAAGTAAATATTTAAAAACATTTAAATAAAATCATTTACATGTGTTCTGAATAAAACCCTAGAGTCTAACTGTCTTGCTAAAATAGGAACTTTGTTATATACATTTGCCGCAGTCACACAGAAACTTTTACGACCAAATTCTGTTTTCATCCTTGGAACCTTTACAGCTAAGTTGTTATTTCTTGTATTTTGACCGTGTTCCTTTCTTTCAAAGTAACTTTTGAATGGGTCACAAACATTGTCTTGGAGGCAATCAAATACAAATGTGAAACTTTTTTCTTTATTGCACACTCAATGGCAGGAATCCGCAAGTCGGTGCTTGGATTGGCTTTTGATTTAATGATATTCCTGCTACGTTCCTCAATTTTTCGAATCTGGTTCAGTCTTGAATTTGACCATCCCAGTACAATTGAGCCACAATACGTGAAAACAGGCATTATCATAGCTCTATAGATCTTCTCGGCAGTTGCTGAGTCGATTGAACTTCAAATACGATGAAGCAGATTTACTCTTCCAGCTGCCTTTTTGTAAACTGTGTTAAAATGTGACTCGAAATTCAGAGAGGGGTCCAGTGCTACGCCAAGGTATTTGTAGCTTGTTGTACAATTTATGCAGGTTCCATCAACTTTGATGTTGAGGTGCCTTCCATTAACGAGATTTAATCGCTTTGATGTTCCAAAAAGCATCGTCTCTGATTTCCCCTTTTTTAGATTCATTATTAATTCATTTTCACAAAACCATGATGCCAATGTTTGAACATCATCGTTAAGATGATTTTCGATGATGTTGAAGTCACTGGATGAAGTAAAGATGACGGTATCATCTGCATACGTAATGACTTTTGCGTGCTTCAGCGTTCTATTTGCGTCGTTAAAATGGATCAAGAATAGTAGAGGACCAATAATGGATCCTTGTGGAACTCCGGTATATACGGGGATGGCATTAGAAAAGGCTCCCTGGTACTGAACAATTTGTTTCCTGTTGAACAAGTAATCAGTCAACCATTGGAATTCCGTGTTCATGATTCCATATGAAGGCAGCTTAGACAGTAGGACAGAGTGGCTAACGGTATCGAAGGCCTTTGACAAATCTACGAATATTGCACCAGTAAGTTTGCCTTTATCAGCCTCTCCTCTTACATGATCAAGGAACAAGTTCACCACCTGTTCTGTGGATCGTTTTGATCGAAAACCAAACTGATGTGTAAAGAGAAGGCCATTTTTTTCAAAGTGAGCCATAAGCTGATTGTAAAACATCCTCTCTAGGATTTTCGATAGAGTTGGAAGAACTGATATTGGTCTATAATTGTCAATGGTTGAGTGGGAACCAGATTTGTGCAGGGGAATCACCTTAGCTATCTTCCAGTCTGTATGTATGATTCCAGACTTCAGGGACAAATTTATCACATATGTTAGGGGTTTGGCCAGAATTGGGGCTGCATCTTTTAACATTCCTGGGGGGAGATTGTCAATCCCAGTTGCCTTCTTCCGTTTCAGTTTAGTTAACTCTTTGTGTACTGCTGCCTGGCCCCGCCTGGCTTACTTCCTTTACTACAAATCTGTCCTTTTGAGACATGGTGTTTTCCCAAGTAGGTCTCATCCACACAAAGTCTCGAAGTAGAATAGATTTAGATTTCAAAATTTTTGCGACATTTGCAAAAAAATTGCAGAAGCTTTCTGCAATTTCCTGCTTATTTGTGGTTTTCGTCCCATTTATTTCAAAGACGGTTCCTGTATTAGACACAGAAGATTTAGTGGGATATACTTTCTTGATAGCTGCCCAAAATTTGTCAGGCGTATTTGCACTTTCCTTCAGCAAGTCTTTATGGTATTTGTTTTTACACTTTTTCACTAAACTGGTTACCCTGTTTCGTTGACGTTTATAAGAGGACCAATCAGACTCAAGGTTTTTCCGGCGTGCTTTTCTCAGCAGCCTGTCCCTTAGGTTCATCTCCGATTTGACATCCTTTGTTATCCATGGGCTTAGTCTCCCTTTGACCTTTTTGGACACCAATGGGGCATGCTTGTTTACATAATAGTGAAGTATTTCTCTAAGATTTTGCCACGCTTTGTTCACACAAGTTGATGCGAAAACATGCTTGAAGTCTGCAGACTGTAAATCCTCACAGAATTGGCTAGGGACGTAATTTGAATAATTTCTACATGTGATAACTTTTGGTTGATGTTTTATATTATGGAGCTTGCGTGCAAAACCAACTAATTCGTGATCACTTAGTCCAGCTGGGATTACTGTTGTTGAAACAATATTTTGAGGCTCATTGCTACAAATCACATCAATCAGAGTTTTGGTTTCTTTTGTAATTCTCGTGGGAGTAACTAACAGTTGTTTCAGGCCATAAGATACAAGTAACGATTTCAATACTTTGTTATCCGATTTCTCCAGGTAATTACAGTTGATATCACCAGTCAAGATACATTCTTTGCTTTCTGAGAACACTGTTGTTAGCACTGATTCAAAGATTTCATTACAATCTTTAGGGAGATGTTTTGATGTGTCTGGGGGGCGATAGATAATTCCAATAAGAAACCCTTTTGTTTTGGGGAACAAGATTTCAATCCAGATACAATCAATTTCTTTTTGCTCCAGATCCACCCGTCGTTGAAATGGCACAGAAGATGATATGTATATTCCTACACCTCCCCCCTGGCCAGTAGCTCTTTGTTTTCTACGGTGGCCCATAAGGGCCAGACCAAACATTCTTCATGCTGGACAAAACTTTCTTTATACTGGACAAAACTTTCTTCATACTGGACAAAACTTTCTTTATACTGGACAAAACTTTCTTCATACTGGACAAAACTTTCTTTCCCAGAATACAATCCGCCCATGCGCACATGCAGTCTTCCTTGTTTCAGATCAAGAATGGCGGATCAAGCAGGAGACGAGAATACAGTGTAAGTACATGAAATTACTTATTGTTTAGTCTTTTATTTTGTTGCGTTTTGTTGTTTAGACGATTACAAATTGTGTTGGGCAGGACTCTGAATTCTGACTGTTCATGATAATACTTTGTAGGCAGGAAAGGGCCAAAAAGCCTCATAATTGTTTTAGGCCTTAGGCCCCAACAATGCAAGATAACTGAACAAAGTGATGAAGTAACAAAAATTGGACAATTGGACCGGTTATGGTGTCTTCAATAGTTGCTAGTTTGTTTAATTTTTTGCCTTGGAACTTGCTACACCAACAATAAAGAGTGTTGTTAATATTATTCTACATGGGGTTCTTTCTTTTATGATTCACTCCTCACTGTGGAGGGAGAGGGCATTGTGCCTGGGCTGCCTAATTTAATTGTGTGCAAAACCAATAGAGTTATGAAGTTGTAACCTGGTAGACAGTATTGCTAATCTTTTGTTCTCCTAATTAAGTAATTAAATTCCAATTAGTCCTGTGAACTTGTTACCAGGCAATCAATTATCTCCAGGTCAGTCTGCTATAAGCTTGTGCATGGGAACTGATATAATTTCAAATATTTCTATGAAAACAAACTTTTTTTCTGATAAATTGTATATATCTATATCTATAAAATAATGTACAAAACCTATCAAATAGGTATTACGCACAGGTTGGGTTAGTGGTTAGTAAATTTCAAGTAAAGGTAATGAAACTAAGTAACAAAGAAAACAAGAATTAATAAGGTATACCTAAATTTGTGCTAAATCACTTGTAAGCAGACATATTACTCATGGGCCTTTTAATCTAGATCAAGGTATCACGCAACAACTGAGGTAGGGTCTTGAGATGGAGGAAAACAATCAATAATGCAGAGGCACCATAGGAAACAATGCATTTGCTATTGGACAATAAGAGTTGGGGGCACACAATGGGAAGAAATTTAAAAGAAAAATAGTGAATGGGTGTCATAAGGGAGACTTTACTTATTTCTGTAATGTCACCCTTTCTCTGAAACCACACAAGACGTAATAATAAGACATACCTCTGACATGTTATTTGTTGGTATGCAAGGGAAACCAGAAAATTATTTGATTTGTTATAAGGAACATTCTGTTTAATTGATCACTATAATAACTAATTTGTATGAAATGGTAATAAATCATTGGAATATACATGTATGACTACCAATGAATATTATGGAAAGTGGGCAATTGCACACTCAAGGAAATAGTAGGGTATTTGTTGCTGTCATTACCTTGTCCTCAGTCCTACATAATCCCTATCTTGTCATTGTTTTGACATGCAGAAAATGTGTAGGTGGGAAATTTTGTATCATAAAATGTGTTTTCTTCCATATATGTCTTTCACTTCAATAGTCGTAAGCAAAAGAAACCTTTACAAGTGAAACCAACGAGTAAGTACAAAAGTCTGTGGGTAGCTGCTTGGTTTTATGTCATATAAAATATTGGGTATGGTTTCACTCCTTGTTTAGCTTTATGAATGTCATCATCATTACTGTTCATTTTATTTTCGTAGATACTGCAGCGTGTGTTCGGTCAAGGTATGGCGAACATCAAGGTTTTGTTGGAACTGCAAGAGTGACCAATCTAAAGTTGGCCCTCCATCATGGAAAGATTCTCCTTTAGATCAACAAAGTTCTACTGGAATCACAGAGAATTCACCAACCCCAATATCTATACCTTCAAGTCAATGTGCATCAGCCTTTAGTAAGTTTGGGCAGCCAGGGTTTAGTAATCAGAAGTATCAAGGCAAATCTATGTCCTTTGATGAGTTTGTCAAAAACAAGACACGGAAGTCTGCTATTCCACCAAAAAAGAAAACAAAAGTGGAAGTGAAGGAAAATGCTATGATTAATATTGGCCTGAAAACATTGAATGATGATGTTCTGAAAACTGTTTGGGGAAAGCGACTTCCATTACTTGTACCCAGAGATGCTACCTACTCCCTAATACGCGAGAAGGCTGTGGCCAAGTGGAGTGCTTTTGATTGCACTTTCGATGGAAACCAAGAATATGTTGTCACCTATGATGATGGTCGTGAAGCTCAGTTCATGCCAGGAGGCTGCAAAGACTTTTTCAGCCTGCAGCAGTATAAACAGGAATTGGGAAAGGATTATAAAAGGATAACTTTGTATCTATGTCCAAGCATAGATTTCAAGAAAGCAAATGGTCTTAACACAAGTGAAAGTGAGGCATTCACCCTCGGTGATGACATTGATCTTCCACCATTCATTCTAGATGATAACTTTTCAGTACCAGGAAGTGGTTTGTTGTTGGACATTGAACCAATCAACAAGGATATGCAGTCTGATCATGCCAAAGAACATAAGGATGAGAATGCCTTATTGACTGAGAGTGAGCAGCTTAACTTTCCAAAAGAAACCCCATCCAGTGGCGCAGCTACGAGTACTAAGATAACTGAAGCTGAAATGTTGAATGAAAAGAATGTGTTGACAATGCTCCAAGCAAAAGTCAACAAAGAGAAGCAGTTCTTTTTGGTATTGAGGAGAGGAGCCCCCCTTCTCAGAGTACTAAAATTGTGGCAGAGGCAATCACTCATAGCACCCCCTACATGCACATTATGTGTTAAGTTCAATGGAGAGCTAGGTATAGACACTGGTGCTATATCCAAAGAATTCCTAGAGCTAACAATTGAGAAAATAAGAAAGGAGATTTTTCCTGGTGGAGCTCCAAAAGTATCAACGTTTCATGTGCAAAATGGCACATTTAGAATTTGTGGAGAGATAGCTGCAGTTTGCCTTGCCCAAAATGGCCCACCTCCTTGCTTTCTTGGGCAATGTTCATATGATGCACTGTTCAAGGAGACAGATATGATGAATGTCAAGGACACTGAACTGACACAAGAAGAGCTTGAGAAGTTGTCACTTATTAGAACGAATGTAAAAGAACATACAGATTTCATAGTAGATAGCAACTATACAGGCCAAATTGATGATGACCACATTGAGGAAATTTTAAGATCTGTTAAAGTGACTTTTGTTAATGAGAGGGCACTTTGTATGAGAGAATTTGGTAAAGGTCTTGACCTTTATGGAATTCAAGAGGTTATGCGTTCTAATCCTGATCTTCTCCGCAAGTTTTTTGTGAAGGATTTGCAAGAAAACATGCTACCTGATGCTAATTATCTATTTTCATTGATGAGGCCAGCTTACAGTGAAGCAGGTACAAATAGGAGGTCAGTGGAAGAGGCTGTCATGGATAACTTTCAAGACATGCTCATGAACGTAGAGGACACCTCTGTGGAAGGCTTTGAGGCTGCAGTAGCAGGATATGATGTTCAAACAGATGCTACAGAAACATGTGAAAAGGAGGAATCAGCCGATGTTTTTGAAAAAGCTGAAGTTTCTATTCCTGGTATAATGGGGTGGTTAACCGGGATGCGTCACAAAACCCTGGACAAGGATGATCATGAGATTTCAGTCACCTTTGATCATGACTGTATGGAGAGAAATGTCAACCACACTGTTTGCTTCCCAGTGGTTGGTGCATGTGGGAGGGAATTAACTCTACCTGTAGCACACATGAAAACTCTGCAATGTTTCCAGGACATCTTTGTAATGGCCTTCTCGAAAAGTCAAGCGTTTGGCAGGCACTGAAGCTTGAACTTTCCTGAACATTTTTTTTAACCTAGCGTGATGTGATGACATTTTGCTGACGTTTCATGTTTTGTTGCTGGGGAGGGGCTGTTCTGGACTTAAAATTTGCAGTACAATAAAAACCTGCATATAAGAACATTGTTGAAAATGATGATATTGTCTGCTTGCCACCTGGTCTGGAAATGAGGCTGTAAGGTTCTTGAATAGTTCTTACCATAACGGATGGGGGCAAAAATCCACTTGAGTTAAAGCCTTGAATGATATCATCAAATTTGTTTTTCCGGTTTAATTGGAGCTTTTCAAAAAGGCTATGTTTTTATGGTTTCTGTATTAGCATAGTTATTTTCATCTCTTAATAGTATCTTTCTTCGGGGTGCACAGGTTCTTATATTATGGGATAAAAGTTTACATTTCAGCCTGTGCACTCTTAAAGGTATGACTATGAGGTTCTTATATGCAGGTTTTCTCGGGGTCTTTTATTGAAGTTTAGTTTGTATGGTATATCCTTTAGTTTTGTTGGTCATGAAAACGTAAATCTGGATTGAGTAACCTCAACAGTTGGTGCGTAAGGGACATAGGATCTGGGGGAAGCAGGACCGCAGATGTTGAGGCTCTGGGCCCAAAACTGATTGGGGCCCGTTTAAGTACTGGGTGAGCCAGAAAAAGTTCCCACTTAAAAATTCATAAAACCAAGAGTATTGCACAGATTTAAATAATTCAAATTCCAGTCAGAAGCCGAAAGATCGAAGTACTTTTTGTGATAAATCTCGCTGTCTTACCATCGTTCAAATCTGTGAAGTACCCTTGGTGCTATTAATTTTCAAATGAGGAAACTTTTTCTGGCTCACCTGGTATTACCTAAAGTTTTTTGTGTCACGTGCATAGTACTCGACACCCTGTTAGCATGAAGTTTTATGGATAAGGGCCCAAGATTCAGTCAGAACAATACAAGTTAATATCAACTAAATACTGCAATTTGATAGGGAAAACTCGACCAACTGAAAATATACAATTCCGTATAGTCCCAATAAAAGTATCTTTCCTACTTGGTTCGTGGTGCTAATGACCATTACTGCTGCAAAATTTCGCATTATTTTCTTGATTGTCTTGGCCATTACTGCTGCAAATTTTCGCATGATTCTTTTGGGGTCTGAAACGCTCAGGACATCTAAAGTCGCTGCCATAAGGCATAGGTCTTCAAAGGTTTTTCTAAAATTTGCTCGGGGCCCCTAAATTTAAGAATTTTACGGGACCCGGGCCCAGTGGGCCCATCAGTAAATGCGGCTCTGGGGGGAAGTCCATTCTTGAGGCAGTCTCTTTTGCCCGAATATGCAGATTTTTCAAGTGTGCCCAACTACTAGGGTGCTGTGCGTGAACATATGACGCCCCTTGGTTAACAGTTTGTTGTGAGTTATAAGATTTTGGAGGAGCACTGGCTGCAAGCATGGTCAAGCCTTCTTTCCAGAAAATTTAATGATCTTGACACGTGCCAAAATGAAACTGTCGTCGAAAGGGATTTTGGTACTTTTTAAATAGAAGTGGATAAAATGTCGTTTGTAGAAATATTGGTAGAAGGAATGGAAAACTTAACAGTTACAGAAAAGTTAGCAATGTTTTACGTCAACATAACCGATTGAAGTTACTCTACCCCTTTATACAATTTAGCAGATATGTTTTGAGGAAATGTTTGAGAACATTATCGTAACCGTTCGGGACAAAATGCTTAGTTAGTGGCTAAATCTCTATTTATCACAAAATCATATTTTGTCTGTAGGGAGTTCAGCACAAAATTATTCATGCCAAATTCGGAGTATTGAATCGTTATATCAGTTACCCAAGATGTCTTTGAAATGTCTCATGTACACGTATTTTTTTTCATCAGAAACTACCTATGAGAAACACAATTCTCAGATTGCCAAAAATTACGAAACTCCAGTACTGGGATAAATGGCAAGAAACTATTTATTAAGAAATTCTTAACAAATTTTTACTTTATTTTCATTTGTTTTTGTGTCATATTACTCGTAAGGTCCTTGAACATTGAGAAGGGCAAAGGGTGCACAAAATATTGTATTGATATGTTGACGAAGGCACCGGCAGAAAAAAATATGATGACTTTTATGGAACCTCTAAGAAACTCGTAAGAAACTCTGAGTACTGAAATCAAATGATTTAAGAAACTTTAGTACTGGCCCAAATTCTTAGTTCCTTACAAAAATACTTGTAGTGCTTTTTCTGTCTTTTTGATAAGAAATTAAGAATTCGGGCGAAGACTGAAACTTTCTTAAAAATGATCAGATTTTCAGTCATGTGCCATGGGTCGCATAGGAAAATCATTCAGGTACCTTCTGAGCATATCAGTACCCTGCATAAAAAATCCTGAGTACTCTGAATTGTACCCCTGGGGATAGTACACAACACTTCGAGGGTACGGGTATTTACTGCGCATATGGGAGGGTTTTCTGGTTTTGGCCCATTATTCTCTAAAACATGACCATTTCTCTGCAAATTTTCCTTACACTTGGGCTGGTTTACTGAACATACCCAATAGCATATTTCAAACAAGAGTTAGTCGATTAAGCAGAGTCTGTCAACGTCTTATCTCTCTTCGTGCCTGAAGTTTCCGTTATCGAAAAGAAAACAAGCATAGATTAGTTACATGAAATATTAGTCCTGTCCATTCACCAATCTTTTCATCAAAGTGAAAAACTGAAATGCATCCCGCCATTCAGCTGGCTTTTGGAGTCCATAATGATGTATGATGTACCTAAAATAGTCTTCGTAATCATTTGCATATTCATACTCAACGAGATGCTCCTTAGCATAATTCATCTCGTTATCTGGAACGGTTTCAAGCAAATTTGGCATTGCATTATGACTCTCTGGCAAATAGTAAAGAGAATCTGGCCTTCCTGGCACTGTCTCATGCCGGGATGGCCGAATGTAGTGGCTATTCCAGTGATTTTTCACCTCATCAAGATTTCTTTGGAGTACTTCTGCATAGCAGAACCACAATAATTCTTTTTCCATCTGAACGTTAAGGTCAACTATGCCATCATCGCAAAGATCTTTGAAATGGTTCATCCACCAGCTTGCATTCGATCGGCGAAGAAAGGACCACCAACATTCTATCCTTTGGTTTCGGGGAGATGGGACAAATCTATGGCTATCTGGATCATTACGGAAGAAAGAGTGAATTCCAGCCATAGTACCGTTTTCTGTACCAGCATCAGTAATCAACTTGACTGGGCATCCACCAAACATGGAAACTGCTTCTAGATAATAGGCTGCGATGTTGCTAGGGAAATTGTTTGACTTTGTCACATAAAGCCATAGAATCTTGCGACTGTAGCCGTCAATGCAACCATGAACGGGGAAACCATAAGGTTTCAACTTGTCGTAGCCATCACAATGCCAAGCGTAATTTGGGCCAACGTTCCAGTAGACTCTCCTCCGAAGTCTTCTTGAACGTCGAACATCAGTACCCTCTGGGTCTATTTCATGGACGAGCTGCTGAACAATACCTCGTGGCACTCGCATTCCTTGCAATTGCAGTGAATGCCAAATGGCACGATAACCTCGTAAATTCCCTGATCCATTCACAAGTTCTGTCACTGCTCTTCGGCACTCCTGATGGTCGATGACAGCATTTCTTCGTTTCAATGCAAAGGAACGGAGACGTCTTTTCAACGTACGTAGGCTCATTTCGATACCGTGATACTTAGACATGAACAGTAAAATTTCATTATACTCAAAACCTTTGAAGAAATAAAACTGAATCAGTTCATTCTCAGCAGGATCAGGTCGGTTCGCCATTTTTCATTCATTAGCCGGTATACCATAGTCTGCTAAATACAGGATTGACAAGGATAACGATTTGTTGCGTAAACAATCAAAGTTTTAAAAAGAGATTTGTCCAGTATAAAGAAAGTTTTGTCCAGTGGAAAGAAAGTTTTGTCCAGTGTAAAGAAAGTTTTGTCCAGTGTAAAGAAAGTTTTGTCCAGTATAAAGAAAGTTTTGTCCAGTATAAAGAAAGTTTTGTCCAGTGTAAAGAATGTTTTGTCCAGCATGAAGAATGTTTTGTCCAGTATAAAGAATGTTTTGTCCGGTATAAAGAATGTTTTGTCCAGTATAAAGAATGTTTTGTCTGGCCCTCATGGGCCACCGTAGTTTTCCAATGTACACATAGCCCTCTATCTGAGCTTCGGCTTCCTCATCATTAGCCAAATGTGTTTCACTCACTGAAAAAATGTCAATGCCCTTGAAACATTCCAGAATGTGGCAGATATCATGCTTATGTGCCAAGAGTCCATGAATGTTTTGATGTAAAACCTTTAGGCCTTTTTGCGCAAGGAGATCGCAAATTTCGGGAAGCACATAAAAATCATCACAGTCAGGCCTAAGTTGTTCTGCTTCGATGACATCCTTCAGCATGCAAGGCTGGCAGAGAACTTCCGACTCGTGATTCCAGCATTTGAGATGATGGTCTGAATTGCACTCAAGGCAGTTGATCTTGCTTTGATTTTTCCTGATAGTTTTCAAACATGTGCTGCATTTAATGGCAGGGCCAGGACAAGTTTCTATATCTCCACATAGCAGAAGTATGAGCTGCATGATCGAGGACCTCGAGGGCCTAAGCTGAAAGCTTGCTTCCTGACTATAAATCCACAACGATGAGTAAGTAAAGCTCTCTTTGATGACAAGATTGCTCTCTGCATACCTTACGTACAGATTAAATGAATCGCAGCTACAAAAGGCGACCTTTTTGATCTGAAAGACAGCAAATATGCTAAGAGCGAGATAACACACAACCAGTCGCAACGCCATGTTGTTGTTCATTCCTTCAAGAATAGTCTGGTTGATTTTTACTGCAAGGTTCTTCAGCAACTCTTCCATTGCATTTTTATCAGGAAATGCCGAGATAGCATCTTTTACAGCCTCAGCTACAACTTTTCTTACATTCTCTTCGTCCATGGTTCCGTATGATCATTCGATTGTTACGCGCGATTAACCTCGTTGACAACTGACCGTGAACGAAGAAAACTTAGGCCAACCTCGTGTCGCTATAGTGAGATACATCCTCTCAGACATAGAGGATGTAGAAGTCGGTGTGCCACAAGGCTCATGTCTTGGCCCTCTTCTCTTCCTTATCTATATCAATGACCTTCCACTGGCCGTCCAGGGTTCAACTGTGTCCATGTATGCTGACGACACCAGTTTGTGTCACCAGACATTGAGTATGACTCAGCTGAATGGTGCTATTAACAATGACCTAAAGCGATTGGACACATGGCTTCTAGGAAATAAACTTTCTTTGAATGTTGCAAAAACACACTCCATGCTCATTACTACCAAGCAAAAACGTAATGTTCTCAAAAGTTCAAATCAGAACTTGGAATTGAACATACGTAACAATGAGCTTGACGTTGTCCAAAAAACAAAATACCTTGGTGTCCAAATTGATTGCTCTTTGGATTGGAAAGAGCAAATAAAGGCTGTCACTGCCAAGGTCTCAAGGGCCATTGGCTTTTTAAAGCATGCAAAGAAGTTTCTACCAAGGGTAACTCTTGAGAATCTTTACACAGGCATCGTTGAGCCGCACTTTCGGTACTGTTGTTCTGTTTGGGGTTGTTGTGGTTCTAGCGAAATCAACCAGCTTCAAAAGCTTCAAAACCGTGCTGCCAGAATCGTTACAAATAGCAGCTTTGACACCCCAAGCAGGCCACTCATCGAAAGACTGGGCTGGGGGACCATCCAACAGCTCATCAGCAATGAGTCGAAAACGATGGTTTTCAAGTCACTCAATGAACTGGCTCTGCAATACCCGAGTAGCCTTTTTAAAACAAATTCACAGTGCTCCACCCGCTGCCTTCGAAATACCGAGACTGATCTGAGGGTACCAAAGAAAACAACTGCAAACGGGCAGAAATGTTTCTCTTTTAGGGGAGCAAAATTGTGGAATAGCCTTTCAGCTGAGTCAAAGCTGGCATCCTCTCTAAATAGCTTCACAAAGTCTATTTAGTGATAACGGCAGGGGTGGGGCCTGCGGTGGTGGCGCTGGTTGTCCTCGGGTGGTGGGCTGGCTTGGAGCGAATGGTGGTCATGGTTTTGATCGCTGTTTGCTCTGGGTTGTCCTGTCGCCGGGGGCGGCTGGTGCTGGCGCTGCAGGGTCTGCCCCTGTTAGAGACTGCGGATTTGTTTTTCTTTCTTCTTTCGTATTTTTATTTCTTGTATGTATATATGTATATAATCAATTCCTGTAAGTAGGTTTTTAATATTATGGTTTTCATTGTAATTAGGTTAGTTAGGGTAATTTTATTTTGTATTTTTGTAATAATAATGTTTTTATCGGAGGGCCCCTTGAAAAACGGCTTTTGCCGAAGGGCTACCCTCCTTAAATGAAATGAAATGAAATGAAAATTGAAAAATTGCAAATTTCTCCGGCTTTGCTGCAGTTATCTCCACCAAACAAGAACCGAATATCTATTTAACATCAAAAATGTAAATCTGTGTACTTAATTCGAAATCACCTTGATGTATAACCCATCACGAAGTGAAAACCCTTCTTACGGCATCGGCGTGACCATCTCACACAAAGCCGCGAGGAAAAAAGACGTTTAAATCCATTCATCGTATCGTATTCGACGTATTAACGTTTAAATCCATTCATCTAAATTGCCATTCCAAGTCGTGAACCATAGTAGTTGAAATGAGCAAACCAAAATATTGCAGTAATTTTGCATATCTATTAAGGTGAATCTATTAAGTAGGGAAAGGTCAAAAATTACCACGGAAACCACAACGAAACTATTGTGAAATTGCCAGAAACATGACAAATCTCACTTCGCGAAATGTTAAATCTCCTGAAAAATGTATTTTACACGAGATGTGTGCGTTAAAGAAACTTGAGATCTCACAATGGTTTAACTTGAAAACCCGTAATTTAACAAGTGTTTCCCTTGTTGGAAACGCAGAGTGTGCAGATTGAGAAAACATGGGAAATGGAAACGTTCCTTTAACCATAGTTTCTCGTGTTGGAAGCTAATGAGTAAATCTCACGCTTCCTGTTCGTGTATTCAAGAGAAACCACAGGAAACTGGACCTTTAACAGTAGATTACGACTTAAAAAACATTGTTAAATTTGTGTATTTCTTGCCGTGAACTACACAACAAATGGAAAAAGAGTGCCCAGCTTCTGGGGTAAGCTTCACAAAGACCTCAACAAGCCTGCTTGGTGGCAATGCTATGGCGAGCTGGACCCACCAAAAAAAGGCCTTCCCGGGCTGATGGAGCTGTCAGTGATTAACACAATAGCTTTTGATGATCTTTCTGCATGTGATTGCTTTAATAGCAACATACCTCGACTGGTGGAGGAGGTACTGACAACTAATGGCGGGTTAATTGACTGGAGGAGGTAAACTCGACTGGTGGAGGAGCTATCATAGAATGACGGTGGTTTCATCAACTTGAAGAGGTACTGACGGCTAACGGAGGGTATGCAACTGGAGGATGTTTCGACTGGTAGAAGGTTTTCTGCTGATGGTACACCCACGATCCTTCACATTATTTCTTTGTGCCCACATAGTGCA
This sequence comes from Aurelia sp. 3 sensu Dawson et al. (2005), assembly GCA_964020215.1. Classification (NCBI taxonomy): domain Eukaryota; kingdom Metazoa; phylum Cnidaria; class Scyphozoa; order Semaeostomeae; family Ulmaridae; genus Aurelia; species Aurelia sp. 3 sensu Dawson et al. (2005). Next base: position 15,650,063 of record OZ026576.1, on the reverse strand, counting down.
AAAAGATGGCAGGAGAGAAGGTGGAGAAGCTAAAAGAATGCGCAAAACACTGATTAAAGCAACAGTAGCTTGGTGAGCATGGTAGATTTGAAATATTTTTACTCACTGTACTTTAACTGGTGTTAAAGTCATTGTTTCTAGAACAGAAGTGTTATGACATGAGGTTATGATAGAGATAGACTACCTCGTACGCCTGGCCAGCTGGGCCCCCTATTCTATCCGTTTATTAAATTCTACTCTATTTTATCCTGCATTTTGAATGTGATATGAGGAGGAAAACCAACCAGGCGCTTGAAGTATTATTAGGACATTAACCCTATCAGGCCTAGGGTATTTGATGCTCTAGGAAGCCTAGGGGGGCTTCTTTCCATGTTCTTCTTTCAAAAACGGTGTCCTTGTTCCTGATCTAGTGAGGCAGGCGTTCATGTTGGTGTGTATTTTCTTCCAATCGTCAAGCTTGTTGGTGTCAACAATTAACTCAACATTGTGTCTAACGCATACTGGTGTTGCACTACCAATGACAGATCTATCGCTAATATGGAGGAGTATCTCAGTGATAATGTGAAGGTTACGCGCTATAAATTGGTGGAATTTTCTTTGAGCAGTATATCTGGCCAGTTCTCTACAACCATGCAGGCATATGCAGTGTCAAAGATTTGCGAGCCAATAGCATCACAGACCATACAGTCTGCTATTGACAATTACAATTATCTACCTATCTATCGATCTATCTATCAATAATGTACAAAACCAAGTTATTGGTATTACGTGCAGTTGGTTAGTATATTAGTAACTACGTAAGAAAAAGGGGAAAAAATTAATTTTCTTAACCCTATCAAGCCTAGGGGGGGGCCTGAATCAGCCCCCCTAGCGGTTTTTCGTCTGTAGATTTTTACCAAGTGCACTTACAACACTGAAACTTTCTGACTTTTAGTTTTTATCCTTGTTACGGTGTAAAATTAATTCTTTGAAAAAATGAAATTCATTCCAGGGGGTAAACATGACCAGTTTTCAAGAGATGTATGTGTAAAATTTTGAATAATTCCTTAATAAAATCTACAGCTATTGTGATAAAATGATGAAAAGATAGAAATACATACTACTTTTGATGCTCCATCAAACGAATTAGCTAATTTTTAATTTGAACGTATGGTTTTGCGGATTTTGGAACCACACATGCGCCCATTCTTTGCATTCATGTGTGATGACGTCATCACTTTTTCTTAATTTTTCTTCACAGAGCAAATACTATTTAGACATAGAATACAGTGAAATTCGACTGATGTCCTTAATGCTTTTTGTTCTCACAATCAACGATTGAAAATTTTTAGTACTGAACCCTATTGACTTTGAAAATTGAATGATGTGACGTCATGGAAAGGTCACGTGACATATCTAAAAATAGATTTCATTTTTGGGTTCATCATAAATTGTTCTATACACATGCAAAGTTTCAAGGCTCTAGGTTGTCCAGAACAGAAGTAAATTAGGGGAGGCCGAATCAGCCCCCCCAGGCTTCCTAGAGCATCAAATACCCTAGGCCTGATAGAGTTAAGCAACAAAGTTGAAGGAATAACATGGGTATTGAGGAGTGGCAGGAACAAGCCATCTAGGGGGAATAGTTGCCAATATCTGGGAAGGGGGAATGACAGAATATGTAGGATAAAAGGCTATTTGCACATCCAGGGAAGGTCTGATCATGGATTTCTTAAGATCCATCCTGTAATTCTACTGCGGCCCATCTCTCCACTCATACATACCCTGTTGTAGAATAAATGATGCAGCAGTCTAATCTCATCAGTTGTCAGTTGTGTTTAGGGAAAGATCAAGGAAAGTGGTGATGGAAACAGTACCTTTCGATGATGAGGCTACACTGCTGTCATTTCATACTTAAATAAAATGTCTATAAATATTCAACTGGTGTCTATTAATTTGCAACAATTGGCTTTTCCAGTTGTAGTTTTAGGGCATCTACTGATCCTAAGGATCTTACATCTGGTGTTAAACAGTTCCAGATTTTTGCTCCTGCTGGGACAAATGAGTATTTAAATGTATCTTTTCTGCAATAGGGGATAGTGAAAACTTGCTCTGAGTGACACCCATGTGGATTTGCAGGTGTAAAGTACGTAACAGGGATGTCAATAAGATCTTTACAGATTTTAAACATCATTATTGTTTTAGCCTTCTTTCGTCTCTCAGCTAAGCTCTCTCAATTATCTCAGCAACATTGAATTAGGGGATTACAACGATGAAACAAATGATAGCCTTATTAATTTGTTGATTGGTGCAGATCACCTTGGAAGATTCTTTACTGGAGACTTAAAACGGGGGGAGAATGCAGACAGTCCAGTTGCCCATGGAATGAAATTAGGATGGGTATTGTCAGGCAGAGTACCTTGCAGAGAAGGAGATGATTTATCAGCCAATGCAAATTTCACATCAACCCACGTGCTAAGAACGGGAGGTGATCCCATTGAAAATAGCACAGTGGACGTCATGGTGGAGCAGTTGTGGGATTTAGAGTCAGTTGGAATAAGAGAGAAAGAAACGGTACATGGATCATTTATCAACAACATAAATGTCTTCAGCAAGTCTCTCAGATGAGCTGGTGTTTAGCTGTAACGTGAAGATGTTCAAAGACAATGGCTAGAAAATCAAGTGTAAGCTGGAGAACAAGGTCGTAGAGCTGAATGAGGAGAGGTCATTGTTAACACGCTTCTTGTTGATACTGAAAGCAAGACCAGAGATCATAGATATCTCCGAAGCGCTAGGAGAGTACGAGTTTACTGCCATACCAAGATCACTGTTTACATCTGATGGTCTTCTCAACATTCCGACAGATAAAAGTGAAATAATGTCAGCAACGGAAATTCAAGCAGATACAACAATGCCCGTAAATAACAGCAAAATTTCAAAAGTTGCAGTTATCGATGGCATGGTTGAGGTTCAGAGCCTAAAGAAAGGCGGTAGTGTAAAAACTTGTTTAGACCTAGGGAAATTATTTGCAAGCAAAATGCTAAAGAAAACAAATTCACATGATGAGGTCAGAATACTTTTCGACCGTTATTTGGATAACTCTTTAAAGGATCAAACAAGAGCAAAGCAGGCGAAAGGTACACCTCCAGTAAGATTTCAAGTAACAGACAACATGGACATTACAAACATCAGCATGAATACACTTTTGTCTCAAAAGCAAACCAAGGATGAGCTAACGTTACTGCTTCAAAACAGCATCGTGAAAGAAGCCGAGTTGAGTCGAGAGGTGATGGTATGTGTAGCTGGCACTGAAACGAAGACCAATAGGCCTGACTTTATGGATGCAGCCATGCTAAAGCACTACCATGAAGAAGCAGATACTTTGATACCATTGCATTGTCTTGATGCAGCTAATTCCAGGCCTGGTTGCAGTATTGATGTCTTCACATTTAATTCTTTACCACCTTGCAAGCTGTACATGCATGCTGGTAGAGGAAAATCTTTCCGAGTCCTTGACATTAAAGAATACTGCAGAAAGTTGGGATCAAGGAAATGCAACCCACTCGTTGGAATGCACACATTTACAGGCTCAGACTGGGGAGGCAAATTCTCAGGAATTACAAAAAGAAAGTGGATGAAATTGTTTCTAGATTTGGATGACAGTGATGAAATATTAGACGCCCTTGGTTATTTGGGAGAATCATTAGAGGATCCCACCGCTAAGGTTATCAAAACGCTGGAGAAATTTGTATGCAGGGCGTATTCTTTGAAAACCAAATGTTGGTCATTGAAGGTACTTCGATGGGAGCTCTTCCGTACTGGGAAAAAGAGCGAAAAGCTCCCTCCAACAAAACCTTCATTCATTCCTCAAATCCAGCGATCAAATTACCTTAGCTATATCTGGAAAAATTGCAAGTCAACTGAAATTAATGTTCCATCTCCTGTTGGCCATGGGTTGGAAGATAACGATGAGTTAATTACGCCAATGATGTGCCTTAAAAGTCCAGCCCCGCAGGCACTACTAGAGCTGATCAAGTGTAGCTGTAAGGGTAGATGCAAGAAAAGACGGTGTAGTTGTCTACGAAACAATCTCAATTGCACACCAGCATGTTTGTGTGGAGATACATAATCAAGATGGAAATGCAGAAAAATTAGTTGATGACGGCATTGATGATGAAAGCAATTCAGATGACACTGATGACGAAGGATTTTAAGTCTGACTTTATAACTTTGTGAAGTTAATTGAAAAAAATATGAAAATTGTCCGAATTCTTCAGAATTACTCTTGCCAACCTTATTCTGAATGCACTGACGTTCCAAACAGCTTAATTTGTAGTGATCCTAAGTTATATTCTCCTTCCACTGGAAACCTTATGCTGGAAACGTTGGTGATTTGATCAGCACTGCACTGTTGGTGAAGTCATTATTTTGAAATCACAAAAACACCGGAAAGATTCTGTTTAGAAGTTCGAAGACCAATACCATCAAAAAGAGCATGCTTCAAAGTATAAAATTCACTTTAAGTTTGATTTTAACACGAAAATCCAGCGGGACCTACAGGGTGTCTCAAAAAAAGTACCCCCTTTTGACGGGAAATAGGAACGAAACGATAAAATATCATTACTCTCCGAGTAGACAGCTAAGTTTACCAGTCTTCAACTTAGATCCAAATACCTTGCATTTAGAAATTGGCCACCAAACACTGGAGATACAAGCTTGCAAAGTCAAAATTTATGGTGCACCCGAAACCAGAGGATTTGTAAAAGGGCCTAGCCATCATTTGCTATCACAGGCATGTTGCACAGGAATTTCGACTTTGACCTTTAGCTTTCTCCATTGAAAAGAATTATACCTTTAAATGCTTCAATTGTTCTACAAATAGTTATTCCTTTGAGGAATCAATCTGTGCATCGCATTCCACTCCAAGTGTGAAAGAAGAAGAAAAGGAACCCATGCATGCTTATTTGGGAGATGTTGCACGACGTCATCATTCTTACCACATTTTTGTTACATTTGTTTAATCAGGGCGATTTCCACAAGTCTTTCTTATTGTTTTCAAAAGCGAAAAACTGAAAGTTAAAGTTTACAGGTGCTTAGGAAAAGATCCATAATACAAATCATAGCTAGGCTCTTTTACGAAACCTCTGGTTTTGGGTGCACTGTAAATTTTGTCTTTGCAAGCTTGTATCTCTGGTGTTTGGTGGAAGATTCTTAAATGCAAGGTATGTGAATCTAAGTTGAAGATTGATAAACTTAGCTAACTACTCGGAGAGTAATGATGTCTTATCACTTCATTCCTATTTCCAGTCAAAAGGGGGTACTTTTTTTGAGACACCCGGTATATATCCAGACGCAAGGGACCGCACCATACAGCATAACATGCACAGTTCTTCTGTTGCTACTATTCTGATGACTTGGTCAGAAAACCATTTGTATTTAATATATATTTCTTGTTTGTGTTGTTTAGGTTACCATTGATCATATTGTTGATGGTGCCAGCACTTTGGTAGAACAAGTAAAGGAAAACCTTCAATACCAAATCTTAACTACACTGAAAGGTAACAATGAGAGCCTGGCAAGAGTTGGAGCAATATTTGACAAGTTCTAAAACCCCGTCAGCAACTTGGGAACTGCAGCATTGCAGAAGAAGTTTATGAAGGGTAACTTCAAGTATATCAGTCCATTGCAATACGCTTTAGGCAAAAGAGTTGCATATAAAAATAAGGGTGCCAAACGAATTATGTGTGAAAAAGAAGACACTATCATTTACATCCCAATGCTAGAAACTTTGGAGCGTCTACTCTCCTGCATTTTCCAATGTTGTTTCCATTCCAAGACAATGCAAAGATGGAATATTGTATGATGTGTGTGATGGGCAACTGTTTAAAATGAATGAAATATTCAACAGTCATCCAAACAGCCTTCAAGTGACAATGCTGCACAGTGCCAAAACCTGCTTGTAATGGGAAATTTATAGTAAAGAATTGCATCTTAGTTGTTCTGATACTTGTAACCTTTTTCATATTTTAAATATTCAGTCAACAGTTGCTTATGAAAGGTGCATATGTTCAATGTACCATCTTGGAAGTACAAAAGTTCTCAGTATAATTATATAACATCAATCTGTTGATTGTACTGGTAATCCTTATCATTCATCGGCCAAGGACCATGCTTTACCACAGTGACAGTAGGGGCATGGATAAATGCGTTGATTGCATGATTGTACTTTCTTGTGCTATATTCAAAGCGTGTAGAAGTTATTTCATCCTTTAAAAGTGCACTGTAAACTTTACAAACTCTTTGGCCAGGTATATACCCAATTGACTTCCAATGACCTTGTTTAAATACCTGAAAAACAATTGCATTCCTGTCTTTCCCATTATCTGGTTCAAATTTTAACATTGTTGTAACCGGCTCATTATTCAGTAGTTCACTGCGACATCTTTTTATAGTTCCTTGGAATTCTATGTGATAGCTTACACCAACAAGTTCAAATGTATCACTGTACTGTGCTAAGTTTCTACCAGAAAGCCCATTACAGGTTTGTAAAGCTTCAGGGTCTGATGCAGTGCACAACTTAGCCTCAGCTTTGGGGCAAATCCCAACATTTCCGATATTTGGGAAGGGCAAGCAGTTGCATCCTGCATCAAATGCAGCTCTTGGTAGGACAGGCACTTCATTCTCAGACAAGTCATAGTCTGTCGCAAACATGGGTCTGGCAGGTCTGCATGAGGCCAGCTGATTCTCTTTCATATCGAAGCCACAAACAACTGCAACATTTCTACTTCTTGTGCCAAGATTTACCTAGGAAGCAAATTGTCAACACTAAATGGAGAACTATCACATCACATAACCAGAAATATAGTTTAGAGTATCAGTCAGCAAAATAGAAGTACACATATGAACAAGGTCACTAAAGTTAAGACACTTTAGTTCCTTGTAAATATGCCATCCAGTGTCTGTTTGCATGCACTAAATCTTGTGTAAGAATCGACCGTACATACTAAAACGAGGAACGAGCCAAAACCACCCACAACCACCCACAACAACCCACAACCACCCACAACTACCCAAGACCAGCCAAAACCACCCACAACCACCCAGCCAAAACCATCGCAACCAGTCTAAACCACCCACAACGACCCAAAACCAGCTAAAAACCATCCACAACCAGACTAAACCACCCAGAACGACCCAAAACCACCTGCAACGACCCACAAAGGCCAACATTTAGGATGCTACTAAATGTTAACAATTTTATGGTTTTGGATCTGAAGTTTGGGAAATTTTGGCTGGTTGTGGGCAGTTGTGGGTAAAAAATTTTGGCTGGTTGTGGCTGGTTGTGGCTCGTTGTGGGTGGTTGTGGATGGTTGTGGGATGGTTTTGGCTGGTTTTGGCTGGTTGTGGGTGGTTTTGGCTAGTTCCTCGTTTTAGTATGTACGAAGAACGATTGATTGAATTCAAAAAGGAGATCAAATGTTTACTGTTTGACTTTAATCAGTTTGTATGTAGCTGTCACGGTTTAGAAACAACTGTATGTATTTGAAGTAGCTCAGTAATGTCTGTAGATACATATTTTGCTGCACTATTTAACATATTTGACTCGTAAATCTGCTGTGTTGTTTGTGCAACTAGCATTTAGGCAAATTTCTCGTAGCTACTGTTTGTAAAAAAAAATCTTTTGTTTCGATATCTTAATCTAGCTATACACATATGTATATGTATATATGTAAAAACTCATAAAAAACATTCTTTAAACGTTTCGGCGAAAGCCTTCATCAGTAATAACTGTTCCTTTAATCAGACAGAGCATACATATCAATCTCAAAATGCAGAAACAATACAAAAACAATTACTTAAGCGGGACCTACCAACATACAATGAGTACTAATAAGGTGTAAAAGTAGTGACTGATGACAGAGGCGGTAGGAGAAAGATCAAAGAAGGCGCAGAATTAAGAACTGCTGAAGTTGGTGGCTATGTCTGTCTCGCAGGAGCTGAGAGAAGCCTGTGCTAAAATAAAACAAACAATATAAAGATCCAAGAGCGGATGGGCAGAAAGAGTTTCCTAAAAAAACAGCGTGTGTCCCTAACGAAAAGCTGAGCGCAAAAATCAAAACAACACAACAACCAAAATGCAAACAAAAATGAAATCTATGTATCTACCTGCCTAGTGTTTAAACCCTTACAAAATACAAATATACATATACAACTAATCTAAATTGAAATTAATCTGCTATATTACAAGTGAAAGGAAATAACTAAGGAAATAAATACTTAAAAAGCTAAATACTAAAAACAATTTGGATTTGAATGGATATAATTTACAGGGTATGATCATATTTACAAGTGTTTCATTTACAAGAAGGACTATCGCATTGTTTTATCATACGTTTGAAGCTGTTGAGATTGTCAGCTGATTTTATTTCATTTGGTGAACAGTTCCAGATCTAAGGAACCGAAAGTCACTTGATTTGGTCGAAAATGATTGAAATTGTTTGGATTCCGTGAAGGATGCTTTGAAGTTCTTGAGCTAAGAATACTTTGCATAAGAGATGGATTAAATTTTTGATTGCCTTGAATATTTTGATACAGAGGGTTCTCTGACGAGCAACTTGCATTGTGCACTTCTTTGACCTAATAAGAAGATCATCGTAGGAACTTTTATGATCATTGTACAAAAATCTTAGCGTGCGTTCCTGCATCCTTTCAATTTTTTGAAGCGATTTTGAAGACAAAAAAGTACCAAACCAAAGGACAATAGTTGAAATTCGAATACACAAAACTTTGAACCAAAACTTCTTTTTCAGCAAAACCAATAAATGACTTAAGTCGCTTAAGAACGTTCAGTTGTGCTGCAGCTTTTTTACAAAGGTTTGATATATGTGGATCAAAGTTCAATCTGTAATCTATCGTAACACCTAGGAGTTTAACAGTCTCTTCAGATTTGATAGAATGTCCTTGAAAGTCAAGATTTATGCCACAAATATTCATCTGGTCTTTTTTAACAAAAAGTGCATGGAATTTTTTCGGGTTCGCAATCATTTCATTTTGTTCCAACCATGACAAACACCGATGCACCGATCCGATCTAGCTAAGCTGGTGGATTTTATGTTTTCATAAATACACCCATACTCTCGGGTACCTACAAGGGGGTCTTGATGAACAGGGGGGATGGGAATTTTACAAATGAATTAATAGATAGGGACCAGGGTGGAGAAAATGTTTGAAAATCAATAAGCGCCCCCTTGTATTAGACACCCAAGAGTATGGTATTCTGCATCTTTTATATTGGATCTACAGCTTTCATGTACATGAATTTGGGCCAGTACTGAAAGTTTCTTAAAATGATACGATTTTGAGTAGTCTGGGTTCCTTATGAGTTCCTTGAAGGTTCATTAACAATGTGCATGGTGACTACCCGAACCCTCGTGAACATCCGTGAACATTTCAAAACAATGTCTTTAACCTTTTCCAATAATTAGAGCATAGACTATTATTAGAGAGGAGACAGGAAATAAGTGAAAATAAAGTCAAAATGTTTGAAGGTTTCCTTTCTCAAATAGATAGTTTCTTTATTTTCCCAGTACTGGAGTTTCAGTAGCGGCGCAACGGGGGGATGGGGGCACTTGTCCCCCCCTCAAATCCCAACGGTTGGCAAAAATTGAAAGAAAAATTGCATAAAATTAGTTGGGTATACCTTTACATTGAAAATTACGTCTAAATCCACCCCCCCCCACATCTTTCGGATTTTTCTGAGCTGGCGCCACCACTGTGCAGTTTCTTAATTTTTGGTGATTTGAGAGCAGGGCCGCCGAAAGATAGCCAGGAGAGGCAATTTGCCCCAGGGTCTGAGGGGCCTCATAATTTAAGATTTTTGCCATTCTGATCACAGGGACCCCAGGAAAATGTATACCTCCCCTCCCCAATGATATGATAAAGAGGTCTTCCTCGTTAGCCTCCTTTGTGATTGCGAAGCTAGACGTAATGCTATAAGAGATCTCTCTCTCTCTCTCTCTCTCTCTCTCTCTCTCTCTCTCTCTCTCTCTCTCTCTCTCTTAAAGCATCTCTCTCTTAAAGCATCTCTCTCTTAAAGCATCTCTCTCTTAAAGCATCTCTCTCTCTTAAAGCATCTCTCTCTTAAAGCATCTCTCTCTTAAAGCATCTCTCTCTTAAAGCATCTCTCTCTTAAAGCATCTCTCTCTTAAAGCATCTCTCTCTTAAAGCCTCTCTCTCTTAAAGCATCTCTCTCTTAAAGCATCTCTCTCTTAAAGCATCTCTCTCTTAAAGCATCTCTCTCTTAAAGCATCTCTCTCTTAAAGCATCTCTCTCTTAAAGCATCTCTCTCTTAAAGCATCTCTCTCTTAAAGCATCTCTCTCTTAAAGCATCTCTCTCTTAAAGCATTACGTCATAGCTTCGCAATCACAAAGGAGGCTAAAGAGGAAGACCCTTTTATCATATCATTGGGGGGGCATACATTTTCCTGGTTTTCCTGGGTCCCTGTGTCCTGACAGTAGAAAATGCCCTAAAATGCATTTTTGTCCAATCTTACGAGCGTGGTCGAAAACATTTTCTGCTTGCCTTGCTCGCAGGAAACCCATTTCGTTTCGCAGTTTTGTCCCAGGGCCTCAAATAGCTCTCGACGGCCCCGTTTGAGAGATGAGTTTCTGATTTCAGCAACTTCAAAATTCATGTGGATGGAAAGCTCATCAACTCAACGACAACTTATAAATATCTTGGAGTGCATTTAGATCCCACTTTAACACTTGCTACACACTTTGATAAAACCTGCAAAAAGGCTGCAAGCAGAGTGAACATGATGAGAAAAATAAGAAATAGTTTGACGTCGAATGCAGCTGAAGCATTGTACAGAACAATGGTATTACCAATTTTTACATATTGCGGTACTTTGTCACTGGGATTACCTGATTCTAGACTAAAAAGGATCAGAAGGATCGAGAATAGAGGAAAGAGCGTAATTGCATCAACACTTGCAAAAAATATGGAAATACGAATTCCATCAGTATCAAGCCTGATTAAACAGAGAGCATGTACTATAGTATTCGATTGTCTAAACAATAACATTTGTGAGCTATTTGAAAAGTATTTTGAAAAAACGGAGCATAAGTATGCAACACGAAACAACCTGAATTCAGTGAAGTTACCGAAAGTGAAGATTGAGACTGGACGCAAGGGTTTCTACTTTCTTGCTGCTAAGGCATTTAATGCACTACCCCCCGAAGTTAGGAGCATGAAATATAGAACTGTATTTAGGAAAGCATTAGAAGAGCATTGTAAATAGGCAAAAATAGTTTTTAATCATTTTTACTGTAAGATTTTACTTTTCATTTGACTTTAGGAACAGGACTCTAGTGATAACAGTGTATTTTGTACTGATAGATTATCCTGTATAAAAATTCGATATTATTATTATTATTATTATTATTATTATTATTATTATTATTATTATTATTATTATTATTATTATTAACTTCTTACGCAAAATACGTGTTATCTACATTATTTGTAGAATCACTAATCATTTGTAATCCCAAAACAAACCCATTTCACTTGTTTGAATGTTTGTTTGTGAAACCCGCTAAATTGGTTGATAGGCTCAAGGGGAATGCTTTCTCACAACCCAGTAATAACGAACAATGTTAAAAGGTTGCACCCTTTGGCCTTCTGTACCATGTTGTATCTACGAACAAACGGCCTCGTTTCATTGACTTCTTACTAAGGACCTATGGCGATGTTGACATCATTCACAGTAGATTGGTTGAAGTCTATTTCTTCCAAATATAATGATTCCGGACAAGCTTCTTGGAGAGAACGGAGGCATCACCTGCATGCAACATTCAACGGTGATGCTTTCTTTCCACTGAACACCTGGCCTAACAACATGAAAAAGGTATTTTGGCAAAGACCAATGGAAGATAAAGATGTCTTCAAATTTTTTGTGTTCTTTGTTGGCAATGGTGGATCTCACTTTTTAGCTGCAGAATGGGTCGTTTCCACCCTTCATCAAACTCTGGCAAAAAAACGATTAAAAAGATTTTACCAGCTTGTTTGGATATGCAGAAGTATGGAGCACAACACTAAGAATTGGTTCTACTATGACATCGATAGAAAGAGGCAACTTTATCTGAATGGATATTTTAAACTTCAAAAAGAATGATTAAGCAACTGCTAAATGAACTCACATGAAAATAGTCTTTAACCATAACATCATTTAAAACGATTAACAGAGACGAATCTGCCTTTTGAAATCTATTTACGACATTTATTATCAGTTATATTATATCATTTAGTTCTTAATATCATAAACCTCAGTAATGTCATTTATGAAAGTCTTGAATGGATCATCTCCTTTACTTCTGTACCTCCATATGAACTCAGCCAAATATGAGCTGTATTGGTCTTTTTTACCCCAAACTTAGGGAAGCTTGCCTTTGCCTGTCTCCAGTGACCCTCTATTTTGTTTGTGTGATCTCCATCTTCATTGACGAATTCCTTTGAATGGTTGACTTTCAAATGTTCAAAATCAAGTTCAGACAATATGTCATAAGGCTTCCAACAGTCGGATATTATTGTTGTGTTTGGCAAAATCCATTTCTCAATAATTGGTAGTAATGTTTCACGATCTCTCTTTTCAACTGCCACCATGAAACATCTTCTTGAGTCTTCCTCGATTCCTCCAAAAACCCAATGACCTTCGACTTTGTGCCCCCTGTGATATTTTCGTTTGCCAAATTTTGATTCGTCAATTTGCACCCGTTTTCCCTCACCTCCAATTGGTTCATTTTCTTCAGCCAAAACAACCTCGCAAGTTTCTCGACAAAACATGTCCCAATCAACAGCACTCTGTCGGCTGCATCCAACTTCTCTCCGAATCTGTTGCTGTTCCAGCCCTTGACACCAAAAGCATGTGAACTCTATGATTTCTTCCAACGTGAAATTACTTTTCTCAAGCCAGCTTCCACTGCGCAAAGACAATTCTTGTTTATGTTTGTCACCTTTTGACCTTTTGAAGCATTGCCACGTGACCCCATCCGATCGATCATTGCAGCTAATCAAAATCATGACATCGCCACAGGATGGACAGATGGGTTCCTTCCTCAGCAGCCCTTCTTCCATTACCCAGGAAATGGTGACTTCCTTATTGCAAAGAACTTCTTTCAATAGCCTTCTATGGTTCATCTCCCTTGTGAATTTCCCTTCATATTTCCTTGTGTAACTTCCCAATGATTCCCCAAATTGTTTCTCCGCATCCGTCCATTTGCATGCCCCGAACTGGCATCCCTGATCCAAATGCCTTTTTTTAGCAGTGCTGACTTGACAACTGAAGTCCCTTTCATAAAACGCTCAAAACTCACAAAACAACGCAATAAAGCAAATCTGCAACACTCTTCTGCTGACTCTGTGAACTGTGAACTTCTTATATAACGCTAACCGGAAAGGGTAAATACGTTCATGTATAATAGGAAGAAAAAACCCTTGTGCTCTTCCAATAGAAATTTAACTCGTGCCGCGCCATTTCTTGATGGACACACACTTCAAGCAACAGTTCCCCTTTCACTGAAGCGGCATGGTAAAAGATCGGCCAGGTGCTCCAACATGACAGGTGTGTTCTTTAGGTAACACACTACATGTACTTTTTACGAGAAACTCAAATCTCAGATCGCCAAAAAAAAGATTAAGAAACTCCAGTACTGGGAAAACATAACTTAAGGAACTTCTTGTTTTGATAACAGAAATCCTTCACATGTTTCAACTTTCGTCTACTTTAATCTACTTGTGACCCGTAGCTATCATATCACTCGGAAAAAATATTTTAGTGTCTAAATGAGTGAAGGTAGAACAATAAACATTAAGCCGAGACTTCCTTAAAATGAATGCACGTATTTTTTATGGGCAAGTACTAAAAGTTTCTTGTAATTGTCACATTTTCAGTACTCAGAGTTTCTTACGAGTTTCTTAAAGGTTTCATAACAATCATCATGTTCACCAGTTGGTCCCTCAAGAATTATGTAACAATGACAGGATGATTATTGGTGGATGGAAATAATTTCTCAAATTTCACTCCGGGTCTGGGGTTCGCATGCTTGGAGCCGAGGTTTCACTTGTGGTGCCGGGGAGGTTCACAGCTTGTCCGGGGAGTGATTTTGCTCCAAATTTTTCACCGCGGAGACCACCGGGGTAGAATGCAACGGGCCACTCAGACGGGGTATATCATATATTACTTGGAAGGTACTTGCATAATGTCTAAATATTGGAAAGGCTTCAGAAAAACTTAGTTTGAAATGTTCACGAGGTCACAGGCAGTTAACATGAACATTTTGATGGAACCCAGCTCTTATGGAACTCTGAGTGCAGTAGTGTCATGCATATAAGAAACATGAATTTAACCCTATAGTGGTTGGGCTATTTGATAGTACTATTTTGGTTGGGGGGGGGGCAAAAAAGCCCCCCCTACCTAACTCTTTACTGGTAATAGATAGAGCGACCAAATTTGGTGTGCTAAAAGCCTCAGGCATGTACTTTCTGTAAATATGAAAATTAACTTAAAAATAGCCACCATTTTTGCTTACGTCAGCATTTTCCTTTGTGTGGTCAAGAAAAGCGGCAAAATTGGCCAAAATCAGGAAAATCGAGATAAAATTAAATTTGGAGCATATTTTCCATCCAAACATGGTATTTATGATAGAATGCATCAAATAACACAACATTAAAAAATAAATTTGCAAAATATTCCACTTCTGCTCCTTTTTTCGCGATAATTGAGAGTTGAGAATTTGCGATTTTTCCTGGGTCAGTCCCAGAAAATTGTCTCCCGCCCCCTCATTTTTCAAAATATTTCAATGAAACTTTTTGAGAAGTTGCACAATAAGTAGTTGCAAAAAGTCAAGAAGTTTCATGGCTATAAAATTCTTCCTCGCAGAGTTATTTAAAAAAATCTACTAGGGGGGGGCAAATTTGCCCCCCCCCCAACCAAAATAGGGTTAAGAAACATCAGACCTTGATATTTAGAATAATTGATGATTTTAAGAAACTTTTCATCGTTAACTTTATGGAGGTTACCATTCCTTAAACCTGTTTTAAAGTTACTTTAGTTTGAACAAACTTCCAGCCACAAAAGGTTGGTAACTGAAGGTAACTAGCAGCCTGGGGGGAGATGAAAAGGGTATTTTCTTCTCTGGTGCGTTTAGCACAACCGTTTTTTTGCTTGCTTTCTCATTTTGTTTTAATGAACCAAAATATCTAGTGCATTTTCAAATAAAGCATTGTTTACACAACCTTATATGTACTATGAAGTAACATCTTGGCTCTTTATGGACGTTGCTTAACAGCTTAATGAATCCTAAACCCTTGAACTAACTTTCTGGATTCTATCTAACAGGCGCCGAAAAAATTGCTATTATGGTGAAACGTTCATTGCCTCAAATGACACTGTGGATAGTCATATGAGCGACTTATAAATTCCTCGCACTGTGTCCGTAAATTTCACGCAAACTGGACAAATGGAGTAGATGTTTCGATCTGCTGAATGTAGGTAGGTCAGTTAAGAATGGTGGTAAGATGAATTTCACCTGTGTTTTGATTTCCTTCCTGCAGATACTGTATAATTAGACTAGTACCATGAGAGTTTAGCTTTTGTTACTGTTATTTGCGACTGTACTACCTTAACTTCCCTCTGACTGTGTGACTGTACTACCTTAGCTTGACTGTACCCCTTTTGTGCAAAATAACAACGTAAACCTATTTTACGTACAATGCCAAATTCAGTTGTTCTATTTTAGAAACTCAAATCTGATAATCAGTGTGGAAATTATGTATGGGAAGCTGCTGCTAACGCTGCCAAGCGAAAAGGAGCCTTAGACGAGACAGGATTAATCTTTACCAGTTGTCGCCATCAGGTTGCCCAAAAAGGAATTAACATGTACCAAGGAGAACTGTTTGCATATCATCATTACCTACACACAAAAGATATCTTAGACAGGAATGTCAGCTTCATATTTCAAGACATTGCTTGCAAATATAGACCTTGGGCTGAAAGGGTAGATCCCAGCAATGCATCTGAAGTCACTTTTGCCCTTAATCTTATGCATGGAACGGGCCACGACTGGACATGCCAGGTAGAATTTACAAAATTGTTCGCATTTTGTCATTATGTTGTCTATGAAATTTGAGTACATATCTTCGATCTACGTAATGCTACAAACATATTGAAAGCTGTTCTGCGTTTCGCTACTGATTTTTTCATTATTCAACGAAAAAACCAAGAAGTTTCTGCATCATCTTTACTGGTGTGATTGACTCAGATAATTAAAATATCCATATGAAAGATCGTTCAGTACTTTAAAGCTTTGACATTCATCTCGCTCCCATTATGTTGCGTTGCACTCAGAAATAAAATCATCGAACATGATTCAACGTTTCAAAGCTGAAGGGATGCCGATTATACTTTAAAGACTTTGCGTCAATATCACGAGAATCGTCTACCAAAAATATCTTTGCAACATGCAATGTCATTAAAATAATGATAAAACGATTGGCATCGCTTACCTCATTATCTAACTGAGCTTTTCACCGAATTGTGCAACTATTGCTGGCTCCATACCTGAGTCAAGGGGAAGACAAATTCGTTTCTCCCTTGTTGTGAAAATGGTAGCACTTTGCATTCAGACTTTTATAACTGTTTACAGAGGTATACTTCTTAAATGACACACCTTACGGTGATTTTTTGGCTTCTCGAGATCCCTTAAAGATGTAGCTGAAGAAAAATGAGAGGTCCAATGGCTACAAGGTGTTACCAAAGCAACTAGAAGCAAGTCATTGCACATTGAAAGATGTGATTCTCGTAGCAAAATTTATTTTTTGAGTTCGCCTCATCACCATTGCTCAGATATTACAACTTAGTCATACTGTGCTACTGCTATTTAAGCCAGTTCAATATTTTCACACATCTATGTTTCTAATGGCTTTTCTTCGCGGGTGTTTGAGGGTGGCAGGTACAAAGATGGAATTGGTAGGAGCCATGGAGAAGATTGTGAAATTATCAACAGCACTCTATCTGCTTCCAGCGTAGTTACAAGAAGAATGGCTCCAGAAGGTATGTTTGATGTTATTTGTTTTCCTCACTAAAAAGTAGATGACACTGCTTCTCAACTCACAAATTTGGCATATGGCTATTTTCTATAGCCTTTTGATAGGAGTATTTCTCAATTAGCAATTCTTAGTAGTTCCTAGCGATTGAAATAAACCAAATTGTAATAACGTGTTGAATACTGCTTTTGACATAAGTTTCGTTCGTAAGAAAAAAAGTTACGTATATTCCTTTGTTGTAAGAAACTATTTATGGCGTAAAGGCAGAGGGAAAAAGGGATAGAGTTTCCAGACTGGACTTCTTGAAATTAGGAATGCTCTTAACAACGTAATTTTATGCCTTTCGGTGAATAGTCTCTCAAAATTGTTTCAATGGTGCATTGAAAGACATTAAACTTGTTGTGATCTCTTACTAGCGAGGGAAGAATATTTGATGGAACTGATATTGCTTTGGAACAAAAGAAGAATCATTGGATTGCCACAAATGCTTGTAAAGCGTCGCAAAGATGTACGTTCCTCTCTTACTTCAAATGTAGTACACATTATTATTATGTACGTTAATGAGTGAGACTTCAATGGAAAGCAGTGAGAACGAGCAAGGCTTTATGCTGTGATGCATAGATGGTCTTCAAGTTTTGAATCGTGAAACACAATCTGAAACTGGAACTGCTTTATACATCTAAAGGGCAAGCATGACAACAGAAATCATATGTCGACTCTGTGCTTTCTCGAAGCCTTCCAAATCATTCATAACTTTAATTCGGGTTAACGAGTCAGTTGCTAATTTGAATCACAGTGCTGGTCGTTGATGCGACTAGTACATTTAGAATAAATAGGATAGCGTAGGTTAGCATTAGAATATTTCGAAGCTTTCAACCATTGCAAGGACAGTTAGTAAGATGTGTTTCTGTGAAACAGAAGGATATCAGCATCGGAAAGTAACGAAGAGAGATTAACTTCGAAAGAAATTGCAGCATCTTAGCCACTTAGATTGAAACTTGGGGAATCTGCATATTCAACATGTAATGACGTGCCCATAGCGCTACTTTGCCATCACTTTGGCAACTTCAATTGCATTCCTTTGGCAGCTTGGGAATGGTAGGAGGCTATCATAATCCGATTGTGAATATAAACGATACATTAAATGCAGGTTCTAAAGTCAAAAGAAGAATCTTGGATGGAACTTCAAACGTATTGTGTTGAGAATTCCTTGTCATTAGAGTTGATTGATCATCACGTCTGGCTGAAAGAGCTGCGAGAACATGGGACAGGTACAAATATTTAATGGTCTTGCCTTTGGTCTTACCTGGGTTTACTGAAGGTTTTCTTCTGTGCAAGATTCACTCCTCTTTGCAGACCATGTTTTTCGGAAGACGGTGTAACGAAATTTTGCAGATACTTGAAGCTGTAGAGATTGATTTATAGATAAAACCATGGTCAAGCAAATCAGACATTTCAGAATCAACTGCAGCTAGGATTTTGTGATGAAAGATGTAACCAAAGTGATTGAGCGGCGTTTTCAAATATTGGGTGGAGTATTGGGCTGTTTTTAATCACCGTAAAGGAATCACACAGCTTTCAAGTCCCGCTTACGGTATACCAGTACAGCTTTGAATCGTTGCCAAATACATAGCCCATCCATCTACTGTTCAAACAGTACCCCTGCTAATCCATGCTCTTCCTGTTCCTTCTATCTATGAAAAAATTGTTTTCGAGTAGTGTAAATGCTCTTGAACCATAACCGCTTTGCATCAAAACTGTACCGATACGGCTTAAGAATACTTCATCGTTAATGAAGTCATGCATGCTTGCTCTTTTCATCTTTCCGTAGCAAAAAAAGAACCAGCGAGGGAATGTCGCTATCACAAGAAAGTTGAGACAGATTGCTTAACAGCTGCTGAGCTTGTTTGTTTGGACGCGTTTCCAACACAAATCGTAATCGAGCAGGATGCAGAATTCAGGAAGATCGATAAGTTCTATGCTGCCTCACTGTCAACAAAAAGAAAACACAGGACTTTGTTGCAAATCGAGTGCAAGAAAAAAGAATTGATTGAAATGTTTCCTGAATTTGGACCACCGGATAAGCTCCATGAAACTTTTGAAGAATTGAGGAAAAAACTCCTTTCAGCATTACGACATCGACTCCATTCAAAGGCTCTCACAACTGAGAGTTTGACATACAACGCAAGAAAGCTCTCATGTTCATTTCTCACATGTCTTGTTCTTTAGCAACTTTATTCAACGAGATTATAATCTTGTTTTACGTCTCAAGGAAGTTTTGAATTGATGTGTGTCTTAAAATGATTTTATTGATATTTACTGACATATTCGAGCAAGATTGGCAATGTCTGCAACAGTCCTATGGTGATAAGTTTGAATCTTGGAGAAATCTAGGAATGTCTTTAATCCTTCAAAAACAGGCGCACATCACACAAATTATTTGGAAACGGTAACATGCTGGAAAAACATAACTTAAGACGCTGTTGATAACAGGAAATCCTCAGCGTATTTTTCCTTTATTCTCTCTTTTTCCTGCCTCAAATCATTCGGACGGTACTTGGGTGGTTTCTAAACTTAGAAAAGGCTTCAAAAACTTTGGCTCTTGAATTATTACGAAGGCACAGACAGTAAGCATGAAGACTGATATGGAACAGCGAAGAAGCTTGCAAGAAACCAGCTTAGTCAAAATCTGATATGTTTAAGTAACATGGAGTATTGACTCAAATTCTTAGGTTCCTTGTAAAATTTAGTGTAAATCTGCATAGAGCCCTACGCAGAATTTCGTCAGCTGTTCCAGCTTGATTCCTGAACCACAGTACTTAAAGTGTGGCCTTCGTAAGAGGATATCTTCAATTGCTACCAATCATTTCATTGTTCAATCAGGTGTCCCAAAATGTTGCCAATCAGTGTTGCCAAAATTCGCTACCTGAATTCGCAAAATTCGCTATTTGAATTAAACACCAATCGTTTTGTGGGGAAAGCCTAACATAGATTTCAAAATTCATTTCACAAAAATCTGCCATAACGCATTGCAGTTACGGGTTACTTTGTTTGAGAGGTTCAAAAATAAAAAAAAAACACGTTAATCTTTGTGCGATCGCAAGTTTGTATTTCTTACACTTCAATGTACGTGGGTTCTATGGTTAAGTTTTCAACGGATAAGGAAATTTGATTGCAATTATTTAATTTTTTCCAAGTCTTATCAAAAATATCTTTCAAGAAAAATTATCCAGAACACCACAGCGTTATGACCGAGTGTTGTAAAATAAATTTCTGCATGTAAGTTTGCTTTTGGGCTTCAAAAAAGAGGAGACTCATTGAAATTGGAGCATAATAGCTCTGTAAACAAATGATACATCATGTTGGGACACCTGGTATATATCTCTGTTCATCAACATTCACCAATCTTTATTTGCTTTCTTCAATTTTCTGTCACCAGATTCATGTAAGGAATACATCAAACTAAAGAAATCCATAGCATCGGGGAAATCTCAGCTAACTGAAATTGTCACAATCTTTAATGAGTTGGTCACCGAGATGAAGCAGCCATTGCTCGAAACTTCAAAAATACTGAAAAATAGTAGCTGTGTACATGGATCTCAAGACGCTTCCGGTAATAATAATAATTTGATCTTCAATAGTTATGCGTATTTCTTAACAGTCAGAAATGTAAACCAGAAAGACTGAGTTCCTTTATAAGATACCGGTGTCTTCAAAAAAGTTTCCTTTTGATACTGGCATATTGTACTTTTTGATTTAAAATGCAGTTTCTAGGCTCATCATACCGCTGATATGCTGTTACTTTGCAGTAACCAAGTACCAAGACAGAAGCAGGCTTTCGTCTCTGAATTCTCTGACGCGATTTCTCAGTTTCATTGCCTAAAGATTCATTTTTGTACCTTCAGGTGTGTCTTTTAACATAAAGAAACATGTGGTAGACAGAATGCTATTCAACGACAGATGTTTGGAAGAAGAAGATATTCTATTCCATGAAATGGCAAACTTCTTGTCGTTCTACAAAGATGTATTGTTGCCTTCACTTTAGAACCGCAAAGAACAATATCTATGTGATTTGGAGGCTTTGCAGCAAAATAGAGGTAGTTGTTTTCTCAAACTAAGGCAGCCATTAATAAAAATTGAACCGGAAGGGCCTTATTCGCAAAGCTAGTGCTACTTATCCTACGGAACTTTGCAACCAACATAATGGTTCTCAAATGGATTTAGTTATAGACTCTTTGTTATCCCCATTCTCATGGCCCATGAAAAAGGTTAAAGGAGGTGCCATGTGCCAAATACGCCAGTTGAAAAGGCAATAGGCGAAGGTGCGTACGTCTTTCCATTGATAGAGCGAAGAAAAACCAACGTAGAATTAATCTGATTGGCTTCTGGACGTGTGACGATTTGGATAGGTTTTTCACTCTTGCTCCAGTCCTTCTTCAGAAAAACAAATTTGTTTCTACATTTCTGCCTAGCATCCGAAGGTATGTCTTGGACACTTGAATGACCAACCTTCAGATTGACAGTCAAGGGCGCTACTTTTGAGCCATCTCCACTCTTAATCTTGTTGACTACCATAAGGATTCTCACAAGCGACAAAGTTTCTGTCAATTCTTTACATTCTGCCCAAAACATGAAGCATCTATCAAACATAATGAGATAACGTTTGATCTCATTCATTAAAATACTGGGTGATACCTTATCTCTTGATACTTAAAGATAACTTTTGATAAATTTTAGAAGCTGAATCATTGATGATAACGTCAATGACAGCTATGATATCCAGCCAACAACAAGTAGCGACGCTATTTCCAGGGAAAACGAGGTAATATCCACAGTCATGTTGACCGTCTTAATATGGTAGTACTGTTTACTCTTTACCAAGGGGGGTACTCTGGTATCTTTGGAAAGAGTTGCTGAGACTGGGGTTACCAAAAATAATAAATTTATATCATTATTTTGTGGAAAGGCTCCCTAACTAATAGACTGCATTAATTGCGTTTGGATGTCTAAGTATCTTGATTTTCGTGATGTTACTTTGTGTGTATTTTGTTTGTAAATTAACTTTCCTTGTTTATTTCAGACCACTAATCCAGAATTTCAGTCAGTTTCAGGAACTCCAACAATTTCTTTAGAAATGACACACAAATAATTTTTTTGCACTTTAAACGCTAAATTTTAGCCTGAACATCCTTAGTCTAAATAAACCAGAGTACCCCCTAGAGCTCTTTCTTAATGCAAATTCTTCCTTTTCTGCATTTTCGGTGCAATTTATTCAATGACTGTAATGCTTTGGGTGTTGCATGAAATAAGAGTGAATGTTATTTGGAAGCTGAAGCACTCCATTGGTTCTATTTACTGTGACTTTATGATATATACTTTGCTTTCAGTCATCATCTGTCCATTCGCTGTGATCCGAGTGTGACGGTATTTTTTCTCCAAACGTCCCCCGGTTGCTCTAACCCCCCCCCCCTGATTATTGTTATATCGAACAATTTCCAACCCCCGATTATTCTCATCCACCTCGTTTATCCGGTACTCGAGAGTAATCGAGTTTCACAACTGTTATCTTCAAAGTTGTTTGTTAATCGAGTTTCACCGGCATCTAAGAGTTGAATTGAATAGTTTCTTATGAAAATGTATACGTTCATGCCACTCTTGATGTTGTTGATTGGCAGGCATCGGACTATGAAAACAACGAAGGAAAGAAGTTTTCACATTTTCAGTTGAAAACAAAATTTGAACCCTAGTTACACCTAAAAAGCTAATACTTCAACTTCATCGTAAGAAATTTAAGATGTTGTACTGTTTTCCTTTAACTACCAGTTTCAATATACTTATCTTAGAACAAAGAGAATTGACAGTTAATCTTGCTTTAATACAATAGTATGCCATAAAGTCAAACCATATGTATTCTTTTAAGAAATTCTACAGACAAAGACCTGCGTCGTAAACGGGGCTTAATCTACTGGGTGTTCCAGAAAAAGTATAGAGATTTGTTTGGTACCAGCGTTATGAATATACCTTCAGACAATGACTAATTGCTCTCAAAATGTTCCTTAGTAGTTGACTTGAACATAAATAGTTTGCGTGTTTGGCACAGATACTTTGAGGGGAAGTATATTTACCTTAAAGTCTCACATTTACATCCACATTCAAAAAGGAACTTTGGTCTTATGGCCTAAGAAAATCCCTGAATGACATCGCAATTTGAGCCCAAAATCGCAGAAAATTGAAAAAAGGTTTATCTTCATGTCCACAAAACATAAATTGTACTGCTTTACAAATTTCTTTAATCTCGAAGGACCTACAAAAGCACGAACAGTTGCAGATTATTCATCATCCAGGGATCAAATTTTGAAGAAGGTCCTCATAACTGATTTCTACCTTGATTTATGTAAAAAGAAGACGGTGTCTACGAACAAAGTGAAAAAAACTTGCTGTGGTTTCCAGATTTCTGGAAAGTTAATTCACGTTGGCTGTGGAGAAGCACGTTACGCGTTATTTGAATAGACGATGGGACAATTAGTTGGGCAGCTGTAACAACCTTTGACTCTTTGTTTCGTTGGCGCTTTCTTCTTTTGGATAATTATAATGGATAATTAGTCTACTCGTAGCGAAGATAGATTCATGAAGCATAATAGTCTTCAAGGACCAATGTACCATCTTTTATAATATTCGATTTTAAATCGCAACGAGGTAAACAGTAAAAACAATTTACGGTAAAATATTCATTTTCTGGCTGCTGGGTTCCGCAAACTACTGGAGCAGGATAGTGCTCCTTGACTGCCAGTATCTGAACGCAGATACAGCCGTCTGGTATTTCCTTCCCATGCAATGTATTCCGCTCTGGTTGTGGGAAGCCAACGGCAATGCATCTTCCATCAACGACATAGGTTACGCCTGCAATGAAAGAACGACATAATTTAACGAGCATACCTTAACAAGAATATTTTAACAACATAATTCTATATTTTAACATAATTCTATATGCAACAAAATTCGAAGGTTAATCGAGAATGCAATCCGGGAATCTATCACGCCGATAGATATATTGTGAGTTGCCATGCTGGTTAATTTTGTAAATCTGATTCAAGTTCTTATAAAAAAATAAATAGCTGAAAGCAAATGAAAGATAAACAATGACGATACAAAATGTCTTACATGACTTAGAAGAAAAGCCCTTGACTTTATTCTACATCAGCAAAAATTTGCCTATGTATTACTATGCTTTGGCGCATGAACGAATTCATAGCATAGCATCCTGGCATTTCAATGAGACATAAATAACACTGAAAGCATACTTCTGTTAAAAGCATACTTCTGTTACCGTACACCAATGATTTTATATCATCTGGAAGAAAAACAAATATTGTGCAATGGTCAATATGGGGAAAAGAGATAAATTTGCGAAGAATATCTTCTGATTGATGAGGATTATTCAGAAATATACTATAACTGTTTTAAACGTTTCGTTTTTTATCTTCTTAAGTAGCCCTTGTGCTATTGTGTTGGGTGTCCCAAAATAAGTACTCCCGTTCGTAAAAATCATCAAGGTTTGTTACAGAACCGATCTTGGATTTCCTTTTTTGACAAGTACATCAAGGACCAAATTATTTTCCCAAACATAGCTGATCTTGTAGTTGGTTTAAAAATTATCAAATTTTAGCTTTGTTCAGGGCTGCCTGGTTTTCAATCATACTACAAAAAGCACTGATGATTGCCAGATCAATTTCTTTTGCATGTGAAGCTTCTAGTTTGGTCATAAATGACAGGAACAAATGTGCACTACCATTGGGAGCTTCGTCAACTTGGCGCACAGGTAAGATTGAGTATTTTACTTAAAAAGTACAACTCAAAATAAGGTTTTTCAAAGTGTAATTTTGCCACCTCGTTGCATCGAAAACAAAAATTTTATCGTGTATAAATTCTTTTGGATCTTTGAAAAAACAAGTCAAGAAGAAAATTTATGAAAGGTTTCATAATCAAATTTTAGTGATTTTTCAATCAGGAGTTTTTTCTGGGACATCCAGTAGTATAATTCTGAACAATACGTTATCAAAATTTTCTATGCTTAGGTGCAGTCGCTCTTGAATTATCGTTTCTGATTCCTGACTTTACTTCATGAATCAAATGTTTAATTAGTAGAATTTTCTGAATGGGTGGAATCGAAAACAGGTAAAAATTGCTACGCCGAGATGTCTACTCTAATCCAGCGGAACACATGTTTTCGCTCACAAAAGCATTCAAAAACTTGCTTCAAATATTTGCTTTTATCAAAAGAAGAATTCCCCACCGACTAAAGAATTCTGCTTGTTGGAAATCGGACTGACATAAAGTCAAATGGACGAATGAATCTGTGTTACAAAAATATGTCCCAGAAGCGACGCTCAAGGACAGGCTTACCAAGTTATCCTGCTGGGAAGAAATTACAGTCCATTAATCACGAGACGAGTCTTATAGACTCACTGTTTATAATCATTAAGAACAATTATTATTCATTGCTACAGTGGCATTTCCAGTTATGAGCGAAATTTATGAACGAAATTGCAAAAGAGTCTGATTCTGTCCCTAATATTAGATTTGATATATTCGGAATGAAAAAAGATCGGTGAACAACAAGATTTCTCATAAAGATGATAATAACAAATAATTGAGCGAAACATTACTATTCGTGGTAACTGTGCCATCTTCAACTATGAAAGGAATAATTATCACACATTACATGATAGAATTATGATTCAGTCCCTAATATTTGATTTAGTATCTCTATATCCCAAATGAATGAATCAGTAAAATAAAGATATTTCTCATAAAGAAAATAATAACAAACGATTTAGCAAACCATTATTATTCATCGCAACCGTGGCATCTTCATCTATAAAAGAAATTTTTGCACATTAAAAAGTAAAAATGAGATTAAGTTCCTAATATTGAATTTGATAAATTCAGAATGAAATAATCAATAAAACACACATATTTCCCATAAAGATAATAATAACAATTGAACAAACCATTATTATTCATTGTAACCGTGGCACCTTCATCTATGAAAGAAACTTTCACACATTAAAAAGTAGAAATGAGATTAAGTCCCTAATATCGAATTTGATAAATTCCGAATGAAATAATCACTAAAACAAAGATATTTCGAATTCGACAAAATCTGACCGTGTAAGAGCGGCTTTAGGAAAGAATTTCCCCATTTTCTTTACTGCGCTTTCAAGTAGAGACCACTGAAAACTCGAAAATGCGGAGAGAAAACTGTGGAAACAAACATTTCAATTTATTTGCAAAATAATCCCAAATTAAACGAGAAGGCAAAAAGTTTCATTGAAATATTTTGAAAAATGACGGGGTGGGAGACAATTTTCCGGGACTGACCCAGGAAAGATCGCAAATTCTCAAATCTCAATTATCGTGAAAAAAGGAGCAGAAGTGGAATATTTTGCAAATTTCTTTTGTAATGTTGTGTTGTTTGATGCATTCTATCATAAATATCATGTTTGGATGGAAAATGTGCTCCAAATTTTATTTTGATTTTCCTGATTTTGGCCAATTTTGCCGCTTTTCATGACCACACAAAGGAAAATGCTGATGTAAGCAAAAATGGTGGCTATTTTTAGGTTAATTGCTGTGAGCATGCGCAAGCAGCCATTTATAGCAAAAAATCTAGGATGGACAGAGTATTTTTGCTGCAATGCGCACGTGCGAGCAAAGATCTGCTTGAGACATGACTTTTTGCGATATCTGCTAACGGCAAGATCCGTCATTTGCAAAAAAAATCCGCATTTAGTCGATCCAAACCGACACTGGAATTTCTTACGATGCCAATACGTTTGCTTATTGGAAAACAAACAGCTAATCAAATTTCAACTCGCAACTCGACAAGGCTCAAACAAAATCAAGGAAATGCTAACAAGAACAGGGAAGCATTTTGACTTATTTGAGGGGTAACATGGACAATCCTGAAACATTCTTTACATGTCAGAATCGCTCATGGTTTCAGAAGAGATCGAGCTTCGAAGACGAAAAGGCAAGGCAATGCTAGCCTGCGCGCAGACTTTATGCGGGCCTAGAGGCCTAACCCTGCGACAATAAACAAACAGCACGTAGGGTGCAAGGAATTTTAGACCAGAATGGACGATAATTTCCCTTTGCAAAGGAAATCATCAAACAGAAAATTGCACAAAATGATAAGGATCACTGACCATGATCATATTTGCATCTGAAAGAGTCTCGATATTGCTTTCATTGATAAATGTTCGGCACGGTGCAAAGGATTGCACAGTGGGCCAGAGGGTGGACAAAAATAAAAAAATGAAAAAATCTAAATTGTAGTTTTATCAGTGGAATTTGATGTCATATAGCTCATAGAGTAAGGAAATCACATTCGTGTTATCCAGAAAAATCCTTTTTATCAATTAATCAATTTCAAATCACAGGATGTTAACTGTTATTGAATGCTGCAAGAAGCTTACTGTTTTCAACTTCAATTTTACCAACTGCGTCTTCGAGCACCGATTTGTCTGCAAGCGACATTTCGATAGCATCTTCATAACGTTCACAGGCAGTGATCTAAGTGCAACTGACTGCATTTTGATTGAGTACAGACTCTTATTCCAAAAGTTTGATTTTGTTCACAGTACTTTAGAAACACGTTGCTGCCCTTTGTACGCTGTGTTTTAAAGCTAAGAATAAAATTTCGCTTGCAAACGCCAAACATCTTCTTTGCATATTTACAAGCACGGAAGCATCCTCTATCCGTTTGATTGGCATTTGGCTGCCGAGAGGTGCCGTAGAAAATACAACGATGGTTATTGCTACGGCAAAGAATTGAGGTGTATAGGGAACAGGGCACTGCTGAATAACTGTCAGATCGATGAAATTCTATTCATTTTTTATGCCAAGTCTGTTTCAAAGCCTCTACTTTTTTTAGAGTCATTTCAGATCATAGATTTATAGTCATTAATTCTGCTTTCCTTATTATGGGTACGTACTTATCAGAAGTTATTTGATGCAGTGACTTTGGTTGTTTCAAATAAGGACTTAGAAGAATTTTCCGACAACTGCGCACATAACTAAGCAAAGAAATTTTGTCTTAAAGACGTTTTTCTTCGTAAGTTTCAAACTTTTATAGCATTCTTTACCATTTTGTGCCTTGTACGATTTATGTCCAAAAAAATCGTAATCTGGCCCACTGTGGATTGGGGTGAAACTTTACACCCCGAGTCATTTTCACGGTCTGATCCTTCATAGGTTTTCAAACTTAACGACGCCATAAGATTAGCATTACGACCGCTAGCAACATGAAAACTTAGGGTTAGACTAAAGCTTTGGTGCTAAATGCGAATTTGGCGTCTAAAATTTCATTTGAAAGAATTTTGAATAATTTCCAAAACGAGGCTGTTCATTAAAGTGGTGTATTTCCAGTGATTCAATTTAGAGACTTTCCCCGGCATGAGCTTTGATAACGATTTGACATCGTAGTAAAGCCTTTCAATCACGCCACCACTGTACGATTTATTTTTGTTAACAGGTCATGACGGATCTCAAGTTCAATCATTTGGAAAGGTGTCAATGTTTTTTCATGATTCTTGCGATTCAATAGATTTTATTTCGATAATTTTGCAAGGTGGGAGCAATTTGGGTCCACTGGGGCTTTGTTCAACGAGTCCCGCTGTGCAAGAACTGGTATTCATTTCATGGCTCTCATGTCAAAACAAACATGAAGAAGATGTTGAAACTGAATGAATAAATCGAAAACAGTGCTTCAAGTACACTTCCGAGCACAATAAACGCAAGGATTTGCTTCTCTTAACTTTGAATTCAGGTAAAAACTTTGTTTACATTTCCATGTTGTCAAGAATTGGGCCCCGACATTACTGATACTGATTTCTCGAGCATACCCAACTTTCCCGCCGACAGTTTGAAATGAGGACAGAAAAGATTGCAAAACATTGTTCAGACCTTCAAACTCTAGATTAGAGAACGGGAATAAGTTCCCAAGAACGACTGGTGATTCAATGTATGCAAAACGAAAAAAAAGATCGTCAACATTTGCTACGAATCCGTAAAGGTATTCTGTTTATTTAGAAGAATGCCCTTTAGGCCCAATGGTCGATGGTGGCGAACAAATCTAACCCACTAAATATATGTAAAGATTGAATGTTTTCATTCGGGAATGTGTGGACGGATACATCTTTTATAAATTGTGTATTCTTGCAGCTTTCTCCATTTGGTGCTCCAGCAACAAATGACCTCCCACACGAAGTGTTTTCCATACTTTTTGAAGCAGTGGTCATTGCTTGCACAGTGTCTCCAATGCGCGCTGTATCGTCGGTCATGATTGTGACGTCACATTTGTCAGTTCAATGTTGCGTTGAAATAGCAAAATCACTCAACTTTTACACACAATTTCTTCAACTTAAACTCATAATTTCCATCTCAAACTTTCACAAAGTTTTTATGAAACTATTAACTATCTAAAATCATCAAAAGATCGAGGAGCAAAATTTGGCTGCATAAGGCCTTTAAAATAAAGTGTTATCATGGGTATGGAGGGGCACTGAAATCTTTAACAGTGCATAATTTAAAGCAGTGAAACATTCCGATGACATGGCAGGGTTAAACAACAACAAAAACAAATTTCTGTCCGCTTCAAGCCAAGTTCAGCGAACAAAGCACAAATAAAATGGTGATAAGGCAACCATTGAATAATCTATGTAGTCGATGCCATAAGCTATGAGCTAAAGTATTTGCACAATATTTGCAGGTAGAATAATTATAAAGCTGAATTTATGGCACAGATTTAACAAGCTCAACATTTTTTCTTAAGTGATCCAAAATTGAGACGATGTTCTAAGAAGAATCACCATCATCCTTTTGAGACAAATGATTAGGCTGACTCTTCTAGGTCTTCAGATAAAATGATTTCTAGATTTCTTGTCATAGAAAGAGTGAGAACGATATCAAGAAGGCCAAAATGAGACTGATGGTGCACAATTTGTGATCTTTACAAGCCTAGTAGTTCTTGCACAATGTGATTTGCTCAGTTATGATTCGCTCCCAATGCATTTCCATGCAAGTGCTTTTCAAGTGCCAAGACCATTTTAGTGGAAATCACCATGCAAGTCAGACCCTATTCTGATCTCTTCTAGCAAACGAACAAGCAAAACAACAAAAAAACTAAATTTCATAACTGTAAAAAGGCCAAACTTTACTTTTAAAAATATAATGACAACTACTGTAGCTCAAAGAATCAATACGATGTGGAACTGCACAGAAGATTTATCAATAAAACATTAATCAATCACAACAGCTATCAGTAATACGAAATCTCATTCAGGAGAGATTGGAACCAACAATTCGTATATCATTGGCTCTTTTACGCAAAACCATGTTTGAAGAGTGAGTCCTCGGCAGATAGAGCCCAAATGATTCTTTGAAACAACTTGAACAACTCCTCAACGTATATATTTCATCACCAACTTAGCCATGAATCAAATTTTCAACCTACGATCATTTTAATAGCAAAAAGCGAATAGACCCAAATTGCACCAAAGGCCCTAATTATCCCTCCTTACCCTAAATGCTTTACACAGCTCATGTAACTGTGAGGACATTGTCTTTCCACAAGAAAGAAGGACTCGTGGACTTGAAATGAATGCCTTCTTACTTTATAGCTTATAGCTTTGTACCTTCAGCTTTCTTTCTCATTCATGAACACTAAGTAATTAGAATTAGTATAAGGTTTTTAGATTTATAAACAAGCGCAGAAGCATCAACGACTAGGAGCCATGCACAAAGTAGTGTGCTTTGACTGGATGATGAAAGCTGTTATGCTGCTATAAGACTTGCGCAAAAAGGGCAACCCACGCAAAATGTGCCACTCATGTACCCATGCAAGAAATTTGACCCAGGCAAGATTACTCACGCAAAATTATCGGTAAAAAGGACCCACGACCCACGTAAATTTACCCACGACCCACGCAAAGTTACCCACATCCCACGACCCACGACCCACGCAGCTTATCCAACCCACGCAATTCAGGACACTTGATCTCCTTGGCCCTCCTTGTAGCATTCCTTCCATCCTCAACAATTTTTGTGAAGGGGTCTTCCCTTTCCTTGCATTGACATTTTCTCTCCTCCCTGGGGGACTGGACACCATTTAGCTTTCCATCCTGTTTAACCCTATCAGGCCTAGGGTATTTGATGCTCTAGGAAGCCTAGGGGGGATTCAGCCCCCTAGTTTAGTTCTGTTCTGGACAACCTAGAGCCATGAAACTTTGCATGTGTACTCTTGAGTACCGAATAATCATCCCCATCCCCACTTATTAATTTCTGAAAAATTTGTCAACCCCCCACTTTTATTCCAACCCCCCCCTTTCATTAATTCTTTGACTTACGCAAACTTATTAACTTTATTCTCATATGTTTGCTTGACCCATAGACAAGAAAGGAAGTGAGCACTGCATTGGCTTCGTTTTCTCAAATCAAATCGCATGTTTTTACTGAAGGAGTGCTTAACAGCAAAGGTTATTATTCTGGTCACAGCGCGCAAGTGAATGTGGCAGGAGAAATGGGAGAACAACCCAGGGGCGGATCCAGACCGACATACGAGACTTACAGAAGTCGGTCAGATTTTCAGGAAAAAAGGGGAAGTCATTTATCTTCAGAAAGAACAAGAATAATAAAAATGTTCCCAATTTTTGCTCGTGATGCATAGATTTCATGTGCCAGCTAATTTTGTTGATTCATGCCCTCGCCGAAGCTTTCACACCCCTGATGACTGCATTTGGTTTGGTATGCTGAATATGCCTCATAGTCGTTTGCACGCAAAAATAGATTCAATTCAATATGCGTCTTCTCAAGCGTTTGGGTGCTTATGCAATACTGTCCTACGCAATTGTTTTGTTTTGTATGTGAAACAATAAAATGGGCGAATATGATTGCTAAGGCGGTCAAAATTGCATCACAAGATGCGCGGTCATGAAAAAAGCATTGTTTTTGAGAATTTTGCCAAGGTCACAGGGTGTTCGTAAATCGGTCAAACAGCTTTGGAAGACAGTCAAGAAGTCTGTGAAAATCATGTGAAAACTTGCAGCGAGCTGGCCTCATATTCAGACTTGCTTCCTCATAAATGGCGGGTTTTTCATATCGTTTCAGGTTGGAAGAGGAGAGAATTATTGTTGCAGGGTGAGCTTATTTTGTTTTTCTTTTAAATTCATGCATTCTTCATACCCACTAGTTAAAAATATGTACAGAAGGGCCTTCACTAAAACTTAGGAAAATTCCTTGCAGTAAACCCAACAAATAACGATAGGCCAAGGAACTTCACTTAGCTGGCACTTAGCAAGGCCAGTCAGTATACCTTCTTGTGCTAGCTACAATCTTGGTCAAAATTCTTGGGACAAGTCACAAAATTGCACTACTTCAGTCTTTGATTCAGTGCCCCCCGCTCCCCCCCCCGTTTCAATGTTGGTTGAATCAAACGCCATTCGACCATCCCAACACTGAATTAGGGAGGAAGGGGGATGAGAAGGTTCTAAACGTATGTTTTCACCTCGATGTTTTAGGAATCAAGACGAAAACACAGAAATTTGCCAGTGTCCCAATTTATTTTGACCAGGATTGTCTGAAAATGGTTGTTAACAAATAAAGACTCATAGCTTGAGAACCCATCGAGATTTTTGCGTGAAATTTTACCACCATCATCCCTGAGACAAGAAGTAACTTCTCAGCCATTTATGCCGAAATAGGCATTGTTCGCTAAATTCGCTGAGCACTATCTTAAATGTGGGCGTGGCAAAATTGTTGCGCTTTACACAAACTTACAGATTCCTTTATGAAATGCGAGAAACATTCGGGTTCTGAGCGTTCTTCCACTGTCATCGGATTGCATAGTCTGTTGCTCTCTTGAATGTGAGTAATTGTTGCAAGAAAAGCTTTTGGGGCATTGTCTGAGGGCCGGTTTCTTGTGAATTCCTCGGTTCTCCCAACGGCGCTCCACAGAAAACGCCCCGTAATTTTGGGATAAGTTACGCTTTTTCGGTAAATTCGTTTTATTCCAGATTGGAACATCAAAGTATTCCTACTCATGCAAAAAAACCAGGTAAAAAATCGCCTGGAAGGGCAAAATCCAACGGTTCTCCAAAAATAAAATACTTAAAATAGATCATTCCGGATAAGTTTTTTATGAAATTGATGGAGAACCGAGAAAAATTGTATTTCATGAAATATTACAGCAAAGATTGATTGTAAGCTAATAAAGCTTATTCTGCACAGCAGAATGAGACAAAATTTGTCAAGATAGCTCGAGCGAAGCCAAAGTTATTAATGTTTAAGTAAGGGAGAAGCGTTGAAGATTTGATCACTTTCTCAAAATTCCAGTCATTGCCTAAAACCGCCTTGTCGGCACGCGACCTCGACATTCTTCTTCAACAAAGAGTTCTGCATGACCATTTGTCGAGCACAATGGAAGATTAAATCCCCTTAATTCCCCTTAATTCCCCTTTTTAAGGGTGAATGAAAGTTTGCTGGAGTGGAGTTAATTTCATTGAAAGTAAATGAATAAGTAGAAATTTGAGAAAGGGCACATTTGAAAAGAAGACAATTGCGTTGTGGAGGCGCATGATTGGCACTTTGTCGAAATAAAACTTTGTTTTTGAATCCTCTTTCCCAGTTGTGCTGTTTTCAAACGAAATCCATTGGTAGATTTCATACACAAAAGGAGTTTTGCAAAACGCAATGGGAAAATCGTTCATAATTGGATGACGTCATAGTTCTAATGAATAAACCATTAACTATAAAAACTTTAAACTCTGAAGTATTCTGGAGTTTAGCCCACACTAAATGGCTATCGGGTCATAGTAAAAGGGGTTGTCGGATATAATTAGATTTGGATGTATTTTAATATTTACAATAAGCAGTAATGGCAGTTTTTCAGACAATCTTGGTCAAAATTCTTTGGACAAGTCACAAAATTGCACTATT
This sequence comes from Aurelia sp. 3 sensu Dawson et al. (2005), assembly GCA_964020215.1. Taxonomy (NCBI): domain Eukaryota; kingdom Metazoa; phylum Cnidaria; class Scyphozoa; order Semaeostomeae; family Ulmaridae; genus Aurelia; species Aurelia sp. 3 sensu Dawson et al. (2005). The sequence goes on along the minus strand of OZ026576.1, from coordinate 15,615,985 downwards.
TCAGTCTTTGATTCAGTGCCCCAACTCCCCCCGTTTCAATGTTGGTTGAATCAAACGCCATTCGACCATCCCAACATTGAATTATGGGGGAAGGGGGATGAGAAGGTTCTAAATGTATGTTCAAAATTTCACCTCGATATTTTAGGAAACATGATGAAAACACAGAAATTTGCAAGTGTCCCAATTTATTTTGACAAGGATCGTAGCTACCTAGCTAGCTAGCTACCTACCTCGCTTCCTTCCTATACAAACTCTCCCCCATCACATAATGTGCTAGCCTGCGTGCAGACAATACCCAATGAAAAGGTATAGTCTGCGCAACACCGCTCAGTCTCGTGTATTGTATGCGTCAGCATTCCATTTCGATAGCAGTTTGAATGGCCCTTTCTCCTTAGCGTCTACTTATTGTGTGCTGCTGGGCACTTAAAATTCCAGAGCATTGTGTTGCTAATTAAGTTGGCTTAGAAAACAAAGTGAAACCTGAGCTTTGATCACATGATAGCCATTCTCAAATCTGATTGCTTCCTCGTTTCTCAGGAAAGCAATGTTCGTGGCTGTTACAACAATAAGTTTTGTTGTTATCAAATAAATGCTGAAGCACGCACTACACAAAGGTGAGCGGCGTTACGCAGACTATACCTTTTCCTTGGGTATAGGCTGCACGCAGGCTAATAATGTGCTCATTCTTCGCACATAAAAGTCCGCATTTGACAACCTGATCATCCCCTCTTTGGGTAAAATTTAGCTGTTTTCTATTGATTGCCATTCAAAAACCACTCATTTTCAAGCGGCTACTATAAAGACATCAGTAGGATAGGACAGGATGTTGAGGGGTTGACAGAGGGTAATGACCATGGGCGCGTCCGAATTTTGGGGTTTTGAGAATTTTAGGGGCCGTTATCTTATGTTGCCCATGGCAACGTGGCAGATAACACAAGAAAGAGTCAATCTCAAATATCATGAAACCCTGGAAAAACTATCTGTGATATAGAAAAGAGTTTTAAACAAAAGTTGTAGAGAAGAACTTTACCTATCAAATTGTCACGCAAAAAAAGTTAGCATTTGTAAACATGAAAACGCCCATAGCACTGGTTAGTTCGTTGTTTTAATCATTTTACAGGCTTTTAGAGATCACCGGCCCGACCCCCCGTCCCCGGCTCTGGCACCATGGCCCTCATCCCCCGGCCCCCATGTTTATAAGTATTTTTAAATTTTTTTAACTGTCTGCTTGTTCCCGAATTTAAACTGATCTACATAATCGCCATTTCATCCAAAAATTGTATTTCAAAAACTTAACCCTATTTGAACCGGGGGGGGGGGGCGTTTTTCGCCCCCCCCCCTCCCGAACTTCTTTTAATAGCTCCTAAACGATGATAGACATAGCACTGAAACTTGCTGACTTTTCCTAAAATTTAACTGGCAATAAGAAAATAAGAATTTCAATGCCTATTGTTAGACCACGTGACCGCCAGATGCCCATATTTGGAGAGTGGTCACAAAGAAAATCGTGAAAACTGCTCTAGTTTCTTTATTTTGTGCTGAATCTCGTCAATATATGTACCATTCGATTTGTCTCGATGAGCACTTTCATTTGATATATAATTTATCTATATTTGCTGACGTCAGCAATTTATAATTTCTATGACGTCATACACATTTATGACGTCATATTTCTAATGATTTAGCAATTTTCATATGAAAAATCATGTAATAACTTGAAATATCGATAAAACCATTTGATTTCACCCAAATTATATGAAATTGATGATGTTTAAGCATTATTATCCAGGAAACAATTTTGCATTGAATCAAATTACTGTTATTTATTTAGTTTTAGAAACCACAAATATTCATACAAAACTGAATGAAATTTCAAAATAAGGCTATCAAGTAAGTATTTGGATAATTTTTAGCTGAATTTAGCCAGTTATTTAATGTAAATATACTGTTTTTTCCTGATAGCTCCATTTCGTCAAAACTTGCCCTATTCCTGGTTGCCTAGCAACCAATCACGCGATTAAAGATAATTTAAAGCTACTGTTGGATTCTCATTTGTTTAATCATAACACAGTGCAAGTTTCATTGTCATGGCTATTATGCTTCCAAAGATAATTAGGGGGCGAAAAACGCCCCCCCCCCGGTAGAAAATCACTTTTTTTTCACCCTGTTAAAATAGGGTTAAGGAACTCCTTTCAAGTAAAGTGAGAGAACTTTGAGGGGCCGAGCGGTCATCTGAGCCTCGCAAAACAAGTTGAGTATGATTTCCTAAGCAAGCCGCAAATGTGTACACACACTGATTTGCAATACGATCATGCGCCTTCACACCATACACTCATGCGCCTTCGCACTGAAAATCCTTAAGGGGGTCCTCTCCTCGAATATCAGCTGATTTTGATGAAAATTTGAAAAAACATTTTTTGCAGTTAAAAGCTTCCAAATTTATCGAGGAAATCATATTTGATGTTAGTTTTCAAGTAAAAGACTCCCCCTTTTTGAAAACTGCAAGTTTTTACCACCTGGTATAGGTAAATCATCTTGTTTTTTCATGAATTCTACGAAAAATTGTTTCCAAAATATGTTTGGTTTGATGCTTGCAGGAAGGCCTTCACCCTAATGCTGTACATCATTCGAAAGCTCATGCCCTGCTCAGTGTCATTGTCCTGACCGTTGTTCCTCAAGACATCCCTGAAGATCAGAAATTGCAATCGTTTGACGTCAGTTGAACAATCAGTTGCGAGTTGCCATGGCTTCAAACATCAAATCTCACCCGTGATTGGATGAGAGAGGTCAGCTGATCAACCAACATGGTGGCTTGCCTTGCTGTGACAACAACTTTAGGACAATTTTTTGTGATAATTTCGACAGTTCACGTTGTTTCTCTGCTTTGGTATCGCCGTTTTTTTTTCTCAAAATTCATCAGTTATGGGAAGAACTAAGTATCGAACAAAGAAGGCCTTTATTGGTAGGCGAAAGAAAGCTAGTATGATGAGAGTCAGAAAGGAAGTTTTTGGGGAAGAAACCAGACAAATCGGTGGTGGAGAACTGGCAGGAAGACATCCTGATGTTGCCGATCAAGCCGAAGCTGTTCGTGAAGATTTGGTTGAGAAGTTGATATCAGCAAGCGCCAGAAAGATAGCATACTTTCAAGATGAGGCGAAGGAAGAGAATGAAGAAAATTTGGACGATTGCTACGCAGTTGTCCAAGAATCGATGCTGAACCAACTGTTGAGCAACCTTCTCTGTTCAACGTGTAAAAACCCAGGAATCAGCTTCCGTTTTGAGGAAAGGAGTGGATTTGCTGTAAAAGGCTCAATTCTTTGCAGCCATTGCGAGACCACCAAGAAAGAGTATCTGTGCCAGAGGATTGGAAAGTCAAAATCAGTGACAGAAGGCTTTGACATCAATGCTCGAGCAGTTCTTGCATTTAGAGGCATTGGCTGTGGCCTTTCAGCGATCAGACAATGGTGTGGAATAATGAACATGCCATATACAATAAGCCAGAACATGTTCACCAAGAACCAACAGAAAGTTCAAGAAGCAAGTAAAGCTACTTTCAATGAAATTTCTGAGCAGAGCAGGAAAGCAATCACTGAAGCATACTCTGATTTAGGAATTCATGCAGATGATAGGGGCATTCTTGACATTGGTGTATCATTTGATGGATCTTGGCAAAAAAGGGGCCACACTTCTCACAATGGCATGGCCTCAGTGATTGATTTGATGACTGGACTACCTATTGACTTTGAAGTTCTTTCAAATTATTGCAATAAGTGTAAAATTGCAGAAGATAAACCTGCTGATCTGGAATGGAAAGCTCAACATTCTCTTGTCTGCCAAAAGAACTTTTCTGGATCCGCAAATGCAATTGAAGTGGAATGTGCCAAAAGGTTATGGTCAAGATCTGAAGAAATGCACAAGCTCAGATACACCACAATTTTGTGTGATGGAGACAGCAAAGCATGCGATGCTGTTAATTCTATGAAAGTGTACGGGGAGAATGTCACCATTGAAAAGGAAGACTGTGTCAACCATGTTTCAAAGAGAATGGGAACTGCATTAAGAAAAGTTGCAGACTCAATGAAAGCTCAGAACCAGTCAATCACAGGAAAAGGAAAATTGACAAAAGTAAAGATGACAAAGATTCAAAATTATTATGGGCGTGCAATAAAAGATCATTCATCTGATGTTGAATTGCTTCAGAAGAGAATCATGAGCATTTTGTTGCATATGTCATCAACAGACAAAGCCCCAAAACATACTCATTGTCCAGATGGAGCATCCTCATGGTGTTTTTGGCAAAGGGCTATGGCAAAATCTGAGACACCCGGGTCACACAATGAACATGAAACCCTGCCTCCTGAAATTGGGCAGAAACTTGTCCCTATTTTTCGTCGCCTCTCAGACAAGGATCTCCTAAAACGATGTGCAAGAAACAAGACCCAGAATCCAAATGAGTCATTTCATCAAATTATTTGGAAGATCTGCCCAAAAGCTACTTATGTTGGCCGAAAAACCATTGAGACTGCAGTGGCTCTAGCAGCATGCCAGTTTTCAATGGGGGCAACATTTAATTTGGTGTTGTGTAGAATGCTCAGACTGGAGCCAGGGAAACATTTGGAAGCATCATCTGAGGAAAGAAACAAGGACAGAATCAGAAAAGCTGAAAAAGCAGCAAGTAAGGAAGCAAAAACAAGGAGGAAGGCTCTCAAATACAAAACAATTGCAAAAGAACATGAAACGAAAAATGCGGAAGGGCCAACATATGCTGCTGGACACTTTGATTATTGAAATTTTAGTGAATTTGGGCTGTACCTCATTTATTTTTAATCAAATTGAATCAAAATAATCATGTTTTGTGGAAACCTTGAAGAATCTAGGCATAAGAGTCCACTTTGGCTTATCCTAACAAAAGCAAAATCTTTTGAAACTTTGAAGCCATTTTCTGAAAAATTAGCTTTTGCCAACTTGAGCGCATTTAGTTTTTGCAATATTTCTACATATTTCAAGCAATTTTGGATTGCTACATATCATTAGAATCCTGAATGCATGGGGAGTGCACCTACAGCCTTCATTTTTTGATAACATACACATAGAAACTGACATGTGTATTTAAACATGCATGGACAACTTGTGAAATCCGAAATTTTCAACAAACTGCGATGAAAATTTAAAAAAGAATAATAGAGAAAAATTAAGATGATCAGTACATTCTCCAGAAACTCAGGAGTGATTAGATACCAAACAAGATAACTTTAAATCAGATTTTCATGAAAATTTTTTTCAAAAAAGCAACACTGGCATCAGTTATTGTTTTTACTGTTACCATGGAAACCAATTAAGGTAATCAAATTTTGTCACCAGATTTGAAATCAGCATGATAAGTTCTATCATGTTGCTTACATTCACCTTAATGCTGCATATAATAAAAAAAGTACATCACCGAGGAGAGGACCCCCTTAAGAGAATGACAAGGTGTCACATTTCTTTCCATACTGGTGCGTTCTTTCATACATTATGGTATTTACTAAACAGTGCCTTGAATTGAATAGATTAATCGCAAACTATTCAACATTATCCTTCACTATCGACCCTTGGAGAGAGCAGTTTCAGAGTGGATGTCAGGACACTAAAATAAATAGAGGTTGCAGAAAAGTGTACATTGAAACGGAGTAGTACTCAGTACAAAACCAGATGAGAATACTCTTTGGTCTTGCCTTAAATCGGCGAGATCTCCCTCCTTGACCTTCGTTGATATTCCACAAATTTTTGAACCACGATGAAATGCATTACATATCGAAGTAACACATCTGATACATCGTACAACCTTTTTCATGGACTTCTTTTCGGAGTGGCTGGAAATAGGCTATAAGAAGCATGTGAATACAGGCTGTAACTGGCTTTTGATAAAATGGAAAAAGCTACTTCAATAAAGTTCTTTGAGTTTCCCCATTTCTTGCTAATGGTGACCTCGCCATCAACGAGTTTAGTTTCTTCGAAAGAGTTCCTTACAACCAGTTTATTCTGCCTCTTTTCAAAACAGAGGAAAACGGAATTTTCAGGGCAAAGGCGCATGAGTACATGGTGCAAAGGCGCATGATCGTATTGCGAATCACTGTGTGTACACATTTGCGGTTTGTTTAGGAAATCATACTCAACTTGTTTTGCAAGGCTTAGATAACCGCTCGGCCCCTTGAAGTTCTCTCACTTTACTTGAAAGGAGTTTCCTAAGCTCTTGATAAACAATTTTTGGATGAAATGGCGATTATACAGATCAGTTGAAATTCAGGAACAGGCAGACAGTCACAAAATTTTTAAAACACCTTTAAAAATGGGGGCAGGGGACGAGGGCTATGGTGCCAGAGCCGGGGCCGGGGGGCTGGGGCCGGGGCCGGTGATATCTAATAGCCTAATTTACAGCACTTTTTCATGCTATATTTTGAGGAAAAACAAATTAAAACTTTAATGCAGTGTTAATCGACATTTCCACATTTTCAGAGAGATGATTCCAGTTGCAAAATTATTATGAATAAAAACTAGGCCATATCTAGAATGTTCCAAGACGAGCGTGACCGATCTGGTCTGATCTTCACTTCAGCTAAAAATACTAAGTTTTTACTGTATTTTTTCGCGATATTCTTGAAAGTAGTCTGGGCAGAGATGAATACGTTCATTAGTGTTGCTCTCTTCTGTGCACTTTATGCAAGTATGTTTGGGTTCTCACCGTTTTCCGTCAGAAGAACAGTTTCTGCAGGGCCCCTTGTGCTCCTCCAAAAATTTAGGCCAATGTCCATCAATGTTTCCCTTCTGCTGTTAAACAGTCACTGTTCTTCTCCTTTTCCGAGCACTCAAATTCTCTCTGCCGATCAGCTGCTTCGCAAGTTCCTTGCGGAAGTCTGCTCGGCTGGTGTAAAATGCAGGTCAAATTTTTGCAGGTCACTGCGGCAGGTCACCGCGAGGGCCAAGGGCTCATAGGCTGCATAAAGGAATTCTGTTGTGTATGAGATACTGAGAGTTGCTAGTGTGCTGACGTATTTCTTATTTGGTATGTATTTGTTAATTGCAGGATTCGCGAGAGATAAGACGGTGGCAAAATGATTTCTTTATTTCTCTGAAAGCTCATAAAACTGTGTAATAATTCCTCTGCCTTTGGTGTTAAAATGTGAATGCAATCCTAGCCCCGCTTTTGTCATTACACACACCTTGTTACACCGTGAGAGATGGTTATCAAATTCCTTTGTTTTTCACGTTACACAAAGTGACAATACCTTGACATGGAAGAAAGCCGCTCTAACCCCATGACAGTACTCTGCGCAGAAATCAAACGACTGAAAGCTTTAACCAGCTGGTGATGTAATTCTGATCGAAGAATTTAGGATTGGTGCTATAATTCTCAATACCTCAAACAACTTTAGCAACCACATTGATAATTCTGAATTCAAAAATAAGAAACCAATTAAGAAACTTTTAGTACTAAAATGGACAAAATTTCATCTTGGATTTAGAAACTTTTAGTACTATGGCCTGATCAGTTTCTTATAAAAAACGTGTATTTAAGAAAGATTTAAGGATTCTTGGGATTTCATGCAGATTCCAAGGAGAGCTCCAGGGATTTCCTGATTTTTCCCGGATTTCCAGTTAAATGTGTATGAGATTTTCGAAGTGTAATGCCCCTCGCATTTTGCCCGGACTTTGACCAAACAAACACATCTTTAATCGCTTCTAAACCAAAAATCAAAAGGGAATGGGATCAAGGGTATGCTTTTGGCAATTTTCTGAAAAGGTATTGTCTGAAAGATTATTAGGTAAATGACTTGGCTTAGTCATTGGGGCACATCTAGCCTTTTCACTTTACATGTCAACACACTAGCGGCTCTCAGTATCTCATACACAACAGAATTCCTTTATGCAGCCTATGAGCCCTTGGCCCTCGCAGTGACCTGTCGCAGTGACCTGCAAAAATTTGACCTGCATTTTACACTAGCCGAAGTCTGCTAGGGTTTTGGTAATCTTGTTGCCAGCAGAGGATATCCTGGTTGGGGGATTCTCCAACTGATTCGCGAATTACTTGAATTCTTTGTCGCCCACGTGGAAAGTAGGAAACTTTTATTTTTTTCTGAGGGGCACAAGCACAAAATCTCGCAAACCAAAATGACTCTATTGTTTTATGGTAATTTATGGAAGCACAAATAACATACCAGTTCTCTCTTAGTTTTTTTATCAATTAAAAGTTTGATTATTTTTTTTCGCGCAAACCATTTTTATCACGCACAAAATGTATGCTCCTATTCATCACGGAAACAACCCTTTGTTTTATAGTAATTATTGGTTCAAGGGCAAGGAAAGAAGGCATTTTCGAGCACCAGGCAGGAGGTTTATCGTTCGATGTCTAGGATTTTTCGGTCAAATTTTTTGCGCGCCTGGAAGGACAAATGTTGAAGGAAGAGGTTTTATCACAACAGATCAAGCAACAGAAGGTCTGTCAAAAGCTATGGAAGTTGGCGTTCCTCCAATCAGCAAATTGATGAAGGGCATTTCAAAACGGCAAAGAAGGAAAATGAGAAGGAGTAGGAAAAAGAAAAAGTTGAGAAAGTTAAAGGGTGGAACTTTATTCACCGATTATATGCAAAGCCCTATGGGTAAAGGCATGTTTGGATTTCTAGCTGCTATGAACCTCGCATCTAAAAAAAAAAGATAATATAAGTAGTAAAAGTTATAAGTATTTTTGTATCACAAGTATCCAGTAAAATCTTATATTTTTGAACCTATCGAGATGAGAGGTAAAGGTAAACACAGTTTTAGAGCTCCCGGACGTCAACAAGGACAATTCGTTCAAGGTCAAGGACTTAGATCATTTCTTACAATTGGCAGAAAAACAAGACTAAATTATTGAGGACAAGGAAAACAGAAACGCCGTTGTCATCGTTACCATTGCTGTACAATGAAAGGAAAAAGACAATTGTTTTCAGATTGGGCCCTCAAATTGGATAGGCTATATAAACAAATATTTCCCAGTAAAAGTATTTTTGACGAGTAAAAAGATCGAAACGCGCACGCAAAGATCAAGACCAAGAAGGATAATTAACTGATAAAGTTCCAAATTCAGAAAACAGTAATGAATTTGATAATTTCAAGATGAACTCTATCAAAAAAAAACTTATCAAATCCCACCACCGAATTGTACTTCAATTAGGTATACATACTTGACCTACCTACCAATTTGCAACCGATTTGCAAAATTTTGGTCTCTAAAATTATTTCATAATCTTAAGAACAGGGTTATCTTTCCATGAGCCTGTTCATGTTGTTCTTATTCTTCAATATCTAATCAAACGTTGAACAATTCTTTGAGACACCCTGTACTACATTATTGAATGTTAAAAGTGCAAGGCTTGCGCTGTGAAACCCCTAATCTGCAAGGTTCCGAAAAGGTTCCAGTACCATTTCCTTATAGACTTTGATTTCACTGTGAAACCCTTATCATAAAATCAGGTTGCGAGGGTTCCAAGGGTTCCCAAGGAAACTTGCACATCTAGAATTCAATGCAAAAGAAGGGATTTGTATTTGTCCTGGAGGAGCTCGTGTGTTTCTGGCTTTTTCAAGTCAGCTTGCCAGTAATTGACAATTCTATCTGCCAGATTTTGAAGTACTGGGCCTCCAGCCGGAACAGTGGCACCTGGCAGTCTTTCTACTTTAACCCTGTTCAGGCTGACGGGACTTCTAAGTCCCACAGGGGGGGGTCCTCAACAAAATTTTGGATAAAGGTGTGCCGCCCACAGTTTCAAGATGTAGCCGTAGGCTAGACCAATTTTTGTGAGAACGATACCCTTGGCTAGACCACTTTCTCCATCAAAAGTGCCCTGAGTTGGCATTTTCTAGGCAAAACTTGCCAAATGTTCGCATTCTCTGGACCAAGGTTTTGAAAAGACCAAACTCGACTAAAATTGCCGAAAAGCATACCCTTGGCTAGACCAGAAGTCCGAAAAGGTTTACCCTTGCGGGTGGCACATCCCCTGGTACCTTTACTAGGGAAGAACCCCTCCCCCCCCCCCGTGCTAACTCCCACCGAGAAAGTTTTGAGCCAGAATGTTCATGTTACATGAAGTAGCTATGTCAAGTGCATTTTTAAATAGAGTTGTGTCCATCATTTCGTTTGGAAACTTCATCTGGCTTCCTGGAAGCGACATGGCAAGAGTCTTGGGTAAAATTTAGCTGTTTTCTATTGATTGCCATTCAAAAACCACTCATTTTCAAGCGGCTACTATAAAGACATCAGTAGGATAGGACAGGATGTTGAGGGGTTGACAGAGGGTAATGACCATGGGCGCGTCCGAATTTTGGGGTTTTGAGAATTTTAGGGGCCGTTATCTTATGTTGCCCATGGCAACGTGGCAGATAACACAAGAAAGAGTCAATCTTAAATATCATGAAACCCTGGAAAAACTATCTGTGATATAGAAAAGAGTTTTAAACAAAAGTTGTAGAGAAGAACTTTACCTATCAAATTGTCACGCAAAAAAAGTTAGCATTTGTAAACATGAAAACGCCCATAGCACTGGTTAGTTCGTTGTTTTAATCATTTTACAGGCTTTTAGAGATCACCGGCCCGACCCCCCGTCCCCGGCTCTGGCACCATGGCCCTCATCCCCCGGCCCCCATGTTTATAAGTATTTTTAAATTTTTTTAACTGTCTGCTTGTTCCCGAATTTAAACTGATCTACATAATCGCCATTTCATCCAAAAATTGTATTTCAAAAACTTAACCCTATTTGAACCGGGGGGGGGGGCGTTTTTCGCCCCCCCCCCCCTCCCGAACTTCTTTTAATAGCTCCTAAACGATGATAGACATAGCACTGAAACTTGCTGACTTTTCCTAAAATTTAACTGGCAATAAGAAAATAAGAATTTCAATGCCTATTGTTAGACCACGTGACCGCCAGATGCCCATATTTGGAGAGTGGTCACAAAGAAAATCGTGAAAACTGCTCTAGTTTCTTTATTTTGTGCTGAATCTCGTCAATATATGTACCATTCGATTTGTCTCGATGAGCACTTTCATTTGATATATAATTTATCTATATTTGCTGACGTCAGCAATTTATAATTCCTATGACGTCATACACATTTATGACGTCATATTTCTAATGATTTAGCAATTTTCATATGAAAAATCATGTAATAACTTGAAATATCGATAAAACCATTTGATTTCACCCAAATTATATGAAATTGATGATGTTTAAGCATTATTATCCAGGAAACAATTTTGCATTGAATCAAATTACTGTTATTTATTTAGTTTTAGAAACCACAAATATTCATACAAAACTGAATGAAATTTCAAAATAAGGCTATCAAGTAAGTATTTGGATAATTTTTAGCTGAATTTAGCCAGTTATTTAATGTAAATATACTGTTTTTTCCTGATAGCTCCATTTCGTCAAAACTTGCCCTATTTCTGGTTGCCTAGCAACCAATCACGCGATTAAAGATAATTTAAAGCTACTGTTGGATTCTCATTTGTTTAATCATAACACAGTGCAAGTTTCATTGTCATGGCTATTATGCTTCCAAAGATAATTAGGGGGCGAAAAACGCCCCCCCCCCCCGGTAGAAAATCACTTTTTTTTCACCCTGTTAAAATAGGGTTAAGGAACTCCTTTCAAGTAAAGTGAGAGAACTTTGAGGGGCCGAGCGGTCATCTGAGCCTCGCAAAACAAGTTGAGTATGATTTCCTAAGCAAGCCGCAAATGTGTACACACACTGATTTGCAATACGATCATGCGCCTTCACACCATACACTCATGCGCCTTCGCACTGAAAATCCTTAAGAGAATGACAAGGTGTCACATTTCTTTCCATACTGATACATTCTTTCATACATTATGGTATTTACTAAACAGTGCCTTGAATTGAATAGATTAATCGCAAACTATTCAACATTATCCTTCACTATCGACCCTTGGAGAGAGCAGTTTCAGAGTGGATGTCAGGACACTAAAATAAATAGAGGTTGCAGAAAAGTGTACATTGAAACGGAGTAGTACTCAGTACAAAACCAGATGAGAATACTCTTTGGTCTTGCCTTAAATCGGCGAGATCTCCCTCCTTGACCTTCGTTGATATTCCACAAATTTTTGAACCACGATGAAATGCATTACATATCGAAGTAACACATCTGATACATCGTACAACCTTTTTCATGGACTTCTTTTCGGAGTGGCTGGAAATAGGCTATAAGAAGCATGTGAATACAGGCTGTAACTGGCTTTTGATAAAATGGAAAAAGCTACTTCAATAAAGTTCTTTGAGTTTCCCCATTTCTTGCTAATGGTGACCTCGCCATCAACGAGTTTAGTTTCTTCGAAAGAGTTCCTTACAACCAGTTTATTCTGCCTCTTTTCAAAACAGAGGAAAACGGAATTTTCAGGGCAAAGGCGCATGAGTACATGGTGCAAAGGCGCATGATCGTATTGCGAATCACTGTGTGTACGCATTTGCGGTTTGTTTAGGAAATCATACTCAACTTGTTTTGCAAGGCTTAGATAACCGCTCGGCCCCTTGAAGTTCTCTCACTTTACTTGAAAGGAGTTTCCTAAGCTCTTGATAAACAATTTTTGGATGAAATGGCGATTATACAGATCAGTTGAAATTCAGGAACAGGCAGACAGTCACAAAATTTTTAAAACACCTTTAAAAATGGGGGCAGGGGACGAGGGCTATGGTGCCAGAGCCGGGGCCGGGGGGCTGGGGCCGGGGCCGGTGATATCTAATAGCCTAATTTACAGCACTTTTTCATGCTATATTTTGAGGAAAAACAAATTAAAACTTTAATGCAGTGTTAATCGACATTTCCACATTTTCAGAGAGATGATTCCAGTTGCAAAATTATTATGAATAAAAACTAGGCCATATCTAGAATGTTCCAAGACGAGCGTGACCGATCTGGTCTGATCTTCACTTCAGCTAAAAATACTAAGTTTTTACTGTATTTTTTCGCGATATTCTTGAAAGTAGTCTGGGCAGAGATGAATACGTTCATTAGTGTTGCTCTCTTCTGTGCACTTTATGCAAGTATGTTTGGGTTCTCACCGTTTTCCGTCAGAAGAACAGTTTCTGCAGGGCCCCTTGTGCTCCTCCAAAAATTTAGGCCAATGTCCATCAATGTTTCCCTTCTGCTGTTAAACAGTCACTGTTCTTCTCCTTTTCCGAGCACTCAAATTCTCTCTGCCGATCAGCTGCTTCGCAAGTTCCTTGCGGAAGTCTGCTCGGCTGGTGTAAAATGCAGGTCAAATTTTTGCAGGTCACTGCGGCAGGTCACCGCGAGGGCCAAGGGCTCATAGGCTGCATAAAGGAATTCTGTTGTGTATGAGATACTGAGAGTTGCTAGTGTGCTGACGTATTTCTTATTTGGTATGTATTTGTTAATTGCAGGATTCGCGAGAGATAAGACGGTGGCAAAATGATTTCTTTATTTCTCCGAAAGCTCATAAAACTGTGTAATAATTCCTCTGCCTTTGGTGTTAAAATGTGAATGCAATCCTAGCCCCGCTTTTGTCATTACACACACCTTGTTACACCGTGAGAGATGGTTATCAAATTCCTTTGTTTTTCACGTTACACAAAGTGACAATACCTTGACATGGAAGAAAGCCGCTCTAACCCCATGACAGTACTCTGCGCAGAAATCAAACGACTGAAAGCTTTAACCAGCTGGTGATGTAATTCTGATCGAAGAATTTAGGATTGGTGCTATAATTCTCAATACCTCAAACAACTTTAGCAACCACATTGATAATTCTGAATTCAAAAATAAGAAACCAATTAAGAAACTTTTAGTACTAAAATGGACAAAATTTCATCTTGGATTTAGAAACTTTTAGTACTATGGCCTGATCAGTTTCTTATAAAAAACGTGTATTTAAGAAAGATTTAAGGATTCTTGGGATTTCATGCAGATTCCAAGGAGAGCTCCAGGGATTTCCTGATTTTTCCCGGATTTCCAGTTAAATGTGTATGAGATTTTCGAAGTGTAATGCCCCTCGCATTTTGCCCGGACTTTGACCAAACAAACACATCTTTAATCGCTTCTAAACCAAAAATCAAAAGGGAATGGGATCAAGGGTATGCTTTTGGCAATTTTCTGAAAAGGTATTGTCTGAAAGATTATTAGGTAAATGACTTGGCTTAGTCATTGGGGCACATCTAGCCTTTTCACTTTACATGTCAACACACTAGCGGCTCTCAGTATCTCATACACAACAGAATTCCTTTATGCAGCCTATGAGCCCTTGGCCCTCGCAGTGACCTGTCGCAGTGACCTGCAAAAATTTGACCTGCATTTTACACTAGCCGAAGTCTGCTAGGGTTTTGGTAATCTTGTTGCCAGCAGAGGATATCCTGGTTGGGGGATTCTCCAACTGATTCGCGAATTACTTGAATTCTTTGTCGCCCACGTGGAAAGTAGGAAACTTTTATTTTTTTCTGAGGGGCACAAGCACAAAATCTCGCAAACCAAAATGACTCTATTGTTTTATGGTAATTTATGGAAGCACAAATAACATACCAGTTCTCTCTTAGTTTTTTTATCAATTAAAAGTTTGATTATTTTTTTTCGCGCAAACCATTTTTATCACGCACAAAATGTATGCTCCTATTCATCACGGAAACAACCCTTTGTTTTATAGTAATTATTGGTTCAAGGGCAAGGAAAGAAGGCATTTTCGAGCACCAGGCAGGAGGTTTATCGTTCGATGTCTAGGATTTTTCGGTCAAATTTTTTGCGCGCCTGGAAGGACAAATGTTGAAGGAAGAGGTTTTATCACAACAGATCAAGCAACAGAAGGTCTGTCAAAAGCTATGAAAGTTGGCGTTCCTCCAATCAGCAAATTGATGAAGGGCATTTCAAAACGGCAAAGAAGGAAAATGAGAAGGAGTAGGAAAAAGAAAAAGTTGAGAAAGTTAAAGGGTGGAACTTTATTCACCGATTATATGCAAAGCCCTATGGGTAAAGGCATGTTTGGATTTCTAGCTGCTATGAACCTCGCATCTAAAAAAAAAGATAATATAAGTAGTAAAAGTTATAAGTATTTTTGTATCACAAGTATCCAGTAAAATCTTATATTTTTGAACCTATCGAGATGAGAGGTAAAGGTAAACACAGTTTTAGAGCTCCCGGACGTCAACAAGGACAATTCGTTCAAGGTCAAGGACTTAGATCATTTCTTACAATTGGCAGAAAAACAAGACTAAATTATCGAGGACAAGGAAAACAGAAACGCCGTTGTCATCGTTACCATTGCTGTACAATGAAAGGAAAAAGACAATTGTTTTCAGATTGGGCCCTCAAATTGGATAGGCTATATAAACAAATATTTCCCAGTAAAAGTATTTTTGACGAGTAAAAAGATCGAAACGCGCACGCAAAGATCAAGACCAAGAAGGATAATTAACTGATAAAGTTCCAAATTCAGAAAACAGTAATGAATTTGATAATTTCAAGATGAACTCTATCAAAAAAAACTTATCAAATCCCACCACCGAATTGTACTTCAATTAGGTATACATACTTGACCTACCTACCAATTTGCAACCGATTTGCAAAATTTTGGTCTCTAAAATTATTTCATAATCTTAAGAACAGGGTTATCTTTCCATGAGCCTGTTCATGTTGTTCTTATTCTTCAATATCTAATCAAACGTTGAACAATTTTTTGAGACACCCTGTACTACATTATTGAATGTTAAAAGTGCAAGGCTTGCGCTGTGAAACCCCTAATCTGCAAGGTTCCGAAAAGGTTCCAGTACCATTTCCTTATAGACTTTGATTTCACTGTGAAACCCTTATCATAAAATCAGGTTGCGAGGGTTCCAAGGGTTCCCAAGGAAACTTGCACATCTAGGATTCAATACAAAAGAAGGGATTTGTATTTGTCCTGGAGGAGCTCGTGTGTTTCTGGCTTTTTCAAGTCAGCTTGCCAGTAATTGACAATTCTATCTGCCAGATTTTGAAGTACTGGGCCTCCAGCCGGAACAGTGGCACCTGGCAGTCTTTCTACTTTAACCCTGTTCAGGCTGACGGGACTTCTAAGTCCCACAGGGGGGGGTCCTCAACAAAATTTTGGATAAAGGTGTGCCGCCCACAGTTTCAAGATGTAGCCGTAGGCTAGACCAATTTTTGTGAGAACGATACCCTTGGCTAGACCACTTTCTCCATCAAAAGTGCCCTGAGTTGGCATTTTCTAGGCAAAACTTGCCAAATGTTCGCATTCTCTGGACCAAGGTTTTGAAAAGACCAAACTCGACTAAAATTGCCGAAAAGCATACCCTTGGCTAGACCAGAAGTCCGAAAAGGTTTACCCTTGCGGGTGGCACATCCCCTGGTACCTTTACTAGGGAAGAACCCCTCCCCCCCCCCCCCGTGCTAACTCCCACCGAGAAAGTTTTGAGCCAGAATGTTCATGTTACATGAAGTAGCTATGTCAAATGCATTTTTAAATAGAGTTGTGTCCATCATTTCGTTTGGAAACTTCATCTGGCTTCCTGGAAGCGACATGGCAAGAGTCTTTGAGATTTTCAAAGAGCAATTTGGCAATTTTCGATTGGGAAAAAAGTTTTGGGGTGAGTGAAAAGCTGAAAAACCTTATTTCTCTACAAGTACATATATTACAGTTGGGAAGTAGGTGATTTTCTTGCAGCTCTTTCAATGTACTTTCGTACAGCAGTTGATAGATGCATCCTCCGAGGGTGAAGCCCCCAAGAAAATTTTGATAACATGCCCTCTGCTTTTGTTAACAATGCCTCTTGTAACCCCGCGCTTGCCAGCATTGATTTTGAATGTCTGAAAATTTGAAAATTGTAAATTATCATCGCCAGGAAAACTTTTTGGTAGACATCATCTACTTTTGCTCAGAAGACTTCTTTCAATCAGAATTTTTATCTCTTGTTCGCCAGTTCCAGATTTGAGCGATTGACACTCAAAATTTTGCTGAAATCTGAGCACTTATCACAATACAATTTTACTTGAGCTCAAAATGAAAACTTTGAAAAATTCCTGATAGTTCATCCCTGATAGCATCCCAAGAAAAATTTTTAAGCACATTAAGCTTTACTTTGGCTTAGAACGACTCTCAAGATCGTGTTCCAACATCACTCCGAAATATTGCTAACCTACTTGATCTATACCAGACCCACTGCCTTCCTCGGTTGTTTTTAAAAGGAATGCAAGTCCACAGAAACTTTAAAATGGTTTTTAAGCTTTTTTATGTAAAGCTCTTCTCTTATAAAAAGTTTTCCAATTCTTGACTGTAACCCCATTGCGGTTTCCTCAATGCCACAAAATTTCTGACTTTAAGAAAAATTTTCGAGTCTCGTGGAATTGAGGGGCAGTGCCCCCTAAACCCTCCATAAGTTCTGCCATGACTGAAAGGGCTTGTGAAAACTTATCTAAATTGTTGGGAATACATGGTACCCCCCTATTGTTTCCTCGCTTTGTTTTAGGGTCAACTTGACAGCCAATCAGCACAGGAACTATGAACCCATGCGTTGTAGATGTAACATGATCATTGAAGTATCTGCAGCCGTTTCAAAGATCGTTGCAGTGACAGTGAGCAGTAAGGGAAGATTCGCAGCCTAATTTACGGGAAACTTTACTTATGTTTTATCAATTCTTGACTGCAGCGGTGTTTGTGTGCCTGCAAGATTTCATGACCGATCATCCTGGAAGCTTGGTACAGAAGTAAATGTCAAGTGGTTGATCTCGCGAAGTTGGCCTAAGCAAAACATCAGCGCTGTGAGCATTGCTGTCGAAAGCCCAGTTGTCATATCTGGATTTGCTGTATTGACACAATTTCACAAACCAATGCGATTGGACACAAAAGCTCAAACTAAGCTGGGTAGGACTATACCATTTACTTATCACATAAATTCATTCTTTGCCAAGCTTCCATGAAACGATATCGTTAGGGGTTTTGGCTGGTTCTGGATGGTTCCGGTGTTTAGCACAACCGAAAAGATAGATTGTATATGTAAGTCTAAGTACTGGAATAATGGCCTAATGTGTTGTTGCAGATCTTCACACAGGTAGAAAAGCTACAGCATTTACATACACATCCATTACAAGAAATTTACTGTCTTTGGCAAAATAACTACCAGAAAGTATTGTATGGGGTTTCAAGCTCAGCACAGTTCATGAGTCATTTCCTCCACAGTACTGCTGGCTGAATGCATCTGGTGTTTATTATACACATAGCTATGTATTTTTGTATAGGGATACAGTTGCCCTATCATAGAATCCAGGGTCCTGTAATATCATTTGCCATTCATTTAGAAGACCTCAAAATGATTATTTGGCATTCATTTTTAGTGAGTGCCTGACGAGTGGGTCATGCATCCTCTAACATCCATACATTTTAATGATTTTCAGCGAATTTGCTGGATTACGAGAAACTGCCACGAAACTGGGCCTTGGTGATTTGCATGATATTCAGCTCATCAGGTTGGTTGTACTTCTGTGTTTTATGAAATAATATTATCAAACTCAAAAATGATTACTCAAAAATGATTCTTTTTGGAAAAACTCATTTTATTTGTTATTATTTAGAAATTTTAAATCTAAGTAATATTTCTCTATCTTATTTGTTATGCTGTGCACATTCTTATTGATTTGTGTCCTTGGTTATAGAGAAACCAAAAGCAATGGTTGTGTTGAATGAATTGCTATATAAAACTGACAGGCAGCTTGGCTTAGAACTACCAGCGATTGCAAGATGGCCAGACAAGCTTCAAGGTGAGGGAGCATTAGGACTTTATTATGTTTACGATGCTTGTAACTCCATCTGGAAAGTTAAGCTTAGCACACCTGAGCAAATTTGAGCTGAGTATACCCAGAATACCTGAAATTCCTGATCAGACCTATCCTCAATGTGCAAATAGCCTTACCTACATATTCTGTAATTCCCCTCCCAGATATTGACAACCGCCACCCCCCCCCACCAGCGTGGCTTGTTCATGCCACTCCTCCACACCCACCTTATCCCATTAACTTTGTTGCTTAAAACTTGCAACTATTTCCCGTTTCCTTTGCAGTTACTGACATACTAACCAAAACTGTACGTAATGCCAATAAGGGGAATTTTTGAAATAAATCCGGTTAATGACGAGACCATTGTGCCATCTTAAGTGGTTGTCAGGCCCTTGGCCCACCTCATTGCCACCTTAAGTAGTTTCCAGCCCCCTAATCCACCTCGTTGCTTGAAGCTAGCTGGCCTAAAGTTGTTCTTCCTCTCTCTCTCGTATTCCTCCTCGTTTATCCTTGTAAATCATCGTGATCATTGCATGTTTTGTAATTGGAAGTGGCAAGATGTTATTGAAATTGAACAAGAACGCAAACTCGGCTGAAGATGATAATCAGAGCCTTCAGAGGATTGTGGATCGCCAACGTGATGCCAAATGCACCCTCACGGTGTGGCGAGAGATCAGCAAGAAAGATCTCATTGCAGCATGCACTCGTTACAACCTGGACACATCTGGCACAAAGAAAGTAATACTTTTTTTTTTTTTTTTTTTTTTATATATCAATTTATCAAAAACTACAAAACTACAAGAATATAACTACTACATCTACAAACAGGGACTACTTATACAAGGAAACTACAAGACTTACATGAAACGAAGCTGCATGGGGTGTGGACTAGCACATCTCCCCTGCAGCCAACATTTAGACATAGAACATAACAAGGACTACACAAATCACTAACAAGGAAAATCAAAATGAAAACAAGAAAATGGGTGAGAGGGAGGGAAGGGAGAGAGAGAGACAGGGAGGGAGGGAGGGAGGAAAGAGGGATACAGCTCAGTTCATACGACCAGTTTCTAAAATGTATTCTAAGGTTGCCGAAATGATGCGTCTATTTAGGGTGCAATTAAGCCTAGAGTCGCCATATAACAAGATATGTAAAAGTGCACACTGAGATAAATCGTTAACATTGACTCCTATTTCGGACAAAACATCAGATACCTTTCGAAGGAGGAGTGTTCTCTGCTGATTGAAATCTTGGCAAAACAGCATGTAATGTTCAGTATTTTCCACCCCATCATTTAATAAGCACATAGGATCAGACGTATCGCAAAAGCTGTGCCGAAACTTATGCTCTCTCAAAACGCTTAATCCTACCCTTAACTGAGTGAGAAATCTAAGACCATTGGGGTCATAAACTCCATAAGTTTCATATTTATTGGGTCTTATCAGTTTAAACTTAATATACTAAAGTCTGGACTTAAATGTTGCCAATGAGGGAGCATTCCGTATCTCTGGATCAAGATGATTCCATTCTTCGATGCAAAAAGGAAAAAAACTATTCTTGAAGGTTTCGGTTCTGTGTCTCATGGATGGAATGCAGTCACTGTGTCGCAGCCCGTACCGATGAAATGTTGCATCTGGGATTATTGCTTTCAAGTAAGAAGGGGTTAAACCATTAATTATTTTATAGAATAATGTCAACCTACGGTACCATCTTCTGTCTGCAAGTGTTTCCCAACCCAGCTCATGGTATATCTTATCTCTCGATGTACCCTTCCACGCGCCTGTGATAGCTAACGCAGCAGAATACTGCACAGATTCTAACCTGCTCATAAGATAGTGCACAGCAGTGTTCCCACTAAAAGGATCTTCATGATTGGGGATGTGGTAGATGCCATCACAATAATCAAAGTGTGGCCGAACATGCAGCTTGTAAATCTGGTCCAGGGAATGCCTTGGTAGATACCTTGATAAGTATTTAATCATACCTACTCCTTTATTCGCTTTTGCAATAATTTCCCTTATGTGCGAAGAGAAACTCATTTTCTTGTCCATCAAAAGGCCTAAATGCTTATGCTCATCAACAATTGTGACGGGAGTATTTTGAAAATAAATCAGGGGATGATTTTGGGCTACTCTTTTCTTGGAAAAAACTAACTGTGCAGCTTGTTTTGTTGGGTCCGGATTAAAGGTCATCTTCCATTGATAAGCCCAATTCTTGATAAGATTTAAATCATGATTGATATTTTCAGCTGAAGATTGGGGATCAAAGACTGTTGAGAAAAGAGATGTATCATCCGCGAATATTCGGACACTAGAACGCAAGCCATCTGGTAAATCATTGATATATATGAGAAAGAGCAGTGGTCCTAATATTGAGCCTTGTGGGACGCCAGCGGTAATTTTTTTCCAATCAGAACTTTTCCCATTTATAACAGTCCTCTGATGACGATCACTGAGAAAACTTTTAATAATTCCAAGTAGATTACCATCAGCACCAATCCGACGAAGTTTGAATGTAAGGCCATCGTGCCATACCCGATCAAATGCTTTAGATATGTCTAAGAAGACTGATCTTACATCTAGCACAGGGTTACAATCAAAAGACTTAAAAATATCATGGGTTATGACTAATAACTGATTTACTGTTGAGTCCCCAGGTCGGAAGCCGGCCTGCTTACTGGAGAGAAGACCATAAGTTTCAAGATGACTATATACACTGGAATAGATCAGTTTCTCGAATATTTTACCAAAAATCGGCAAAAGGGAAATTGGACGATAGTTCTTTATTACCTGTTTAGACGCCTTTTTATGCACCGGTACAATGTTCGCATATTTCCATATTTTTGGGAAAGTCTTGTTTTTTAGGCAATTTTCATAAATCAAGCTCAAGGGAAAGAGTAAAGGGCATCACTTATACGAATCATTCTAACAGAAATTTCATCCCAGCCGTGAGCCTTATTTGGATCCAGTGCACGAATTATCTTGAGAATTTCTTCGTTAGTTATTGCAACATCACAAATACTATGCTCAAATACCTCGTTACAAGGAGGTAAAGTACTGCTTGTTTCGATCTCGGAACACTGTTTTACAAAGAAATCGTTGAAGAGAGCGGCCTTTTCGGTGCAGTTGGAGACAAACATATCATTAACTATAAGAGGTGGTATAACAGGAAATTTATTCTTATTCAATAAGTTATTTATCATTGACCAATATTTCTTGGGACCTATCGTAGGATTACAAAGACTTTCACCCAAACGAGAAAAATAAGCCACTTTGGCCCCATCAATTAATCTCCCAACCTGTTCCCTTGACTTTTGTACTGCATCTTTTTGGTCATCCCTACGTCCATTCCGAACAAATTTAGCATATGATCTCTTATTCTTGAGAAGCGCATTTTTAACTTCGCGGTTCATCCATGGAGGCTCGCGAGGACGCACTTTTAGTTCCTTATTAGGGATATAATTAGAGAAGATGTTTAATAATGTTTCAGTGAAGAACTCAGCTTGGGTGTCGGGATCTAAGTTTCCTAAGTGCCTTTCCCAGTCGAATGTTTCAATACATTGTTGGATTGCGTGTCCATTTGCTGCTGCATAATCCCAGATTTTCCTGGTAAAATTAGGAATCGGTGGACATTTAACGTTAAGTTCACCGTATACTATGTGATGATGGCACAACGGATCGAGGGATGGATGAACTCCAGTTTCAGTGAATAAGTTTGGTTGATCGGTCAAAATTAGATCAATGCAAGAACTGCTACTTCCTATTTCATGAGTAGGCTCGGAGATTAATTGATGCAGGCCCATGCCAGATACGACAGGCTCAAATGATCTTCCTTCGTCATTAGTCGAGTCATCAGGCCACCACAATGTTGACCTGCAATTAAAATCACCACTGATTATGATACAGTAGGGATCCTCGTCCTGTAACTTCATGACCATTGCTTCAAAATGTTCTAAGAAATTTTGGAATTCATTTCTGAAAGTAATGCCAATTCCAGGGTATCTGGGACCAGTGATAGCTAAGGCGGCAGAAATTTTTGAAAGTAATACTCACCCCCCCCCCACATCCATCAACATTCACCTCTGCGATGTAGCACAACTTAGCCAATCATGTTTCAGTTGACCTTATTCAAATTTTTGTACATTTGTGATAACGTTAGTTTAGCTCTGTGGAAGCCTCCTATGCTGAGGCGAAATATCAGCTCTCATATAATCAATATTTAATCCAAATCATAGTTGTCATTTCTTACGCGTTGTATTGTGGTGTTCCTGTCTTCAAATATAATGGCACATCGCCTTTACTGCCATTTTAAGCCAGCTGGATCTTCTTCAACCGTAAGCCCTGATGAAGGAGGGTCGTCTGAAAAGTCTTCCTGTGAAGAAGCCTTCACAATAACAACCGCTGAGAAGCATCAATCACAATCGATAGTGCAAGTCAGCTTAGAAGAACTTGGTGCACTGGTCAAAGATGCTTTGTCGTCAGCCATGGCATCCCAAGAGCAAGAGAGACGTCTCATTGAGCCAGCCATACCATCCCTGTCACCTTCCTCGTACTCATTGACGCAGACTGCACGTCATCATCAGAGAAATCAGGAGCAAGATGCCGCCTTAGCTATCACTGGTCCCAGATACCCTGGAATTGGCCATGCTGCAGCATCATTTATGGCTCATGGGGAGGAGGCAGACACTGCTGGGCAGGAAACAGGTATGGGAATCAGTTCCACACTCCCAGCCAACTTACCCCCACTGTCTGTCAAAATACATATATATCGATAAAAGCAAGGGAATGCATTGATTTCAATTCTTTGCTGCCCCAATGGCTTTATGATCTTGCTTCCACGAACCAGCTTGTTGATTTTCAACTTGTTCTTGGCCAGAATGGTCAAGGAACATTTTCTCTTGCTCCCAAAAAGCGTCCATCCCAAAGGATCACAAACTTTCATACTTGGCTGGAGGCGTGGAACATTTTTGCTCGAGTCACTTTGCATTATCATCCGCATTTGGCTGCTGATATCCTAGCCTACCAAGAGCATATTTGCCAAATTAGCAGAAGTTACCCCTTCACCGCATGACAACGCTATGAAACGGCGTTCAGATTAAATTTGGCCCTGAATAAAAGTTTGTCCTGGGCCAGGACCGACTCTTATTCTTTTGACAAGTTTCTTAGAGGTCATAGGGCCCAACAACAACCAGGGCTGTGTTACGAGTGTCAGCAGCCATAGGCCGTGGGCTGTAGTTTGTGAAACCCTTCGAAACAGATTTCCGTTGTCCAAGTTCGGGAACTAGCCAGTTTCTTCAGCTTTCCATCCATGAACATATGCTTGATAAGAATCCAGGTGGCCCCAAGCTGAAAACTTGCTCAACAGCATGAAATTGACAGCTAAAGTTTCTTCCTCAACCGCTGTAACTTAGGCCAATGGCGCCATTTTACAGGACCTTCTTTGCTTGTTTTAATTTTACGGACCAGCGAACAATGAATATTCCAGACTGTGTTCTGTAGTCTGACAATTATCGCAGCGGCCTAGCAACGATCATGTCCCGTAGCAATGCGTTTGTTGTTACAAAAATGGCGCACGAAGACGAAGGTGAATCGGCGAGTGATCCTTTAAACATCAAGATTATTTATTACTTAAGATTACTTAAGTGAAATAACAAAACAAAGGATCGAAAAGTTTCTTAGTTGCAGGAGAAGATGGGCGGATATTAAAGGAAAGGAAGGCGATGTTGCACGAAAATCGTACAAACTCTTTGAAGATAAATTGCTTGCAGATTACTTGAGTAGCCATGCAGAATTTCAACTTCGTTGGCCATATCACAAGGCCTGCTATAAAAAGTTTTGTGATGTTGAAAAGATAAGGAGAGCAGAGGAGAAGAAAGCGAAAGATGGGGTTTTCAATGTATCGAAGGTGATGCAAGTGAGGGCAGAGCTGCAGCCCTTAGTGTCGATCAAGCCCAGGAATACGTTCCTGAGAAAAAAGATGACAAGACTGTCGATCATGCGGAAAAATGGGAGCAGAGCTGATACTATGTCGAAAAGAAACCGATAACTTCTTCCCACCTGGAATGGCAAATACAAAATCCTAGACCCAAAGGTCATTCCTACTCCCTTCTTAAACCTGTTCACGGATGCATCAGGAGAGCCGGGCTTTGGAATCCATAATGGGGGCAACTGGATTTCTCAATCGTGGCCCGCTGAGTTTAAGCATTATTCAATCCAGTGGAAAGAGTTGTTCTCTATTTATGTCACCTGTCTGGTTTGGGGACAGTCTTTCAGAGGAAGGAAGCTTCTATTTAACTGCGACAATCAGGCAGTGGTTGACATCTGGTCGGCTAAAACTAGCAAATGCAGTAGTATTATGTCTTTGCTTCGTAAAATTTCCTTTTTATCCTCAAAGTATGAGTTTTCATCAGATGTAAATCATATTTTAGGTACTGACAATAGTATAGCAGACGCTTTATCTCGTTCACAGATGACACATTTCGTCCTGCTGGCACCACAGGCAGATCATGTATCAACGCCCCTGCCTCAGCACGTATGGAACGTTTAAGTGCCCAGGCTGATTACTACGTAGCAAAGTCATTATCATCTGGTTCGCAAAAAAACGTATCTTAATGGCCAACAGCAATGTTTAATGTTTTGTTCATAGTTCAAGCTGACCCCGTACCCTCCAACTGAACTGTCATTGCGATACTTTGCAACGTTCCTTGCTGAATCACTTAGCTTTGCTACGATTCAAACATACCTAGCTGCTGTTCATCATAAATCAATTGAGCTGGGTTTTGCTCCCTGCTGGACTCCAATGCCCTTGTTAACGCTGGTGCTGAAAGGTATAAAACGATGGAAAAGTGACACAGCCAGGCCAGCTAGGCTGCCTATTACCATTGGGATTTTACGTTCCTTGAAAACAGCCCTCTCCCCATCCGAATTTAAGAACATTGACAAGCTTATGTTGTTGGCAGCCTTCACGACAGCCTTCTTTTGTTTTCTAAGATCCTCGTAATTTTGTGCTGCCAGTCAAAAAGAATTTTCCCCTCAACGTACCCTGCTGTCCTGTGTCTGTCGTACACAAAAAGCATCCAGAACGTAAAGGAGACCTTGCCTTGCATATGAACCATGCTGTGAAAACAGCAGAAAACTCTTATTTCATGCGAGACAAGCGAGCCAAGTCCGCAAGAACAGCCTTGTAGCCTTCCATATAGGAGAAACACCATATGTTGCTTTTCCAAACATGCTGATTACGACTATGAGCTTGGTTTGTGAAAATTATGTCATCAAATTGGTCAAAATGGCACAAAAAGTGGCACAAATGACCAAAAATTGATGTCATATGGAATGGTCTCAAAATCGATACAGAGCCTATTTCAAACATGCTGATTACGAATATGAGCTTGGTTTTTGAAAATTTTGTCACCAAATTGGTCAAAATGGCACAAAAAGTGGCACAAATGACCAAAAATTGATGTTATGTGGAATTGTCTCAAAATCGGTGCAGTGCCAATTTCAAACATCCTGATCATGGATCTGGACATAATTTTTGAAAATACTGTCACGAAAGTGGTCCAAACAGCAGAAAAAGTGGAACAAATGACCAAAAGCTGGAATTTCTTAGAATTGTCTCAAAATCGGTACAGAGCCTATTTCGAACATGCTAATTACGAATATGAGCATGGTTTTTAAAAATTTTGTCTCCAAATTGGTCCAAATGTCACAAAAAGTGCAACAAATTACCAAAAATTTATGTTACATAGAATTGTCTCAAATTTGGCACAGAGCCTATTTCAAACATGCTGATTACGAGTATGGACATGATTTTTGAAAATACTGTCACCAAATTGGTCCAAATGGTACATAAAGTGGCACAAATGACCAAAAATTGATCTTGCATAGAATTGCCTCAAAATTGATATAGAGACTATTTCAAATATGCTGATTACGAATATGGGCATGAATTTTGAAAAAAATGTCACCAAAGGGATCCAAATGGCACATAAAGTAGCAGTAATGACCAAAGAATCAAACTACAAAGAATTGTCTCAAAATTGGTACATGACCTAATTCCACATGCTAGTTACGAATATAGAAGTGAATTCTGTAGATAATTGAATATGAATGAAAATTTTGTCAAATGTAATACAAAAGTGGTCCCAATGGAAGACAAAATGGTGTGAATGTGCAAAAATTGTGAAACAAGAAATCATTTTATTTTGGGGTAAATTTTGGAGTAATCCATGCAATTTCTGTTGAAAATTTTCTTGTGATCATTCGTGTATCAAAGAAGTGAGAAGATGAATACGAATCAGAATTTATCGAAAAAGATAAGTGCGTGAACGCACTGGGTTCAACTGCAAAGATAAAGTTTAGTCCAAGAAAGTGGTGAGAATGTTGCCATTTAGTTAAGGATCTTGAAACAGCACCTCCACTGTCTCCGACAACAGTCGATTGCGCTAAAGGTGGTATCAAGGAATTTCTTAGGGCAATCCCTTGCTTCCGAAAGACTTTCCAAAGAGCTGACCCGAGTGGCTGATTTAGCATGAAATGTAGAGGTTCACATAAGAGTTAACCTTCGTTCTCAACTTTTGGATAACTTTCATTGAAAGTTTCTACTTTGTTTTATTTAACCTCCCAGCTTCCAATACATTCATTTACTTAGAAAAACAAACATCATCCCGTCCTGAAAAACTCCATTGGTGCTTAGCTGCTTCGGTGATCGCAGGACTTAGTGCTAAAACAGCAACTTCACCTTCACAAACTTCATCAGTTTCTGAGAAGCCTGCACACGGATTTGCAATACCATCTGAGTGCTACCATATCGCTCAGTGGTGCGATCTACCCAGCCATTTCCTCCCTTGTAAAGTTGTACTGCTTTTGAGACACGGATGATTGCTTACTTCACTTCTGCTTCGAAGAGTTCTCGTGGGTCCATTCTCATTTATTTGGAAGAAGATTAAACATAATTATCAAATAAAAATACAGCATTGTTTTCATCATTCCAGTTGAAATGTTTGCATGTTTTAACTCCCAAAGAGACTAGAAACATTCATTTGAAAGGATTTTGTTTGGGCAAGAAATTCTTTACGGGAAGTGGCAACTGAGCACAATAGGGTCTCACTAATTCTGCACATGTCGCAAAAGATGGTAACTGTCAGAATAACGCGCTAAGAGCTATGTTTATTTGACATTGAAATTACCTCAACATCAGTTTGAACTGTTTGAACTTCACGACTTCATCTCTGGTTGAGTTTCATGATTTCAAACCAACCTTTGCGCTAAGCCCAGAAATATGGTAACATATTTAGGTTCAGGCACCATAGCACCATTTCATTGCTAAAACTTTCACAATCTTTGCCCTTTTAATCTTCTTCCATCAAGACACGAGAGATTAAGGTGCGCTGGTTTTGGGCAAGCTCATTGGCGGCATCTGTACACATGTTTACGACCTTTTCTCAATTCATTTATGCTACTGGTGTCCTAAACGATGTATGAGCACTTGCCAAATGTAAGATGAAAAATCATATACCAATTTCAGTTATTGACAAATTATCTTGTGGCAGAGAGGCTCAATTAGAGCTACAAATCCACCAAGATAATTCATGCAGTTCTGGGATTATGGACCATTCTTGTACATGCAGAAACAGGGCAAGAAAGCTTGATACTAATTGAGACAATGACAGGAGCACGATTATTTCCAAAAAAAGAAGACACAAAGAAAGTCAGTTGCATCTTGTTAGTACATGAATTGCTTTTAAACTTCATTTTTGTCAATCAAAAGGTGAAAGCTGAGCAAGATTTCATTGCAATTCTATGGGGGTATATCTATGACAAAATTGAATAATGCAGAAAGACTAATCCAAACGTCCAATTCAGCCAATTTTCAAAACTCATTTTGTCAAATTGTCATACATCATTCACTTATTTCTTCCTGATCAACTGTTTTCGGTTTATTACTGCCTAGTTTGATTTGCTTTGTGCAGTTTTTTGTTTATGATTCAATTTTTTATTCAATCATTCACCAAGGCAACTTGTTGTATTGCGTTTTTTATCTATAATTCAGTTCACAATTAGTCATGCGTGTTGAGAATCAGTCGAGTACAGATTTTGGTTTATAATTCAATTCAATATCAGTCGAGAACAGATTTTGGTTTATAATTCAATTCAATATCAGTCGAGCACAGATTTTGGTCTATAATTCAATTCAATATCAGTCGAGCACAGATTTTGGTCTATAATTCAATTCAGTACATCGCCCAGTGTCAGCAAATTTGATCTATATTTAAATTCAACTCAGTGCATAATAACAATCCATTTCCTTCCGGATACTGATAAAACACACGTGGTACCATAAAGGTACGGTCATCATAGGGTAATCTTACCCCCGTTTCAGACAGTTTCCCGCCTTCGGCATGCTTGTTTCGTGAAAGAGCGCCAATTAAGCATACACGCAAATTGATCATGGGCGATCAACGAAGGCAAGCGCTGTCCGCTCTTTTGGAGGAAGCAATAAGAATAGTGGGCGTGGGCCCATCCACACAAACGACAGCAAACAGTGACATCATCAGGTACGAACGGTTTGTTAACTTCTGTTAGTAGCTGCCGGGACAGGGTAGTGTTCTATTCTGCGGCGCACCACGAGTAGCCTGTGAGGAATGGAGGGAGTATACCTTTGTAACCCTTTTATGTCCCTAAAAATCCTATTGGAAGAGTTAATCATCATCAAGGGCTGCCAATTGGAGGTCCAGGAACAAAGCTGGAAAGTGAGGCCTCTCGAGCGAAGGTAGGCCTAGAAAATTTTTCGACCACCTCCTTTAGATTAGCTTGGAATGCATTTAAAATATTTCCTGCATTCAAAATTTTTAAATCTTACCCATGGACCTTGGAGACCCTGGAGCAATCTCCCTCTACCCCCTTGGTGGCCCTGGATTCACCGCTCGCATGGATTCACTGCTCGCATGGAGGCAAGGAGCTCACGTCTATCCACATTTTGTTACCATTCAAACTAAATATTCTCTATGTCAAACATTTCATTACAGTTCAGTATTCTAAGTTTATACCCGTAAACACCAAAAACCTCAATTTAGACCTCAATAAACCCCAAGGAGCAATAAACCTGCAGCAAAGAAGTGCACCGTCAATCAATAAAAGTAAAATATGTTGGATTTTCTTTATCAAAATGAATAGTACCTTACGAGAGACGTATCATTTTCTAAATATCCCCTTCAATTTCGGCAAAAACCTTTCTCTTTTCAAGAAAAATCCACAAGTCGCTCTCTTACGGTACATTTTTCCCAGCGTTGGAGTTTCTTAACTTTATGGTGATCTGTTTCTCATAACAAGTTTCTTGTAACAAGAAAATACGGTTACTTGTTCATTTCACACCGCAAAAAATTTTAGAAATTTCCGTTGGAACGGACGGCCCTTGCGGCAATGTTAACGTTACCTCGTGGGGTTCGGCCATGTACCCATGCTAATTCCACGCTTTGTTCAATGCGTTACTGGCTTGTTCCGTGTTTTAGAAATGTCGAAGATAGAAAACGGCTTCAACTGAATACATTGATATCGAAACCTGTTCATCACTGTATTTTGACTCAAACGAGGAGCTGGAAATATCGCAAGTTTAGAACTTTGCTTAATCAAATAACAATGGATTATATGAAAAGCAAAAAGTGTGACATGAAAAGGGGAAAGATGTGCAGTTGAAAAAATTAGGCTAGATATTTTCAACGCCTTGGAACTAACAGCTAAACCAAATTTGACAAGCATTTACAAGATCTCCAGAGAACCAGATGGTTCCAAAAAATGGAGTTTTTTCAAAAATCTCAAATTTCTTGCATGGGGTAATCATCCTTCTCCTTTACTAATGATTCATTCAAAAGATTGTCAAAGCGAGACAACCTGACTTCAGATAAAACTTTTGCATGATGAACAGAAGCACTGAAGATTGACATGCTCCAAAATGGTTACAACATGCTCATCTGTTATGTTGGCTTTTTCAGAAATAATCTCAAGCATCATCATTATCATCATGTGCCTGTAGGCGTTGAAAACATGACTCTCCACTTTTCCAATGTCCTCAGTCGCTCTGATGACTGCGTTTGTTTACAATCCCGAGCTTCTTTGTAAGGTCATCCAGCATCTTTGTGCGCTGTTGTCGTGTCCTCGGCTCCTCTTTCCATTGATATTTTCCGTTGTTGTAAATGTTCTAGTCCTTTTGGTCTCATGATATGTCTGAAGAGTGCTCCCTGTCCCTTTCTAATGTCATTGAGGAGTGTTCTTTTTATATTTGCCTCTTTAAAACAGCTTTGTAAGCTTGTGATCAAAGTTCATTTAGACCTTCAAACGTTATGGTCTGCTTCGAATTGGCATATTCTAAATAGCTCCTACGTTCTGTAGACTACATTGTGTGACACTGGACTGTCCTCTTGAGTAGATTTTTGAAAGTTAGGCTTGTATCTGTGATTAGCATATCTGAAGTAGTTTCTGCACCAATTTTGAAACGATTTGGCATTATTTTGAGTTTTTGTCCTTTGTTCAAATTTGTGTGCTATTTGTATCACTTTTTGGTTACAGTTTTTCAAACTCTGTCATGGTAGCAATAAGCATGTGAGATAACGCTTTTGTTCCACTACTGAATCAATGTGACGTAATATCCATTTTTGTGGACATTTGTGCCACTTTGTGTTCTATTTGGACCACTTGTGTGACATTTTTCTTCAAAATTGTCGTTCATATTTGTAATGACCACATCTGATGAAGTCCCATTACCAATTTGATGGAATTTCATAGTTTCATTCTTGGTAATTTGTTCCATTTTGTGTGCCACTTGGATCACTTTTTTGAAAATACTTACAAAATTCATGTTCAAAACTCAGCATGATTGAAATAGGCTCCGTACCAATTTTGAGACCATTCTATGAAATTCGAATTTTTGGTTATCTGTGCCACTTTTCGTGCTGTTTGGACCACTTTGGTGACAGTATTTTCAAAAATCAAGTCCATATCCATAATCAGCATGTTTGATATTGGCACTGCACCGCTTCTGAGACAATTCTATGTAACATCATTTTTTGGTCATTTGTGCCACCTTATGTACCATTTGGACCAATTTGGTGACGGTCTTTTCAAAAGTTGTGTCCATATTCGTAATCAGCATGTTTGAAATAGGCTCTGTGCCAAATTTGAGACAATTCTATGTAACATAAATTTTTGGTCATTCGTGCCACTTTTTGTGCCATTTGGACCAATTTGGAGACAGAATTTTTAAAAACCATGCTCATGTTCGTAATCAGCATGTTCGAAATAGGCTCTGTACCGATTTTGAGACAATTCTAAGAAATTGCGATTTTTCACAAAATTTTGTTGATGGGTCCACAAGTGGACCACAAAGACGGAAAGGGTTAAGCAAGCTCCTGCTAGTAATCAAGAATACTTGGTTGTCCAAAATTACCCCATGTCAACTTTGGTATTACTTATTTGTTAAAAAGACTGGTGGATATATGAATCTACAATTTCATGGTGCAAATTCAAATTTTCCTCACAACCGTTAACACAGTTTTCATTACAAATAAACATCATCAAACAGTTGACAGTATTCCAACATGAGGTTTCACTTGCAAGACACAATTTTTTGTGAAGTACCTACTGTACTGTGTCTGTCACACCACGATTGGTGAGTTGAGGCAAGGTCGGGAGTAAGTGCTTACAAAAAAGTCTCATTCTTACCAAATAAAGGTTTTCAACTTTAGTCTTTTTAAGTCTATGGTGAAGTTGGCGAAGATGGAGAGAAAGGTCTAACTATCATAAAAGAAGAACTTAACATTGCTATGCACCCTAGGCCTGAGTGAGATCGGCCTAAGCCAGAGTGTGAAACTCAACTACTTACGGCTGCCTTGTATGCTTTGTCTTTCATGCTCGCTTGAATTTTTCCATTGATAATTCCAGGGCAATAAGAAAAGGACAGGATATGATCCGATTTGAAGTGGTTTTCACTGCGTTTTATCGATTTAGGCTCATCGGAGAAGAAGGTAACCAGCGATGAAATCGTGACAGCAGCCATGTTTGCGGTTTGTTTAGAACCAGCGACCGCGTTGCTATGGCATCATGACGTCATGACTTTTTAACTCTATCGCATTGTTAAAAGTTAAGGTCTTGATTAACAATCATTTACCGTGCTCAGTGTTTTTACCATGGTTTTAAACTATTTTGGGGTCTTAGTTTTTGAGGTCTTCGTTTTTGGGGTCTTAGTTTTCCAAACACCCAGGATTGGCCTAAGGTTTATGCCACTTGAAAGATTGTCTGATTAAAGACAGATGATGCAAAAGGAACATTTGCAAAGGCATAGAAAGGGCCTTGATATTGAAAGATTACATGGTGTAAATCCACCGTTTCAAATTCTTCTTCAAGGATTCTTCACTGCGCATGCCTCGGTTGAATTGAATTGCATTTAATTTTTAGACTTTGGTCGATATAGCCATGTCAACAAATGAATGGTCTCTTTCTTGCAAACTAACAAACTTTGGAGAAAGCCACTGTAACTTCATCCAAGCTCAAACAATTTTAGCATTAAAGCTCACAAAGGTCACATTCAGCATTAGGGAGTCTTGCCAACAACAGAGGAATTATGGATGCTGAATTGCTCCCCATATGTGAGAATAGGTTCCCTATGCTGCAAAGGCTGGTGATATCAATTCATGCTCTTAGATGCCCTCAACAGCTGTTACCATTTTTGACGCTGCTAGTCGAGAAGTCCAAAGCACCTTTTATACAAGGTTGCTAGGGTGCCATGTTAATGCAGGACAATTTTGCAGACTCACCATACAGCTTCTGACCGAGTCTTGAGCAGTTAAGAAGGCGAGGGTGGTATACACTTGACGCTGAAGGAAAATCAAAATATCGGCAAAATTGTCACAAGATGAGCAAAGGACATCAAACCTTGATGCCTGATGTCTTTACTATGTTTTGTGAACATGGTAAGCGTTTTTTTGAAATTTGTAACACTCAGAGAATATCGTGTTTTTGATAGATTTTATGCGAGTTGGAATGTAATCTAAATGTTTTCATCATTTGCAGGCGGTAGGATGTGACTCATTTTACCATCATTTTCACAAAAAAAATATTAACCCTTTCATTGTCTAAGCAGATGCTCATCTGTTCAAGGTCACATGCTTGACTTCCAGTTCATAACATATTTTTAATTTATTCTTACTTCATTCTAAATTTAGAAAAATCGCATAGAATTTTAGCTCTATGATTAGTGTATCAAATAAACATTCTTTTTCTTTAATTTGTGTAATTTACGCATGAAATCATTCATTTGAATGCTTTTTGGTCAGTCGGCCATCTTTATTTCTGAAACAAAAACAATGTGCAAGTACTATCCTTCTTCATTGCAAAGTTTTTTTACGGATAACGACACTGGATTGAACTCAGACGAAGAATTTGAGTTGTATATTCAACTTGCAAATGGTGATGATACAGAAATTTGATTCGTTTTGCCAGAATGGGAAACTGTACAGCAGACTTCAACCAGGAAGTTCTGCTTTGCAGACCATATACGTAAGATCTTACCAGTTTTTCCTATTTTGTCATTATTGCAGCCAGCAATTTGTGTGCAGTTCGTTAGATAGCTGTTTTCTCCTACAGTACTCCGGCGTAGCGGGAATGTTTTCAGCCAGGTAGTTACTTGATTTTGCTAGGTGTATTGATATTTTGGTGACTTTAGGCCAAGCAATGAAGCAAATACCAACATTATCATTTTAATACTATTCAAAATGGATCCACCCAAATCTTCTGGAGCACCAGTTTCTGATCCTGGAACAGTTCTTGATCCAAGAGAAAACGTTATTTCAAGTGATGCCATGAGCAGGCAAGGGGCGATGGTGCGTTTTGCAAACATAGACTCCTCCATGGAAAAAACTTTTGGTTTATTGTCAGCAACAACAGCAGCATATCAGTCCTCTGCCCCAGGGGCTGCAGTAACTGCAGCAGGGGGGAGGACTCCAAGCAGCAATGGTTCAGGTATGCTCCATACCACTTCATCAGTGGGTAAAGCTGGCCAAGCTCACCCTGCAACTGCCCCATCTTTTGTCAAGTTGGCTTCTCAGTCCCTCCCAGTCACCTTTCCTGCTCACAGTGTCGCATCCCCTGCGCCGTTGAGGGTTACATCATCAAATGGGAACCTGGGGATTCTGGCACGGCAAGGAGCAAAGGAGCCCCCCCCAGTAGTTTTGCTGACATCAGCCTTATCGATATATTTCTGCGTTACCCCCAGTTCCTGGTTATCTGGTGGAAAAAGTTAAGAAAGGGCAGTTTGTAGATTTCAATCTCTTGAGGCCTTGTAATCTTAAAAAGCTGCCAGTATCAGTGCCTAGCCAGTTCCAGCTCAACAAAATTTTTAAGTCAGAGTTGCAATTCATTCGAAATTTCAGTGATTGGGCTGAGGCATGGGCAGTTCATGGGGCAGTGATTGCAAAAGAGTGCCCTGCGAAGGCAGCCGATCAGTTCAGTTACTTTCTTTTGTTGTCATCGGCTCACAGAGATGTGTCAGGGCTGGGCTGGCTGGAATACACCACTTTGATTAACAGCCTCGTTTTGGAAATTATTCAAAATTCTTTCATATGAAATTTTGGAGGCTAAATTTAGCACCCAAACTTTAGTCTAACCACAAGTTTTCATGTTGCTAGCAGTCGTGGTGTTCACTTTATGGCAACGTAAAGTTTAGAAATCTATGAAGAATTTGACCATGAAAATTACTTGGGGTGTAAAGTTTCATCCCAAACGATTCTTGATGGTCAAATCCCTTATTAGAAGTGATGCCATGAGCAGGCAAGGGGCGATGGTGCGTTTTGCAAACATAGACTCCTCCATGGAAAAAAACTTTTGGTTTATTGTCTGGTTTTGCTCAGGACAAGCAACAACAAAAAAGTAGATTGCCCGAGTGTGGCTGCTTCATCAGGTCAGTCCACAGTTCACTGCACAGATAAGGATGGATCACCTGTCCCAAAGAAGCCAGAAGCAGACATGGCATTACTACCAAAAAGCCCAACCACTATAGGGTTAAATTGGGGCTGTTGAGAGGAGAGCCGCCAATCGTCTGCTCTTGTCAGGAACACAGATCAGTGGTCGAGACTTGTGGCTTCATTGCCTTTGATCACCACACAAGACCCACCAGATGATAGGAGGACAAAAACGACGAGGGGCTGGGCTGAAAGAGCAACTGCTTCGAAAGACTCAGGTTAGACCGTTAGATATCACAATAAAAAGTGAAACTTTTCATCTACATGTACCTGCTACTGCCTACCTTAAAAAAGAGGGTTCTCGGAGTTCGAAAAACAGAATCTTTTATTCAACCAATAAAGAACTTTTGTATTCCAAGAAATTGCAAATTTCACAGAGGGAATCTTTGGAAATCTGACGGTTGCAGCTGTAACGGTTGCAACTGTCTGTATCCACCCCTGAATTTTAGAGTAGTAGAAAGAAACAAAGTCCATCACAGAAAATGCGTACTATGTATGTTACAGATTACAGGTAGACTTTTAATTTTCACTTGATATTCAAATTCATTATTTGTTTCTATGGCAGATGATAGTATACAGTTAGATCATCCTTTATTAGTGCAGCTCTGCGCCTTCCTAGTATTCTTGTAGAGATATATACGATTTGTAGAGCAGTAGCAACAGACAAAATACATCAAAGAAAATGAGTACTGTGTATGTTAGAGATGGCAGGGATATTGTCTCCTGGCACTGGAATTCATTATTGGTTTCTATGACAGGAGATGCTACATCAATCAGACTTCTTCCGGGTTTCGGGTTTAGGTCTCGGGTTTAGGGTTCAGAGTTTTGGGTTCAAAGTCAGTTTTCAAAGAGAACTCCATAGGCCACTGTAACTATTTGTTAAGAGCGCTCATACCATTCAAAGAGAGCTCCAATCATTACGAAGGTTCATGTTACTCAAACAATAATCACATAACTTTTAAGATATTTAACTGTAGCTGCGTTGGACATGAGAAATTGTTAGAATGTATTAACACTACCTTTCCTTTACTCATTATGTGTCATCTGGTTGTTATTTCTCGATGTATAACTTACCTTCTTGGTACAGTAAGGAATCACGAAACCATCATGAAGCTTTCCAAAGATCTTGATTTCTGCATCCATACCCAAATTTTTCATGTACAACTGCGTGGTCTCAGCTGTGCTGTACATTAATAAGTGAATAAAGTTGAATTAGCATATCTACAAGTTCTTGCTTTTCTACGTTTACGTTTGAAAAAGTTACATTGGCCTATTCAACTAGACTTAGTCTGTAACGATGAATGATTAAGTCAAAGATAATTTTGTTTCATAAGTTAAAGTACATGTTTTTTTCATATGAAACTTGGATCAGGCCATAGTACTAAAGTTTCTTTATTTGACATGAAATTTTGTCCATTTTAGTACCAAAAGTTTCTTAACTGGTTTCTTATTTTTTGAATGCAGAATTATCAATGTGGTCGCTAACACTGTGGCAGATATGTTTCTTGGCATTTAAAACATCATAAAGGAATAAACAGTGTTCTGTTATGTTGAAACCACAAATGGTTAGATACAATAGCTCAATGATGAAGGTTCAACGATCTATTTGCTATAATATCCATGCATTTAACCTTGAAAAGTTTCTTAGTACTTCTCAGACATAAAGTTTCTTAAAATTTTGGCCATCTTATTGCTGGTTTCTTACAAGCCAGTTTCTTATAAAAAAACGTGTATAACACATCAATGTTTG
Source organism: Aurelia sp. 3 sensu Dawson et al. (2005) (assembly GCA_964020215.1). Classification (NCBI taxonomy): domain Eukaryota; kingdom Metazoa; phylum Cnidaria; class Scyphozoa; order Semaeostomeae; family Ulmaridae; genus Aurelia; species Aurelia sp. 3 sensu Dawson et al. (2005). Next base: position 15,578,427 of record OZ026576.1, on the reverse strand, counting down.
CAGCAAATCATGCATTAAAGTACGGAAAGCTATGACGAACGCAACACAACAAATCTACACAACAGATACATTGTCGTACTTGTACTCATGGCGTTCTTAAACCCCTCTTCAACATAGTCATGGATTTCAAAAACACCAGCAATTTACAAAACCCGAAACCTCGAACCCGAAACCGAGACCTAAACCCGAAAAAAAGTCCGACCGATGCTACATAGCTAGATTATCCTTTAGTGGAGCTCTATGGCTCTGTGCTTTCCCCAGTATTCTTGCAGAGATATATCCGATTTGAAGAGTAGTAACAATAGACAAAATACATTCACGAAAATGCGTACTAGATTATCCTTTGTTAGTGGAGCTCTTTCCTTTCCCCAGTATTCTTGCAGAGATATATCAAATTTGAAGAGTAGCAGCAATGGACAAAATACATCAACGAAAATGCGTACTAGGTACGTTAGAGATGATAGGTCACTGGCTTCGCATGTTCTAAATGGGTTGATCTCATTTTTCTAAATTTTAGAAACGTGGGTTTTCCTGTGGCATTTAAGTAAATACACCAAATGTTTCCTTTAGATCGATGGGAGGTACCTATTCTTCTAATCAAGCTGCATTTGACTGTATGTTTATAATTTTTAGGCCTCGCCTCGCCTTCATACTGCTATTGTCTTGAAGCTGAGGCAGATCAAAGAGTGCCAATGTTTTCTGGCGCGAAAAACACACAATTTTTCCGGTGTTCTTGAAATGCCAGGGTATGGCACCCGTGAGGCGAATCCGCACTGCTTCCTTTGCAGTAAAAGTGTGCATGCCTGGCAAAATGAAGAAGAAGAAGATAGCTTTGCGAGTTCAGAAGAATCTAGGGTCAGCTCCAGAGAAAGAAGAAAATGGTACCATTGGCAATAACGCACTAGCGAGTAAATACAGGAATTGCTCCGACCCGAGAATCATTGTCAATGTACGATTTTCGGTTCATCGGTGACCGGGGATACTGGCCGGAGACTTTGCACAGTTTTGCAGGACAGAACTTTGGGTGTTGCAGTGAGGGAACTATGCTTCCCATGTCCGCTGTTCCAGATATGAAAGGAATATGTTTGTAACACCATGTTTATACAGATGAGGTGCAGTTGAACTATTTCACGTAGGCCAGCCCGACCCGAAAATCATTGTCAATGTACAATTTTCGGTTCATCGGTGACTGGGGATGCTGGCCGGAGACTTAGCACAGTTTCGCAGTAATGGTGGACAGAACTTTGGGTGTTGCAGTGAGGGAACTATGCTTCCCATGTCCGCTGTTCCAGATATGAAAGGAATATGTTTGTAACACCATGTTTATACAGATGAGGTGCAGTTGAACTATTTCACGTAGGCCAGCCCTTGCAAGGAAGGATAACGCTTGCCGTTTGTAATTTTGCAACGGGCTAGGCCCAAATGAAAGTGATTGTGATATGAGCAAATTGAGAAAGTGCTCCTTCGCACATCAAAACAAGGGGAACGTCATGAACTAAACAATGTTTGAGGACAAAGGTGGGTAAATAAAGAACATGACACAAACAGTCCATTCTACTCACCGTTTGTCAGAGGGACAAAACAGAAAAGAAAGATATAGAACAGATAACATGATACCCTGATCATAGATAATCAAAGGCATATTTTGGAAATTTCCGGTATGCATAACATTACTGAGGGTCAGTCATGCATGCTGATGTGGTTGGGAGGGCTTCAAGGAATATGTTTCTTTGGAGCACTATACCGTAATTAGACAAAGAATTGTCCCTTTGGCTATCCTTTGTCTTCCTATGTGTGCAAGTATTCGTGGAGGTCAAATGTATTCATAAGAAAACAAGCACAATGTTTAGGAAGTTTATCTTTAGTTTGAAAGTTTGAGGAGTTTGTTGTCTGATGTAAAACTTTCGTACGACTGAACATCCTATCTGCAAGACCCTGAATACTTGAATTAAGTGATCCACGCAGTATGAAATTCTATTCAGTGTAAAACTACAGAAGGACAAATTCATTGAAGGAAAAATAGATAAATGCTTTTACGGAATACTTGACAAGCAAGTAAATTGTAAAATTAAGAAATTTCAGGAGGCGGACAAATCATTTTTGAGAAATTTTTGCTTATTCAAGACAACCCATATCATTATTTCATTTTTTTACAATCAAAATCACAAAACAAGAAACACAAAATAACAGTAACAGCGCCCCACCACAGACCTTGCAAGAGCATGTTTGTTTCGTGTGAACCTGTACGAAGGTGGATAAAATCAAAACAGAGAGCAAAAGCGTGAATTAATTCGGTGGTTATGTCGCAAACGAAATCTTTAGAAAAACAAGAAAATTCGGATCGGAGCAACTCCTGTATTTACCCGCTAGTCAATAACGCCAACTAGCACGAAAACGCTGCAGGCACTACTGGTAGTGGGCCTATTTTTCCTCATACATCTCTAAAGGACAATGATAGTGAATCTGGAGGAGAAGATGGGCACAAAATGAACGGCTATGAACGAAGGTTGCTTTGCGAAGAAGGTGCCTGGGAGAAAATGTGCTCCAGGCTACGGTCATCGCATGTCAAACAGCAGCTTTTGCCTGACGACTTTCTGTGTACAGAATGCAACACATTTCATAGTGGGGTTTTACCTCTTGGAGTGGTGGTCTCTTTATCTTATAGGGTGGTTTTAAAGCGTTTCATGTAGTCGTTTTATATCATGTAGTCATTTCACATCATGTAGTTGTTTTATATCATGTAGTCATTTCACATCATAAAGTTGTTTCATATCATGTAGTCATTTCATCTCATGTAGTGATTTCATCTCTTGTAGTCATTTTATCTACAGCCATTATCTAATGTTAGTAGTGGTTTCACATCACGCAGTGGTTTCACAACGTGTAGTGGTCATCATGTGGTCATTTCATATTGTCCATGTTCCCTGTTGTTGCTGCTGTAATGGCCTGACCGGCCTGACCCAGACCCACCCAACCACGTGCACAGACTTTCTTCTGAAAAACATGGCAGCAGAAGAGGCGGCGCAAGCTGGTCATTTACTACGAGATGCACTTCTGTGGCTGTTGTTTCACCCCAAGAAGCATCCTCTTCTGGAGCATAGCCACCAATGATTCAAAGAAGGACATCTTCAATAGCAGCAGCATCTCGAGCCAGTGGAGAAGGCAGGCCTACTAACATTAGGAGCATGGACGAGTTTGTCACAAGGGCCCAAGAAGACTTCAGATGACTAGCTTGAGTTAATAACTGTTTTTATTTAAATTTCATTAAAATAAATGGTTTTGTTGAATCGTATTATCATTATTCTGCCTCCCTCCCAACCACAGCTTTAAAACAAGTGGCGTGTGAGACTCAATCAACAAGGGGTGCATAATCAGCTTAACCCTTTCATGCATAATGTTGTTGCTCAAGAAAGCTGTTGAGCTGTTGAGTTGTTGCTCAAGAAAGAAAGCTGTCGCTGTGCAGGAGATTACTTTTGACTCAAAACCCTGTGGTTTGACAGGACAGAGGTAGCCTACATGAATTTTGAATAGAACTTGCCTTGTGGTGGCATACACAAAGTACTGGTGAATGTACAATTATGGCTTAAGCAGTTTTAAGAGAAGTGACATAAGTGCCGGTTTCAAGCACTCTTCGAGCAACGGTAAGCAATATTTTCTCATGATAAAAAATATTTTCTACTTCAACTAGCCTTGTTTTATACATTTAGGAGGTTGTTTGGTATAGTTCTTTGTTTTGCTAAATACTAGGCATGGGGATGTGATTGTTGTTGTACCACAGCTGTTACACTGTGGAAGTCAATTCTTGTTAGGCCCATACGTACCTTGCTCCGTCCATCTTCAAATATCTCATCTTGTGAAACTGATATTGAAACACCGTAATTTTTTTGAATTCCTGATTAAATTTTGATCCGTTCAAGTTAATGGTTTAAAGATGTTTGGTCAAGACGTGAAAAATCTTCAATTTCGATTTTCACTAGAAGACGGCACACAACAAGGAAATTTGTTACTTTTGAGAAGCTGCGGCCGTCCATTCGGCGAACTGTGAAGCCTCTGCACAGCTGACCGATGCAAACCTCACGATTAGACAAATATTTATCCTGGATCGCCACGCAAAAAAAAGCACTCGCGTCGTCTCCAGAAGCAATTGATAAAACCCAAAACAACATTAACCCTATCTGACCTGGGGGGGGGGCGGATTCCGCCCCCCCTCGTAAATTTTCATTTATACGTTTTTCCGTGTTTGCTGAATGCCTCTGAGATTTAGCAAGTTTAACTTTCTATCATATAGCAATCAAACTGTAACAAATCTGGTGTTCTATTTTTAGCCTTGTCTCCATGGTAACCAAGTTTTCATGCCACACTCTGTGCAAAATATACATTGTATCTCTCTTAATCCTTTATAATTGGTCCAATTAAGTCCAAACTATGAATTTACATCTATTTTGATCTATATATTTCATTTCTTTGCGAAAAGTAAAGTTTTACGACCTTTTAACACACTTTCATTTTTATGACGTCATATGACATCATAATGTTAATTGTGCTCTAGCAACAACAACAACAATGCTAATTAAACTGTTGTTTCAAAAATTCATTGTTTATATAATGAACAACCTTTGTGCCAAATTTGGTTGCCATATCTCAAGCAACAGCAAAGATAAACAGGGGGGGGGGGCGGAATCCGCCCCCCCCAGGCATTGAGTGTTTCAAATCACCCAGGTCAGATAGGGTTAAATGATTGTAAGAAGATTAGAGTACACTTACAGTGGTGGCCAAGAAGGAAATTGAAAGATCATCGATATGCACACGGACGTCAAAGTTTTGTAACAGATTTTTTGGTCGCTTGGCAATATCAGCCATTTCATGGCCAGCAATGTTGTTAAAGCCTCATTATCAAAGTAATGTATTCAAAAGGGTTGAAATAATTAACTAAGAGCATTTTGAAGTGCGAGCAAAAAATCCGATCGGTTGTTTGGGCCTAAATCTGCGATCGTCGGAAAAATGGTGATGCAATCAACATTTTTCTTGAATTCCTGGAGAAATCAATTTGATAATAGTTTGGTCAAGTAAGTAGACGAAAGTGTGATCTTTTATTTCACATAAAGCTCCTTACATTTCTGACCTTTTAATCTGAAATACACAACTTGAAAAGTTTGATAAATTCTGGGAATTTAGACCGGAGAGCTGTTAGAATTGAAGAATTGACTTCCATGTAAACAATAGGGCGTGACAGCTGTGCCGTATCTAGTCACCAAAGTTTTGAGACCTCTTGTATCGTTTCTGTATTCTCATGGAATTAACACTATAGTGGTTGGGCTATTTGATAGTACTATTTTGGTTGGGGGGGAAAGCCCCCCCCCCCTACCTAACTCTTGACTGGTAATAGATAGAGTGACCAAATTTTTCTTGAGCTTTTGTGGCTCACATTCCCGCTCACCTTCTACATCCACTTCATCAAATTTGGAATCCTCAAGCAATGGAAGCAACAATGATCAAGAGGCGAAGGCTACAATGATCGAGAGGCGAAGGCTCTCGACACGAGGCTACAATGGAGATGGACGCATGATTTTGGCTCTATTTCCTGCTTGCAGATCATGCTGATTAAATTAGCCATTAATGTTTTAATCTAGTGTCATCGATCAAATAAATGTTGATTGTACGTCGTCATGCTGCTATTTGGTGAAGTTACGATGATTGAAGTAAGCCTTACTCGAATTGACTTGGTTCACCATGACTTAGGCCCAATGGGAATTAGCTTTGTTCCCTATGATCTAGGCCCATTATTACAAAACAAAAAAAATTAAGTTTCTGTGAGTCATGGCAACCCTCAAAGAGATTAAGAAACTGCTTGAAAGTCACAAAAATGATATCATATCTCAAATAAACTCAAAATTTGATAAGTTAATTGATGATGTTGACTAAATTAGGGATATTGCTCATATGGCTGAGACCAAAGCAACCAACAAGATATGTCACAGAAATTGAAGAGCTGAAATCTGAAATATCATCACTACATGACTCTAATAAAGCTCTAGAAGACTCACTTGAAGACCAGAAACACAAGATTTGACACCATTAACTGTTGTATAATGGATGTCTTCCGAGATTGAGTCAAGATACTCGTCATACACAAATTCTCTTGTATGGAGTCAGATGCTGGACAAATTCGATGAACTCACTTCGTGGAGTCGAAATGCATATCGGGGAGGCAGGATTCATAGATCGTCGAGGCATTTCACACTTCGTCGAGTCGCTTTAGACTTCATCGAGGGGGCGGAGCCTTTTCGTAGGCGCGCTTTGAATGATATGACTCTTCGTCGAGGCGCTTTACTTTTCGTGGAGACGCTTTACTCTTCGCCGAGGCGCTTCACTCTTCGTCGAGGCGCTTTATTCTTCGTGGCAGCGATGTGATTTGCAGATAATAAATGCTATAAATACATTTCACTTTGATGATATAGAATGGCATGTCCAAAGTTACCTCCACAAGGAAATTTAAGATCCGAATTTTGGAAAATATTACCCTGAGTATCACACTCTTTCAAAAGTTTGAGCCCCCGGGGGATGCAGGTGTGATTTGGTTTGTGAGGGGCATACTATTTAAAGATGCCTGGTGTAACGTAAAGACATAGTGGTATCCGATAATGGAGCGAGTTGAAGTAAAAGTACACGTTTTTTATAAGAAACTGATAAGAAATCAGTACTAACATGGCAAAAATTTTAAGAATCTCCAGTACACGTATTTTTCTTATAAGAAACTGCTTATAAGAAACTCAACTTTCAGATCGCCAAAAAACTAAGAAACTCCAATACTGGAAAAATAGAACTTACGGACCGGTCATTAAGTATCTGCTAGGGTGGGCCGGAGGGAATATGGATGGGCCATGAAATAAATTCCAACAAATTGGGTGGGCTACCAAATAATTTTTGCAATTTTGGGTGGGCCATGAAACAAATACATTGATTTATACAGCATAGTCTATCAAAAGATTAACTTTTTCAAACAATCATACATGATCTGTTTGGTGACAAACTTTATTAACAGTAGATCATCTTTGTAACTAGTCCTCTCTGATTATGATAGCTATGCCTGCCTTTTTGGGCAAGTTTAAACATTTGTTTGAGATATTTATACTACACTGTGACACAATAGTCCAGAAACCATCACAGTCACACAGTCATGAACCAGAGAAAGCTTTGTAAAACAGTGGGAATTTGGAGGAAGGGTAGGGTTATGGCAAAATGTAGATTTGGAGAAAGCTTTGGAAAAATATTCTTGCGGTGAACATTAACAGAATTCACATACAAATGTACAATACACAATGTAGTCAAGGTTAATGTCACTATGCTCCACTTTTGGAAAAATAGCTCTAACCTCTAATGATTTTTCCACAATAGCTTTTGAGCACTGACAGATCCACTCATTTTTTAGATCTGCTTCAGTACTCTTGACTTAGTTACCATTAATATTTGCTGCATAGGACAAGTTGATTCAAAGAAAATAAAAGTGTTTTCAATAATTCATACCCTACAATGTCCCCAGAACTTATTAGGAAAGTGTTGCAATAACCCCCCCTGAAAAAGGGGGGATATCAACCACGATGATCATACATAGTGCCAGAAATAGTTGTTGTTACAGACATGATAGAATGATGGCCCAGTTGGGTTTGATGGCCAATTCAGGTTCGATCATCTTTCTTCCTGAATTTCAGTTATTACCTCCCTGACCCTTTGTTGCTGGAGATTTCTTCATGATACTTTTGTTTCGAAATTTGTTGTAAGTCAGAAGCTACCAATCCTTAATCAACACTTCAATTGCAGCATCATTCACGTTACAAGAACTTCAAACTCTGTATTTGCACTCTCTTTGTGTGGCTCCAAGGTGTTGGACAATTTCCAACAATAAATCTTCTGATACAAGAAGATGCAGGACATCTACCTATCGATCAATACAGCAGATATGCAATTTTCCCTTCCAGTTGTGTTGTATGGCGCTGAGACTTGCTGTTTGGGGAAACTGTCGTCTGAGCAGTTTGTTTACCAAAGTTGCCTCCAACAAGCAACCATATCACTAAAATGTTTACTAAATTCGTAAGAATTCATAGTCATCTCATCTCATCTGAGTCCTTTTCTGGTTCATGTCAACTTAGGCCATAATCACAGCTTCGTTGTTGTTGGTGTTGCTCTCAATATGAATTTAGACTTACTACCTTAGTCCTACATTTCAATGTAATTTTAAATAGGAAAGTGAAAATGAATGAAGAGTTCATGTAATAAGCCTACAATAAATTGTTCTGCTGTCAATGATGCAGAAGTGTCTGCTATTTGCTTCCGATAGGAGGGGGACGGTAACCCCTTCTAGTCCTCCCCTGGTGCCATCACTGTCTCATTTTAGGATTCCAAGATTGGCACTAAGGATGGGCCATGAAACATTTTCCCACATGATCGGTGGGCTACGAAAATACTTAGTTTCTTTCAGGTTGGGCCACCAAATATTTTGAGAAAATTCCAATTTTCCCTCCAGCCCACCCTAGCAGATACTTAATGACCGGTCCCTTAAGAAACTTTTTATTTCCATAAAGGATTCCTTAAAATAGTTACACCCCCCCAGTAACGACCCCGCCGGTCACTCGAAATACGGCGGGGAAATTATGTAGTATTACATTTTCGGCGGCGGATAAAGATATCATGACGGGGAAAGGAAATTTGGCTATTGTCTATGATTGAACTTGTTAATTTTTGACAGGGAAACAAAAACTTCAGTGAGGAAACAACAGAAACAAGGCGGGGAAAGTGTTTAAACTCAAAATTAGCGGGGAAACAAATTTTCTTGGCGGGGCATCGTCCCATCCTGGCGGGGCATTATTTCGGAGGGGTCGTTACTGGGGGTGTATGTTCTTACTTTATTTCAAACTTGTTTCTTGTATCGTATTACTTTTAAGCTACTTGAGTATAGCCTAAACATCGGGAAGGCTTCAAAAACCATGTTTTGAAATGTTCTTGAGGGAACAGGTAGTGAATATGAATATTGTTACAAGAAAGTCTGAGTACTCCAAGTCTGATAATTTTAAGAAACTTTCAGTACAGGCCCAAACTCTTAGTTTCTTACAAAAGTGAAAAAGTTAAAAGCATGGATATCATAGCAATTTGGTCGTTGAGTCTTTGTTCTTGAGCAATTTAACTCATTATTGTTTATTCCTTTATGATGATTTAAATGACCAGTAAAAATATCTGCAGCAATGCACATAAAGCGACCACATTAATAATTCTGGATTCAAAAGATAAGAAACCAATTAAGAAACTTTTAGTACTATGGCCTGACCCTGGTTTCTTATTAAAAAACGTGGAATGTTTGCGAAAGGAAACTTTATCAAAACAATGCTTCAACTGCAGGTCCGTTGCGAATGGTCTGGTCTAAAACACCACACGAATGAACAAGAGTGAACACGAATGACCACGAAAGACCACGAATGAACACGAGTGACCACGAATGAACATGACTGCAAGCAAGCTAAATTGAAACCACTTTTTAAAAAGGGTAACAAAGACGAACCAAAAAACTATAGGCCAATCTCACTTTTACCGCAGATCTCTAAGGTAATTGAAAAAATTGTCCACGAGCAGATTCAAGAATACCTGGATTCTAACAATATTCTTTATCGATACCAGTCGGGCTTTCGTCCTTACCACTCAACGGATACATGCCTATCTTACCTAAGTGATAAAATCATAAAAGGATTTGAAAACAGGATGCTTACTGGTATGATACTAATTGATTTACAAAAAGCGTTTGACACCATCGACCATGAGATTTTCCTTCAAAAAATGAAACACATTGGCTTTGCTGATTCAGCTTTATATTGGTTAAAATCTTATCTAACAAATCGAACTTTCTTTGTAAACGTAGGGAAAGAGTCTTCATTGCCTAGCAATTTATCATGTGGAGTACCGCAAGGCTCTATTCTTGGCCCACTCATTTTCCTTTTGTATGTCAATGATATGCCTCAGGCAGTTGACTGTGACCTTCTTTTATATGCAGATGACTCCTGCCTTGTATTCAGTGACAAAAGCATCAGTGACATAGAAGAGCAACTAAATAAAAATTTTAATTCTCTTTGTGATTGGTTTGTTGATAACAAACTAAGCATTCACTTTGGAGAGGACAAAACAAAATCTATACTTTTTGGAAAAACAAACAAGAAAAGTGGTAATAAGAAACTAGACATCAGAAGGGGTGACATCAAGATTAAACAACACACGTCAGTGACCTATCTGGGCTGCATTCTTGATGAAAGCCTGTCTGGTGAGTCGATGGCAACCAGGATCCTTGGTAAAATCAATGGCAGGCTAAGGTTCCTCTATAGAAAGCAAAATTTTCTTGACTTCCCTCTTCGTAGGCTACTTGCAAATGCACTGATCCAGCCCCACTTTGACTATGCATGCAGTGCTTGGTTCCCTTTGATAAATAAAAGATTAACCAGGAGAATTCAAACCGCCCAAAATAAATGTGTCAGATTTTGTTTAAACATGAATAACAGAGCACATGTAGGAGTTAGGGAATTTAAAAACATAAATTGGCTCCCTACTAAAGAGAGATTTGAACAATGTACTGCTACAAGCGTTTTCAAATTTTTCAATAACTCGGCCCCATCCTATATGTCGGAGATGTTCTTACCAGTTGGCCAAAGCCGGGTTACTCGAAGATCAAAAAACAAATTAAACCAACCTTTTAGAAAAAGTAACAAGGGGCAAAACGGTCTCTCCTACCTAGGACCTAAAATCTGGAACAATCTACACTCTGACCTAAAGTCAGCTGAGAGCGTTAACAGTTTCAAACATAAAATTAAGAACAAATTCTTTAAGGACCTCCAAAATCAAGAAGACAACCCTTATGAATATTACTGAATTTCCAAAATTGCAAAAAAAACAAGACTCCACCATTACTTTCTACTTTGATACAAAATATACATTTTTTTTTTTTTACACTTTCCTTTCAAGAAAACTTTTCTTTTAATGGCACCTCTGGGGGGACCATTATGGAAACAAGGTCACACTGACCTTTTAATGCTATCCCTGCCATTTTAAACTGGGGGTGTTTTTATACTTAGGTTTTTATATCAGATCTTAGTTTTTTGTTTTTCTTTTTATCATTATTGTTTTTTTCTACGCATGTAATTAGCTTTATGTTTATTTTGCAGTAAATTTTATAATTAAGTTTTTAATTTTAATGGCATAATATTACATACATACATACATAGTGACCACGAATGACCACGAGTGAACACGAATGAACACCGATGAACAACACAAAAGCCGACAACGTAATATCAGAAGCAAAATATTAATCCACTTTGAATAGACAGGAAAGGGGAAGAATGCAATAGCTGTTGGATCTTTTCAACATTGACCGTTTTTGTTATGAACAATTGCGAATGGAATGCGCATGGATTGCTTAGCTACTTCTTGAAATACAGATAGGATCTTTGTGCCGGAATAATACTTGTTGGGGCTTTTGAGTTTCAATTGATAAAGCTGAGCTGTATTTCTAGGAATAGCGACAACAACCGTTGTTTTCTTGCATTGCGATGCTCAATACTGGGTTAAACTAGAGGTGCTCATTTAAACATCATCCTCCAGAGGGATTTATGATTCTTGGATACTAATTCTTGAGTAGAATCTTTATAAAACACTTTTCCTACCCAACTGTTTTTTTTCTGTCAAGGAACATCTCTATGTCAGTGTTGGAAACTGCATTATGATTCGTTCATTCAAAAAGTAAGAAATGAATTAAGAAACTGTCGGTACTACAATTAAGAAACTTTTAGTACTATGGTCTGATCCAGGTTTCCTGTATAAGAAACTTGTATGCTTCAATGAATTTAGCTGAAACAAACTGGTAACCTTTACCATCAAGTAAAAGGACAAAAACATATCTCGTTCAATTTTCTTTTGACATTCCAGTTTCCTCCAACTAGCCTGCCTTCGTGCAGTCTTTCTTTTGTAAAATTGAAAGAAGGATAAAGTTCTTTCAGTTTACATACAAGAAAGACTGCACGCAGGCTACCCCTCCAACTGGATTTTACGTCCTAGATAACCATGATTCTTCATGAAGCCAAAGTCGACTTTCGTATGATCTGAAAGTCGTTCTTGGCCTGAATAATCTTTGTCCTATTGTTGCCTAAAGATTGCTACGAAAGACACTTCTTATTTGGCGACGGCGATATGTAAGAACTGTAACCGAATAACCGAATGAGCGAATAACAAAACACGGAGTATATCAGGATATACGAAGGACGGACTATTACAACCATTTACACAGGCAGGGGGTGCACTAACCCAACATTATTTTTATTTTGTGCAATAAGAATCGTGGTTGACAATAGTGCCATCTCACAGCATTAAAATGCAAACTATCTCATACTTTCACAACTTTCCACCCGTGTTCACTCGTGTTCATTCGAGTTCCAGTAGAATTTGTCAGTTTCGATTTGTGTTCATCCATGTTCACTCGTGTTCTAGTCGTGTTCACTCGTGGTCATTCGTGGTCACTCGTGTTCATTTGTGGTCACTCGTGTTCATTCGTGGTCTTTCATGGTCATTCGTGTTCACTTGTGTTCACTTGTGGTCATTCGTGTTCACTCGTGGTCATTCGTGTTCACTCGTGTGGTGTTTTAGACTAGATCGTTGCGAACAAGCTGCCTCCAATGCATGACTTCACACGCACAACACAGTCATACCACCATTTGGCAATAACATTGTTTATTTTGCAGGAGTAATTTTAGCTTATTGATGTTTGATTCTATCGAGAACCATTCATGTCTATCATCTCCTTAGAAATTGCACAATGAAAGGGAGTTTGGTTTAATCACATACGTCAGCAAAAGAACGTTTGGCATATCATAAAAGCCGGACCCATGGGATACGATCCTTAGTTGCCACCTTTCATTTCACGCAAGGTTTTTGTCCTGTTGAGTTTGCTGCACATTTACTGTTCTCGGCCGTTGAGAGGCGGAATGAACCCCCAGGGTTGGGAGTAGCAGGGGCTCTTTTTCGGGCCACGCCCGACCTTGCCCTTGGACCTTGTACGTTGCCCTCAAATTCACTGGGGAAACGCTGCTTCCATGTGCAGCGCTAACTAATGGTTAACTCATTCACCCCCACGAGGTTTTTTGAAAGAGAGCTCTTTATCCCCGGAAAATCATTATCGATCAGCACCTTCTCCCCAAGCGATTTTCACAGGATCATAGTGAAAGATTGACCAATGTTTCATCGCAGATTATGGAAAATCAGTAAAAGATATGAAAAAATGTTCTAAGAAGATCCTTCTGTAAAAAGAACGGGCATTAAAATGAGACCAAATATAGTGGATTACGAAGAGAATCCTGTTTTTGTGGGATGTTTCAAAGACAACGAGATAAAATTTTATCCTTGGTTGCTGGCTTTAGAAGATAATCGAAGCAACGTTGAAATCATTCCTTTAAAATATTCAAAACATTTGACAAAGTGAAACAATTACGACATCAAAATATTCTATTTCTGTTTGGCAAGTACTGATTTCGATAACAGGAAAGAAATTGGAAGACGGGCCCATCTGCGAAGGTTAGTTTGGGTCCCCGTTACATTTAGGTTCTGATTCTCCGTTGTTGGTGGAGCGTGATGTTCAAAAGCATCACAAAGTAATAAGAAACTCATAACTTTAACAAGAGCATTCTTACCTCAGTTTACAAGGAAAGTGAAACATTTCCAGCCTACTAATAGGATTTACCAGCAGCCGCCAAGAACGGGCCTAAATTCATGCCTTTGCGAAACGGCATAGATTTTCCGCTTCTGTATCACAACTTTTTCGCACCCCCTCCTCAAAAACCCTTTCTGCAGATGATAAGACATCACTGAACTCGATTTACGAATTGTTATTCTTACTAAAATCTTTATTGGTAATTTCCAACACTTTCTTCGTGGGAAGTCTCTCTGAAAACCCTTCGAGAGAACGTCGACAATCTAAAGCCTAACAGTAAACAAACTCATTACAGTCATCAAAGTTGACCTGTTGACGCTAAAACCACAATAACTTAAGATTTTAGTACCAACACCCTATTAACATTTGACACCATTCGAAAGCGCATTCTTTAAGCTATTCATACATCATAATTGTTCCATTCAAATGTCGATGGCACCATGGAGAATTACGTCATCTCTGGGCAACGACAAATGTCGTCTGTGGGGAGAGCAGACCTTGTGCGGTCGACGACAATTGTCGCTTATGGGGATATAGAACTGGACAACAAAGGCGACAAATGTCGCTTATGGGGGTGAATGAGTTAAACGCTAAACATGGAAGCGTCCTCCCATACACTGTTGAAAACATAATGTTTGACCATAGGTTTGACGGAAATCTTTCTATCTCATTTGGAAGGACTATGTTTAAAATGCCAGTGGGCCCGCCGGCCTCGAAACGTTCCTGAGGCAAACTGAAAAAAGAAAAACTGCATCTTTTCGAGTTCCTAAAGGCCCCAGGCCCTCTCGTAACTACCCTGGCTACCCCCTTCTCGACGGTTCTGCCATTAATACACTTTACATACTCAAATCTGAAATCTTCAAGAGGGGCTTAAACCCGAAATTATTTGAACTTCTGGTTAAAGAAAATTCTTTGGTTTTTCTACGAAGTAACATCTTGATTTGCATGCTTCCCCATATTCGATCGAAAAATTAGGTTCACAATGAGGGGACCACTTCTTACCAAAGAGGGAGTGCAAAGTTGAGTTTATATCATGAAGATGGCAGTTGCCCCAACTTGTCCCCTAAATCCGCCACTGCGGCAGCAAGTTCATTGGGAAAAAAGAGCAAAATGAAACAAGAATGACAAAGGTACTTGCATCTTAGGGTCCAATTCCATGGGTGATGAGTCTTTCCTTTATCATATGCACATGCTCAGACATTCGACTGGAAAACACATGCACTCAGACTCTTCGGAAATTTGAGTTTTCCTGTTGATGGCGAAATGGAAAAGGAAGAATTGGAAGAGGAACAGCTTTTGCAGACAGTGATTAGGCGTATCGAACGCTTAGAAGAAAATCATGGACTTGCAGAGCAGCCTCAAACTTTTCAAGTCGAGCCACTGCCAAGTCAAAGACAAAGAATGCCTTTTCGGGCGTTTCGCCCACCAGTTCGCCCACCGTGCAGACCATCCTTCATTGCTGCAGTAAACCAGGATTTCAGGTGTGGATTGTGACTGAATACACTTCATAGCCGTTATCTGTTGGCGTTTAACTAGTTACAATCCCAGGCGATATGTTTGAGAACATCGAGGAAGAAATTCGAGGGGCTTATCACTCTGTAAAAATCTCGTACACCTCTTGCAAAAGTCCTTTTATTTTCATTTCAAGAAAGATCTGTCCGAAATCCCGAATAATCCTTTGCTCTAATAAATCTTGCATGCCTGTTTGGAACGGTGATACGCCCCTCAAAGAAGTTACTTGATGATAATAAAACGCCAGGGTAAGTGGCAGACAAAACAGAACTTAAACATCTACCGGGTGAGCCAGAAAAAAGTTCCCACTTTTGAAAATTCATAACAGCAAGAGTATTCCACAGATTTGAATGATTCCAATTTCAGTTAAAAGCCAAAAGGTTGAAGTATTATTGTAATTTTTCCACTTGCCTCACGAGCGCTACAAATATTGGTAAATTCAACTTTACAAAAATTTCATGGTTGCAAAATGACTGAAAAATAGCCTAAAATATCGATCAAAGTATAGGTAACTCCTCGCACAGAAAAATGAAGGAAATGCAACTTCTCATGGAAGAAAGATATCATCCGGATATCAATTGCCATGGGATTAAAAATCTTTCGTATTTGTTTGAAAATCGATGTCTTGCAACTCTTGAGAGAGGTGAAACACCCATTGCCTATTGTTCGGTTTGAATAGAATTGTTGCGATTTGATCAATGTTTTAGGCCCTTTCTCCATCATTTTGCAACCATGAAATTTTTATAAAGTTGAATTTACCAATATTTCTAGTGCTGGTAGGATAGCGAAAAAATCACAAAAATACTTTGATCTTTCGGCTTTTATTTTCTTATCCATCACTTCGTGATGGAACCGAAAATAAAGTATTTACCTTTTTATTTTCCGAGAATTCACACAAGAAAAGACACGTATTAGGAGTAGTGGCGAAGGTCATCATACACAGCCAAAATCTCATTCTAATTAACACTAAACACAACGAATTTCAGGCACGGAAAACTACGATAGCTTCTTTTTCTTCTTATCTGATAGCTTTGGCTAAACTCTGATATCAATAACAAATTCTCATCGGATCAACAGTGGAAAGTTACCTGGCTGTGTATGAAGTTAGGCCAAGATGGAAAGTTGTTTATGTTCATTCCTTTTATACCCGAATGTACTCACACTATTGTGTGGCACGCGAAGCGTGCGGAAAATATCATTATTACTCATAGGGGAATACAGTTATAGAAAACGTTAGACGAATTCCTTCAAAAACAAAGATAAATTCATTTATTTTCTTATCCATCACTTCGTGATGGAACCGAAAATAAAGTATTTACCTTTTTATTTTCCGAGAATTCACACAAGAAAAGACACGTATTAGGAGTAGTGGCGAAGGTCATCATACACAGCCAAGACCTCCAAAGATAAGTCAGAGCGGAAAATGCGAAAATACAGTTCTAAAGTCCCAGACTAAGGGAAACAGAAAGTAGGCTGCTTAAATTATCTTTGATATAGCCGTCTTTGGCGTTTTCAGATCTCCACCTTCCATGACGTTTGAAAAGCCTGTCTTTAATTCCGGCGTTTGCAGCTGCGGTCGCGCCTCCGGCGCGGAGACTATGAAGGCCAAAATTCTTTTTATCTAAGCCAATCTTGTCAAAGGCATCTAGCACTATTTCTCTTGTACGGCTGTAGGAGATCGGCCGATCTTTAGATCGTAGTTTATAAACATCTTGTTTCTTGAAAAAAGTAATCGCTCTAAAAATGTATTCCCGAGAAGTTTCAGGGATATTAGCAAGTTCAATATACTTTCGAAGGATTTCGTAGGGGCAAGATAAGGAACCAGTTTTAGCTATAAGCACGTGAGCTCCGTCTCTGTAGATATCAGTCTTGCTTTTTTCAATGAAAACTTTCATGTAGGTGCTGTGAAATGAGATGTCTGAACGTCTTAAGTTAGCTACTTCGCTGAACCTCAGAAAACCAGAAAATGCTACACAACAAATAGCAAGAGTGCGGTAATTGGGTAGACTTTTAGGATTCTCTGTCAACATTTTGCCAAGTTTGCGCAAGTGTCTAGGTTTGATAGGCTCTTTCTTTTGTATCGGTTTAGACAAAATTCTACTTGCTGATTCTAGAGCTGTTTTTGCCATTTTGTTTTTACAGGGGTTCTTCCTGCCAATTATATCATGAAGAAACTTCAAACCATAAAATGTCTGAGTGATTTTTGAAAGTTTCTCTGCAGATTGAACCATACTTGTAATGAAAAGAGTTAGTGAAGTAGCTTTCACGGGAAAAGAGTGTAATTCTGGAAATTGTGCAGACCACGACTTCCATGTTTTGATGCCTCTGGTGTAAGATTTAATCGTATTTTTAATCTTGGATGCAAGTAGCAAAGTAGGGATGGATTCATTCAGTGATTTCAACCTTGGGTGGATGAAATGTCTATCACGGTAGATGACCTCTTTAATCAATCCTAAAGGGAAGAAAAAATTCCATTGCTATTCTTGCAGAATCAATACTTTCAAAAAACCGCTCAAATTCCTGCTCTAGTTTAGTGCAACATGAGGAATTTTCATGTACCCGATAACTTCTCAAAGCTAAAAACTAATCTATAAGTTGTAAACACAAATACAGCCAGCTGGCACATAACAGCTGCAGCATTTTTTTTTTTTTTTTACAATATCTATTTCTAACAAACAATACAGCGTTGAATTCATGAAGTGCTAAAATTGCTGTACCCACAGCCGCACTCATGATTTAACGTTTATTTACCCTTCAATGGGCAATAAGCCAATATAAGCTGCTCTTAATTATTTCTCTACTGCAAACAAAAAACAGTAATCTTTACTCTGTTGTAGAGGCAGTGCATCGATCCCGGCTGCCCATTACTTACTTAATCGTGAATCTCCTCTTTTAACATTCCAGGACTGATCCCAGTTCCTTTAACCTTCAATCAACATGTATAAAAGCTCATCATACACACTTAGCTTCTAACAGTGTATACTAGTATCGTGGCTCTAATGCGTAGAAAATTACAGTTTAATCCATATTCCTTTATTTAGGTATGTCATCCGACAGGCGCACAGCTGAACACTCAATTAGTACTTCCATCCAATGTCACTGCCAATACTGGACTTGTATACTTGTCAGAACCTAAGAGAGAACCCTTGTAATTACCGAGTTCGAAAATACCTGTGGGGTTATCAAAATACATTACACCTGTGACGTAACTACGAGTGACGAACTTGTTCACAAACAGCAGAGGCCAAAATGGAGCTGATGGCCAACACGGAGCAACGATAACCCCTTTTGCTTTACATGACAAGAGGTGTAAGATAGCCTTTGAAATAAGAAAAATTGGTGGCACGAGCCAGTTGTTTTCACCCGCCCATGAAACGGAGAATGCATTAACCTCTTCCGAGCCAGGATTCCAGAGCAGCGAGTTAAACCTAGGACACTTTGCATTAGTAGACGATGCAAAACGGTCTACAGTAAAGGGGCCCCATCGTTGGCTGATCTTATCGAAAAAACATTTTGTTGTCTGCCAGTCATCATAGTCTATAACCTTACTGACAAAGTCTGCATGTGTGTTATGCTCCCTAGGGACCCATTCCGGAAACAAAGAAATATTATTTCTTAGGCAAGACGAGAAAATATCAA
Source organism: Aurelia sp. 3 sensu Dawson et al. (2005) (assembly GCA_964020215.1). Taxonomy (NCBI): domain Eukaryota; kingdom Metazoa; phylum Cnidaria; class Scyphozoa; order Semaeostomeae; family Ulmaridae; genus Aurelia; species Aurelia sp. 3 sensu Dawson et al. (2005). The sequence goes on along the minus strand of OZ026576.1, from coordinate 15,559,544 downwards.
AAGCAAGTTTTTGCAAATGGGTCTTCATACTACCATTATTTATAATAGAAACAACATTCTTATTGTCTGTGAACCAATGAACAGATCTAAATTTCAGTATTGGTAGAAAGGACTAGAGGGCGTAGTCAACTGCTTTAAGCTCCCTCCAAGTGGAACTCATACTCTTCTCCTCCGCATTCCACGTCTTATGAGCTATTTGATTACCGCATGACAATAAAACAGCACCGCAAGCTACACTGCTTGCATCTGAAAAAGTTATCAATTTAGGTGGTTCCTGGCGGAAAATCAATCTTCTGTTGAGCTTTCTTATGTTTTCGCACCAAAATTTGAGCTCGTTACAAGCACGAGGAAAGCGGGAAATGTCTAGTAGTGTATCCCAACACATCCTGCTTTCTATTGCAGCAAAAATACTTTTTGTCATCAACTTTGAAACGTTTCCTACAACAAAAGACATGGATAAAATTTTGCCTGCTATAGAACAAAGTTTTCTTGGAGAAGCAAGCGGGAAAGTCTTCTGGACCTCTTTGAGGGAAGAAAGTAACGATAAAATTCTTCCTTCGGGAATGCAAAGAGAACCTTCTTTTGTGTCTAAAACGATACCAAGCCAATCGCAAGTATTCGTAGGTTGCCAAACACTTTTCTCCTGGTTTGGGATAAATCCTGCCTTTAGAAGGGAATCCTTGACAAAATTAGCGTTTGACAAGCAATCAGCGAAGGAGTTACTGATAGAGAAACCGTCGTCCAGATACAGAACAATTTTAACACCACTAAGTCTCCACAGCTTAACTAATGGGCGGCATACTTTTGTGAAGATAAACGGAGCTGTCGACAATCCAAAAGGTAGCACCGAAAAAGCAAAGTATCTAACATTATCCTTAAATTTCCAGGAAAATCCTAAGTAGGACTGGTAGTCACGATTTATCTCAACATGGTGATAGCCACTTTTTAAATCAAACTTGAATAGGAAACCATTATTGGTTAAATAATTCTGGAACACCTTCCAGTCCTCAAATCTTACTTTCTGTCGCTCCAAATGCCGATTCACATATCTAAGGTCTAAAATTAAACGCTTTTTATCTTTATTTGCAGAGACAGAAAGTGGATTAATTACATGAGGCTTTGAATGGAGTTCCACAATTCTATGACTATCAATGAGCTCTAAAATAGAGGATGTAACAAAATCGGAATGGATAATGGCTGATTTATTATTTTTGAATTCGTGTTGTTTTGGTATTGCTACGAAGGGTAGTTTGTATCCATTTTCGATTATGTCTAAAAGGAAATCACTAGCCTCAATTTCTCTCCAGTAGCTAAGGTTTTCACGAAGTGAACCTTTTCGAAATTTAGTGATTGATCCTTGTTCGTAATCGGACCTTTCATCAGAATTAATAATAAAATCATACTTAACTTCAAACTTGTTTGATTCCTGTTCCTTCCCCTGAATTGCTGAAGGGGGTAAGTGTTTGCACCCCTGGTCTAAAGTTTTGTCTCGTTGCTGTATGCAGGACTGGGCATGAATTCTTCCAGTGTCCTTGTTGCCCGCACGAGGAACAGAAGCTTCTGTCAATTCTTGATGCCGTGGCGCTTTGGATAGCGTTGCTGTTGGGGGCAAATGGGGGCGGGTAGGGAGGGTAGGCAGGAGTGAAGACTGATGTGCCAAGGGGACGAAAGGAACGAAAAGGCTTAGGGCTAGTAAAGCCAGCAAACTGGTTTGTGGCGACATATGCATTATGGCTTGTTGGCTGCTTTTTGCTTCTGCGATCCTTTCTCTTTTGGAGAGCCCGTTTTTCCGCCTTTCTAATTCTCTTGTCGTCGTCTGAGTCGACTGCATCATCGTTTGCCTTATATTCAGCAACCAAGTCCCAACCAGCTTCTGAATTATCGGCTAATTTGATCAATTTATTCCTGCTCTTCAATGATTTAATTGTCGACTTGACAACTTTCAGCAAGGTGTCGACTTGGGGGGCAGCGACTGTGTCTTGGAGAGAATCAATCAAATCTTGGTTGAAGTTGAATTGGTCCTTATTTCCTTTGAACTTGAAGTCATACGTGCTATATTTCAGCCTTTTCGAAACACGTTCTGTCGTATCCTGGGTTATGTTTGCTGTCAAAGACTCAAATTTATTGTCAATATATGTTTGGAAATTCTCCAAAGATCGTTGCAGAAGGTCTCCCGATGAGGCTTCCCGTGCCACGCGGTCAGTTTCAGTGCTTGCTTGGTTTCTTCGTTGTTTACTACGGTTCTTATGCGGCTCTTATGCGAAGCAGAACCTGAGCTTTTGCTTGCTACTGAAGCTTGCGTATCACTGTTGCCGCTCTGTGGCGAAGAAGAATTGCTCAAAGTACTTTCTTTTCGCTTTCTTTTCCCTCTCGCCATAGCGTTACCTGGCTGTGTATGAAGTTAGGCCAAGATGGAAAGTTGTTTATGTTCATTCCTTTTATACCCGAATGTACTCACACTATTGTGTGGCACGCGAAGCGTGCGGAAAATAACATTATTACTCATAGGGGAATACAGTTATAGAAAACGTTAGACGAATTCCTTCAAAAACAAAGATAAATTCATTTAACTACAATTTGAATGAATCAAATCTGTGAAGTAGTCTTGGTGTTATGAATTTTCAAAAATGGGAACTTTTTTCTGGCTCACCCGGTATTATGTTTTTGTTCTCGTCTGAATTATTTGAAACATGTATCATATGATGTATCATTAGATTAATCATGACAAGAGCTTTCATTTGATGTAGCTATAATTTTCATTTTTGCAGACATCACAAAATGTAATATCGATGATGTCATTTTTCATATAAATACCTCATTAACCCTATTGTACCGAGGCCTTTTGGGTCAGACCACTGCGGGGGGGGGAATGCCCCCCCAATTAACTCTAAAACCATAATTATTATACCATTGTAACTTAGTACAATAGTAATAACGTCTATTAAAAGTCTACTCATAGAAGTTGGAGCTAATTGGTCACGTGGTTTGTTGCCAGGCAACCAAACAATAGGGCCATGTCGCTATAAGCTTCAGTACGGAAGAAAAAAAAGTGCTAATTTTCATTCAGAAAGCAGGATTTTTAACCTGAGTAAACCATTTAAAAGTGTAGAAGATATCAATTTCCATCGATTTGTATCAAAATTATGAAATTTTATCATTCTTTATTAGAAATATGATGTCATCAATTTGAATTACGTCATAGAACTTATAATTTGCTGATGTCAGCAAATATGAATAATGTATATATCAAACGAAAGTACTTTTCAAGGGCAATCGTTTGGTACCAAGTAAAAATTAATCCAAGTGAAAACAAAAAAGTTACGATGGTTTTTGTGATTCCTTTTGTGACCACTCTCCAAATATGGATATCTGCTGGTCACGTGACTTAAATTATAACAATGGAATACCTAAATCTAATTGCCAATTAAAAATTAGGAAAATTAAAGGATGTTTCGGCTCTCTTTCTTTTTCACTCTCTGTTTATGATCAAAAGTTTGTGTGGGGGGGGGGGGCATTTTTTGCGGCCCCTGGGTACAATAGGGTTATCAAAGTAAAAATTTTGAAGCAGATTATCTTCATTTCAGTTGTTTCAGGTAGTTTAACTTGATGAGGATTGGAAATAGGAAGAGAACTGTAAGGGTCACAATCCATCCCTGAAACAAAGATCGAATTCAACGCTGATTACTGCAGAAATTCATAGTTGAGACTGCTTCAAAGTACATATTTTGATCATACCTTATATTTCTGTCATTTAAAGATCATGTTATTATATGTAATTTTCTTCTGGAATTATGATAATAAACACGTCTCTGTTTTCGTTCAACAGGAGGGCATTTCCAAGTCTTGGAGGAGGTGGTAAAAGGGAACCATTGCCGAGATCAGCAACCCATACCAAAAAACCAAAAAAACAGAACTATGTAGTTATAACGCCAAAAGAGACATATACCCATGATTTCTGCTTGCTTTCAAGCAAAAATTCAACAAAGACACCATCGTTAATGGAGCTGACAAAGTTGCGAGAAGCTGGGCTTGGCAAATGCAAAATCACGTTTGACAACAAAAGATCTGGCCATGGCAAAGTACGTCAAGTATTGGAAACTATCTATCCAAAGCTGAAATGTCAAAACGGGGCATTTGAGATCCTAAGGGCAGAAAGAGGAGGAACGTCCTGCAAGTTAGTACTTATTGAAATGTCACAAGACGGCTATACTGTACCCTATTTAAGAGAGCAAGTAAGTTGTAATACCATACTGCACATCGGTCCGATGCAAAATGATTTATCGATGTCAAAGGTGATAATGAAAACAGACAACTCAATCAAAACAAAGTGTCAGAATTGCAGCAGAGAGGTTCCACTTGGAGACATGAAGACTCATCTTGCACAATGCACAGAGGGTGAATCAACCGCCTCGAGAGCATCGATACCGCACAGCTACTGCGAAGACTCTTCTGATGATGATTGCCTTGTCACAGGTATTGAGGAAAACTGCCCTTCATCAAGTTCAGCACCAATTGATGACAAAGCTCCTTGGCATAGGGAGCTCTCAATCCTTTTCCCATTTTACACAGCTGGTCAAATGGAAGTTTCAGTGGTAGGAGCATCTTCAGTAGATGAGGCCGCAAATAACTTGATGGAAACCTACAATCCTGATCCAAAAGCCGCAGAAAGTCATTCAAAGGAAAGAGCTGTCACAGATCTGCCTACTTTACTACGTGAATTCCAGGGTTATCACATGAAGTTTGGAATTGAAGAACTTTGCATTGATAGAGATGCAGTTTGGGCAGATACCCTGTGATTTTACAAAAGGAAAGTTGCAGAGCCAGAATCCTTGTGTAAGCAGTTGGAAGTTTCCTTCAAAGGCGAAGATGGCCTAGACGGTGGTGCTTTGAAAGTGAAATACTTTAACCTTGCCTGGGAACAGGCCACCAGTAGGTTGTTTGAGGGCAATGTATCCAGTTTGGTTCCAATAAAGGATGTGACGAAAATTTTCCTTTTTCGGCTAATGGGAATGATGATGGTTCATACTGTACTACAAAGTGGGCCAGTTAAAAGATTCCCAAAATTGTCTCCAGCTGTCGTTTCATGCATGCTTGGGAATGATGTAGATGAAATTTACAGGCTGCTAATAAAACATGATATCCCTATGAATGCAGCCACTGAAAACATTCACAATTTAATTGAAGAGCTTGACTCCGCAAAGACAGAGCAAGCAGTCAAGGACTTGTTTGGTGAAAATTCAAAAAGTGGCGCCTACTGGGAAATTGTGAATGCCTGCCACTGGCCCATTCAAGAGGTTATTGGGTTCGTAACAAAAGTGAATTGATCCAAGAAACAATCTACAACGAGGTTATTAGACCCAGAAAGGACGTTATCCATGAAATAAAACATGGGTTAGATGTGTTAGGATTTTTTGGATTCATGTCAAAGCACCCACATCAGTTTTGAGGCCTCTTTTGTGCAAAAGAGGAAAGTTTTGGACCAGACGAGTTCAAAGCTTTACTCTTAGAAACCAAACCATCAAACTTTGCAGAGCAACAAGCTTTTGAATGGTTCAATGAGTTTGTTTCAGAAGGAGACTCCCCATCATCCGATGATGACCCAGAAAGCATAGTTAAGGCACTGCTTGCATTCACTACAGGATGGCAAACACCGTCAATGTTTGTCTCAGAGCCAAGGATCAAGGTAGAGTTCCTGCTGGACGACGATGATCATGCCTTACCAACCTCATCAGCATGCCTGAAAGCCCTTCGCATTCCGACAGTTCATTCCACAAACGTTAAGTTCCAGGAAGCGATGATCACAGCGTTAAAGTATGAAAGACAGGGATTTCCCAATCCATGAAAACTGTACGTCATTACCAACCAATCTAATTGCTTTGGGGAGTTAAGCTGTCATTCTTAATGTTGGGCACAGGTTTGGAAAAATTTTTGGAGGGGTACCAAATTTTTTCACCTCGTTTTATGGGGACATCAAACATTTTGCCAAAATTGCAAAATATATGATGGACGTTGAAATTTTTGGAATGTATTTCAAACTGAAATAAAAACTTCATTTTTGAAAGACTTCACATACTGTATATTACCGCTATGTTTATAGGGCAGGGAAGAAGTTACTTGAAATTGTTGGTGTTGGTTCTTTGTTTTGAGAACTCTTTCACTTTAAGATCTGTTTTATGTTATGTTCAGATTGTGCTTCTTAGTGGTTCAAGTTTTCTTGTAAATCACAGACAAATCACCCAATTATGGGGTGTCAGGATTTTCACTGCCTTGAAATTGGAGTACTATGTTAGCAAATGGTGCAAGAAAGATTCCTATTTGCCGTAAAAATTGTTCTACCCCTGCCCCTAACATTAAGGGTGACAACTCCTGCGTATAACATTTTATGAGATGCAGAATCAACAATAAACATTAAAGATGAGAATGGAACTATAGACGTATTTGCATCTTTAGCTGTAGGATGAATATCTAGCGTGTTGTGTTTTGCTTCAGTAGCGGTACACTGGTTTTTGCAAGAAACTGCTCATACAGAACTGTAATAGCCTCTTCCAGAAAGTTAAAAAAATCGATTGCTGCTGGAGACAACGAGAGGTCAATTCAAATTTAGATAGTTTTCCAACTTTTTTTTAAGTTGCAAAGTATTTTCAAATAGAAAGTGTATCACCGACCCAAATGATACCAAAGCGTCAAAGTTTGTTTATGGTTTGGTTCTTGTAAATCTTACTTCAAAAGCGGGCCTAGATAAATTTTGATAAAATATGACATTCATATGAAGCTTTTGCTGTAAGATTTGGGTTTAACTTTGAGAAATTCAGTCGCTAGTTTCTTGCAGAAAAGTGAGTGCACCATGGCTTATTGTACTTACAGAGGAGCATACATCCTATAACAACTCTTACTCATATCAGTTCAAGTTGATAGCCCATCATACCCAACTGCAGGTCCCGAACAGAGACTTGCTTTGATGTTAGCAGAAATTTTGAAGTTTGCTGATCGTAGCTAAGTAGTAAAGTTACAACCATACATGACAAAATAACACAATCTAGTTTAATGAGTAATTTAAAACCTGTGGCTGAGAGGAGGCACGTGGATTTTTTTAGAAAGGGCTTCTGCCCAGAATACTAAAAAATCCTGATTCTTGTGTGTAAATTAATGATTTTAGTACCCATCTATCAAACTGTCAACCCACATCCATAAAGAAACTGATGAATAGTGGGAGGCATTTGGGCGGTAGGTTCCCATCCCCCTCCAATCAATGGTAAATAATGCCGTGTGCCATGCACTGGTGACCTCCCACATGGTAGAGATGGTAAAGAGGACAGTTCCTATCGATCTGTTACTTGGACGGTTACTGTGTAGCTGATTCATAAACCGGCATAGCTCTAACCAGCAGCAAGATCGGTTCCGATATCCAACAAGAAGATTGTGATTATATGATAAAGGGTTTAAGATATGTAACACCAAAGTATTTTCTTGTTTGCAAAGCAAGCTAAGACTCCACATCCTATGAAAGAAACGATAACCCATACTTCAGAAGAGTTTTTGGTAATAGAAACAAGTTCGTGTTTAGGCATTCAACTCGAATTCACTGTCTCCTCTCATTAGTTTATACTTAACAATCGTTACCATTAATGTTTGATATATAAAGAGAAAACGTCAAATCTGTGTATTTTGTCTCGACCCAACAAACAAAAAATTTACGAAGGATGTTCAGCAATACTGGGCTTGTCAAAAGGAGGTTGCAGTTTTTGGTAAGTTTAAAATTGTAAACATCGCATTTCTTGACTTCGGATCTTTGATTGCTGCCTTTTTGACAGTGCTTTAATGAAGAAGCACTGCCTTTGGAACTGAAACATTTCAGTCAATTTAGTTTTTGGGAGTGCGTCAAACGTTGTGAAGCGTTGTCGTTTTAGCAAGCAGCCAGACTTTTGGGCATGGGCTTAAGATTGGAACTTGCGATTTTTACTTATTAGCTATCAACACTCTCACGTGGACATGACAAGAGTAAATCTTTCATTCTGCAGCAAAATAGTGCTGAACGTCTGAAACAAAAACAGGTTTTGTCTCCTTTTTCAAACATGCGAAAACTTAAATCTTCAGTAGTATGGTTGAACTGGTGTAAAACATCGGAGTCAAGAAATTTGATCTGTTAGTGATCCCCAAAAATTCCAACCCTTCTATCCACCGTAAAGGATCTTTTAAAGGATAGGTTCTATCGAATTTCCAAAGGATTTTAGAAAGTCCCTTACATGCAAGAACAAGTCAATGCCATCTGAATCTAGGTCTTGAAAAGGATCCATGTCTAATCTTAAATTCTCTGTGACACTCGCAGGAATTTCGCTAATTTCAGGAATGTTCACAGAAACATCTTCATTTTGTGGTCCATCAAACCTTTCCGATGGTAATGGTCCATCCCAATCGATTCCATAAGTTGATATATCCATTTCAGAGATGATTTCTCCCTGAGCTGAACGACAGTTCTGTTGTCCTTCCACCCAAAGCTGCAGAGGTGTTTTGTTTGATTCTGTCCGAATTGGATGGTTGTGATAACCTTCCAGGAACAACGCTATTTTTCTATTAATTCTTGGTAGGTAGACGTATTCAAGACTGAGGAGCTCCTGCTCATCACTAATATTCAAATAACCATGATCCTCCAAGAAGTAGAAAAGATAACAAAAGAAAAACAAGCAGCCATGAAAAAGGTCCCTCCAAAATCTCTCAATACGCTGATTATGGCAGCTCTTTCCTGAAATATAGCTACCCCTTGAAGGACCCCTCAGTGGATTACTAAACATATAATACGCAACGTCTACGTTTCCTACCCCCTGGTCCCCTCTAACTCGAGAGGGCAGACCATATTCTTCAACAGCATTTTTGAACAATGCTAGTACTGTGGATGCCTTGTTGTTTGTAGAACAATTCATGAACGTAACTCTCCAGGAAAAACCATCTATACAACCATGAACGACAAAACGCCACCGTATTAGTTTGTGGTTCCCGTCTATGTGCCACAACGCTAGCGTGCCTGGAACGGAGTATTTCCTTCTGTTTACTACAGTCAATTGTGTGGATCGCAAAAGTAACCCTTCCGGGTTGACACACCACATAGGCGAACAAACTCTATCCCATTGAACTTTTAGACCTCTAGCCAGTAAAAATCCTTTCATTCTTCTTATGCCGCAATTTGGGAATAAAGTGAACATTTGCTCCACGTGTGTGTCAAGGTCGGAATCACTTATCATAGCATGCTGTGCCACGTGTTCCTGCAATCCAAAAGCATCAATCCTTCTTGAGATTGTTTTTACGCTAACTGAGAAAAGTTCTGCAATCCTTGTCTTTGGGAACCCATAATCCAAGTACAATTTTAAGGTCTCCCTGGGAATAATAATCATTGCCTTGCCTGGCTTTCCCTGGATAGAATCACTTGCAAAATCTTCATCGGGAAATCAGCATGAGTTTTCTAGCTGTTCAAGTGCTTTGAGCAGTAGTTGAATTGTTTCATCGTCAATGAAATTAGGCCATGTGCTTTGGCAACGAATCAAAAGAGTTACCACTTGCTCCAACCTGTATGAAGCATGATTAGCCATATCCCGGTCAACCAATGAGGCATTCTCCAAATCTCTAAAAATTTGTCTTAAAACTTGAAGGATGTATGTTCTCAAACTTTCTTGAGGAGGTAACTCTGGAGACGCCATGTTTTTCCTGGAGCATATGGAGCATATGCAATGAAGTGAAATGTTGCAGCAATATGCAATAACTATCATCTGTCAATCAAAGCACCTCTATGTCAATCAAACGGGCTCGGCGAAGAGTAAAGCTCCTTGACGAAGAGTGAAGCGCCTCGACGAAGAGTAAAGCGCCTCCACGAAAAGTAAAGCGCCTCGACGAAGAGTCATATCATTCAAAGCGCGCCTACGAAAAGGCTCCGCCCCCTTGATGAAGTCTAAAGTGACTCGACGAAGTGTGAAATGCCTCCACGATCTATGAATCCTGCCTCCCCGATATTCATTTCGACTCCACGAAGTGAGTTCATCGAATTTGTCCAGCATCTGACTCCATATATGTTCTGTTATTGTACCACAGTTGGAAATGACCGGTCTCCCCTTAACACTACTAAGACCCTTGTGGATCTTAGGCAACAAATAAATCTACCTAACCTAGAATCTTTAACTTGCAAATAATCAGTCACTTCCTCTAATCCCGGGTCCTCCTCCCCCAGCTCATTCAAGCTAGAATTAATGGTCTTACCCAAATTAACCGTGGGATCCACCTCTATTTCTTCATAAACCTGCCTATCGTCTAATTGTTGTTTAGCCTCACTTATGTAATCCTCCCGATCCCAAACTACAACCTCTGAACCCTTGTCCGCTTCCTTGATGACTATGTTCCTATCAGATTTAAGCTTTTTCAAAGAGAGTTGTTCAGATGAAGAAAAATTACTAAAATTCTTACCATCCGGCGAGACAGACATTACCTCCTTCTCCAGCAGTGAAAGATAGTTTTCAAGAACAGGGTCATCCTTAGGTGGCTGCCATGTGGATTTAGTTTTGAAACTGCTGTCCTTGTCCGGTACATAATTGTCCTCATTATTACAAAAATGCCATCTCAATCTCATTCGCCTGTTGAATGCCTCAAGATCTGATTTCAGCTGTGCTTTGTCAATGTCAGTAGGAGTGGAGTCTGTTAAATCGCGTGCCCTGTGTGCCCTGCGTGCCCTTCAATCTCCTCGTGCCCTTGTGCCCAAAATCTCGGCGTGCCCTCGTGCCTTCGATGTTGGCGTGCCCTCGTGCCCGCGTGCCCTTGTGCCATCGATGTTGGCGTGCCCGCGTGCCCTAATTTTCGGTGTGCCCTCATGCCTTCCATGTTGGCGTGCCCTCGTGCCCAAATTTTCGGCGTGCCCTCGTGCCTTCCATGTTGGCGTGCCCTCGTGCCCTCTTGCCCTGCATGTTGGCGTGCCCTCGTGCCCTGCTGTCCTTGTCCGGTACATAATCGTCCTCATTATTACAAAAATGCCATCTCAATCTCATTCGCCTGTTGAATGCCTCAAGATCTGATTTCAGCTGTGCTTTGTCGATGTCAGTAGGAGTGGAGTCTGTTAAATCGCGTGCCCTGTGTGCCCTGCGTGCCCTTCAATCTCCTCGTGCCCTCGTGCCTGTGTTGCGTTCAATCTCCTGTTGCTTTCAACCTCGTACCTGCGTGCCATTCAATCTCCTCGTTCAATCTTGCCACGTGCCCAAACTTTCGGCGTGCCCTCGTGCCTGTGTTGCTTTAAAGCGATGGATAACATCTGACATGAACTTGACGACTTTTCATTTATTTTGACGACAGCCCACGTACCCTGCATTTTAAGTGCTCGCAATTTTCAATTTTTTTCTGTGATGATTAGGGTAAGACGGGGTAAAGTGAACTACGGGGGTACTTTCAAGGCTTGACCTTCATTTACAAATGCAGTTACAGATCCAAGAATTCTGTTTGATTTGATGAAACAAGGATATCTATCGATACAGGAAAGATAGATGGTCATAACCATGAGCTCGATAACTGCGTAAGATTTTTTTTTGTAGTTTTGGTTTTACCTCAGGGAGACGTTTCGGGGTAAAGTGAACTACCTCAAAAAAAGTGTTTATCTCCGTAGTGATATGGTATCCATATGCAATATAACATTTTCTAAGTGTATTCCCATGATTATCGATCGATTTGTATTCAGTATGTGACTCAAATTTGTACCCAAAAATACTTTTTGGTAAACATATCGATTCTGCAAAGATTCTTCTCAACATAGGCCACCATTTCACTTTTTAATTTTATTCAATTTTTTTGTTTTGACATGCAAAGGACTGCTTAGCGTCACAAAGTGAATAACGATTCCAGGTTTCCCTGGTATTTGATTGGTTTTATGGAAAAGTTTGCTCAGTAGTTCACTGTAACCCGTGTCAGGGTAAAAGGAACAAAGCGAAGTGGTCTCCAGAGAAACCTCTTTTGTAAGACAGTGGAAAAGATTTCAAAAACATTTTTGCTGGATAAACTTACCCAAGGACATAATTTCAAAACAAAGTTGAAAAGTTTGCCCTCAGCTGCAGCACAGCAAGAAATATCTAAATTTCCCAATAGTTTTTTCATGGAAATTTAGAGGAAACGGACAGTTTTCTCTGGGAAATTGAAGGGAAACGGAAATTTCCATTTCCCTCTTAGGAAACTGTTAGGAAAGTGTCCGTTTCCCCAAAATTTCCAGCAAAAAACCATGGGGAAATTTCACCATTTTTTGCAGTGCAGTCTCTTCTGCGTATCCTTAAAAAAGTCCACTTTACCATGTGTTATCCTAAATTACCTCCTTTATTTGGTGCAGCCTAGCTGTTAATGTCCCTATCATTAATTGGATGCCGTCACGTGTGCTTGTTGTTAAGTTCCGTAGATGTTTGTCTCTACAAAACTTTATCCATGTTTTAAATTTTTCACTTCAAATTCTCTGCTCAGGTTTCTCGGATGAAATTTAGAAAAAAAGGATCACTAAGTTTCAAACTTTCAAGAAACATTTCAAGGGTCACATCCCTCAAGAGTGTCCTGAACATCAACATCGAAGGCACGAGGGCACGCCGAAAATTTAGCCGCGAGGGCACGCCAGCATCAAAGGCACGAGGGCTCGCCAAGAATGCGGGCACGCGGGCACGAGGGCACGCGGGCACGCCAACATCGATGGCACGAGGGCACGCCAGAAATTTGGGCACAAGGGCACGCCAACATAGAAGGCACGAGGGCACGCCAAAAATTTTGGCACACGGGCACGAAGGCACGCCAACATGGAAGGCACGAGGGCACGCCGAACATTTGGGCACGAGGGCACGCCAACATCGATGGCACGAGGGCACGCCGAAAATTTGGGCACGCAGGCACGAGGGCAGGAGGGCACGCCAACATCGAAGGCACGAGGGCACGTAGGCCACGCCATTTAACAGACTCGTAGGAGTGGGTGAAAACTTCAGGCCCTTCGAAAGAAGACTTATGTCTTCCTCCGAAAGTTCCCTCCGAGACACGTTCACCACAGTCCCACTGACAAATCGTCCCTTCAATCTCCCATTCTCCAACACAACCAGCTCCGTTTCCTCGTCTTCCTCGATTGATGTCAATCTTTCTGCTCCTTCATTCCGATTATTGATTTCCTCATGCGGCAAATCTTCTCCGTCAAATAGTTCATCTTGGTGATGATCAAATGTCCTGAGGGCGTCAAGGTTATCTGCTGAAGCATCGATTCCGGTTTCCTTACAAAGTTTTGTGGCCTTGCGGATTCTCTTCCTTTCTAGTGATTCCTTGCATTTCTTGACCTGATCGGTGATGTGTTCCAGCTCTTCTTTGGCCAGATTGGAGCGCGCTCTTCTTAGTAAGTCATAGGCATGAACTTTCGATGCTGCTAGTTGTTCTCTGTACTGCACTATTAATAATGTCATCAACTGTCCTTGTGCTGTGTCCAAGATGTCCTTCCATCACTGTTCAAAATCTTCGCATGGTCTTCCAAGCAGCGACGGGACCTTCTTTTATCCAAAGCCCGAATGGCACCACATTCTCAGCATTGCAAAATTCCAGGAAATTCCAGTGGTGTTCCAGTTTGATTAAATTAATAAATGAGTTTATGATTGATATTGTCCGCTCCATCTAATTAACCTTCAATTTCTATTCTAAGCAATAACTAATATATATTCTCATAAGCTCCTTCACAATGCGAATTAAAGTAGATATAAAAACTCATAAAAAACACATTCTTTAAACGTTTCGGTGAAACCCTTCATCAGTAATAACTGTTCTTTTAATCAGACAGAGCATACATATCAATCTCAAAATGCAGAAACAATAAAAAAACAATAACCTAAGCGGGACCTACCAACATACAATGAGTACTAATAAGGTGTAAAAGTAGCGGCTGATGACAGAGGCGGTACGAGAAAGATCAAAGAAAGCGCAGAATTAAGAACTGCTGAAGTCGGTGGCTATGTCTGTCTCGCAGGAGCTGAGAGAAGCCTGTGCTAAATTAAAACAAACAATATAAAGCTGCAAGAGCCGATGGGCAGAAAGAGTTTCCTAAAAAAACAGCGTGTTTCCCTAACGAGAAGCTGTGCGCAAAAATCAAAATAACACAACAATCAAAATGCAAACAAAAATGAAATCTATGTATCTACCTGCCTAGTGTTTAAACCCTTAGGGGCAAAGCAATCTAGCCGATATTGCCAGAAGCTTTCCCGCATCCTATTTCCCCCCTTTAGTCTATCAATTATCTTGACACTAATATCATTCAGAAACCCGTGGTGGCCTTCTTCAGTAAAATGTCTGAAGAATTCCACCTGGGGTACTGAGGCCCCTGAATTAAACTTACGACTGCACGCCTTGTAATTGTTAAACCTAAGCCTAAAAGGCGTGCAGGTGCTACCAACATATTGTACACCACAAACAGTACATTCCAACAAATACACAACATTTGACGAGTCACAGTTAAACGAATAGTTTATCCTATATTCCCGGCTATCTACGTTCGAATGAAAATGCTCACTATTGCTCATGGCATTACACACTTGACAACGAGATGTACCACAATAAGAACATCCCTTCTTATCAGTCCCCTCATTTCCCTCATTACTAAGCCTAGCCCTAACAAGCATGTCCTTAAGGTTCTTACATCTCCTAAATGCTATCAAAGGTGGCTCAGGAAACACCTCCCTATGCTCCTCCGGATTCGTGAGCATAGGATGGAGTCTCCTGGCAACCTTCCCCAAACTATTGAGCGCTGGATGATATGTCGCAACAAGTGGAACCCTTTCCCCCCTCCCTTGGTCATTGGTCCTATTTCCCGAATTTGCTAGAAGAGTTGCCCTATCCAACCTACGTACCCTATCTATTTGCTCGTTAATTAAAGACTCTTCGTAGCCTCTTTCCTTAAGCCATCCAGCTAACTCGCCTACCCTCTCCTGAAATTGGCGATCTTCCGAACGTATCCTTCGAAACCTAAGAGCCTGACCATAGGGGATCACCTTTTTCGTGTGCCAGGGGTGACAAGACTTCTTATGCAAGTACTGATGTGTATCAGTTGACTTGCAAAACAAGTCTGTCGAAAGGACTCCCCCCTCCCTCATGCTAACCTGAACATCCAAAAAACTAATACTATCCCGTGATTGCTCGCTTGTAAACTTAATGCTTTCGTGACTACTGTTGAGATGATTGATGAAAGACTTCAACTTTTCTTCCCCATGCATCCAGATAAAGAATACATCATCGATGAATCTCATCCAGACGAGGGGCTTGTCAGCTGAAGCATCCAACAACCTCTCTTCCAACCGGGTCATGAAGAGATTGGCATAGGCCGGAGCGAACTTCGTACCTATAGCCATGCCCAATTTCTGCCTATGTAACCTATCATTAAATTCAAAATAATTATTCTCCAAGACCAAGGACGCCAACCCCTCAAGGGTATCAGTAGCCACGCCCGGGTTTTCCCTGCTATCCAGTGCCTCCCTGATGGCCTCTAAACCCTCCCCGTGTGGAATGCTGGGATAGAGTCCCACAACATCAACTGTACACAGCAAAGCCCCCTCTGGTATCTTACGTAACTTACTTAGCCTAGATAGAAAGTGGTTAGTGTCCTTAACATATGATCTACTTTGGCTAACCAACGGGTTAAGGTGGTGGTCTAAATACTCTGAAATATGTTCTGTTATTGTACCACAGTTGGAAATGACCGGTCTCCCCTTAACGCTACTAAGACCCTTGTGGATCTTAGGCAACAAATAAAATCTACCTAACCTAGAATCTTTAACTTGAAAATAATCAGTCACTTCCTCTAATCCCGGGTCCTCCTCCCTCAGCTCATTCAACCTAGAATTAATGGTCTTACCCAAATTAACCGTGGGATCTACCTCTACTTCTTCATAAACCTGCCTATCGTCTAATTGTTGGTTAGCCTCACTTATGTAATCCTCCCGATCCCAAACTACAACCTCTGAACCCTTGTCCGCTTCCTTGATGACTATGTTCCTATCAGATTTAAGCTTTTTCAAAGAGAGTTGTTCAGTTGAAGAAAAATTACTAAAATTCTTACCATCCGGCGAGACAGACATTACCTCCTTCTCCAGCAGTGAAAGATAGTTTCAAGAACAGGGTCATCCTTAGGGGGCTGCCATGTGGTTTTAGTTTTGAAACTACTGTCCTTGTCCGGTACATAATCGTCCTCATTATTACGAGAATGCCATCTCAATCTCATTCGCCTGTTGAATGCCTCAAGATCTGATTTCAGCTGTGCTTTGTCGATGTCAGTAGGAGTGAGTGAAAACTTCAGGCCTTTCGAAAGAAGACTTATGTCTTCCTCCGAAAGTTCTTAATTCTGCGCTTTCTTTTATCTTTCTCCTACCGCCTCTGTCATCAGCCGCTACTTTTACACCTTATTAGTACTCATTGTATGTTGGTAGGTCCCGCTCAGGTTATTGTTTTTGTATTGTTTCTGCCTTTTGAGATTGATATGTATGCTCTGTCTGATTAAAAGAACAGTTATTACCGATGAAGGCTTTCGCCGAAACGTTTAAAGAAAGTGTTTTTTATGAGTTCTTAATTCCAGTGTGAACTAAATTTTAATTCAACACATGCCAGAAAAAGATACTCACAAAGATCTTACACGTTTGATTTCCTTGTAAAATCAACAAAAGCAAGCTCGTCAGATGTAGGATCATAGAATGGAAGATGCAGTGGGCTTCAGCATCTAGGATGGAGTTCAGGACTTAAGCCTCTCAATTTCATATTCCTTTTCGCAGTAAAGGTAAAGTGGTGAATTCTCCTATCTTCTTCTTCTTTTTTTTCATGTTCCTTATCTTTCGACGTTGGATGACACAGTAGCCCTCCACTTTTCTCTGTCCATTGCTATTCTCGTAGCCTGTTCATATTGCAAGTTCCGCAAATTAGTCTATTCTTTGATGTTGTCATACCAGCTCATCCTTGGGCGACCTCTGCCTCTCGCTCCATCAATATACCCCTCTAGCAATGTTCTGTATGTGTTATTTAGCCGTATCAAATCTCAAAAATATCTTAGTTTCCTTGCCCTCAATGTGCTGATCAATTTTTGTCTTGCATCTATTCTCTGGTCTCTGTCGAATTCTTCACAGAAGGGGCATTTTCCAACGATGTGAAGATCATGGTCTGAAAAATGTTCACTCGCAAATGATTTAAGCCCATTGTAAACTGTTTGATTTTGGTATATTATGACGGAATTATAAAAGAAGCACAAGTTATTCAATTTTGAAGCATTGTCTAAAGAATGAACAACCTTGGAATAGCCATGGCATGTTGTACAACAAATAACAGTCACAGCTTTCTAGGGGGCGCCAAAACTGGCTGTGCCCCCCAGCCAATGTTGAGCCACCACGCCACTGATGGAGAGGCAAAAAATTGGGGAAGCTTTTGTTCCTCAACAGATGTAATAAATTTTCAATCATTGCTTAGTTCTGGCAGTAGTAAAATGATGCCCTTGATTGATTTCACAGCTTGTACGAAGATCAAATAATTTGTTGATTCAACGGTGATTGAAAGGGCAAGGATTTTTGTCAATGGATTGATTTCATGTAACAAAAATACTAAAAGAACACCCAAGGAACCATAACTCTATCTATTTAGGAGGGTCTGCAGCTCCCCCATGCATCTGATGTTCTTCACCTTCACCTATTGTATGGTTTGTTAGCCACAGGGGGGGGGGTTCTCAGCAAAATTTTGGGTAGGGGTGTGCCACCCATAGTTTCAAAACGGCTGGTGTAAAACGCAGGTCAACGCAGGTCAATAAAATGCAGGTCAAATCGAGCGGCTCAAAAGTAGCGGCCATGGGCTTTCTGCCTTTTGCGCAAGAGTAGAGCAGTAAGTTTTATTCGGAATACTGCAGGAACGTTACCTTTTCGCATTCGCAAATCACAACATTGACATCAACTTTCTCCCTCAAGCTGGTCCAGTTATAGTACGATGTTGTGGCCTTGTCTCTGTTTCTTCAGTTCCGGTTGAAGAACAATTTCAATGAAAACGTTGCCTTCTCAAAACTTCCACAAGGCAGGCCAAAGTTCCTCAGCATCTTTTGGCCTTTATTTTCATAATACTCTGCTTGATGATGCATTGTGGGTGTTTCTACTTGTGATATAATATGGGATTCGGAATGGCAAATGACTACGGGGTGAGGGAACCAAGTTTATTTCAATGTCATGTAAATTTTGTAATCATTCTTTCCTGTGTGGAAACCAAGCAACTGGATGTGGCACGTGCAAGGTAAAAGAGGTATGCCTGCTACAAAGGCCCCTGCTGAGATTGAAGAAAGGGAAATGTCAACTTTCAGACTCTACGCCCTTGCCTTTGCCTGCGCTTCTCAATGCCAAGACACATGACAACACATGATCTTTTGTGAGCAGGGTCCGGTCCAGGGCCTTGGCCCTGGAAAATTCTTTAAACCGTGCCCTTTAGAAAATGCCTTTTTGTGCCAATGTGGCCATCAAATTGCCAAACGGCTGTTAACAAGAAATCTTACTTCATTGAAGTAAACTGCATTTTTGAAGTCGATGATAGCATTTACAAGTGAATATCGTTCTACAACCACCATTTTTGAGCTGCCTTGAAAAAATGACACGCCCTTCTGCCATATCAATGTGTTTTGAATAAAGTACCTGATCGAGATAACACAGGTGATTCGGCTACCTTATTGTGGTATTGCAACATTAACTTTCTTCACGAAACATTAAAACATGTGACTCCATCCTCATCAAACAATAGTTTTTCAATGTGCAAAAATTTCAATTCATAAAGTTGAAAAGTCGGCAGGGAGCTTGCCGGCTGCATGATCCCTCCTGTTTATGCACGCGCGTCAAAAAGAACGCAGGCCAGAAACGAATTTCAGATAATACAGGATGAAGATTAAATTTATTTGGTTAAAAGGGCTGGGTGTATGACAAAAGTCACATTCACAACTTCCTACATTAAAATGGTCATTGCTACTTCCTTCGGTCTAGTTTCTTATCGCAGTGAATTCAGTAAGGAATAACCTTTGGACTATCATACTTTCATAAGATCAGTAGGCTGCGAGCCTGCAGCCAGTGTGCCCATGGCCGCTAGTTTTGATGCACACGATTTGACCTGCGTTTCATTGACGTGCATGACCTGCATTTTACACTAGCCGTGATCGCAGCGCCCGCGCGCTCTAAACACTGGATATGGAGAGCAGCCTTAAAGCAGCAAGCATTCAAAATATTGGCAGATCTACACTGATTTCTTTGAGAGCTTCAGATGAAGTGCGAGAAAAAGCAGCAGCTCAAAAGCTTTTTTAATCTAGCCCTGGGCACTGCATCATAATGCAATAGGAATAAGTCTCATATAGCAATAAGCTCAATACTTCAATTAGACAGAAAAATTTGAAGAATTTAATTCCTGAATGACTTCCAAAGGGTTTCTTATGCAGATAGTTGCATCAAAGTTTTGCCATAGGTCCCAACCTAATAAAAATCTTGATGATTTTCCAAACAGTATGTTCCCTTGCTTGTAAATAGACTCCCCCGTACATTTGATAACTAAACATGCCCAGACCACTTCTCCAATTGTAGAATATGTTCAAAAACTGAGAACACTGCTTTTCAACACTCCACTGGAAATACTCAGAGACACTATGTGTTGGCATGAAGAAACTGCCCCAGGTACAATTACAAGCCAGGTACAGTAACAAGACATCAATGAAATGATTCTGAGCCCACTGGAATATGTTACTCGCTCCAGGCTCTTGACAATCAACCTCCCTTCAAAGAAACCCCAAAAACTCAGTGTTCGGCTCCCCAAACGTAACATTTTGTGCCATTTTCACATTCAGTGATGCTGAATTCATAAGATGAGCTCTTAACCCAAAATTGGTTTTTTTTTCATTTCGGTAGCACTTTAAATGGTTCAAACAATTTTCACCTACATTACTTTCAGCGCATTAAACATACAGCGGCAAAAGAACAATAAAGAAATGCCCAGTTATGGGATGTGCCAAAGAAGTGAGCTCTCATGCTTCGTTGAACACATGAAAAATTTGCATAAATGGTCAAAAGTGGAATGCATAGCGGTGGCCGCTCATTGTAACAAACAGAAACCATGGACACTGAAGAATCCTTGGATGGCTCCAAATGAGAGCCCAATCAGCATGTGGCACACAAATGCCCTCTTCCAGGTTGTGGATTCATTGTTCAGTGCCTTATTCTACATCTCTTTGGATTCCACAAATTGGAAAAAAGTACTAAAGAGTTTGCAATGCTTCAAAGGCATGCAACAATCATTGAGAGGAACTTGCCATGCCATGCGTTAAGAGAAGGAAAATAATGTTCAAAGAGGATCTGCAAAGATGAGCGAATTTTGGATTTGGAGGAAGATGGTGATATGGATGGATGTCAAGGTAGTAACGGAGAAGAAACATTGTTGTCTGTTCCAGCCTTCTAAAGCGTATTCAAGTCATCTGCCTTTGAAATTGTTGATGAGCAGTTCTGCAGGCGTGCATGCACATTTGCAAATGGTATATCTTTTAAGCAGTTTCTACAGCTTGATTTGATTGATTCATCAGTCGGTGATATAACCTTAGACATTGGTAGATCACCTTTCATTGGGCGAATGTGAATCACCGTATTCGCACTAACTTGGTCCTTCGAGTAGGGAACTACATACCCTAGAGGGGACACATCAATTTGAATGAAATTGATCCATAGTGGGAACTAGCTGACAATATGTCATTTCCCGCTATGGATGGCACGTAGTTCATAAATCTTGTTTCTTGTTTCCTTTAATTGTTTTCATTGAATAAAAAGAAGAAACGAAGAATAAAATTGCATGCTTTCCCTCCTCTCACGCCGCGCAACAGCTCAAATGCCCACAACTGGCCTTTATGTTTTGGAAAAGAACCTATCTTCGAACCACAATGTCACAAGAAAGGCTCAACGGTCTAGCCACTTACACACAAAAGGATGTAACATTCAACATCGAAAAGGTCATAGATCAATATGCAAGAAAACATTCTCAGAAAATGGCTCTCCAATATCCTAACATCTGATCAGCCAAATAATGCCGACCAGTACGTGTTGTCAGAAATTTACTAACTACTCCTGAAGAAATTTCCTTCAAATAATTTTATTGACCAATGCAGCATGTAGGCAAATATCCTGTTGTTCTCTTTCATTTGGAATAGCATCAATCTCCCTGGCACGTTTTATCTTCAGTTTAACTAAAGGGACAGTATGCTGTTGTTCTCTTTCATTTGGCATAGCATCAATCTCCCTGGCACGTTTTATCTTCAGTTTAACTAAAGGGACAGTATCCTGTTGTTCTCTTTCATTTGGCATAGCATCAATCTCCTTGGCACGTTTTATCTTCAGTTTAACTAAAGGGACAGTATCCTGTTGTTCTCTTTCATTTGGCATAGCATCAATCTCCCTGCCACGTTTAATCTTCAGTTTAACTATAGGAACAGTATCCTGTTGTTCTCTTTCATTTGGCAAAGCATCAATCTCCCTGGCATGTATTATCTTCAGTTTAATTAAAGGAACATAATCCTGATAGTAATGAAATTAATTTGCTGAACATTCCATCTGATATCGGAAGCTGGAAGGAAACCATCACATGACGTTTTCATTTCCCATCTGGACAGATTTGCTTCTCAGGGCTCATGCTATCTGAATAATTTTATCTCTATTGAGTGATCATCTTAAAATGGAATGGAAGCATAGTTTGGGAACCGCAGCTTGATGATGAATTTGATGAGGAGGAAGGCGACGAAGGTCATGATTAGGACCAACGCAGCAGATGTGATGACAAAGATGACCGAGAGTGTGGCCAAGTGGTTAAGGCGTCTGACTCGGAAGCCAAAGGTCAGAACGGCCGCAGGTTCAAATCCTGCGCTGGACAGTTTGGTCGCTGTCCGTAACTCTAGCCCGGGTCAACCAGAGCAACGTGAGGGAAACCTGGTAGATGCGGCGAGTAGCTGCGACGGACTGATGGTAAAACATCCGTGGCCCCTGCTGGAAATAAGTCTCTCAGACTTTCGCTGGCTAACCACGTTAAACATATATACCTACCTACCTACCTACATACCTACCTACCTACCTCATTTCTTTCCTTCCTTCCTATGAGTCCTTCCTATACAGAAATCTGCCCCATCACAAAAATGAAACAATAACATGAAATCCTGATTTTGAGCGATAATTCCTGAAAAACTAGTTTTTTTAACGACAGAGCCTGCAATTAACAAACAGCCTTCTCATATTTAACACTTTTGTTCCAACTGATTGATTTTCATACTGGCTGCCCTCGTAATATCTTAGTTTTCATATTCATAACATCTTGAGCTTTTCAGGAAGTATTTGGCAGTGCTAAAGTTCAATATATTTTCACAATTAATCTTATTTTACCCATAGGAATGGCTTCCTTAGTAACATATTACTTTTTAGTGATGGTCTGCTCTCATTTCGAAAAGGCTTCCATGGAATTCCACAATGAATTGTAGCTAAACTAATAATTCCCGATGTCATCCCATTTTCGATCCCTGTGTTAATTCCGATTATTTTACGTTGTCCTTATTGCATCGCTACGCAGCATCATCTAAAGAGAAACTTGCAAGAGAAACTTGGTGATCTCAAATCTTTTATATGCTACATGAAATGGAAAGAGATCTTTTGTGGTCAAAGTACGAGTACAAAACTAAAGAAGTTTTATTGCGTTTTAGATGTTCCAGTCAAGAAAAGATGCACAAAGTTGGAAGCACGTATCTTCCTGAACAAGAAATATAGTGCGTATATATTACGAGCAATCTTCCTTTAGTTCTCTTTAGGCCCATAGGAAGCAGGGTCATTAGGGGTTGTAAGACCCCAATAATTGAAAAAATGTGTTACATCACGGAAATTGATTAGGTGTATTTTCCTCTGTTGCTAAAGGACTAAACCCCCCCCCCCCCAATCAGCAGGTGCTTCTTACTGACGTTGGTCTTTTCATTGCCATCTATCATGCAAAAAAGTGGAAATCACCTAGTACACGACACACCAAACAGCTGTAGGTTTTTTATGATGCTTGCATTGAGGTGCTTTAGAGCCAGTGACTACATGGACTTAATGCATTTGCTAAGCGGAAAAAACGTCATGCATGGTAACAATGCTCTGTACAATAGACGTTAATGCTAACGATGCCGTCAGGATTTGCTGATGGTAAGTGACAATAACTATACCAGGTGTTTCAAAAAAATTATAAGCGTTTGAGCAGTTACTGCAAAAGAGCCTTGGATCCAAAATTTTCAATTTCAGTGTATTGGGATAGATGAGATCTTAACTTGATTTTGTGACCTTGCATGTCCAAGTCGGATTTGTATTCACAGGGTGCTTCATTTAATCAGGCTGCCTGAG
The DNA here is from genome assembly GCA_964020215.1 of Aurelia sp. 3 sensu Dawson et al. (2005). Classification (NCBI taxonomy): domain Eukaryota; kingdom Metazoa; phylum Cnidaria; class Scyphozoa; order Semaeostomeae; family Ulmaridae; genus Aurelia; species Aurelia sp. 3 sensu Dawson et al. (2005). The sequence continues at coordinate 15,536,145 of OZ026576.1, read as the reverse complement.
ACAGATTGTTTTTTAATTATGCAGTTCCTCTCTATGTGTAATTTGGTAAAAGCTCTTGGAGCAGCTTAATGATACATTTTTTTGGAAGTTTGTTGAGCTATGAAGTAAAATTTACTCTTCGCTAATTCAAAGGCCTAATATGACTGAACAATCATAACCATAACAAACCTTGCGTTTATATTAGAAGACACTACATGAGACACTTTCTGTTCTGTCAGTCCTAGAAAGTTGTGCTCTTAACTGTTGAAATGAACACTTGTGTCTGTTCTTAAAATTATCTCGAATTGACATAATAGTTTAATCAATGAGGAAATTTTTAAGGGCAGAAATTTTAATGGTTGAACAGACTCAAAATTTTCTTCAAATTCAACATATTTTGGAGTAGCATAATTCAACAACCAACCGCCTTCGGCTGCATCAAAAAATTTGCCTTCTTAAGTTAATCGTTCTGCAAATACAAACCCAATTCACGAAAGCCAAGGACCCAAGGTCACAAAATCTAAATTAAGATCTCATCTAAACAATATACTGAAAACAACTACTTTTAAAACATGGCTCCTTCGCAGGAACTGCTCAAATCCTCATACTGTTTGGAACACCCGGTAGAACTAGGAAGGGTGAAAACTATTTTTAAGAGAACGATTTCTTTTATGCATTTCACATCGTCTCGTTACATTATGTCGTATTTCTTCTAGGTATGGTCACAGGTATGCCAACACGTGTGCCATACAAGAATTATCAAAAAACGTTTCGAGTACAAGGTTGGCCAGAAGATGTTCCATTCAAAACTCCCACGAGAATGGGGCCTGGACAGCTTGAAAAAGTGATGTCAGTCCAGGACGACATCAGTTTTATCTCGTTGGATTCTTTGGTGTGCCATCCAGCCTCTGTCCCTGTAAACGATTCAAGTAATACTAGTCCAATGGCACAACCGCAAGAAAATGATAAAGCCATTGTTGAGAGCAGTGCAGATGAGCCGCAGAGGAAAAAAGCCAAGAGAGGAGAGAAAATTTTGTTTATCGAGCGGAGTGATATCGTTCCAGTTTATGCCAGCCAAAACAACGACTCCAGCGAAGAGGATGACGGAGATACATATCGGTTCTGGCTATTTAAATGCAACAGCAAAGTTAAAACCGATGGAACAATCACGGGAAAATTGCTAGCCCAGTCAGAAGAAGAGTGTTCCTTTATTATTTTGCCGCAACATCGCTCCATTCTTGAAAGCAATGTGATGGTTGCAAATGGCAAACGGCTAGTGTTAGCAGCGGATGATTTTGAGATGATAAACGATGGAAAATACCGACTTACAGTTGCTACCTTCCAGCGTCTGCAGGACATTGCCCTGAACTTCCAAGTTTGTGGTTGAAGTTATTCGATGCATTTTTGTTTTTAACATTTCGTGGTGTAACGATACTGAACCTTAGCGCTCTGCCTATTTAACTCTCTTGGAGCTTTTTTGAGTCCTCTTTCTATGGAGATTCCGAAGTTCGATGTTGTTCTTTGAATTTCCACGCCTTTTTGCTGTTATATCACAATGAACTCTATACCGAATGAGCCAGAAAAAAGTTACCACTTTAGAATATTCATAGCACCAAGACTGCTTCATGGATTTAAACGATTCAAGTTCTTGTTAAAAGCTGAAAGATCAAAGTATTTTTGTGATTTTTCTCGTTGTCTTACCAGCGCTAGAAGTATTCAACTTTATGAAAACTTTCATGGTTGCAAGGTGACTGAAACAGAGCTTAAAACATTGATCAAATTGTAGTGACTCTATTCACACCGAACAATGGGCAATGGACGCTTCACCTCTCTCAAGAGTTATAAGACATCGATTTTAAAACAAATACGAAATATGTTCGATCCCATGGCAATAGATGTGCAGAGGATACCTGTCACCCATGAGAATTTGCCTTTCCTTCATTTTTCTGTCCGAGGAATGCTTTTTGGTTTGATCAATGATTTAGGCCCTCCTTCAGTCATTTTGCAAGCATACAATTGTACTATAATTGAATTCACCTACATTTCTAGTGCTCATGGGACATCGAGAAAAATCACAAAAATACTTTGATCTTTACGTTTTTAGTTAAAACTTAAATCATACAAATCCGTGAACCCATGAATTTTCAAAAGTGGGAACTTTTTTCTGGCTCACCAGGTAGAATTTCTTAGGCATTACAGTGTTTCTGCCGAAATTGTGTTAATCAGCCGGATTTTACGTCAATCTATGTACAATTCATTCTGTAATTTGTTTGCAAAATATCGAAACTCCACAAAGGATGTTGCCTCACGGAAAAAGGCACTGGAGGGCCTTAAGTCCATAGCTGTGGCCCTAATTTGCCTTGCGACCAGCCCTGAATTTGTAGTGTGGAACAACAATTTGTATAGTTATTCGAATTACTTTTCAAGAATTGTTTATTATTCGAATATTCGAGTATTAAAGGCCTCTTCCGTCATATGCAAAGAATTCTTTCCTTGCTTTTCCAAGGGTGGTCTCAAACCTATGGCCATAGCTGTGGACTGAGAGCCCTCCACTACTTTATCACTGAAGCAATTTTTGTTCTGAAGTTTCGTGGGTATTTTGCAAAAAAAATCATAGAAATGAACAGTGCATAGATTGATGTAAAATCCACCCAAGTAACACAATCTTTAGGTAACGCCCCTTGTCTGCAGAACCACAATGATCTCCAAGAATTTTCACATAGTTAATTGTGAGGTTATAGCAAAGTGCTGCAGAAATTCAAAATCAACATTTAAATTCGGAATCTACATGGAAAGTTGATCTGAACAAACTCCAAGGGAGTGCTAATTGATTGCTAATTCCTCTCAATGTTTCTGGATAGTTAATTTGAACCTAGGTACCTCTTTGTTGGCATTGGTGCTTTGGAGCAGACAAGTTATTATCAAAGGGTTAGTTTTGTATCCACAGGTAACACAGAGCTTTGACCCATTGGCCGCAAACAAATTCTTGATGAAATACGAATAATGTTCGATCATATTATCTTCATTTTGTCCTTGCCAGGTTTCACCCCTAGTTACGCCCTGGTCACCGATTGGGCGTTTCGTTAATTTTCATGTCAGTTTTTGATTTTGATGTGCTTTAAGAGTTTGTTTAGGCCAAAAGACCGAAGCTGTAGTTTGCAGGTGGATACAAACTTGAGCTATTGAGCATAACACTTCTGCTCTCAAAGCACCAATACCAACAATCAAGATACCCACATTCAAGTTGGCAGTCCAGGAACAGTTTTAGAATGATTAGTCATCGATCAAAGCTAAAGTCACATCGCTTAATCCTACATCTGTAGGCTTTTTCAGGTACTCCTGACATTTTTTTCGGCGGGAAGGGGGTCGATGTTCTTGATTAGACAACTATGTTGACGTTGGAGTATAAAGAACCTTAACGTATGCTAATCAGCACTGCAGGCATGTTTCATCAAATCGTCATCTAATTAGTTCTAAACTCTTCGAAAATATTGATTTAGTGTAATCATCTTTATGACAGATTCATCGGCGATCCATTAATCTCGAAAACTCAGCCGCTGATTCCGCTAATCTAGTTTTGGTCATTGGGCGATCTGAGATCAGCCCGAGGCATTCTGCCGCAAAGCTTGACACTGCCAAGCACACTTTACTGTCAGGGAAATATTGACCTCTAGTGTGCCATCGTAGAGTGTAACCCAAGCAATATATGTCGCTTTGAGCTGAAACCTTGAGGGTACGGTTCTTTACCTTTGCTGGTAGGCAACATTCTTCTCCGAAAAGTACCAGCTTTGGCTGTGGGATGATGTACGCATCATTCTCTAAACATGCATGACTAAACCCACAAATGGTTGGAGTTCCATTGATAGTGTTCACCAGAATATTTTTGCAATTGAAGTTGTTATGTAGGATGCCATTCTGGTGCATGTAAATAACTGCATCGACTAGACCTGCGGTCAGCCGGCAAAGGTTCTCTTCGCTATCTAACTTTACTTTTATGAGTGCGACAGAAGAAGTTGGCAATGACATAACGAGCTTTGGAATATCTCCACGAACAACACCAAACGGATGTGGAATATTTGGGTGGCTATTCAGTATTGTCAATATCTGATATTCCTTCACGGCAGAACTGTAATTAAATGCCAGATAATTCTTAACTGCTACATCAATGCCTTTGTACGTTCCTGCGAAAACTATGGAAGTTTCCCCAGCTTGTAACTTCGTTGTGCTTTTTAACTCTGATTCGCTGATGACCACGAGACCTTGCTCCATAAGGCGGCGATCTGCAGTTTGTCTGCTTTCAAAGGAGGCAGTCCCCGCTATATCAAGCGTCCTTTGGCTAACAAACTCTCCTAAAGACTCACACACACTTTTGCACTCAAAGCCCTGCCCTACTTCGAAGTAATACTGGTGGTAGCTGTCGCTTCTCCGTAATTGCATGATCTTTTGGTCCCGCTTTTTTACCGACCGTTCCAGCATTGTACGTTTTTGCTGCAGTTCTGCAACATTATTTTTACATTCACTGCATTTCTAGGAAAAAGCAAAATAGATTTAGCTGTATCAATGATAAAATAGTACTGATGATAAACATTATTTTCCTTATTATCGTATTAGAAATAAAGATAGTAATAGAAGAAGTAATTTTGATAGTAAAATGATACTAATGCTACCGAAAACAGAGTACTTTATCGTATCGTATCAATATTTCATTTATCGTACTTTCGTGTCTCTGGATCTGAGATATAATTACATGCTAGCTTTACGAAATATTAAGTGCTATTATTTGTATCATTGTTGCTAACATGGAAGTATTTCCATACCTTTGCAGTTTCTCGATATTTAGTTCATTTATTAACACTGTAGTACCTCAAGGTGTATACTTGTTTGCGTGATGTTTTACTGCAAAGAAGTGCGCTAGTACTAGAGAAAATATGATAGGTTTCCGTCCAAAGATAGTATTGGAAAAATGATGGCAGATGGTCATGTGTTTTGTTCTTCTTATAAGCTAGGCGCTATATATCCGTCATTTGTCTTTAAGGTTGATGCTAAGATACCAAATCATCCCGACACTTTTTTTCAAAAGATCTACATTCGATGACTGCTCATGACTATCATTTAATACTTGCCAGATTCCTAGGAACAAGCCTGCAAATTTCATGTTTAAGATTTTTTGGAGAGTTTCTACCGAGCAGCAGTTAAGAATATAAGCAATGAGGATGATGGTGCTAATCGAAGCTTTGCGGCGCTGCTAAGTTTCGAGCGCGAATTATGTTATTTACTCGTTTACAGATCTTAGAATTAATGTGGGAGCCATTTCAACAAAAAAGTAGTATGTTCAATTTATTTCCAGTTCAATTTCCGTTCAATTTGAATCGAATATATTTTCTAGTATCCTCGTCAAGAAACTTTGACTATTGTCAAAAGAATTTAGGGAAGTAATTCAATTCAATGGAATTAAAAGAAGATTTCAGCACCAAGTCAAGCGGGAAATTTGTTAAACAAAAATTGGCGAGCGTCGTCTCAGTACTGAAATCAAGAATCTCGTTGTTTTAGATCGATGAAAAGGCCATGCTCAAAACAGATGTGGTCAATTGCTCAAATTCAACTAACCTCTGCAGTTTGACGATCCAGCCAGTCCTCTTGGTCGGTCTCATGTCTGTGATCAAAGCCACGTGGAAGGTCATGATCATCCTCTACTTGGCTGACAGTTGGTCTTGGTTCTATAGGCCTATCAGTGTTTTCTGCCTGTTTGATGACGCTAGTCTCACCAACTTGTCTTCCTGATCTCTTTGCTCTCCTATTTTGCCTGTACTTTCTATTCTTATACGATTTATATGTTTGATGTTCATCTTTTTGATCTGCCATGACTTGTAACGCATGATAGGGAGCGTGGATGCCAATGAACAAACTCTCGTTGGGGAATCACCATCGAAGGAGATACCGCTTCAATTCAATTCAATAGTGGGGGTTAGCAAATGCTGGCTAGGGTTAGGGTTTGGGCTAGGGTTAGGGTTACCTGGTACATAGTGCACTCCAGCTTCCACGGGGCTCCAGCATTTAACAGTTGCATCCAAAACATTAAGAATCTGCAATAAAATTTACTAAAGATTCTCCTCCAGCCCGCCATTCTGCCCCAGGGTCGTTGTGGAGGGGGTGAACAAGAAACTGCTTAACAGACACTTAGGAAACTCCAAACGCCAACAATTAGGAAACTCCAGTACTGGGAATACGTAGCTTAAGAGATTCTTTATGTTAATAAAGAAAATCATTAACGTGTTTTTACTTTATCTCCACTTGTTTCCCCCAGTGGGGTACTCGTATATATTTCTGACAGGGGTGCTCAGGCTGGGGTAACGAACCAACAGCCCAAAAAATAATTTCTAGCATAGAGCTTGACCCAAAAAATAATTTTTTCTTACCTTGAACACCCAAAAAATAACGAAGAAACTCTGTTCCATAGATATGTGGGGAGATCATTATGTAGATATGATCGGGAGATCATATGCACCAAAAAAACTATAGTACTTATCAAAGACACACAATCTACATCATGATGTAGTCTCACTTTTGTATTTTGGCTGCAAACCTTTCAAATTTCCAAATTTTCGTTTGTAAACAACATTTTTCTCTATTTTAAACTTTTCTCACATTCAAGACCCAAAGAAGTAATCGGCTGACCCAACAAAATAATTTTCGCTCAAATTTTAGACCCAATTAAGTAACCTGAGCACCTATCAAATTGCTCAAGAGATACTAAAATTGGAAAATTTCAAAAACATTGTTTGCAGTTTTCATCAGGACACAAAAAGTGAACATGAAAACTGTTATGAAAGCTCTATGCTCATAAGAAACGATTGGAGTACTTAAAATCAGATATTTTAAGAAAGTTTCAATGCAGTTGCAAATGCTTATTTTCTTATGAGAAGATACGTAAATTTTTGCGTATCACTTTCAAAAACAATTCTTTCAAGATTTTTAATATTAGATTTAATTTAATTCCATGCAATTGGTCAAAACTTGGATTTTTGCACAATCATTGGGGATACATTTTCAAATTTAGGGCCATCCGACCATGGTTAACTGTACTCCCACTTTCACATCAAACTGTTGATAATAACAAACGATGGTAAATTACATAAAATTTCGGTAATTATTTACACCTAAAGTTTCAAAGTCACTTCCACATCCTATCAAAATTGATAATTTTGTCTTGATGTAGTACCCCCTCCATCCCCGCACTATTTTACCAGCTTGACAACACATTAGCTTTCACCTATGTGAACATTGTTGACACTCTTGGGAAAGACATTGTTCGTCCAGGTAGATTTCATCATTAGGCCAAGGTGATCAGGTAGTTCTAGTTTATCCCTGTTATTACAACCAACTATCACTCTTTTTGATATCATTTGGGATGGTGATACACTTTTCGTTGTAACACTGCAACTCACAGCAAAAGCTGAAACGTTTTTTGACTTCGGATACACCAATGAAATGATCATCTCTGGTAGAGTTTCTTAACTTTCTGCAATGACTAAACGGTATCTTTTAAGCTGTTTCACATAAAACGACGAGCCTTGGAATATGATAGATCCACAGGGTTGTTTGGCTACTTGGCTTTTTGCCCGTTATCTCATTATATTAAATATTATTATTATTCTTACTATGATTGTACATTGTGTGGAGCATGCCCGTAGGCAGCGGGGGGAGGCAGGTAGTGCTCATGCCCCCAATAATTTTGAAAACAATGGTGCTACGTCACCAGCATTAATTAGATGTATTGTACTCTATTGTTTTAAGAACAATTGTCCCCTCAATCTGCATCTCCTTCCTACGGCCCTGGTGCGGAGGGATAGTGGCACAACATATCTTTGACTTGACTCTTACGGCATGAAATAACGTATTTCTCAATCATACAGAATGACACAATTTTACAGTAAACAGAACTTTTGCAAAGAGGCTGGGTATATATTCCAGAGATTACCGGCATTACGCTTATGATTATATAGAATATATATCCTGAAAAAGGGGGGGCTGAGTATATATTCCAGAAATTACCGGCATTACGCTTATAATCATATAGGATATATATCCTGAAAAAGGGGGGCTGGGTATATATTCCAGAGATTACCGGCATTACGCTTATAATCATATAGAATATATATCCTGAAAAAGGGGGTCTGGGTATATATTCCAGAGATTACCGGCATTACGCTTATAATCATATAGAATATATATCCTGAAAAAGGGGGCTGGGTATATATTCCAGAGATTACCTGCATTACGCTTATAATCATGTAGAATATATATCCTGAAAAAGGGGGGCTGGGTATATATTCCAGAGATTACCGGCATTACGCTTATAATCATATAGAACATATATCCTGAAAAAGGGGGCTGGGTATATATTCCAGAGATTACTGGCATCGCGCTTATAATCATATAGAATATATATCCTGAAAAGACAATGCTTGTGGGCATATGGAGCATATTCATGCAAAGGATGGCGCAAATTACAGTGAAATTATTTTCGCATTTTTAGTCATTTTAAGTACATGCCTCTATCCATTCATCCATGGCAAGAACGGTGGTGGTCATTAGATTTAGACAGGAAGAGAGACAACACGCACAATGATGTTAACTTTTTAGAATACCATACACGCTAAATGATGCCCTTGTCTTGTATATAATAAATGTAAATAAATACCCTTGTCTTGAAATTTTTCAATGCAATCTCAGAATTAGGATAAAAGTCAGTGGCAAGGGCTTCATGGGCAATAATCAATTGTAAACTTCTCGTTCCCATACAAACCACTTGCCTGCATTTCTACAAGTCCGAGATTTCCAAAACAGGATCCGAAAGCTATTCGCCCGAAATTGTTTCCTAAAACAATCTGAAAAAAATTGTCCATTTTAATGTGCACAAAAAAGTTTTCATGATCGGCAATTCAGTGCAATTTTGATGAGTTCTTAGAAACGATCCACTAATGTTAGTCAAGATTGTTCTTCAAGTCGAAAACATGTCTCACGTGATCTAATAATGGTTAATTTGATAGGATCCAGAAAATGCAGATGAAATAATTCCCAAAATCTACAAATCATGTAGCACAAGTCGAATGACAACAAATAAGTGGTCAGGTTTCCTTTGGCAACAAACCGCAAAAGATAGCTAGTTGTCAAACATTAATAGTCATTTGAGTTAAAATACCAAAATGATCTGTTTCCTTTGCTCTACACTAATCACTGTCCTCCGACAAAAACAGCGAGAAGCTGTTGTCTGAAATAAACTCATCATGCAGTCCAGTACCATCATCGTCACTCTCAGCCTCAGTGGCTGCTTCAGTGTCTTTGTCAGATAAGTCCTCCAACTGTGAGGTAGTTATTGGGAAAGGCATATTCAACAACTCCACTCGCTGCATTGACAATGAATCAACTTCATCCCATGTGATGCCCTCAACGTCTGTGAACATCTTTCCATAGCATGAGATCATGCCATCCAATTGAATAATCTTTTGGTTTAACAAACTTACAGCACCTCTGGTGTAACATGAGGAAACAGGATTTCTTGAATGATATTCAGCTGCAAGCCCAATCTTCTTTTTTTCCGCGATGAGATGATCTTTTGTACAAATCATGTCCTGCCTGCACAAATCAATTTCTTCTGCTGCTCTTTTGTTCATCAAATGCAATTCTACAACTTTCCTTTTGACATCAGATGGAATTGTATCACCTTCAATACTTGGAAGCCCCTGAAAAATGGCACTTTGAATATCTACGGCATCTTTGTATTCAATTTTATTCACTTTCCCTGGTAACAGATTCATCTTAATCGCAGATCTCCGGTTGTAATTACGTATGATTTCCTTCATGTTGGCAACTTTAACGTTGGTGCTCCTTGCGAGAATCTTTGCAATCTTCTGACCAGCTGAAATAACAAAAGAGTCCAACATTAGCATAATATGTTGTGAAACAAGACGCTGCTGAGAAACGTGAGGGATGAATTTATGTCAACGATGGATGAAGAATTCAAAAACAACGACAAAAATGGGATCTTCACGACTGGCTGTAACAACTGACGAATGCAATCCTTTGAATGGTCATTTAGTAAATATACATTTGCCTTTGACTATCAGAAATCATAATATAAATTAGGTTCTATTCTGTCACAACAAAGAAGATAAAAATTCTTGATGGCTGTTAAAATACTGATGATCAAAGAAGGATAGATGTGAACATAAGATGACAAAATTAACGCTTGATACAAAACGAGTGAGGAAAAAGTAACTTGGCTACATGTAATTGACAAACAGTCCAATCAAATATGGCATGCACTTACTTGAATATTTCCTCTTCAACGACAACAAAAACCAGCGATCAAAGGCAACAGCTCGTAGTTTTTCAGTAACTTCTCGTCTTTCTTCTGCTTTGACTGCTTCAACAAACTCATTTACAGTTGGCTGGTCAACCTTCCAACGCCTCCTGACATTGTTCTTCTCCTCAACTTGCTTTAACTGCTTATCAATCCTAGAGAGAGAGAGAAATATCTGATCAAATTTGGCTGAAACAACGAGGACAGATTTGGTAACACAATAGCAACAGTTGCAATGATTGCCACCTAAATTCAAAGCAATTTGCGACTGCAGACAAAGGAAACTCTCTGAGCCAATAAATCAAAGCAAACGGCGAATAAAGTTGCCCTGAAACCAGAAGGGCAAACTCTCACCTTGTGAAGGGTGGATGTTGGTTTGGGGGGTACGTGCTTATAACGGGGGACAAGGGGTGTATCTGGGGTTCTGTCTCCTGGATTTTGTTTATTTCATTCGGGGCCGGGCGGGGGGGGGGGCATTATAATTCTCGGATGTTTAGGGCTTAAATGAAATAATCACCACACAAATACTGAATCAAATCAAATACAAAATCTTTTGCTTCCCCAAACCAAGCGTTCACCCTACTGGTTGTGGGGCAACTTTTGCGGTCACGTTTGTTTTCATTTACTGGTTGAGAGAGATTTACTTTGTCTGCAGTTAACAATCGCTTTAAATCGAGGTGTCAATTGAAGCAACTGTTGCTATTGTATTACAAAATCTGTCCTTGTTGGCTGAGATGGCAGCAATTTCTTAGACCATGAGAACGGAACGGAATTTAGACCCCAATATCGATATAATTAGGACTGTAGCTAAGAGCTAGTATTACTGCAATCATAATCAAAATCTTAATCCAGTGACTAAATACCTCTTTTGTTATAAATTTGCGATCTCAAAAATTGCCAACAGTCGTGAATACCAAACAGCATACAGTTTATTATTAGCTTGCTACTCAGAATAACTTTGAAAGGCATCTATTAGTGATAACAATGACGCATTAGAGATCCTTTTTCTTTACAAAATTTCCTAAAAGTAAATAAACATTGAATGTTCAGAGAAGCTTTTTAAAAGGGCTCCACTGCCAAACTGTAAACAAGTCTGCCTACACCATTTTTTTACACACAAATCCATTGTTTTTCCATTGTTTTCAAAGGTTTTCGGTTTCAGCAGTTTGTTTGGTGGTTTACCAAAGCCAAGAAAGATCACCTTTACAAATGCACTTATACATAAGCAAATGTAGGGGATGTGAATGTTTCATTTGTTTCTTCATGAAGTACAAGGATTTATCTTGAAATAGCGCTTTAAAAATGAAAAGCCCGAGTCACCTTACTTTAAAAACTACAAAATCATCATTTTCTTTAGAATTTGGAGGTGACCATCCTTGCTTAATGGCGCTTTGCAATTTCTAAGGAAGCTATGGGTCTTTTTACAAGATCCTGCCTTGCCGAGATAGCTCGCCTAGCTGGGATATCTTGCCTTGTTGCTACGCATTTTCTCCTTGCATTTACATGAAATATAAAGTAGGTCCAGATAAAAATTATCTTCACTTATTAGGTTCCACTGATTATCATAACAAAGCAAAACAAATGATCATTATCGCATGCGTAATGATGTTGATTTCATCTCAGCCAGCAAAGCTGGATATCCAGCCTGTTTCTGTTTACACGGAGAAAATCATCCTGGCAAGAAGGGATGGGATAAAACTCCCATTTAAATGCACAGCGAAATTTTATGTGCTTTCATAGGCAGCAAGAGTATCCTAGCTAGGTGAGAAATCCCGGCAAGGCATGATCATGTAAACAGGCTTCAAGGCTAATTAATCAAAACTGCAGAAAAAATGCACGAACTGGAGTTGGAACTACAATTATCTAATCTTTATCACAGAAATCATGTCCAGAGCATACAAATAGAAGACTCACTCACTTACCTTCTCACCTTATTAAAGACGGGGGCAACAGTGACTCTTTCAACAGAATCAGCACAATTGGCTAAATCATCACTGAGATATAATGCATAGTAAACCGTTATGCATCAAAATGTAACAATAATTTTCATTTCAAACAGTGGCTAAGAACCGAACAAAGGGTTAAAAAAGGGCAAGCTGTAGCGTATGACAGCCAAAGAAATTCATTCACATGAGGGCTACTCAGTTTACAAACTTTCCTTGCTTTAACCCTATTAGTACTGGGGGGGGGGCGTTTTTCGCCCCCCCCCCTACCAGACTTTTCTACATTGCACAAAAACGGCCTGTAATTCAACCACCAAACTTTGTGGCTTTAGTCAAATTTAATTGGCAATTAAATTTTTAACATTTCATTGTTCTAACTTTGATCACGTGACAACAGCAATGCCATATTTGGAGAGTAGTCAACAAAAAAATTCTTAAAACCTCAATAGATAAACGCGTGACTAATTGATTGTCATTGTTATATTTTAATAGCCAATTGTCTAAAGAACAATAGGAGTAAGTCTTATTGTTATATCTCTAGTCGTTTCGGAGAAAAAGAGGGGGGGGGGGCGAAAAACGCCCCCCCCCCCAGTACAAAGTAAGTAAAAAGTCGCCCAGTACTAATAGGGTTAAGTAAAGTAATCTAAAATCACTACATAGTAGAAAATAAGAAATGAAGAACAGCAAAATGTTTTAGTTGGCTTTTTGACGGTACTGTCAATGGAAAGGATTTTCAAGTTGTTTCACCTACATGACATGATGTAGACCTAAGCAAATGCAAAACGGTGACATGATGACTGAGAAAAAATCTTAACGCTTGAAGTTTTTAATGCAAGGAAATTTAAACAGGGCATTCCCTTAATAACACTAGTATTTACCTCAAATGTCGGTGCAACAGAAGCAGGCGTATGTATTTCATTTGCCATGGAACTCCATGTACCCCATCTTGTCCTGAACAAAAAAACCCATCATAAATGCAGTAAATAGTATGTTCAGTGCTATTGGCCGACATCTATCATAGTGGCGAAAACTTTGCCAAATACTTTATGTGGGGGTGCAGCCATTGTCTCAGTTAAAAGCCTCATTTGTTTCTATCGTTTTCAAAGAAAAGATTCATTGCCACCCAACACTGGGAGGAGGCGATCGCACCCCCTGGCCTCCCATCAAGTGTCCACCACTAATCTCTCACAACGTACAAGCAACTACGCAACTACATTCTAGCAAGCGACCTCCCACTGGTGTCAATGGCGGCACCACGGGGTGGACTGGGGTGGACGTGGGGTGGAAATGTCCAACCAACTTTCTTCAGCTTGCTATTTATTCCTAAGCAAAAACGATGCAAAAAACATTAGGTATACCTCCTGGCATTCAATTTTATCTCTTGTCCACCTCGCTCTTTTAGGCCTGACACTGTGCTCCCAATGATGAACAGTTTTCCATAGCGATCAATTTCAGTTCATTTGAAACAACAAAAGATTCAATCATATACAGTTAATTGAACTGGACTAAATCTCGGAGATGTTAACATTTACCTTTCCTGCGATTTTCAGACATATCTGACAACTGTTTTTCCCAAACAATCACTTGTTCTTTGTCAGCTAATATGAACAAAATAAAGCGGATAGCTAAGAGAAGCACTTATCCATCCAAAAATCTCAATGGGCAGCTATTTTGGGGTTGCAATGAAGCCAAACTGATATTTTTTGGGTTGCATGAAAATCTTAAAGACCGTGGCCTCCTGTCATGAATGAATATATGCCGAATGGCGCCTTCGGCTTAATGGGATGCATGTGAAATGAGACAAAAAGCAAAATATTGTTGCAAATAAATTCCACTTGTCTCCTAAAGTTCTAGCGAAGAGACAGCAGAAATCCTTGCCCGATAGCCAGCTACTGTAAACATTTGATGGTCATTTTATGTATTGCTAGTTTTTATGAAATACAATTGAAAGCAAACGTTGCAGATCTAACAACAGTTTTTGCAGTTCAGCAGAGGAAGTTGTGTGGGCATCCCTAGCTCTAGTCAACCGATTAACAGTCAGGAAGCCTGAAATGGAAGAAGGCTCTTTCACTTTGAACAAAAATGCAATGTGAAGTATGGGATGGTGGGGACTTTTTGCATGTTGCTCTCTGGTCTCTAATAGATGGGGGGTTTGAATAGTTGATAAAAGTCTCAAAAATCAATAGCCGGGGGCTGGAATAATAGGAGGATGGAAAAATCTCAACGATTAATAGCCAGGGGGCTTGGAAGAATTTAATGTTTCGAAACTTTCGTTTTTGCAATGGAAACTTTTTACAATACATGCACTATAACAATGCAATGGCTTCTTAGATTTCGTTATTGTTTTTTCCAGTTCTCAACATGGGCGTTAGGAAGGTTTGGATTGTACTTTGAAAATTGTGCGGTCGAAGGTTGCGGCTTTTAATACTAAAAGTGACTGTGATATAATCATAGCGGCTTTGTTTCATTTGTTAGCCACTTGACCGCTGACCCGACAGATGCTCACTTGCCGATCGACTTAAGTCCTAAGATTCAGATGGGTACGAAATCAACTAAAATCCTTAAAGAACTTTTCTCCCACGGCTTGTAACATTCCAGAGTTCTAGAACAATGGCTGCATCCAAACGGTGATGTCACCGTTTGAGCGTCTTAATTTCCTTTGCTTGTGGGTTTTGGGGGGAGCCCGCAAGCAGTATTTGAATGTTAGTCTCGCTTGAGCAAGGGCTGAAAGACAAAGGATACAGATTTGAATAAGACAAAATGAGTTGGCAACCACAAGAATAGATTTCACACTTTCAACAAGGAGGACCATAATGGTTCGCTTTCTCTGTTTTGTTTGATTTGATTGAGTGCGCTCAGAGGTATGAAGTCTGTTCTTCAATCGGGTGGAAAATTTTCTGAAAATTAATATGTGCGGGGGGACGTCTATTAGAGACCACAGAGTAAAGAGATACGACGATTTTAGAGAATCAGAGAGGAAGCTATAAATTATATGGACATCACCTGTCTTCATCAGTATTTTGCGAGCATAATAGAGGAGAGCATCAGTGAGAGTATCCTGTCGATGGGCAGCTGTCATTTCTCTTGTCATGGAGCTGAAACAACGCAGGTATGACCAAAGCCGTTCACTTTGCTCGCGGTTTGAAAATCCAGATCCCTCTTGATAAAATATTGAATTCTTCATCTACCAGAAAAAAGACAAGATTTAGAATATAATTGTTTGCTATCCAAGCAATTCCGTATACCTAATGCGAATGCTATCTTATCGTTTCAAAAATGTTTGAGCGTTGCTTTGAAAGGAGTTGGAAAATCTTCACTCAGCAATCACCTCTCTGGACTGTAGCAAAATCACAAATAAATGAAATCTGCAAAACTATTTCAAATACTGTGTGTTCGCATCGTTTCAATTCGATGAACTCTAGCCTCAATTACAATCCCATTCAAAATAACATTCAGAAATCAACATCGGGCACATGAAAAAGTTTCAAAACTTTGAGAAAGTTATAATGGATAAAACGTCATAAATCACTTAAAATTCATTAATGAACATTGGTACAGAATAATGGTGAACATCGGATAAATTCAAGAAAGCTGCCACATTCAACATCAGCTCGATTAGAAAATCAATGAAGTGTGCTCCAACAATCAATATTATGACGTCACCGCTCAACATAGACAGAAGATATGAGTAAAAATTCAACATGTGGAAGTGCTTAGGAATACTAGTACCTGGCAGGATGTTGAATGGGCAAAGGCATGAAATGATGGTAACATAAAGGCTACTTTTCCAAGTATCTTTTCATTGTGGGTTAGCTGTGAATGAGAAAACAACAAGAGGGATCTGAAATACATACATACATACATACATACATTTTTTATTTCTCAAAGCAGGTTAAAAAGTCTGGCAACTCAAAAGAGCTGATGTGGACCTGCTATAAATTAAAGGCAAAAGGAAATAATTATTACATCATGTAAAGGATAAAATAGTTAAAAATTGTTTAATAGTAGTCTGGTAATATTTCAAATCATTCTCTTTGTTTAAAAATCCAGTTAATTCTTTTTGGAAAGTAAAGTTATTTATTGTCTGACGCACTTGTTTTAATCTTGTTTTGAAATTTTGTACATTTTCTGCCTCCTTAATTTGATCTGGGATAGAATTCCAAATCATTGTTGCCTTGTACGTGAAACTATTTCTCCCAGTCTTTGTGTTATATCTTTTCACTTCAAACTGCAGTTTATTTCTTGTTCTCTGTTTTTCTGGGTCTTTCTTCTGAAACATCTGTGCAATTGACTTGTCAGCTGTTCCATGGTATATCTGATGCATTAATGTGAGCAGCCTCCGTTTATATAAAAATGAGATTGGCTGCCAATTTGCTCTTGCAAGGCTCTCTTCATTGCTTAAGTTTCGAGGCAGATTGTGTATTAGCCTCGCTGCCCTAGCATGCTTATCCTCCAGCATATTAAATGTAGCTTCAGAACAATTCCCCCAAACTGTAATGCAGTATGTTGTCTTGGCTATGATTGTTGTGTAATAAATTTCTTCTAAGACTTTTGTTGGTAGGCGTCTCATTCTTTTCAATGCACCCAGTTTCTTGGAAAAACTTTTGCATGTATTTTGTACTTGAGGTTTCCAATCTAGCTTATTGTCTATTCGCAATCCAAGACAAGTTGATTCTTGAACAATCTTTATGTGATCGTCTCCATAAAATATGGGTCTCATTGGCCCTATGAAGGGGGACCGCATCATGAACATAGCCTCACATTTTCCTGGATGTACTTTCAACTTGTTCCGTATGCACCAACTATGTATCTCATCCATTATGCTGTTTAATGTGTCTACAACACTTTCCAAGTCTTTTCCTGTGCAATAAACAGTTGTATCATCTGCAAAAAGATACATTTCACCTTGCGTAATTGCAGATGGCAAGTCATTGACATGTAAACTATACAGCTTAGGCCCTAGTAAGGATCCTTGTGGAACACCAAACCTGACATGTTTTGTTGAGCTGCACTCTCCATTAATCTCAGCATACTGAGTCCTGTCTTTAAGATAATTCATAATCAATGCATGTAAATTTCCAGAAATTCCAGCTGCTTGCAATTTATACGACAAGATTTCATGGGAAACTGTATCGAAAGCTTTTTGGAAGTCTATAAATACTACACCAACAATCAAACCGTTGTCCACAGATTTTTTCCATATTTCTGTCAATTTTAAGAGGATACCCTCCGTAGATCTTCCTTTAATGAATCCCCACTGCATGTCAGTCACAATCTTGTTATCGTCTAAATGGCTATCGACAGCGTTGCAGATTTGACTCTCTAGTAGCTTGGATGGGATGGACAACATTGAGAGAGGCCTGTAATTTGTTCATAAAAGTGAAACACTCCAAAATTCAAAGTGAAACACTCCAAAATTTTGAAACACTTCAAATATTTAATAAAATCTAAAAGTGAAACACTCCAAAATTTTCCTTCGAAAGAAGCTGCAAAACACAAAGCCATTTGCATTTACATTTATCTATCATACTTACCCTTCAATTGAAATTCAATTGAATCTTACAAACTAAGTACCAGAAATAAGAAGGATGCCCTAACAACTAAACTAACGCAAAATGAGGAGGCATATTACTTTGATAAACTACAACGAGAGCTTCTCCATGTAGCTGTCCACATCTCTTTCTTCCGTCTCAGATTTGATGAGAATGTGAGAGCACTTTTCAAGATAGTTACATCATATCTTCATAACCATACCTAAAACAAGGCCACATACCTCAACATGTTGATGAAGTTTGCATCCAATGTCATAAACAACTTTTCTTTGGATTGACTTGTTTCGATCCAGTTCCAACAACTGTTCCAAAATGTATACGATGTAACCAAATCTACAAAGAGTGATTGGCATCTTACAAGGATCTGTTACAAAAATACACTTTTCCCTCATACAGTATTGTCCCACATAAAACAAAAAACCTTTTCAATTTTGAGTCTGATGCGTTTTTTATAAATGAGGTAACCTTACAAATAGGGGTAAAGTTTCCTATTGCGAAAATAATGTAATATCCAACAACTCAGCAAGAGCCCGTGAATGTGACACAAAACATATTATTTCTCATTGTATTTGTAAACTTTAACTTTCAGGAAATAATACAATGTACTAGGTAGGTGCTTTTGCATATGCAATTCTTGTTTTAATTTGAATAGGTAAAGTTCAATTCAAAGGGAAAGCTGAAAAAATAATCACTTTCAATGCATAATTTTAAAATAACCTGAACCAGCTGCTTATGAAACGCGGTATTATTTGGAAAGTCAGGATATGCATTTCTTAACTTTAGCTACTTTTCTTCTGCACAGGACACTACTGTAGTCACAATATGGTTGTAGGATTCAAATAGGCCATCTATTTGTTCTTCTTGTCCTCACAAAAGCAATACATAGGAAACTGAAAAAAGTGTTCCATATAGAATTTCTAAATTCAGGTTGTCTACCATCACCTCATTATAACACAACATTAGCAACTACTGTGACTCTTTTAGACTTTACTCATAAAGGGATTGTATTCCTTTACTCAAAGAGGGATTGTATTCCTCTGCTTCTAGACCTTACTCATAAAGTGCCATGAAAACGATATATAGTGTCATGGCGCATGAAGCCAAATGATGTGGGAAAAGGAAAAAAGCCACCGTACACTGGTTCCAGTTACTAAACAAAATGCAAAATATAATAGATAAAAGTATGAGATTGAATCTGAATAGAAATTACCTTTCTCCATGCTTTATATCAAGAAACCTTAAAGGAAATTCATGTCGACAAACACAACCAAACACAGCTTTTTCATCAAACAAGTTATTTTTTCCTTTGCAATGGATTCCATCGAAGTCACCACCAGCTTGAAATTGACTGCATTCCTACGAGATAATAACTTTATCAAGATCCCGTACACATGCAAAGTAACTCAATCTGGACCATTGGCATTAAACTATCATATCTCTGTGCACGATTTTAAGAAAATAATAGGATATCTATGCAACTGCGCCACAAGACTTAATAATCGAAAACTACTTTGATGTACCTTTTCATTCTCCAATTCTGTCTCCTTCCTTGAGATCTCATAGCTACTGAGAAAATTGTCCACTATGTCTTGCTCTTCAAAGTACAATGGTCCATGTGCAGATGGTAATGGGTGCTTGCCAGCTGACTTTTTACGGAAAAGTCCAAAGCAAGCATCAAAGTTCCAGAATGTAGTACCTGACTCCTATGAAAAAGTAGAGTTCAATCAATGAAGCTCATTGAAAAGCAGAAATTATACTTTCTTCAAGTTGCACTGTCCACAGGATTCTTTGAATTCAAAACATTTCAAGTCTCAGCAGCTGCCAGAGACACAAATCTCACCACATTGTTTGCTTTACTTTTCCAAGACCTCCGTGCAATGACTGAGTTTCTAATGAAGCTCTGCAATTTGGCAATGACCAGGCAACTGCATAAAAAATATATGTACAACTTTCAACTTCAAAGCTATTGCAGACAGTTCAAAACATATAAATACCTTTGGACATGCTGGACACTCTGTACCATTGTTAGCATCTGGACACAGTGTCCTTAAGGACCTTATGTTGTAAATGAACTGCCTTGGATACAATGAAAAAAGCAAGTCAAAAAAATTAGCCATTTCAGAAGAGTTGTGTTAAAAAGCATTCAGAGATAAATGCAGAAATGAAAAGCACATCCAGTGTGTGGGTACACAATGATATAAGAAGTTAGCTAACCTGACCCTGTTACTTAAAGTTAAGTGACAAATACTTAAGAGAACAGATTACAAATAAAAAAAAAACTCCCCTATAGTCTGGATAGTATCATCCTCGACAAAATCTTCTGCAATTATGTATACCATTATACAGAATTACAAAACTTGCTAACTTTTGTAATCACAGTTTGTCCATTAGATGAACAAAGAAACTTTGGAACAAGATACTGCAGCACAGTAACATTGCATTGTAAAATATCTCATCTTCTTACTTCTTTTCTGCTATTTTTCTGTATCATACCTTGTTGTAAAAGATTCAATTTAATGTAAAATTCATTACATGCAAGAAGCCAGTAATGAACCAAACCTTGGCAGCACCAAAGTGTCCATCTTGAGGGGTGTCAAAAGAGATCTGATTACAAGCTACAATTAACTCTCACTCTCTACCGGTACAACTGTTTGATAATGAATAAATCAATTGATCAATCAGTCAATCAATCAACCAATCAATCAAAAATTGATTAATTGATAAAAAATGTGGTAACCCTACCTATATTGCTCAAATGTATCATTTGATGAAAGACTACTGTAAAGGTCATTAACCTGTAGGAAAGACATGACACCAATAAACCAAATAACATACAGACTTGAGCACACACATGACAAAAAATGTTGAACACTTTTGATGGGGTTTTAAAAATTCTGATAAGGAGTTTTCAATGACATGTGATACTGCACAGAGTTTTAAACAAGAATTTTGAAGAAAATATGTCTCAAGGATTCTCAGAAACTTTTGGCAAAGAAAATGTGAATGTGTAAGCAAGACCTGCACTGTAGGCATGTTATTCATTGCAAGACAGTCTTAACAACTGCTGGGATGGCATGTCTTCAATGGAAACTTCAACATAGTTCTCTCAAATTGTCACTCTACTCAAAGACATAAACATCTGCAAAGCATGCAGTCAAACAAACAAATGTCTGCAGAAGAGCATAGACTTTCATGAACTTACAATAGCTGGTCTCCCTGAAAAAACTTGCTTCTATTTAATAAAGTTGCAGAAGCTGTTGAGTGATAACTGTGCTTCCAAGAACAATGATTCTAATTGAGCCATTAATTCTAACTGCAAAGCCACTGTGGGTACTGTGGGAGAAACTGGCCACAATCCATTTTTCATTAGGATGACTCCATCTGGGATGCAGTCACAAAATGAGATGTCACAATGTTTTTGAAAGCCTTGAAAAATAAACATGTCCACATTAGATTCAAGATCAACAAAGACATGTTAACTCAATGCAACAGTACAAAAACTGCAATCAGGATTAATGGTCGTG
The DNA here is from genome assembly GCA_964020215.1 of Aurelia sp. 3 sensu Dawson et al. (2005). Classification (NCBI taxonomy): domain Eukaryota; kingdom Metazoa; phylum Cnidaria; class Scyphozoa; order Semaeostomeae; family Ulmaridae; genus Aurelia; species Aurelia sp. 3 sensu Dawson et al. (2005). Next base: position 15,514,784 of record OZ026576.1, on the reverse strand, counting down.
AGGGGGAATTTTCATCAACTGCATTTCATTCTGGAAATCTACAAAATGTGACTGGAATCTTGAAGCATGCAAGTACAAGATGCTACAAAATATCACAGTTTTGGTGTAAATTCTTCAGCCAACTTGCACATACAGGAGAGACAACTACTACCACTATCTTAGAAAATTTTTGCTAGGAAATTGTACATTATAAGGTGAAGTATTAGTGAAGTGTCCATCAGTATTGTATTTTACATACATGCTGCCACATTAGAAAAGTTGCTGCTAGCTCCCGCTCCCAAAAGTAAAGAAATGATTTGCAGCCTGTTTAAGCTACCCATCTTGACTGAACAAGATGCATATTTAGGAAAAAAAAGCAAATTCTCAATTTGGTTCCTTCGGCAAAATTTACAAAGAATATCATACAGTGGGTATAATGATGTAAATTCTCAGTTAGCACCACAGAAATTTATCATTAGAGTAAACTTTCTTGTGTCAGTATGTAGTAGTGCAATTCTCAGAGACTGAAAATATCAAATTCTGAATTTGAGCCCAAGCTTTGGCAATTTTTCAGACCTACATAGCTCAGGATGCACTAAAAGACCACATCAAGTAAGGGATGTCAAAATTTTGATGACTTGTACACTATACACGGCAGTGGGAGTAAGTAATTAAGTAAGGAACAATTTGCTACAACAACAAAAAAGGATTTAAAGATCATAAAAATTAAGGAAAAAAGAATCAAATGTGCGTATGATAAGAATAAACAAAAAGGTAAAATGTGTAAACTTACCATTAGTTGTTACGACACAAATGCGCCTGATGTTCTCAGAACAGTATGAAGCATGTGTACTTCCTTTTGGCATTCTCAACTTTGGAATATTTTGAAGATCAATAAAAGTTCCTTCCTACAAAAGGAATACAGTATATATCGGGCAATAATTTAGCAACCACAGATTTAAGGTAAAGGACAAATTTTGTAAGGGCAGCTAACACAAATACATACTAATGGATTGATCCTAATGAGTTCTCCTACTTGCACAACAGCTCTGATTAAATTTCCAAATTAACAGGTATACAGTATACTGCAATTTTGCACCAAGTTTTATTGCTGGTTTCTTTGAAAATTGTATACCGAGTTGCACACATTGTATACACAAATCAAATAACTAGAAATGAGCTATGTTTAAAGGAAATCCACATATATGCACATTAAGCAGCTTGCATGAATAAGGTAAAAACGCATACAAATCTACTGTTTAAACAAGGAAATGATAAGTTCTGAGATCATCAAATACAACAAAGCCTCCACTATCTTTACCACTACCATCCACTCATGCCAGATTATTTTATGTTTATTCCCATTAAACCTCAAAGATGCAGATACCTACCTTCCACTCTTCCAAAAAATGGAAGATGTTTCTGTCTCTGTGAATCAAATTTGCACACTCATGACAATAAAATTGACCATAGCCGCATTCCAAAAATCGTATGGTTGCCAATTCTTCTTCACACAGCACACAAAGCTCTCCTTCAGGAAGGCATTGTGCTTCAACAAAACATTTCACCATCAAATTTCTCATGTGGTCCCATTTCTCAAGTGGTTTCTCTTTTCTTTTATAATATGCTGATTTGAAATTTCTATAAAACCACAAGATGATTGGCAGTTATATAAAAATGCAACTTGGTTAATCATAAATATTTGCAACACCAGTTATCAAAGAAGACAGCTCCAATAGTTACGGGAATACAGCTTAAGCCTTGAAGACCCTGCTTCAGAATTCTCAGGTGTTTTTAATCTAAGAATTGATCTTTTGGTAGCCTTTCACAGTCTCTCGTATGGCTAAGGAATTCCTGCCAAGAGGAAATTTTGAACATTTCTCAGAATTTTTCGGAATTCTGGTCATATGAAAGTATGCCATTGGCCTGTGCTGTAAATCTTTCAATCAAGAATCTTATTATATATATTCATATCCATATATTTGCAATTTTGTGATATTCTAAGGTACAAGGTACAGTCTTCTTTGGAGTTTCTACTTCCTTACATGACGACTGGATGGTACCTCATGATGCAAGGACATGGGAACCTACAAGTCCTTTGACTTCTAATGCAATTCATGTCTTGTTCCCATCTTTGGCGTAGAAGCAGCATGTAATGATTTGGCTATGTTGCACATACTTATTGAACAAAAGACCAATATCTCCACAATAAATTGTTATGTAAGGTGAACTTTTCCTATGCAGTGGATTACGGAACTGAACGCGTACGGTATCTCACATGGCAACATCCCAACCTTTTATGTTTTTGCCTGACTACTGCGTAAGGCACTTTTCAATTAGATCGGAAGTGTGCACAGCCTGTGTTTCACTTTCCACTGAGAATGAGAGCCAAGGTGTGCAGGGCCAACTTTCTTGGTCTTTAGCCTATTTTCCTTCTTAGGTGTGCAAGTGACACACTCCTAAGACTGGGATATTTCTCACTAATTCTGTGCCAGGGTGGAAAGTTCATTTTCGGTATGCCAAAGCTTTACGCCATGCCAATTTTTTAGAGACAGCAGACCTATTGCATTATCATTGTTCTTGACATTGCTTCAAGCCAAAGACATTTGGATGCTAAAGACATTTGGCGTAACCGACATATTTTCCAGCATGGATGCTGTGTAAACATAAGGGGTCAGTCATATATCGATTTTGTCCTTGCTTAGCGTCATTCTGGCATTAATGGGTGGGGGGAGGTCAAAAGCCTACAACAACAATGATGCTTAGAACACAAATTGTTATAAATTTTTATCAATTTTTGTCGATTTTTAACATCAATTTTTAAAAGATATAATTTCAGGAATGTTGTGCAGATTGCAAAATTTATGATTTTACTCTTGGGTGCCTAATACAAGGGGGACACTTATTAATTTTCAAAGATTTCCTCCACCCCCTCTGGCCCTTATTAAGTTTATTAGTTCTGGCAAAACAGTGTCCAAGGCTCAATAAAATTTGTATACAAAACTTTGTTCCAAAGACAAGAAGTCATTGCAGTGTTCTGTAAACTAATTGGAACGCTTTCTTTTAGAAAAGGAAGCCATTGCAGCGTACTCGTACAGTGTACTCCTACTCATTGCAGTCATACTAGTTTTTATGATTTTCTGACCCCCCTCTCCACCCCCTTTATTGATTTCTTTGGAAGATTCCTATTTATTAAGACCCCCTTGTATTAGGCAACCGAGAGTACATTCCTTATAGCCTATTGACACGCGATCCGCTCAGTCAGAGAATGTTCGCTGAAGCTTTGTTGGAATGACCAAAAGAGTTAGACCCAGTACTTCCTGTGCCTTTCTCGTAAGGTATGCCATGGCCATTTGTCAGTTTTGAATTGACTGACCCTAGGGGTGGGGTAGGGGGTCCAAAGGTTAGCATGAAAAAGATGCTATCTAGGGGACAAAATTGATATATGACCGACTCCTAATTTAGCAGAACTTTTCTCAGTCATGAAGTCTGTCCTCTGTAAAGTGAAAGATTCTACCAAAGCACTTGTAAAGGTTACTTGACACACTCTACAGTATTCACTTCAAGATTCTTGAATAGGCCTAGGTAGGCCTGGGCAGCTGTATGTAGCCTGCATACAGGATGAATGGCCTAGTCAAAAACGAAGGAAAGGGAATCGTCACATGCCAGAATCCTTAGCTTTTGACTTAGGCTTTACTATCAACCAGTAAACAGTACTTGCAGATAAACAACCGGCATAAAACATACCCATCATCAACACTTTCTGCGCCTTCATTATCATCGTCAAAGGTAACTTCACAAATTCTAGAACTTGCTTCTGTTCGTCGATCCAACTCCCCACCAGCATCACCATGTTTGGGAATATTGGGAGCTGTTTCAAGGTATCTCCTCGGAATCTTTCTCGTCTTTCAGTTCAGAGAGAACACTTCAATATCGTCTTTGATTTCTTTCACCCTCCTTCTACGGCCCGCCATTTTTCAGATTAGGCCGTACTGCTTTCTGGGTCTGGACACAGTATGTGATCCTTGTCGCTTTTATCGAGGATTAATCAGACTCATGAGAGGCAGTTGAAAAGTACAACTGATAGTACACAAAGTACATATACTTTCCTCAATGCATACAGGATTAATCGATTGATTAACCTCGATATCATCAACAGATTAGAAGAGGTACGGGTGCTTCTACACACCATAAACTCAAAGAAATTAATGTTTATGGGCCATTTGGACATTTTTCGCAAATTACAAAAAGATTGAGGTATTTTGTAATTTGCGAAAAGTCAACAAAAAGTAAGTAAAAAGGCTCGTTGTCATCTTTCAAATGGATTAAATGCTTACTCCGCATAAGAGACACTCTTCTAAACACTATAAACTCAAAGAAATTAATGTTTATGGGCAATTTGGACATTTTTCACAAATTACAAAAAGTTCGAGGTATTTTGTAATTTGCGAAAAGTCAACAAAAAGTAGGTAAAAAGGCTCGTTGTCATCTTTCAAATGGATTAAATGCTTACTCCGCATCAGAGACACTCTTCTAAACACCATAAACTCAAAGAAATTAATGTTTATGGGCCATTTGGACGTCGTCTTTGGAATGGTTTAAATGATTACACCGCAGAAGAGACACTCTTCGAAGCCCCTTGGGGAAGGGGAGGTGTGGACGACTTACGGATAGATGGGGGTCTGCCGCAGGTTCTCAGAAAGCTACCCCTTTATAATTACCAAAAATAGCCATCATTCCCACCGAGGGGCAATTCACTTATTGGAAAAAACGTACGAGATTTTTTCAGAACAAAAGGATTTATACAGATTTTTGATGGATTTTTCTTGAAAACAAAAGGATCTTTGCTGAAGGTGTACGAGATTTTTAGGAGTGAATTGCCCCTCGATTCCCACTTTTATGATGAATTTTTTTGGCGTAAAAATAGACATTTTTGGCCATGTTTTGCCAATTCCTGGAAAACCCAACGTAGGAAAATCCGCCGAAAAGGGAGCCTTTGTTTAGAGAATTTTGGGCCCAAAAAACCACCCATATGGACAGCAAATACATGTATCCTCAAGATGTTATGTACCCCTCCCCCGGATTCCAAACACTATAAACTCGAAGGAAATTGTTTTAGTAAGGCATTAAAATGCCTTTAGCAAATTACAAGATATTTGTGGTATTTGTTGAATTTGCGATGGGAGTAACGAGTATCCACTGGATTTGGCTTTAATAGCGATCGTTACTAGCAAATTAGACTGATTATATGGCCGTAGTTACTAACAAATGTTGGTGTCGTGTCGTATGTATTTCTGCATGGTAACCACATGTGCGTGGCTAACACTGCAGAGCAATTTTTTAGTTTCATCGCGATAGGAAAGGATTTAGGCCATGAGCCTAGCAGCAGCAAAGCAATACAACGCAGCAGTTGTGTAACCGTGTCTTCGTTGTCTCTGGCCTACGTTGTGTTGATCATTGACAAGAAAGAAACGTTAGTGGAGAATTTTCGCATTTTACAATTCAAGTACCCGCTTTTGTATTTTGCGAAATTTCGCATTTTTCGCATGATGCGAAAATTGTCGCAAATTACAATAAGCCGTTATTGAAGGTGAAGGTATATGTGAATCAATTAGTCACTCTCGTCTTCACTGCTTACATCTTCTCTATCTCTTTTCCTTCCCTTGACAAAAACTTTAGCTATTTTCAATAATGTATTCTCCGTATGTTTTGAACTTTCATCTTCGATTTTCTTGATGCCTTCCAAAAACTGGCTCATAGAATCCTGTTGTTGCTTCTCCATTTCTTCAAGAAAATTTATGAGTTGATTGGAAGCAGCAGATTTTGAAGCCTTTTTCTTCTTACTTCTCTTTGGTTGTGGGTTAGAATCTTCAAAACCCTCAAAATTAACATCTTCGGAATTAGGGGCTCTGGCTGGAGCTTCTGGAGCAGGCATATGATCATGGGCTCGTGCAGCAGCCACCTTTGGTATGTTTCCTAAATTTGGAGGCTGGGTCTCGGGTTCCTGTAAACCGTGGAACGACATAACAACTAATAACGACATAACAACTAATAACGAGCTATCAAATTACAGTATCGAGTTGTCTGTCCAAATGGGTGTATCAACCGAACCACCAGAATTACTGAATGGACTGATCAGTGGATCTAGGGGATAGCGGAGCTCGCAAATTTTCTGTTTCTTTGGAAAGCAAAGAAAGAAACAAGCAAGTTCATCAATCTTTTCCTCTGTATCCCTTGTTTCGTGTAAATGTGTAAGTAGAAGATGGAAAGGATGGTTCCCTGTCTCCTTACAATTTTTTCCAGACACAAACAACAACACTTGCAGGTACTGGTATAGGCAACATTCCTTGGCTTCTTAATAATAGTTTCACCATAAGAGAGAGAGAGTTCTTGGCTCAATAACATAACAGTTTAATGGCTTGATAATAGTTTTACCATAACCAGAAGAGTCTTTGGCAACATAACATAACATAACTACCGGGTGTAGCCTGTGTCCCAGATTCTTTTGAAGTGAGGTCTGGGACACAGGTTATACCGGGTGCCCCAAAAAAAAGTTCCGACGTTTGATGGAACACAGAGAAACAGGTTTTGAACCATTCTTTCCATCTTCTACTTACATATTGACACGAAACAAGGGATACAGAGGAAAAAAATTGATGAGCTTGCTTGTTTCTTACTTTGCTTTCCAAAGAAACAGAAAATTTGCAAGCCCCGCTATCCCCTAGATCCACTGACCAGTCCTTTCCGTACTCATGGTGGTCCGGTTGATGCGCCCATTTGGACAGACAACTCGATACTGTAATTTGATAGCTCGTCATTAGTCGTTATGTCGTTATTAGTCGTTATGTCGTTCCACGGTTTACAGGAACCCGCTGGGTCTCCCTCATTTCTTCTAGTCTAACAACGCTCCTTGTGCCCAGAACATCGTCAAAAATATCAAAATATTTGGGTAAATTCCATGCTTCACCACTTCCTTTGTTTTTGCTTTTAGCGTCCTTGTATCGATCTTTGAGGTTTTGCAACTTTTTCTTTCCTCGAGAAACTGTCTTGGTAGGACCTTTCTTGCTCACTGCGGCTATTATTTTTCGCCACGCTTCAGGATTTTTATGGCTCTCTAGCTGTACGAAACATTCTCTCCACGAAGTTACTAAAGTGTCTGTTTGTTCTGCAGACCATTTGTTTCTCCCTTTATCCCCATCATTTCCGTCGCCTTCGTCCTTCTCGGAGGCGTGACTATCGAAGTTTACTGGGTTTGGCGAATTTCGCTGTTGTACCGTAAACGCCGGGGAGTGTCGTTGTTCCTTTCCAAAGCGATCTCCATATTGCTCAAAAAAGGATGGTTGAAAAGTGGAGCTTTGCATTGGTCCAGAGATAGGTTGAATCATTGTGGATGGATGCTGGCTATAAAATTGCGGAGAGAATGGTGGTCTAGCGAATGGAACAGGTGTACTTGAATGTGGATATTCAACAAATTCATTTCTGCATTGTGTGCTGGAAGTACCAAGGCTTTGTCGAAATTGCATTGATGGTAGAGGGGTACTGTTATTTTCGAGCTCATGATTCTCCCTGCTTTCCTCCGATTCATCTTCGTTTGGAGAAAACGCATTTGAATTAAGCAGACGACGAAAGTTTGCCATTTTGAGCTTGCAACATTGCAAAATTATAGGTCAGTATGAACACAACTGCAAAACGATACGCATAAGAGCAAACTGTGGCCAGGATGGTATGCGATTAATGCTCGCCATAAATTAAGCAATTGCAAGCAAGATACTTGAAATTTGAGATACGAGCAGAATCTAATTGGCAACTTAAGCTGTCGTGTATATGGGGCCTTAGTTAATGTGCATAAATGACAAAGAGCCCCACTATCACCTTGAATCAGAGAAACCATCTTTCCATCAACCATCGAACACTCTGTTTTGAACTCCATGGTATATTTGATTTCCCCATCTGCATTTTTGATTTCCTTTAAGAAAGGATTCCTTATCAACTCGAAGGGAAGCATCAGCTCACTTTGAAGAATTTCTTGGGACTCTTCTGCTCTTGTAAGAGATGCTGGTCCTGCAAAGGCGATACTATTTGGCTGAGGGTTTTTCCATACCTGCACTTCTGATTCCCCTATTCCTTTTATTTCTAATGGGCAATAACAAGACAACAGAAAATTTGAAACATTCTGGGGACTTAGATGCGGTGTCTCTTCCAAGGCATCTTCTATATACATGCGTTGATGTCGCACTTTATGAGAGCCAGCACCATCACATCCAAATTTCCCAATAATGACAAATTCCTTTGCTTCATTCCCAACTATTTTAGTTTGGCTTAGCAATGCTTGCCCTGTTTCGGTAAGCAGATCTTTCATGTCAACTGAAGACTTTATTTGACATGTCGCTATCGGAGGATGGAGGCTTCCTTTGGCCAAATCAATGCAATTTCTTGTTGGGAAGTTGATACCAAATGGCAAACAAGTGGATCTGAGAGTCTGACATTGTTGCATGGACAAGTTAAGCCTGGTTTCCATATAATCGCAAGGAGTCGCAGAGAGTCGCAATGAGTCGCAGTGAGTCGCAAGGAGTTGCATTAATTGTGATTTGAAAAAGTGGTTTCCATATGATCGCAAAGGATCGCAAAGAATCCCAACAAACTTCACTTTCATCAAATTCCATACCAAAATTTTGATCACGGAAATGAGATAATCCCCCGAAACAATAGAGTTGTTATCGCAAGGAGTTGCAAAAGTTGTGAACAGTGGTTTCCATTAATCGCAATGGATCGCAACGAGTCGCAGTGAGTCGCAGAGATAGAAAATTTTCTATCTCTGCGACTGCTTGCGACAGCGATCGCAAGGAGTCGCAAGGAGTCGCAAACGAATTTTTAGCCGGTTTCCATATGATCGCAAAGAGTCGCAAGCAAACTTGATCACTTTTATTGCGACTCGCTGCGACTCCTTGCGACTCCTTGCGATTATATGGAAACCAGGCTTTAATGTTATAAATTAACGCAACAGCATCGATAACTGGGATAGATGCAGGTTGGGATTGATCTAACGTCCTTTTGTGCCACATACGATGACACTCGTCAATCAGCATCTGCAGGGCGCTCATTTTACTGATTTTCTGCTCCTTAGCAAACTCCTCTAAATGATCAATCTGATCCCTTAAGATTTTGCGTGAAGTCTTTATACACGGTTCATCACATAACTTGGTAACGGGTCTTCCTGCCGTCTTTGGGTGTACTTTTATTTCCTGTTTCAAATCGTAGAACACCTTTTGGTTCCAAAATGCAAGAGAATTTTTGCATCGTTGCCTGGAGTCAACTAAGCGTGAAAACTTCAACGTTAGATTTTTCCTTTCCCCTTCATCAATCCCATATCTCGCGATGAAAGCAACGGCAGCTGTCTGATATTTCTTTGAACGTGCTCGCAGTGTTGGGGAAGCCTCAAGATCAAGTTTGTAGGCTTCCTCGTTGCTAACCTGTGTACACTCCATCTTGAAGGCAATTAAAAGTAGACACAAACAGTGTTTTAGATGTTGTATACTTTTCACAAAAATATACACGGGGTGTTGCGAAATATTTCAGATATGAAAATTCTCACGCAAGCAACTGATAGTACTTTCATGAAAAAACCAACAACCTTTCGGGTGCGAATACCCCAAATCATGAATTTTCTACAAGAGCACTGTGGTGTGAAGTGCACTGCTGACAATTCCTTTGCGTGGCATCTATGAATATATTTTTTATGTTCTTCAGACCAAATCAACCGGAGGTGTTTATTACATTTTTAGATCATCTGACCCTACCCTTGGGAAAAGATCACTTGGTCCATCGATACAAAATTCACACCATAATTAAGAGGTGGGGAGTGCTGGATAAGAGGGTATTTAAAATAATGTTAAAAATACGTGAAAGCAGTTGCAACAGACTTTGTCTCCATGACATACACAAAATGAATAATCAATTTATTTTAACTGAGCTAATCTGTTGTTAAGGATGAGGTTAGGGAGCACCTTCAAAATGTTTCTTCCCAAATCTTCTTGAGATTACATTCTTGACTCTTTGCATACAATGAAGGTGAAACTCGTAAACATGATTGCAGTAATAGAATTGGCATCGGGGTAACTTCGTGCGTTAAAACTCAAAGAGAAGCGACAAGAGAAAGCTGCATGATTACCTTAAGAATACTTTTTTATTTAAAAAGTGAATTGAGAGTCAGATAATATTCGATGATATTCAATGCAACATGCAGCGAAGAAATTACTCTCGTGTCCAAGCACTTGGAATTCAACAATATTGAGATTAGGTCCCAGTCCCCCAAAAACGCATTAAAATTAAAAATTTTTACACAGTTGTATTGGGTACATAATCGCGCATCTAATGAGCCCTCTGCCAAGTCTGTATGATGATTTTTAAAGGAGTTATTAATTGTTTCCTGAAAATGAGATCCTGGGCACACAGTGCAGTGATCACACGTTTGTAGGCACATTTTAATGCTCCATACAAATTCTTACGAAAGCGCTCCTGACAAATCTTCAATTCAAGCATCAATAACACAGCTTTCTTGCATTTGAAATTGAAAATTAAGTTCCTTGATGGATTCAGATTCACAATTTCAGTTTGGTTGCTCACATATGAAAACAAATGGAAATATACAGCCGTTTATGTTTGAGCCATTGCTAACAGCGACTGGAGCTCTGCAGAGGTAGCCTCAACTTAAAATTTTGACACAGACATAAACATCAACAAACTGGAAATACAGATTGGTGAGTTGTTATTTCAGAAATAAACATATGTGTCTTAGATCAATCCAGATTTTCAAGAAAAAGTCAAGTTCTAGTTCTCATTTCTGTCTTTATTCGTCAAAGAAGGTTCACTTTGGCCCGAGCACAAGTTCCCGTAGCAAAATTTCCCGGGAAATTTTCACAGCGAAATTCCCTTTTGTGATCTTACCTTATCTTTACACTGGAACCAGGAAAGGTAATGAACCTGGCTCCAAGTTTAGTTCTGATCATCTTTGTGATTAATCACAACAGCTTCAAACTGAGTGACAAAATTTTAAAAAAATGAGTAAAGCTTCCCAAAGAATATAATAGGCCATGCCAGGAATGCAAAGCTCACAAGAAGCAAAATGAAATGACATTTCAGTCAATAAACAGAAAGGTTTTGGGGGGCCACTGCTGAATGCAAGCAGTAATGGAATGTAAGGTTTTATCTTCCTGCATTGAAATAAAGTAACTTAGCGAAACGATATTGAATGTATTGCTAACCCCCATAATTTCTGGTATGATAAGATACAATCATCAGTCAGGTCAGGTTTTGTGAGAATAACAATCAGTCATAGAAAAGCATAGGGAAGTTTCCCTGCATTCTGTTTCACTCAACAGGCATAGCCAGTGTTTGAATGCGGAAAGTTGATGGTAGGAAGTTACAGTTTATCACTATGGTTCAACAGCTCGCTGCTGTTTTTGAAGCTTTATTACTTTGGAACACAGATACACGGGATTATCCTGTTATGCCTTCTTGTCAATTTTAAAATCTACCTTTTTGCAAAGCAAGGTTGAACTTAGGGTCCTGACCGAGTTTAGGCAGCCACACGGTACCAGCAGTAACTCAAAAGGACCCCTCCTCCAATTGGAACCCTCTGTCCTCCCCAATACCCGTGTGAGAGAATTAAGGAACATAAAATATTAATAAACAAATACCAAAATGAGACCAAAAAATTTCAGAAGGCTAAGCAGAGTGGTAGGTTTCCTACTGAAAGGAGCCCCTGCCTTAGCCTTCGAATAGCCCACCTCTCGTACGAGAATAAGCCCAAGTACTATGTTGCTGAAAAAGCCTTCAAAGGTGCCCTCTCAAGGCGGGTTTCCACTTGTGCGAATTTGGTCGCACGATCGCGCGACCAGTTGTCTGGGCATGCGTAGTTCGTTTTACAGAAGAAGATTCCCCAGTCTTTGGCGTTCGTGTGACTGATTTTGGTAGTTGGATTGACTTCAACTTTTCTGTGACCAGCACAAATAATCTGATTGATTGCTTTTATTCTACAATAATTGCTTAATACGCATGCTCAAGCCATTGGTCACGCAGTCGTGCGACTGGCTCTCGCGACTGCTGTCGATCGATCACACGGGTCGCGCGACCACATTCGCACAAGTGGAAACCCGCCTTCAGAGGTCATGATGTCCCACTATACGGAACTCATCATGGAGCAGGAAAGCATAATAGAGGAGATCAAAAAATGATGCCATGCTCGAATGTAATAACGCACACCTGGTGGACATCGGCCGTTTGTAAACCACGAAACCACAAAATCACGAAACGAAATAGTGAAATAGCGAAACGACATACTTTTTCCCAAAATGTACATTTGAAACATAAAGTAGTTGTTTACATGAATAAAACGAGGCCCATGTAAGGAAAACTGACCTGGTGAAAGCAAGTGTTGTCCTTATTTTCCGTAGAAACTTTAGAAACCTTCGGGGGGATTCCCCCATGTGGCCTTTCAGTTTCATGGAGCAGAACTCCATTGCGAAATGATTGATTTCGGCATGATAGAATTCTTTATCATGGGTCATCTGGGGTCATCAAATCGGTCAATCTATTTATGCACTGGCTTTTGTGTGATGGATAAATAATCTTTGGAATTTTGATTCGCTTATGATAATGGTTGATGGTACATTTGTTGGATTTTGTGAATCTCAGGTGCATGGCAACGAGAGGGGCGTTTCACATAAGCATGCTTTCACTCATTCGAAAAATTGTTCGAGAAGTTTTCTGAACAAAAGTATTTCTACAGATTTCTGATAGATTTTTTCTTGAATTTGAAAGCAAAAGGGCTATTTTAGGGTGAAATGCCCCTCGGATGGTGCGCTGAATAATATCATCATTTAAAGCCCCGGATCAACAGACACAGGAATGGTGCAATAAGAAATTCCCCTGTATTATGACCCTCGTTGTGTGGTTGTTGAGTATATGAGTATGAGTCCCTCAAATGTATTGCTGAATACAACTAAATTATCGCAATAACCAGAGCATATAACAAAACAGCATTTCTCGGAGTATGATGTAACTTCTTCCCAAAAGGCTATAGTGGAAAGTCCAGGTCAGAAAGGGGAATGCCCCCAAAGGTTTCTGAAACTTTTACGGAAAATAAGGACAGCAGTTACTTTCAACGGCTCAGTCTTTTTTACTTAGGCCTCGATTTATTCATATAAACAACTATTTCGTACTTAAAAATACACATTTCGAAAAAAATGTATGTCGTTTCGCTATTTCGCTATTTGTTTTGTGATTTCGTGGTTTCGTGGTTTACAAACAGCCATGGACATCATGGAGCATAACTCCACAAAGCTGGCCACTGCCCACAAATATGACACCAAACCCCAAGGACGTGCCAATCGCAGACAAACGTGAGGCCAAAGAGGACACAGAGGAGCCCCATACAACCGCAGGGGCAGAGGGCGAGGGACATTCCCTTGAAGGACTCTTTCCATTGTCTTATTTCTTTCTAAAAGACATTACACATGTTATATGAATCTTTACCTTATTTAATATTTTAATACACTCATGCCATTGTATTCGGTTTCACTCGGTTTGCAGAGCCCCACGCTGTCAGTTACCCCTTTACTTTTTTGCCCCATATAGTCACTTCCTATATAAATAATTCCTTTAGCCATTCCCCCTTATTTTCCTTATTAGGTTTCGCACCCACATTACGTTCACCTTTTTGTTTTCTGCATCCCCAACAATCCCTACGATTTATAATGCTTTCATACTACATTATTCTACTTGCATCACATTCTTTGTTATGTTTTAGTTATGTTCTACTTTACATCAATATGCATACACAATTTAGCATTTTGTCTCTGTTTACCTACTTTAACAAACGGCCACTCAAAGTGGCCTAAATGCACTTGTTTCAAAGCAGATTCTGCATAATGTCTAAATTGTGCACAACATGAAGACCCCAGTAAATATCATGCATCTGGGAAAGCCAATCCCTTTCTTTGATCAATCCCAATCCCAATCCAAATCAAGATTATTTCGAGAATGCTGCCCCTCCATCCTTGTCATCAGAAGGGACAAGTGGCCAAGATTTTTAATTCATGCTTTTTAACAGCATGCTTTTTAACAGCAGGAACATCAACTGCTCCGGCGACAGTTGCAACACCAACGATGTTTTCAACACCGACAGCAACTGCAACAGCACCAACATCAGAGTCCACCATACAAACTTAGCAAGAAGAAAGGCAACCTGATAACCAGCTGAGACAAATTGCCAAGAGTGCCATCCTGAATACACCAAGTAAAGTTAAACGAGCCATACCACGTTTTAAACTGCTGGACACAAATTGACCTGCAAAAGTGAATTCATTTTGCAAGCAACATTTCATAGCTCCAGTTTCTTAAGCATCAAGAAATGCACCAATGCACTGTTACATATATTTGAAAGTCTTCTCTCCCCTCCATCCCAAGGGCTGCTTTAATTCAGAAACCTGTTTTATATCACATAAAATACTAAAACTACAACTAAACTATGTAAATTTTTTATGGATACCGTAGCTGAGAAGGGCATGTCAGCGAGTTGCAAATACGATGGCCACTTACAATAATTTCAAAATATATTTTGTGATAGGATCACTGGAAATTTGTATCTTATTCTACTGTACTGTAATTTGTATACTGTACTGTTGTATACCTATATCTTATATGCTTTGTATGCATTTTCTTCATTTCAAATTGTAATTTGCAGCGATTAAATGTAGGACTTTGTAACGAAATATACCATTGATTTATGCAAAGCGTTTACTTAGTACAACAGGCTGTCATGATGTAGGATATAGCCAATAGGAGACAGACAGCAAATGACATCCCTACCATTGGATTTGATATTCATTTCATCATCAAAGGTTTATTGGTAGTCTCTGTTTGTAACCTGTTTTAGACACAGCACAAAATTGGAAAATCTAAACAGTTTCATACCTGTTTACTTGCTTTCCTGCAATGAGTATTTATTGCGCCAAACTTGCATCAAACAGACATCAAAGCCTTTCAGTTATCTTCAACACAAAGATGTTTCACTAGTGGTGAAAAAAATACAACTATTCATAAGATGGTTGTGCTTAGTGATGCTTTTAGGAGTATTCTCTACCAGACCACTCCTAATCATTGCAATTGAATGATTCAAAAGGTATCGGAACCTGGGAACAGGAGGGTCCCGATGTCACGGAATATTCCGTGAACGTTCCGTGGGTGTCCGTGAAGCCTAAGTAAACCAAAAATTGTCACGGACCATAATTTGTCACGGATAGAAGGTAATGTCCGTGTATTTGAAAAAGCTTTCGTTCTAGCTATTTTTTCCCACTATTATGAATAGCTGACAGTGTGCTGCATTACATTCTTCGAACAAATTACTTGCTGTTGTAGTTGGAACACAAGACACTTTGCCCGCTTTCCGCTAGGCCATCATATGCTGCGATCATGGCAGTTTCATAGTAAATCTAAAATGTCATACTCTTACGGCCTGCCGGTCACTTTCAAGCTGGTTTCTCCTTTTCTCCTATGGAGCTGTGAAGGAGCATTTCGTCTTCTCAAAGATGACAATTTGTTGAGTGTTCCACGTGCAACTTTCCGCTTTGGCTTCAGATCGAAAAGGAGCAAGGCTCAGGTTGAGATTTGGAAGGATTTGAATGCAGTTTTTACTTGAAATACAGCCATGAAGGAGCAGAATTTACCCAAAGATGTTAAGCTTTATCTACGAAAGATTCATATGACTATTCGTTGACAATGGGCCATTGGATGAGGATGACCCGTGATGGAATTGAGCCATGTTTGTCACGGAACGTCTTCACGGAATGTTCGTAAACTTCTAAAATCTCAACAAGATGTGCAGAAAAGTATGTCTTTCAATGCTAGATTTTGGTCTTGTTTGGCATTTCTCTATTCCTTTTGACAGGATAAACAAACGGCTTCCATTGGGCCATGTTACCTAGAACGTTCCGTGAAAATAGTCCGTGACAAAATAAAACTCGATTTTGTCACGGGCAACCACGGAACATTGTCACGGAGCGTTCACGGAATATTCCGTGACATCGGGACCCTCCTCTGGGAACTAGGTTCCCAGAAAATTTTCAGCCTTAGCAGAAAATTTTTAAGGAAAAGTTTGCTCACAAAAGGAGAAAATGATTGTTTTTTTACAATTTCTCACAAAAGAGAATACTTTATTTGATTTTTCTACACTAGATCACATTTACAGCAAAAATACAAAGTTACAGGCTTTGTACACATCAACATGGCAAGAATGAAGCCTTAAGAATTCTTAAGAATTTTGAAGAATTATCCTTGAAAATTCTTCTTGGGGATTCTTACGACTCCTTGAGAATTCTTGCCATGTTGATGTATGCAAGACCTTGCATTTTTACCAGAGAATGTGATCTGTAGTATGGAAAAATAAAATAATTTTTCTCAGATGTTGTAAAAAACAATCATTTTCTCCTTATGTAAGCAAACGTTTTCTGAAAAATTTTCTGAATCCATGACAAAAATTCTTGAAAAGTACTTAGAGGACCAAAATTTCCAACAAGGAATTCTTCAGAATTCTAGATTTTGCAAGAATCCTTTAGAATTCCTTGGGGAGAAAACAATGTCATTGTATGCAGGGTCTGTACATTTGCAATGCAAAATGAGTACCTAAGGGAATGTTTCATATCTGTAGACATTTGGCACTTTTTACAGTTGTTCCAAGGACTGTAAAGAACAATTATGGTGTGCACCCTGCAATGGCTTATTTTCTAAAATTGACATTCAGAAAATGTTATTGCTGGAAATAATATTACTTAACACACCCCTTCCACAGAGATCTCAGTATAAATTATGGTCTCTTGGGTTTTACCAATCAATGGCCCTGGCCCTATGGCCCAATGACACTACATTACCACCGTCTCGTGCCTGTTTGGCATTAATACCTGAGTATGACTGTGACAGTGTTTTCGACTAGGATTTGTATAAATATTGCTTCAAACAAGCCCAAATTCAATTATTGGGAATTCCGCTTCAAATGATTCAAGTTGAGAGGATGATGATCAAAGCCTTCAAAAACGTCTTTCAAAAGCAACGGAACAAATCATGTAAAGAACTTGTGCCAGTACTGAAAGTTTCTTAAAATCATCAAATTTTCAGTGCATAGAGTCTCTTCCAAGTTTCGTATGTCTTTCATACATATTCCCTTCCATAACCATCGTTATGTTTACTTTGTCTCTTTGTCTTCCTCCATGAACATTTCAAATGTAGGTTTTTTACCGGAAGCAAGGGAAGATGGAGGAAGAACATGCTAAAGATTGACTAGAATAAGTATTCTTAAGCTGATTTTCCCAGTAATGGAGTTTCTAATTTTTTAGCGATCTGGCGAGAATTGTGTTTCCTGGTAAGACTTCTCTCGTAGAGACCTTAGCCCCGTTGCTGTGAGTTATAGAATTGTAAAGATTTGCAAGTTCCTTCCCCTACTCATCGTGCAACTTAAGCACCCCTCTTTGCCTTGTTTCCCAATAAAACATGGAAATTGGCAGTGGGTGATTCCCTGCATCATGTTGCGAAAATTTTCACGAGACGAACGAGAATTTGGTCCATTAATTTGGGCATGTTTGCTTGCAATTTTCAAACAAATTCTAATGAAATACATCATCTAACTCATGATTTCCTTCTAACGAAGTACTCAAGGCTATTGGGCCATAGGGCCATAGGGCCAGGGCCATTGATTGGTAAAACCCTGGTCCCCTTGCTAAAGAAGGGAGTTTTATATTAATTAGAACCCTTCTTTTAAATGCTCATAGTCTTCAGACCTCAGGAGAATATCAAATATTCTTCATAGATCACTGCAGTAGTAATGTACACAGGGCTGGACCGTACAAATCACAATTCTATCAATCTAAATTGCAACAAGTTTGTTTTCATTTCAATGTACAGCATAAAAATTTTAAAATGGATGGCCACATAACTTGTTTCTTCATAAGAAGATGAGCAGCAGTTTCAGCCATATTTTGCAAGATTGAATAGATCAACAGATACTTTTGCATTTTGATTTTTTAAGATGCTACATGACTGAGTCTACAATTTTGGCAAAAATATCCAACAAGATTTTCCAATGAATATACAGTACTGTACACATTTTATCACATGCCAAATAATTTTTCATGAAGATTTCTTAGTTTGAGGTCTTATAGAGCATTCTTTATTCAATTGTGAATTTTATGATTTTACATATCCAGAAACTCCAGCTTGGTCAGAATGTCCTTGGACCTTTTCAGCACATCGTGGCTAGCAGAGATTTCTTGTATTTTGCACAACATAACTTGACTTTGCAGAAAATTTTTCCCCATTTATCAGGTTCCCAGAAAGGAAAATATTTTTTGCAGCTCTGACTGAATCATACATTGTTTAGCCCATCTCACCTGGGATCTCCTCTCCTGACTTTGATCCTTTATCTAATTGCATTCAAAACGAATCCTTGGCCGTAATCACAATATCAGTAAACCTTATAATAGCAATTCTAAAAATGCTACTTGAAAAGCTTTACACAGGGAAATCAGGGTGTTTGCCCCAATCAATAACATTCACAACATGGGGCCCTATCAACCCATGCCAAATGAGGTTTGCATTCTGAACAGGGGGGCTCAGTTTCAAAAGCAAAGTTAATTCTTTCATTTGGAGCTAAAGTATGAGTGTTATGGACTTGCAACTTGATGAAGAGATATATCTACAGAAGTATTTTGTAATGCTATAGTTTACTCTTTCATATACTGTATAATTATTTCATTCCCTGAACCTGTTCCATTCCCGAATTCCATTCCCCTTTTTAGGCATTTATTTCCCCCATAACAAAGACTGCATAGAAACTTAAAAAAGGCATAGATACACATGTCACGGTAAAACAAATTTATTGTTTGTTTCCAGGTATACGAAGGAATTGACCTGGTTCCAGGGCACTGCCCCCTTAAGCCAACTCTGTTTGCAACACAACAACTTTCATTCATCTTTGCAGACAAAGAATTGGCAGAAAACATCACAGATCAAACTCAAAAACGTGGCAAGGGTGTCCTGGATCAGCTTGATACAATGAATGAATTCCAGTTTGGAATGGATCGCAACATCTGGGACTTTATTGGGTCTCATAATCTCATAGCGGCATTTCATTTCCTTTCCAAAATAAATTGGTTCACATTGTAGTTTACTACATAATTACATTTTCGGACCACTAAAAATTCAGACCTTTATGTTTTTGGACAAGTACATTTTCAGATTACCCTTGTGCCCAAAAATTAAAATGTCCAAAAATTGTTCTCAAATTAACGTAATCAGATGGTTGCATGTGCTGATTTCACCCCCCCCCCCTTGGTTGCCTTCAAGTGCAAAAAAGAGAAGCATATCATTTGCAACATAAGTAGTTCAAAGGTAGGGGATAATGTCCTAAAAGAGCAAGCACTTGGCCAGACAGCGGCAGCAGAGACAGAGATACACCGTGCAGCTTTGCCTCCAAAAACGATCAAAGCAGATCACACAGCAGGGCATATGAATAATGTAGATGATGGACGACATGAATGTGGAAAATATGATAAGGAAGACAAAGAAGTGTCCAGTCTTGAATCCAATAGTGCTAGCTTGAAAGATCTTGCTTTCAATGAGTTTCTCAGCAAAGAAAGTGCTGCTGTTAGTACCTCAGACAAATCAGAGCTGGAGCCATGTGACAATGACAAAATGCCTACCAGCTTTCGCTCCAACAAGGGATACACAGCAAGAAAAGTTTGAATTTTGACAGTTTTCTTGTTGTATGTTAGAGGTAAATGGACCATTTCCCTTCCATTTCTGACAGAAAATACTTTTTACACTTGGAATTTCTCACTTAGTTTCCCCACAGGTAAACTGTGGCTAAATAAGGAGAGCCAAGAGAAACGCAGGTTTGGGGCAAAAATTGTTCATCACAAGAAACAACCAAGTTACACTAACAATACAATGCACAAGACTACTACACTACTTATGAATATCATTTGATTAACTAGAATGTAAACCTACATTATGAAAATATTCCTCCCTTGCTTGTTAGTAGCGAATGGCAAATGAGTTGGGTGGGAGGGCGGTTAGCAAAATTCAGCAAAATTTGAGCATATTTGGACATCAGAAGGCATCAGACCTCAAGGATGAGAATATAGAATAGGGGAGCATATTTATATGAGTAGGGAGGACCGAAATAAGGCCAAAAAGGATTGGAATATGGGAAGCCATTGGCTGAAAGTTGCATCAGCTTGAATCTGATGCAAGAATCTGATGCAAGAAACTTATGCTGATGATTCATGACTATGAGGGCTGATGCAATCTGACTATGCCCTAGGCCTTGCAATGAACAACTTAGGCCCCACCAAGACTCCCCAAATTTAGACAAACATTGTAATCAACAATGTTCCCCCTAAATAAGGAGAGCCAAGAGAAACGCAGGTTTGGGGCAAAAATTGTTCATCACAAGAAACAACCAAGTTACACTAACAATACAATACACAAGACTAGTACACTACTTATGAATATCATTTGATTAACTAGAATGTAAACCTACATTATGAAAATATTCCTCCAAATCCCAAAGGGAAAAATTAGTCTGTGATTTGTTTGAGGTGTTTGGACATCTGTGTAGTAGCTTGAATACGTAGGTGAAGTGGAACAGTGAGGTAAAGAAGGACAGCATCTGATTTCCAATCGCCCATAACCTTGATCAATTCGAGTGGGACCCCTGATTCGAAGGCAAAGGAAGCACCTCCCCTGCGAAAGGAATGGGAATCATATCTGGTGCCATCCACCCCTACCTTGTCAAGAATAGACTTCAGTTTTGACATGAAGAAATTGTAGGTAAAACATTGAAACCGAAGGCACTGGGGCTGAAGCCAACCAAAGGCTTGGGAATTAGGGGGGGGGGCTGAGATGGTGAACGAGAAGGCATGCAAAATGGCGGAAACTGGACATAGGGGAGACCCAGCGAGTCTAGGGAGGGGGATAGAGACACACCGCTCACGAAATTGGATGGTCTTGCTCCAGCGAACCAGCACGATGGCCCCCCCAGGGATAAAACCAAAAATCGGATTTAAGAAACTGCCTGTCTGGATCAAACTGAGCATTCCCCTGGACAAGAAGATGGGATTTGCGGAACATGCCATAAAATGCAACCAGACAGATCTCCCAAAACGAAGTGTCCACACTATAGGCAGGATTAAGGGCCTGATAAATCTTGAGAAGCAGACTGGGAGTCACTGGAAGTTTCTGAAGCCGTTCATGACCCAGCACACGTTTAATGCCCGTAATGAGGGATGAAAGGTGTCAATTGCCTGTCAAAGGGTTAGCCAATCCAAATTCCTTGTGAAGAAGGCCAATGATACCCAAACATTGAGGAATGCTGGAAAACTTAAGAGACCGAGCCAAAAAGGCTGCATAAAGGCAGATAGTGCTAGAGGATGCAGGGACTGGGGGGAGATTCATAAAGGCACAGAAAGACAGGAACGCGTTCTGATGGGTGCTATATGTACGTTTTGTGTTGGCCGCAAATGCCTGGTTGCGAAAGTGAAGTACCTCCTCAGCAAGCTCCCTGGACAACAGGGCTGGAACAGAACCTAGAAAGGAGAAACACAGAACTGTTGTAGGACATATGGTCCATCAGGGAACTGCTGAGGACAACTAATGGGAGATACATAGTACATAATAACAGATGAAATTTCAATAAAAAAGCCGGAGTATGCATACGTGACAAGCTATCTGCATAAACATTGTCAATACCTGGAATATAAGAAGCTGTTATGCGAAAATTATGTATAGCTGACAGCCAAAACAGATCCCGCAACCACACCATGACCTGGGGGTTGGC
The DNA here is from genome assembly GCA_964020215.1 of Aurelia sp. 3 sensu Dawson et al. (2005). Lineage (NCBI taxonomy): Eukaryota > Metazoa > Cnidaria > Scyphozoa > Semaeostomeae > Ulmaridae > Aurelia > Aurelia sp. 3 sensu Dawson et al. (2005). The sequence goes on along the minus strand of OZ026576.1, from coordinate 15,492,919 downwards.
AGTAGTGCCTTTATTGATCATGGCGACAGCAGCCTGGTTATCAGATTTGATAACCACATGCTGATTAGCCCACATGGCCCCCCAGCACTTAGCAGCCAAATAGATAGCATATGCCTCCTTGAAGTTTATGTGCAAGGGAGTCAAAGAAGGGGCATCTGCAGGAAGGAAGGAGTAGGCCCAGTCCCCTCGGTAAAAGGCCCCAACAGCAACGTTGCAGGCATCTGTCTGGACGTCAACTATAGGAATCTTGCTATGAAGAAGGCGCTTGCCATTAAACACATTTAAAAAATTTTTCCACCAGAAAATATCCTTACGGAACTCCGGTGTCAGCTGATATTTAGCATTAGGCGTAACAAGCAAATTCATACAATCTATAATGCGACGTAAGAAGGTTCTACCACCATAAACAATGCGACATGCCCAATTCAGTTTCCCTGCCAACTGTTGCAGCTGATGTTTTGTGGCTCTGTGACGAGCAGCAAAAAGATCCACCAACTGCCTGGTCTTGGTAAGTTTGTCTTGGGGTAAGGAGAGCTCCATGGCACGAGTGTCAATGACGATACCCAGAAACGTGAGCTGCTGACAAGGGGAAACCAGCTTGGAGGGGCTAATTTGGAGACCTAACCCAGTCAGCAGCTCCAGAAGAGTGTTAAAGGCCAAAATGCACTCTTCCTTAGTAGGCGCAACAACCAGGAAGTCATCTAAATAGACAACAATCCCATAAAAACCCCTGCGGTGCATCATACGCCTGACACTCTGCGTCAAGCGATGAAAAATACCTGGAGATTTCCTTCCCCCAAAACAAAGACGAGTATCCATAAGATAGGTTGGAGCATTGTCTCCTGAAAAGGTCCACTTGAGGCCCAGGGCAGGACAGTTGGCTGGGTGAACAGGGACGGAGCGGTAAGCATGACGCAAGTCAATCTTGGCTAAATAATATTCACGGTCCACGTGCTTGATGGCATCATCAATGGACTGAAAATGGAGCTTCTCGAGGGATGGGACATACGAGTTAACCCCCTAACCCTGAGGCATGCTACAGTCATGAATCAAGCGCAATTCATCACTGTTAGCCTTGGGAACTGCACCAATAGCACTAACAATAGTGGGCTTAGTGGGGGAAATTACATAATTCCCTTCCCGCAATTCATCCCGAAGGGTCTGTTCCACCTTGGGCCTAGCATCAGGATTAGTAGCAGACTTGTAGTTTTCCATTTCAGCTGGGACCAGGGTGGAATTGGCAGGGAGAAGCTCGAACCCATTCATAATGCCATCAAGCAAGAAATCTTTATCCTCATCAAACATAAGTTCTTTAGTCCACAAATCCTTATTGAGGGGGGACACAACCCCCCAAGGGAGTCACTTAGAGCCCCACCTGTGGAGGAATGCTGCGTAGCAGAATGAGGCCCACTGCAAGCTTTGCCTTGAAACTTCCTACTGCAAACATGGGCAAAGGAGCAGGATGAAAGATGGCAACCTTTTGGCATGTTAAAACTCCTGCAAATCAGCCGGCCATCTCCCGAATAGGTGGCAAAAGCCGGAGTAGTAGGGCCTCCCGAAGAGGCCTGAGGGGTAGCAGGAGTCTTGGCTTTTGCCCGAGGCACAAGAACGAGCTCATGCAAATGCGGTGAGTCATAGCTCCACGGAAGGTTATAGGTGGCCTGAAGCTGACGATATTCATCGTCATACTTCAGCACACTGACCCATTCATATTTCCCAGCTAGCTCCATGACCTTGACCGTGTAGGCAAGGTAATCGCGAATATCCTGGGTGGTAGGGAGCTTGCTGGAAAAAAGAAGAGCATGGAAAATATGGGTGTTAGCTATGACCCACTGCTGCCAAGCGACACTCGAGAGCCTCGGGCGTTGTTGCGCATAAGGAAGGACCAAACGTGAGTGGCCCATATCGGAAAGAACCTCCTCAGTTTCCTGAGGGACAATACTAGAAATAAAGTCCACTATACGTAAGATCTTCTCACCCTGTGGAACTGCTGTGGGGGCCAAAAACATATCAGCATGGCGACTTTCGTTGGCGCGAAACTGTGCCTGCAGGGACTGGCTGGTAGCTGATGCTGAGTGGAGTTGCTGCTCCCGGAGTTGCTCCTGCCATGTAAAGCCAGGATGGTGAGAACCCTCAGTAGTAGGCTGCAAACCGAGAAGATGATCCAGCGGAGCAGCCAAGGGCGATTGAGAAGACGTCCCCGATTGTTGTTGCTTGCGGAGATCTTTCAAGGTGAACAGGCCTTCCGATGCAGGTTGACGTTGTTGCTGCTGCTGTATCCCAGGAGCCGTTGCCATGGCCACAGCACCAGTTGACAGCAGCTGTCTCTTTTTGGCAAGGGCAGCCTCCTTCTCAAGCACGGAGGCGCGAAGCTCCTCCAACTCTGCAAGTTCCTGTTCCTCCAGGGCAATGGCGTCAAGACGTGCGAGAAGCGTCTTCCTGTCGATGGCAACAACAGACTTTGACGTGGCCTTGACTTCCGAGACTTGAGTCTTTTCTCCCATACTGGACTTGCCTCCCGAATAAGAAGACAGCAGTTGAAAAGAGGCCTCAGAGCTTCCTTGGCAATGGGGTCCAGGCAACCCCCAGTGATGGTCATCATGGCTGACTTTGCATCCAGGGCAGCGAGAGGCACGTTTGGATTTTACATCCTGTAGTGCGGTATCAAGAGGAGTTTCCTCATCAGCAAGTAGATTAGGCTCAATTGTAGGAACATCTGTATCCTTGAAAGACATCGAGCTGGTCGAAAACCGAAGTGTGCCAGCGGCGAAGCGGTGAGAAATTAGCAAAATTCAGCAAAATTTGAGCATATTTGGACATCAGAAGGCATCAGACCTCAAGGATGAGAATATAGAATAGGGGAGCATATTTATATGAGTAGGGAGGACCGAAATAAGGCCAAAAAGGATTGGAATATGGGAAGCCATTGGCTGAAAGTTGCATCAGCTTGAATCTGATGCAAGAATCTGATGCAAGAAACTTATGCTGATGATTCATGACTATGAGGGCTGATGCAATCTGACTATGCCCAAGGCCTTGCAATGAACAACTTAGGCCCCACCAAGACTCCCCAAATTTAGACAAACATTGTAATCAACAATGTTCCCCGTAAAGGGAAATGTACTTTTACCCACAGTTTTCCGATTGAGATTCAAAAGTTGAGAACCCAGTCTACACTAGGCATGTTTTTGGAAGAAATTAGGGAAATTCCATACGTGTTAATCCTCCTATGAGTAGTTTTTGTTGAAACCCCAAATTTTCATCACGTGAAATTCTAAACGTGGGTAGAAAATTCAGTTGAAAGCATTAATTTTTTGGTAGGAAACTTACCTGATAGTTTCCCTGTTCATTATAATGTTTCAAGGGGACTTTTAGGTAATTCAGTGGATATTTTGTGTACTTTGTAGCACTTTTCATTCTTGTTGCTAATTTTTAAATCATGATAGACCACTTAAAGAAAGTAACCAAAAATCCTGTACAGAAAAGTTGAGTTTGATACAAGCTTTTGCAAGCTCGACAGAAACAGAAGCATGACATTTGGCCAGTTTGCATGTATGATTGGTGCTTGTTACAACCATCACCAACTCTCCAAACATGCTATGAATAAAGCTTGATTGAGTTTGCCTTCAGTTTGATAATATGATCTACTAAAGACACAGCAACAACAAATTTTAGCTCAAGGGAAGTCAAGCATCATTAGACTGATTACGCTTAATTCCAAGCATTGCTATCCAAAATGAGAGCATTACACCCAACCGAGACCGCTCACATTTGGACTCATAATATTACGGCTTTTTTTTTAACTGACTTTGATGCACTTTTGTGTGCCCTTTGAAACGAGGTGTTGACTGGGCTTATTTGATTTGCAAGGAAGGACCACTGATGGGAAGGACTGGTCAATTCTCAGGAAACGGCTGCCAAAGGTTAGCAAAAATTCAAGGAAAAATAAAGAGAGTATAAGTGTGTTTTAAATTATGATTTTTAGAAATTAAATGTAGTTGTCAAACTACCTAGATACAGTCTGTGTTATGGCACATGGGAACTTATCATGAAACCATTGGCTGAAAATACCAGTGACCAAAGGCAAAAACAGTTCTTGAATCAAAATGGCCAAAGGTTTTAGTCTCTGCGAAATGTAACCGCAAGTGGCCGGGGGGGGGGGGGGACTAGTTAAAATTAATAAATACCTCTCCTCTTGTTATTTCAGTGTTTGCCAAATTTGTCTAGATTAGGCCAATGACAATGTTTTGATAGAGCGGTACTGGTTTCAGATTTAAAGACCTGAAAACACCTTGTTTTGAAATGACCTGTATTGATGATACATATACCTGTATTGATGATAGAGGTATGTGCCGCCCATATGGGTTGGTTTTTGGGCCAAAATTCTCTAAACAAGGGTCCCTTCTTCGACAGATTTTCCATAAACATGGGTGGGTTATCTAGAAATTTGCAAAACATAGCCAAAAATGGGTGGTTTTCCGCCAAAATTCATCATAAAAGTGGGTATGACAGCAAGTTTCCGTAATTAGAAGACGGTACCTTTCTGAAAGCCGGGTGGCAGACCCCCGTCCATCCACAAGTCATGTACCCTTCCCCCCGGAGCAAGAATTCAAAGTGACGAGGGGTGAATCAGACATCAGACATTTAAAAAGATGTACAGGGTTTTCTAAAACCAAAGGATCTTTAGGGATTTTTCACGGATTTTTCTCGAAGAAAAGGATTTTTCCCTTCAGGTGTACAAGATTATCAGAGTGATTCACTCCTCGGAAAGTGAGAGACCAACCTGACAGTTGTAGGTGATCATGGTGGTGTGAGGGGCTTGCACGGGTTTGCTCACAGGTAGGATTGTTCATTTCTAACAAGAACTACAATCCTGGACAAAACTCATGAGACAAGTATGTAAATGCACGTCTATCTTTGAATGCTCCCCCTCCCCCGGTTTCAATGTTGTTTTGGAATCAAACTACTAAGATGAGACGTACATTCGTTAAGATCCAAAAAAGCAAACATTGAGTTGGGGGAGAGGGGCTATCGCTATTTTCTGGTTGATTCTTGAGAAGAGACTAAAAAAATTGCAGATTTTAAGCTTGTCTCATTGAGTTTTGTCCGGGATTGCAGATATTATGGCAATTCCAATGTTGGTGTCGATGTTTCCCTGCAACTGTCTGCCACCCGCCTTGATTTATGATGTGTGATTTTGATATGATGATGGATGAAGCAACAATTGTAAAGGACATATTTAAGTTTGAAATTGATAAATAACTCTGATGTTATGTAATTGTTTGCCAAATTTGTCTGGATTGTGTTTTGATACAATCAGTCTCGGTCATGAACCATCGAGGAAGGAAAAGATTCTTTCTCTTTCACAGTTCACGACCGGAACTACGGAAAAAATCGTAATTAGGCTAACCTAAACAAATTTGGCAAACAATTGAAACAACAAGAGAGGTATTTGTCAATTTTGAACTAATGATCATCCACGACTTGTGATTGAACAAGGAAATTTAGCTGTAGAGCACGCATATCAAAGTAGAGAAAGACCAAAGTTTGAATTTACGCTTGACCAGCGGTAAAAAGATGATAGCCCATCACACCTCCATTATCACCTTAAGCTGCCAGGTTGATTTGTCACTTTGAATTCTTGCAACAAATGAATTGAAGCGTCATGGGTCATCACATGCTACATTCTGAATCTATAAAAAGAGTGAGCTCAGTGTCGTGATCAACAGTTGCAGGATCACTTCCCAGCTGAGGCAGAATGCCACCAACTTCTCTCCTTCTCTCGGGGCAATTCTTCAATAGAATCACCATTCCACTCAAATAAACACAAGGCATTGTCGATTAAAGCTGTAAGCATAACAGCAGTCAATAGAAGGCAGCAGTCAAAATGCAAGCAGCAAGCAGCTATCTTTGTTCTTAGAGCCTCGTTTCCATTCTTCCTGGTAAGATTTCATTGCCATGACTAAGCAATGTGAAAATATGATTTCGTTGCCATGGTTAAGCAATGTGAAAGTATGGCTTTGTTGCCATGGTTAAGCAATGTGAAAATATGACATCGTTTGTAAGTATGTGTTGAAAATACAAGAATAAAACAAGCATGTGTTAAATTTAACTAAATACAGGCATGTCTAAAATTTAACAAAACTACAAGCACATATCGAATTTCACTCAAATAAACAAGCATATGTTAAATTTTAGCACATACAAGCATTACGTTATCTTTTTGCATTTGGCACGCCATAGTTTTGTACCTTTCCTGGATTCACATTGCTTGCACCTATTTTTGTAAGAAACTAAGGTCCAAGGTCTCCCTAAGGTCCAGCTGCGGTAGGCAGTTTGTTACTGCTTTTGATGGCACAAGGATTTTTCTCATTTTTGGTGGATTTTTCTTAAATTCTGCATCTCTGACTTGTAAACTTTCATCTCGCTTTCTTCCAGCCTTTTTGGTTGCTAGAGTTCTTCCGCCTGTGGCCTTCCTTTCTCATATGCAGCAGATAATGAGTTTCTATGATGCAGCATGAGTTGATATGTTCTTACCTGGGATATACTCGAAAACACTACTTTTTCAGCCCTTTGAGTTCGTATTTTCCATAAAAAACACAACTTAATTGGACGCCCTTTACCAGAGGTTGGCAAGTGTAAAGCACAGGTTGACATATTTGAGAGGCTTACAGGTTCACAGGTTGACAGGTCACCAGGTTCACAGGTTGACAGGTTCCAGGTTTACAGGTTCCAGATTTGGGGAAAGTGCATGTTGACAGGTTTCCACACAAGTTAACTGTAAACTCAAAATGCGCAGAATGTCAATAAGAACAGACAAATTTCTTCAAAAACATTGACCTAACAATTTCTGGTTAAAATCAAAATAAAAGTTCTTCAAAAACATTAACATAATGATTCGTAGTTAAAATCAAAATAATTTGGCAACAAAATGTAACGTAACATCATAACATTAACTTAATGATTTCCAGTTACAATAAATAAACTAATCTGAAAATAACAATTCCCGTGGATAATGAGCAACCCCTTGCCCTTGCTAAGGTAGTAGAATTTCATATGTATGTTCTACTGCTCTACAGCAATTTGATTTACAAAGCCCTCCTTCTGTTCAGGTTTGATAGTTCAGGTTTTGAGTGTGACTCACAATTGAATTTTGGCCAGGTCATCACGGAAACATGGACACACTGACTAAACGAGAACAATAGTCCGCCGTGATTGGTGTGATTTTTGTGTGATTTATGTGATTCATTTGTCATTAAAGTGTGACTATTTTTGGGAGAGTAGGAGATCTTAAGCAGTGTTTTTCGAAAGTAAGCACTGTCTCTTTGCATCATTGTCTTTCATATTGCACAAACAACGCTGGTAGAGAGTGCAATGCATGCAGGCAGTGGTGGTCACTTGAAGAATGGACCTTAGTACTGATACATGTAATCTTTTTCATAGAAACAGCTTATAAGAAACAGAAGGCGCAATTTTTTTAAAGTTAGAAGGTTAAGAAATTTTTGTGATTTGCAGTAATTATATTTTTGCTCAGGGAAGGCAAACATGTTTTGACACTGTGAAGTAATAGCAATTATTGACTATTATTAAAGTGTCAATCTCATTAATCCCATGTTTTGTTATTTCTATGGGATCTTACTAAGTAATTTGGGAGACTTTTTCAAAAACCTAAGTGAACTACGCTTCTGGAATTAAGATCATAAGAAACATGTAAGAAACCTTTGGTAGCAAAAATGACCTAAAGCATATGTCCCAAACTGCCTACCACTGCTGGACCTAGTGCATAGGTGCAAGCGATGTGAATCCAGGAAAGGTACAAAACTGATGCAAGGAGACTTTGTATGCTTCCCAAAAACAAGGAACGTGGGTTCAGTTTCCGTACACTTGAATAGTCCGCGAAATTGTTGTCCGCGTTTTAGACTTTACCCAGTGTGAAATTCTACAACACAGACAAGGAAACCACCGACTGTTGTTTTCGTTTGGTCTGTGTGTCCATGTTGTGCACGTTTTAGACCAAGCCAGTTTGCATGTTAAACGGATGTGGTTTGAGGATGGAAACTGTGTGGAATTTATGTATCTGACTTGTAAAGCTGTATTTTGAATCAGCAAAATATGTCCCCTTTTAAGTAACCCTCTGGAGAGGATAAGAACAAGGAAATCAGAATAAGAAAAGCTGCCGTTGTATCTTCAGTACCAAAAGAGTCATTGCAAAGGAGAATAAAGGGTGCCTTGAAGTAAATCCCCTAAGACAAACCGTACAAAAAGTTCCTGTCAGCATGTAGGAACATCTTGTTTGAAGAGCAAGAGAAACAATTGGCTAATTACATAAGACAGGTGGATATGCCATTTTATGGCTTTTCTAACAATGAAATTCGAGGAGTGGTCTTTGACTATTGCAGAGAGAACAAAGACAAGCACCCCTTCAGCAAAGAAAAGATGGCTGATCGGATTTTGTCAATAGCTTCCTAAAGACACAAAAAACATTGTCATAAAGGAAACCAGAAGGAGTGGCACTGAACATAGTATCTGAGCTCAATGAGAAGTCTATTGAGTGATATTTCTTGAATACAAAAGAGCTGTCACACACTCGTGATTTTGAGACCATCAAACTTATAACTGTGCTACTTAGTGCTATTTTGCTGCAATGTCCCTGCCAGGCCCAAATCAACTTCAACACAAAAGTTGCCGAGAAAGGCACCATGGGTGATTTTCCTCACAGTTGCGACTGGTTAGCAATGGTCCTTTAAGAGTTTTTTTATCTCTCAAATAGTATTTTTTCTAGTCTCCTAAATCCAAATGGAGTTTTTTTATCTTAGCATATTTTTTGCCTGAGAACTTACAGAGAATGTCAGTTACAAGTGAGAACCGTGGTGACAATATTTCCTTTATTGTTGGTCCAAATCAGGAATTGAAATTTAAAACGAACAACGGAACGCAGATAATTTCCAATATCTTAGACTAGAAACTAGCTTTAACAACATATATGAGAATTATTTCAGAAACCTTTCAGCATCAATCTCGTGACTTGATGAATTATCTGAAGATAATGCAGGATGCAGCTAGATAACAGAGATCTTTCACATGACTGATTTCTGACCACCTACTTATACTCCGTTTACACGGAACAAAACATACGGGATCGTGATCCCACAAGGATCGAGATCGCGATTCGAGTTGCGTTTACACGGGCATTAAACGAAAATGGATCAGGATCGCGATCCACTCGCACATGCGTACTGTGCATAGTTACGGAGCCTACAAACACTACAAAGACAGTAATAGCGCTTGTACTTACTGCGCATGATTAGTGGATTTGGATCGGGATTGCGATCCGAGAAGCGTTTACACGGCACATTTCTTCAGGATTGGGATTGCGATCCGGATCGTGATCCACCTCTGAAGTGGGATCAAATTTTAGGGGATCAAGATCACGATCAAGTGTTTACACGGCAACTTTTATTCAGGATCGGGATTGCGATCTAGATCGCGATCCCGTATTTTTGCTCCGTGTAAACGGGGCATCAGTTTCAAAGCCAGGAATAATAAGGGTATCAGTTTTGAAGTACGAGATAAGAAGCCTTGGATTGTCTCTCCACTATAAGTCAGGAGTGTTAAATGAAATAGTTGACACTCACCATTTACTGTCCACCAAAGACATATCTTTCATCCATATATAGCACACAAAACAAAAACACAACCAAACAACTCTTAAAACATATTACACCCAAGGACACACCTCCTTTCACCATGCCATGATCAGAAGAAGAGGTAGCCTCTCTCTGGTCACACCATAAAGAGACAGAACTTTGATTGACAGAACTAACAGTTTCTCCTATCTCTCTTTTTCAACCAAGGAATGTTCATAAAACAGCAAAATATAAACAACAACGTTTGAGCCTTTATGAATAAAGGACTCACAAAAGAGTGCCTTCAAACGAAAGCGCCTCCAATAACTTGCCCTTAGATGCACCAGTCTTGGTGAGTCCATCAGCAAGTTGAAGTTTTGTTGGTTTCCAGACAATCTCTATCTCATTCTTTGACAACATGTCTCGCAGCAAGCAAATGTCCACTTTTAATCTTTTCTCTGTCACAGTCTTAGTTGAATGAATTGCATCATACAAAGATTTGTTATCAATGATGCAGACAATGGGTATAATGGCACTTCTTTCATCGAATTGCAACAATTCACAAATTTGTGATCTCAGCATAAAACAGGATTCAGCTGCATCTTGTAGTGCTAGTGTCTCTGCTGCAATTGTACTCTTTACAACACGTTTCAACTTCTTTGATTGCCAAGATATAAGTGCATACTTGTCATTGCAGCCTTGTAGAAAAACCAAAAAACCTCCTTGTGAACCACCTCCCCTCAAATTTGCAAAAGAAGCATCACTGAAGCTGATTAGTTTCACTTTAGATAAATCTTGCAACGCAGAAAACTGAAGACTAACTTCAACACTTTTTGCATCTTTTATGCACTTGTTTGCTTGACAGATATCTTCAACTGTACACTCTTTTACTGAAGTGCTAACAGCACATGCTGCATAACACATATCTGGGCGTGTTTGTGAAGCAATCCAATTTAGCTGACCTGCAAGCATCTTTAATTGCGTAATCTCTTCACTAATCAATTGATCCTTTTTGTTTGCTCTTCTTTCTCCTGAAACTTCTACTAACTTGAGATCTTTGATGTACTCATGCTGGTGCAAAGTGATACAACTCTTGTCTTGCTTGATGGTCAATCCCAGATACTTGAAGGTTTCTGTTTCCTCGTGACTTATTTGAAATTCTGTTTTCAACTTGACAATTATTCTTTCAACAAACACATTTGTACCACCCCAACAGAAATCATCAACATGACAACACATAATACCATGGAGCACACCATCATGAACCCAAAAAAACAAAGCATCATCAAACTTACTCTTGATAACCCCCTGTTTACACAGAAACTCTTTCACTCTTAAATACCATGCCCTTGGTGCATCACAGAGTCCATAGACAGTTCTCTTTAGCTTCCATATAACTGATGTTGCTGCTTCTCTAGGTGGCCTCAGATAAACATCTCTATCAATTTCATTACCCTGCAAAAACGCTGCTCTGACATCTAAGGAATTGATTTTCCAATGCAATGAAGAGATCACTGCTAAAATGAGACGCAGATTTTCTTTTGAACAAGTCGGTGAATCTTTCCTTATCTCATCAAGGTTATATTCTTCAAATCCACGTGCCACTAACCTAGCCTTGGTAACAGATTCTCCATTCTTTATTTTCTTTGTAATCACCCATTTTACTGATATACAATTCTGTCCATTGTCAGGTACTTCTTCATAGACATTATGAGTTTGCCAATTCTTAAACTCCATCATTTTAGCTTCAACAACATCAAATGATTCTTCTATTGCTGAATTTTGCAGCACTTCCTTATCCACATTTCTCCAACCTTCAATTACTTCAAAATTTACACTTTTGAAAGAATTATCATCCAAATTTTGTAAATTGAACCAAGCATTGTTCTTGCCAGAAGCTTTCCCTGCTCTACTTAACACATTTGCCTCTCTCCATGACTTTGAATCTGGATCATGGTAAAAAACCGTAGATCGCAATTTTGGAAGTATACCATGAGAAATTGTTGGATTCCTATCATTCTCATTATCAGACATTGATGAAGTTTCCGAAGTTGAAGCAATATCATGCATATCTTCATGAACATGATCATCATGAACATCTTGATTTAGTGATTCATCTACCCCAGCATCTGTTGGTACTCTTTCTGGCTCTGCTGTTTCATCCTGAATAATTTCTTCATAAAGTTCTTTCACTTGCATGTCATTCCTCTTGTTCACATCTGGTTTATCTCCAACACTTTCTTGATGTCCCCTCTTCTCTTTTAACTGTTTTGCCATTTCTGGTGTTGCAGCATCATCAAGACAGTGATTATGCTCATTTATATGCATCAGACTACAGGGGCTAACTCTCACATAAATTCCTCCATGACGTACAAACACCTGCTTGTTATCATGTCCAATGACAATTCCAGGGCCCTTCCAACACCTTGAATTGTGCCTTTTATAATAAACTACATCTCCTGTCTGATAGACCATGGCAGGAACATCTCTGGTTTTATGTCTTAATGCCCTTCTCACTTTTTCACTGCTTTCACTCTCTAAAAAGGCTTTCCTAGCCACATGCATGGCATTCAAATGAACAGCAATCACTTCACTGTTTGTACATCCCTCTAAAGCAGGTGGCTTATCTATCAGCACAGAGGGTAAATTTGGATTCTGGCCAAACACAAGCTGATTTGGACTAAAGCCATGTGCATTGTGAAGAGCATTTTTAGCACTTAAAGCCCATGCTAATGCTATGTCCACAGAGCAAGATGTATCTGCCTGTATCTTTTGAATCATACTACCGATAACTGCATTATGCCTCTCAACTATCCCATTAGACCAGGGAGATTCTGCTGCTGTAGTTGTTATTATTGTATTGAGCTGCTCAGCCATATCTCTCATCAAATCATTGTTGAACTCCCCTCCATTGTCTGTTAGAATCTTTTTAGGCACACCAAACAAAGCAACCCAATGCTTGAAAACAGCATGAACTATGACATCTTTGTCTTTTGATCTCACTACACTTGCAGCACTATATCTGGTTGCTAAGTCAATCATATGAAGAACCTGAGACTTTCCAACTTGTTTAAGATCCATAGCTATGCAGTCATTGAAACTCTTTGACATGGAAAGCCCAACTACTGGTCTAAGCTTAGGATTTTTATATTTTAAACAGACATCACAATTTTCCTCTGATTTCTCAATCATACTTATCAGATCCTCATCCTTTACATTGGCTTCAATTAATAATTCTTTCAACTTAGTACTTCGCGGATGGCCAAATTGCTTATGAAGCTTTGTTGCCATTCTTTCCTTTTCTTGCCAAGACTTATCTTGTAAATCTGTCATATTGATCAAAACACTTCTTTCATTCCAAGCTACATCCTTCCCAGAATTGATTGATATACAATAATGACCACTTGATGTATACTTGAGATCTATTTCATTTCCAAACATATGTGCCTTATCATTAACAAAATCTATGTGTGTTTGTGCCTTTTTCATGGAAGATTTACTTAGTAGCAATGGCAACTCACATTCAACAACATCCACATCAATCTCAACAGCAACACCAGCAATACTTGCTGGTATTCTCACTCGCTTTTTGGCCTGTACAACTTTACCATCTCCAAATCTAAAATGTGTGCTACTTGGATATTCACTTATATTAGCCACTTCATCGGAACTAAGCATGTCTATGTAACACTGTAACCATCCTTTCCCACACACAGATTGCGTACAACCACTGTCAAGAACAGCTAAACCTAAAGTCTCTCCAACAAAAGTTTCAATGTAGCTATCATGGACTTCATTTGTAAACAAAGTAACATTGATTTCTTCTTTGCTATTTTCGTAGCTATCTGGACAGTCCTTGGCCCAATGAAAGATTGACTGACAAACTGCGCATTTTGTTGGATTCCCTGCTGAGTCTAAAGGATTTAACTTTCGTCCATTCTTTGCTACTGCCCCTTGAAAAGATTTTGTTGAATACCTTCCCCTGCGACTTCTACCAAATCCTCTGTTCCACTTTCCTCTATTAACATACATGGCATGCTGTTCTTCATAGGACTCTGTTTCAAAAGTAGGTTCAACTTTTATTGGTAAATCTGTACCTTTATCATCAGAATGATCATGAATTGCTTTAAGTTGTTTGCTCATGTTCTCAAATGTTAAGTCCCCTATGGTAGCTCTAGCAAGCTGTTGCTTTTCTTCTGAAATTCTAGCATTTTTCAAAAGCTGATAAGCAAGAACACCACCTGGGAGATCCATCTTGTAAGCCTTCAACTTATTGTTCAGTCGCTCAAATTCATGAATGTATTCTTGTATACTCATCGTTGGAGGCCTTATAAAAGTCTCAAAGTTTTTATATGCAAGAAAAGCTGCTTGATCTTTGTCCTTGGCATACAAAGATTTCAATTTTTCAATCAATTTATCCACCCCATCATCCTTATTTAACACATCTACACCAAGATCAAAACAACCTTTCCTTGCTTTTCCTTCCAATGGAAGATAAAGAGCAGGACCTTGTTTTTTTTTCTAAAGTAGTTACACACTGCCACACTTCAACCTCATGTACCCAACTATCAAAATCCACCTCATCTCCAAGCATGGGTGGAGCCAAAAACCTATTTCCACTTGCCATAACTACCCTCTGCTACCAATGTTAAATGAAATAGTTGACACTCACCATTTACTGTCCACCAAAGACATATCTTTCATCCATATATAGCACACAAAACAAAAACACAACCAAACAACTCTTAAAACATATTACACCCAAGGACACACCTCCTTTCACCATGCCATGATCAGAAGAAGAGGTAGCCTCTCTCTGGTCACACCATAAAGAGACAGAACTTTGATTGACAGAACTAACAAGGAGCAGTTAATGGGACACAGGAAAAGCAAGTGGAAAAATGCAGCTCATCACACTGCTGCATTATGGCTGAACATGTAAGTGTTAACTAGATTCAATGTGATGGCTGTTCAAACTGGCATCACTCCACATGTGAATGAGAAAATCAGAAGAGCTTGAGCTACCAGTAGAAGCAGATTATACATGTCTCACTTTTTTCAAATATGAGGATATTTGCCGCAACAAAATTGCTGCCCAGATTTTTGAAGAAGATATGTTGAAAGGAGACACAGTAAAACTTTAAACTGACTGTGATAACTTGAAAATTAAATCTTAAGGAAACATTGTGCATTCCTTGCTGCCCTAAACAATATGAAGGTAAATGGACCGGAATGCGTTTTTTTTTATATATACATATTCCATTAAAAATTTACAATACATGATTACTACTTTACCTATACCTAACGCTACCCTACTACGGAGACGATACCCCAAGGAGCAAAACATTTTGTCTACCCAGGGGTCATAACATAAAGAAAAAGACACAGAGCTACAACTACAAGTTAAGGATTCTTGCAACCAAATAATGGCGAGTGAAGATTTAAAAAGTTTGGAACCATCAAAGGTAGTGAAAAAAAAACATTATTTGGTTGCAAGCTTCCTTAAGACATTACATAATGACTGAAAACAGACACATACGGAAGGGATTTGGGTGCTCTTTTTGGGGATTCCAATAACTTTCAACCAAAGCATTCTGTCTCAGAAATGTACTGAATAGTCAAATTTAAGATCATTTTATTGGCTTCAAAGGGCAAATTTTTATTTCCGCACAAAAGAAGTTGCAACATGTTGATATCTGCACTCTCAGGGTGTCCACAAGCTCTGAGTACATCGTTGACACCAGCGAGAAGACTGCATCTCTGCTGTCTGAAAGAATTGCAGAGCAGCAAAAAGTGTTCCGTATCTTCTATGCCATCGTTAACTGGGCACATTGGATTGATTGTATCTTTAAAATCATGTTTGAATTTGTGGAAATTGAGTTTGCTTAGCCCCATCCTTGACTGAGTTAAATATGCAATCCCTTTTGGATTATGAATGCCATATACAGAATTAGCAGGAGGTCTAATTTGAGAAAACGATTTCTTCTTTAGGACGCTAACAGAGGAGGATTCTCTTATTTCGGGATCATGTTTATTCCATTCAGTCAAAGAGTGAGGGTAGAAACTAGATTTAAATTTTTCAGTTCTTGCCCTTATTTGCCCTACTACTGGCGTTGCAAATGCAAATGCAAATGTTTGACAAATACAGAATATAATAAATGCTCCTATTGTGCACATGACACTAGCCGGTAAATACAGCAAAGCTCCGGCTCCGAAAATATTCCCGATTATATTGTCGTAGACGAAGGTTCGTTCTTTCGTTCGTATGATGTCTTTCGTACTCTGTCTTTCGTATTATGTACGTCCGTTCGAGCATGCGCTGCAACCTTCAGGGATGTCAAGTAAAGCAATAAATATGTCATAGTGTACTTGATGTACCAAATCACAAGCATGCGCAAAAGAGAAAACAGGGACATTGCCATTCTCGTTCAACTTTTCTCCTCCGTTTATTTGATGACGTAAATTGGTACAATTGAGAATGGTTTTGTAAGTATCTCTATTTTGATAAAATAATGGACGAGGAAGGACATGCTTTCAATTTCAAATTAAAATTCAATATCTACTATTTTACCCTATTTCGCAAGCAATGTGATTTATGCTATTCAATCATTTGCTTCACAATGTTTTGTTTTCAATTTGCATGGTACGCGGAATTTGTCGTTTCTTTTGAACGTAGACATTCAAAGAATGCTGTCTCTTTATTTATGTGCACAGATTGATTCTGTTGTTGGCAATTTCAAGCTCAGGACCACGGGTTGTTCATAATCATTTTGACCTGAAATCACTGAGCCACCCCCAGATTTTCAGTTTTTTTTTCTGTCCCCCCCAGTCAATGTTACAGCACCACAAACAGTTGCCGAATGACGTTTGTCATCTTGATCGGGTACTTTTTTTCAAAACAACATTGACATGGGGGCAAAGGGGGCAGGGGTGGTGCCAGAAACTTTCCGAGAGAGGGGCTGGAGTTTCCGACAGGGTGCTGAAATGACTGAAAAATGGTGTTTTCGTGCGTTATTTTACCAAATTTCCTCCGACGAGAACCCAAAATTTCCTCCGACGGGGGGCTGTAGCCCCCCTAGCCCTCCC
Organism: Aurelia sp. 3 sensu Dawson et al. (2005); assembly: GCA_964020215.1. Lineage (NCBI taxonomy): Eukaryota > Metazoa > Cnidaria > Scyphozoa > Semaeostomeae > Ulmaridae > Aurelia > Aurelia sp. 3 sensu Dawson et al. (2005). The sequence continues at coordinate 15,476,207 of OZ026576.1, read as the reverse complement.
CTGGCGCCACCCCTGAAAGGGGGACAAAGTACTTTGCACAAGTTACGAAATTGCACTTCTTCCGTCTTTAATTACATCCCCCCCCTCCCCGTTTCCAGGACCGTCGAGAAGGGGTGGTAGCCAGGGTAGTTACCAGGGGGCCCAGGACCTTTGGGGCCCGGAGAGACATGCATATTTCATTTTTTGTTTGTTTTCAGTTTTCCGCAAGGAATGTTTTTAGGCCAGTGGGCCCATTGGCCTTCTATACTTAGTCTTTACGCAGAGATAAAAAAAGACTTTCCATCAAAAATTATGTTTCCAACAGTGTATAAGAGGGCATGTCCACCTAAAAGCAGTGTTTCACAAGTGAATTTGAGGGCGTGGTCCAAGAGGAAAATGGCGTGGCCCAACAAATTTTTCGGTGCCTTTAGCGCTGGAGGGCCCTTTTTTGCTCCCAACCCTGGGGCCCGGTTCGGCTCTCGACGGCCCTGCCCGTTTCAATGTTGCTTGAATCAAATGCCATTGGACCATCTCAACATTGAATTAGAGGAGAAGAGGAATCAGCAGATGCTAAACGTATGTTTTCGCATCAATTTTTAGGAAACATCCTTGGAAACATCACAAAAAAGCGGAAGTTTGCCTGTGTCCCAGCAAAGATACCAGTGTCTTTGATAACGGAGGGAGCGAGAATGGCTAAGTCCTTGTTTTATCTTTCGCGCATGCTTGTGATTTCGTACATCAAGTACACTATGACGTATTTTCTGCTTTACTTGACATCCCTGAAAGTCGCAGCGCATGCTCGAACGGACGTACATAATACGAAAGACAGAATACGAAAGACAGCATACGAACGAAAGCACGAACCTTCGTCAACGACAATATAATCGGGAATATTTTCGGAGCCGGAGCTTTGCTGTATTTACCGGCTAGTCATGACTACAGGAAGTTTGACCAGGCAAAATTCCTAAATGAGTATATGGACCTGGATTTCTCTTTTCTTGAAACTAATGACAACAATTTGAACCATAGATTTGACACTTTTCTAGCAAGTGTTTGCCAGCTTGTGAATAAACACTGCCCCAAGAAAAAGATCAACAAAAACACCCTGAAATTTAGAAATAAGCCTTGGATCACACCCCGTATCCAAAGGGTGATGAGGAAGAAAGAAAAGTTGCTCCGACAATTTAAAGTTACTAATTCTCCAGGAACTTACTCCCTTTTCAAGAAGTTTCGAAACCGTGTTGAACTTGGAGATAAACGAGGGCTTTACTTTTTCCATTTCACTGTTTTTGTTACACCACAGCTCTGACAAACTGAAGCCTGTGTTCTTTATCCTTGGTATCTCCATAAAATGGAACTTAGGGCCTGTTCATATGGAGGCGAGCCAGCCCGCTTACCGGGCTGGAGCTCTTTGCTGAGATCTCACCTCATCTCTAATTCCAATACAAAACTTGATTTCTGTTCATATGAGTAGGCGGGCTGGCCCGCTTAGCGAGATCTCACTGCTATGGTGGCGAGATCTCGGTAGGCGGGATGAAAATTTTCCCATATGAACACTCCATCCCGGCTACCGAGACGAAAATGTCGCCATTGCTCATGCGCTGCGGCTCTAAACAATGGGCACGTGTCTCATTTTTGACACGTGTCAAATTTCTGTCTCGGGAAGCGGGCTGGAATTTCTCCATATGAACACAAGCTGAAAACTGTCTCGCCTACCGGGCCAGCCCGGTAAGCAGGCTGGCTCGCCTCCATATGAACAGGCCCTAAGAACAAATATTTATGGCTCACCCATCACAGAATCGTTAGTTGCAGAAGATAGCAGCTCTTCTTTGCCTCCAAGCAGTCCAAACAGAGAGCAAGGAGAAGGAAGTGTGTGCCATTATTACGGCTGGTGTAAAACGCAGGTCAACGCAGGTCAACAAAACGCATGTCAGATCGTGAGAGTCAATCATTGGCATACATCTCAAGTTGACCTTCATTGAGGGCTTCCGGGAAGTCATCTACATACATAGAAAACAATCTTGGCCCAAGGAGTGAGCCTTGTGGTACTCCACACTCAATTTTCCTTAATTCTGAGGTGCTTTTGTCAATCTCTGTGAACTGAAATCTATTGTTCAGATAATCTTGAATTGTCAGTGCTATGTTTCCCGAGAAACATGTTTGCTGAAGCTTGTGCCTCATAATTGTATGGTCTACAGTGTCAAACGCCTTACGGAAATCAATGAACAGTACACCTACAAATTTCCCTTTGTCCTTGAGTTTTTTCCAAGTCTCTGTGAGATAAACAAGCATCATTTCAGTGAACATGCCTTTTTTATATCCCCATTGAGGCAGATTCGAAGATGTTTCGAGGTGATTATCTACATTAGTGCATATAACGCTCTCAATGATTTTACCAAGAATAAGCATATCTGAAAAGTTCAAGCATATCTGTAATCAAACTTTCTTATGTGGCAATTTAATTTGCCCTCGGCACCGAGGTGGGGAGGCTGGTTTGAAGAAATGGTTTGCCTAACAAAGGTTATCTTGCGGAAAACACTTCGGAAGGCTTTGCTGAGATTCTTGGAGATGTATGGAGCGTTGTTAGCGTCTTTATTACAATTAATCTTTTTATATGGTCTTTGTCGATTTTGTATGGCAATGCTCTACATTCTGTGGGTTGTTTGTCCATTTTCAGGTCAAGCAAATAATTTTAAATGGTCTTTACTTTTATTTTATATGGCCTTCTCATTTCGTATGGTGTTTTCAAATTTTGTATGGTAATTAAAATTCTTTATGACGTTTTGAATTGCATATGATCTATTTCATTCCGTACGACTTTGAGAATTTAATGTGGTCTTTATCATTCCGTATGGCGTTTCGAATTTCATATGGTCTTCATCATTTCGTATGGTATGATGCATTTCGGCATGGTATGATGCATTGCGGCTTTTAAGCTTTGGCGGGGAAAAACTGAAACAGGGTGGATCTGCTATTCTGAAGATCCCAGTGAAACCACATGACGTGGCCTAAACTACCCGGTGTGTTTTCCCGGCGTGAACATAGAAGTATTTGTTCTAAAAGAAACTAAAGTCCAAGGCTGTTAGGCAGTTTCTAAGATTTTGGGCCATTATGCTACCAAAAAAAGTTTCTTTCGTGTTTCTTATATTTTCTAATGCTAGAAGTGTTGCTAAATATCTGTCTGGATTTGGCCAGGTCTAAAACGCGGACATCGCGGACATCGCGGACATGTCCGCCCCGAATCCATGTCCGCATTTTAGGTTTTCGCATAGGGAAAAACCTAAAACGCGGACATCGCGGATATTGTCTAATTCTTCGAAAAAAGGTGTTAGTAAGTATGTTTTCATGATCATCATTCACAGAACGTCACGGAAAATTAATCGTGTGCAATTTTCTTCAGGTCCACGAAACCAATGTCCGCGTTTTAGGTTTCGCATAGAGCAAAACCTAAAACGCGGACATCGCGGACAACTTTCTAATTCTTCTTTGGACCTGGCCGTCTGGATTTATGGCTTTTTAGACCAGGGCAAAAGCGCATTGCCTGAGGTCAGCACTAGGTCGCCGTTTAACCCTGGTAACTTTTGGTACAAACAGGACATGTGTAGCGAGTGAGGAGCTGATTTTTTACAAAAGAGTAAGAAGAGACGAAGAGAACAGGAGATAAGTTAAGAACGTTGTTGTTGATACCCTGTGTACCAAAGCCAAAAAAATAATAAAAAGAAAAATATCTTTTTGTCTTCCCAATTTTCCTTTCATTTCAATTTTGAGGCTGTGATACCCAGGGTATGTTGTTGATATCATTCGTTGCAATTGAATCAAAACAGCGATACAGTTGTCAAACAGATAAGTTGTTTCTCGTGATTTTTTTAAAGATATCCTCATGTTTTCTGCCCGTTTCACTCGCAGGGGTAGGGATCCCGGGGGGGGGGTACATACTACACTACTTAGTATATTTGTCCGACGGGGATGTGCCGTTTTTCAGGGTATCGTTTTCGCCTATTTCTTTCCAAGAACAGGGAATCAATGGAAGGCAAATTTTCTGGACCAGGTTGTCAAAACATGTCAAATGAGGAAATTTTGTTACAACGGGTAATTTTTTAGTCCAATTTTTGTGTTTCTCAGTATAATTCTCACCAATTTTATCTAGAACAGGGTATCATTTGAAGGCAAAAATTCTGGAGCAGGTTGAAAAATTTTTTTGGTGGGCACATCCTCCTACAAATTTAGGTCAAGTACCCCCCCCCCCCCCCCCCCGGGAGTAGGGATGCAGATCATTGTGGATTCCTCTATGAAAGTCGAAGTTTCTTGCAAGTACTGAGTATTTAAAACCTATTCAAACTCTCATAATTTTGAGAAACTTTCAGCACTAGCCCGAATTCTTGGTTTTTATATTTCCAACCGGTTGTGTGTTGTTATCTTATATTGCATGCTTGTGAAGTAGTTGTGTCGTTATTGTAATTTGAAACTGTTGTAACAGCCCACCCGTCCCCCTTAATTCTTGTGGCAACCCATCTTATGTTGTCATTTTGTGCCAAGAAACTTAGGCTGAGCCCCCATGGATCAACAATGCTAATTTGCTCATGAACACGTGCCCGCCAAGTTCTTGAAAGTCGCAATGCATCACACCATGCCGCAATGCATCATACCATGCCGAAATGCATCATGCCATACGAAATGATAAAGACCATATGAAATTCGAAACGCCATACGGAATGATAAAGACCACATGAAATTCTAAACGTCATACGGAATGAAATAGATCATATGCAATTCAAACGTCATAAAGAATTTTAATTACCATACAAAATTTGAAAACACCATACGAAATGAGAAGGCCATATAAAATAAAAGTAAAGACCACTTAAAATTATTTGTTTGACCTGAAAATGGACAAACACCACACAGAATGTAGAGCATTGCCATACAAAATCGACAAAGACCATATAAAAAGATTAATTGTAATAAAGACGCAAACAACGCTCCATAGAGATGGAAGTTGCGTTAAGGAAGACTCAAGCAACATTGATTCAACGACCATTGTGCTATCAAGGAGAGGAGCTTGAAGAAAAGGCCTTGACACCAAACCATTTGATCTTGGGACATCGACTGCAGCAATTGCCAGACATAGCAGAAGACATATTTGAAGAAGATGAAACCCTAGCGACAAGATTCAAACACATTGAATCCCTTTTGAATCAAATTTCGACAAAACTGAGCAAGGAATATCTCATTGGCCTCAGGGAATTTCACAAACCCAAGATGCCCAAAACAAAGTCAAGCTACATGGTGAAACCTGGAGATATTGTGCTCATAGAGAATAAGGGATCTCAACGTGACATGTGGAAAACAGGAAGAGTACTCACGCTACTGAAAGGTTCAGGTTCATGTTTATGTATTTTAAATTCCACACAACATACCAGGTGTCCCAAACAAGCATACAGATTTGGTCGACTCTAGCAACTAGAACGTAGCGTGAATCGATCCAAGATGATTTTCAAAACATACCTTGATAGCCAACTAGAACATGGATATCTCGTTCGACGACTTCGTTCTGCAGGCCAGCAGGTCATGTAATCTGCGGGTCAGACGCAAAAAGCAAACATCCGGGTCACTGTTGGGGCCAAGAGCCCTACACAACAATTGGCATGCTGTGATTGTATCAGATAATCCCCATGGCTGTTTGATTGATCAACCAAGATTTCCAATAAAGCAATCCATGGGGCTCTGTTTTTTCGTTCAGAGGCATCAGAGTTCAAATCAAACAGTCTCGTACACCTTCGGCAAAAATCCTTTTGTTTCAAGTAATACCCATTAAAAATCCGGAAAGACTTTACAATGTGAACACTGTTCATAGAGAAGAGTAATCATACGATTTCTGTTTCATATGGCATAACGGAAAAACCAGAACCAAAACAAGTAGGGCCAGACCCTAACGGACCGGGCCCCAACTAGACTTGCCCCAAGTCTATTTTGTCAATCAAAAAAAAAATGAGGAAGGGAAAATTAGGAAAGGGAAAATTGTTTCACTGTTTCAGGCAGACTTATTAGAGATGACGAAATAGATTTGGGGCAGGTCTGGGCCCCGACAGAATACATTCATTTATATGTTTGCAGATACCTCATGGGGTGCATTGATAATGGGCTACTTGCTTTTTTACTTAGCCATTAGTGCCTATTCCTTGGTTCCTAGAAAGTTCCATGAGGTGTAAAAATGTTCTAACATTCTAAAAAAATTGTTGAAAGCTAAGACAGTTGGTTGTTGTAGTTTTGCTTTATATTAGATTTGGCCTTGTTAGTTATCTGAGTCTTTGTTCTGAATAGCAATGTGAATTTCATCCTGGGGAAACTGAAATAAGTTACAGGGCCTTGCTTCCTAGACTAGATCCTGCGTGGGTCTTTGTGGGTCTTCGTTCCTTTCAGCTGGAATTTTGTCAGTTGATTAGATGATCAATGAAGCTGATCATGCATTCTTGCAGTTAACGTGGCTTCAAGAATTTAGTTATTTCTTTCAGTGATGATTGCATTGGTCCTGTTTTCATTTTGGAATGAAACTTTCGCACCACCATTACAAAATCACTATGGAAAGGAATGGGCATTCATACATGTTTTTATGTTCGAAGAATGAAAACATTATGGAGGGCCTTTTGCTCAACCAGAAGGAAGATTCCTACCTATAGTGGAAGGAATCAGGAATGTTGTAACAATAGGCATCGTTTATGCACACAATCCAAACAATCGATGAAGCATTTTAAGTATTTAAAGACATTGTTAATTTACACAATCAAAACAATTCAAAGATATCTGGGTCAACAATCAAATTTAGGTGAGCTGCCAAACTCTGGCTGTTGAATTCATCAGTTGAGCTGCTAACTCATTAAAAGGTAATTTTCCAAAGTCTGACCTCTGGGACCTGGCAAACTTGCCTTACTGCTTGAAATCTTCAACGTGGACGACTGCTGTCAAGGGGCAAGTGACTCATACTATGCTAACGAGAAACATGTGTTGCACTGATTAGGTAGAAGCTGGTTTCTGGCTAAAGTAAAAATTTGTCAGTCTTCTCCGAAATCCCTTATTCTCTACATCTACACGCATTTTTGGTAAGAAACTAGGGATTTGGAGTAGCACTGAAACACCTGCACCTATCTTTATCAGAAACTAACGATTTGGAGCTGTACTGAAAGTTTCTTAAAATTATCGGCTTTTGAGTACACAGACTTTCTTGCGACTTTCTTAAATCTTCTATAACAATCTTCACGTTGATTACTATCTGTGCCCTCGTGATCATATCAAAACAAGGTTTTTTGAAGCCTTTCCAGCATTTAGACCTTACTCTAGTGATTTCTGAGCAAAGTGATACAGGACGCAAGTGAAAATAAAGGAAGTGTAGATTAAAGATTTTCTTTGTCAAAATAAGTACTTTCTTAAGTTATGTTTCATGTATGAAGAATTAAAACATTCTGGAAGGAGTTTTAGGCGAACCAGAAGGAATATACTTGTCTACGATCAAAACAATCTAGTGAAATAAAGTCCCTATCAAACTTTGGTGAGTTGCCAATCGATTTCTCCTGATTAAGGCTAATTACTAGGTGTTCCTAACAAACTCTCGCTGTTAATGAAATCATCAATAGAGTTGCAAAGTCATTGAAATACAATTTTCAAGGTTTGACTTGGCAAAGTTCCCGTACTGCTTGAAATCTTCCATACGGACGACTGTTGTCAAGGAAACCAACTAACCCGGTCGGACTTTTTCCGGGCTTCGGGTTTCGGGTTTAGGTCTCGGGTTTAGGGTTTCGGGTTCAAAGTTTCGGGTTTCGGGTTCAAAGTCAGTTTTCAAAGAGATCTCCATAGGCCACTGAAACTATTTGTTAAGAACGCTCATACCATTCAAAGAGAGCGCCAATCATTAGGAATCCATGGTTCACGTTACTCAAACAATAATCACGTAACTTTTAAGATATTTAACTGAAGCTGCATTAGACATGACAAATTGTTAGAATGTATTAACGCTACCTTTCCTTTACTCATATATGTGTCATCTGGTTGTTATTTCTCAATGTATAACTTACCTTCTTGGTACAGTAACGAATTACGAAACCGTCAAGAAGCTTTCCAAAGATCTTGATTTCTGCACTTATACTCACATTTTTTATGTATAACTGCGTGGTCTCAGCTGTGCTGTACATTAAAGTAAATCAACGGGGTTAAAAGCAAACTTAGCTAAGGGTACTGGGTAATCTAAATATAACCTATTGTATTTGATGTTTTCGATCTATGAAAACAATCAGAAGATTAGTGGCGCCTGCCGTTCTTTTGTGCTATGTTTAGATTATGTTCCTATATCTCCGTTCATTTACTTTAATAAGTGAGTGAATTTGAATTAGTACACCTATTAGTTCTTGCACTTCTACATCTACGTTTGAAGAAGTTACATTGGCCAATTCAACTGGACTTAGTCTGTAATGATAAATGATTAAGTCAAAGATAGTTCTGTTTCACAAGTTAAAGTACACGTTTTTTCATAAGAAACTTGGATCAGGCCATAGTACTAAAGTTTCTTAATTTGACATGAAATTTTGTCCATTTTAGTACTAAAATTTTCTTAATTGGTTTCTTATTTTTTGAATGCAGAATTATCAATGTGGTCGCTAGCACTGTAGCCTGTGTTCCAGACTGGAACACAGGCTACTAACACTGTGGCAGATATATTTCTTGACATTTAAAACATCATAAAGGAATAAACAGTGTTCTGTTACATTGAAAACACAAATGGTTAGGTAAAATATTTCAAGAATGAAGGTTCAACGATCTATTTGCTATAATATCCATGCTTTTAAGTTTGAAAAGTTTCTTAGTACTTCTCAGACAGAGAGTTTCTTAAAATTTTGGCCATCTTAGTGCTGGTTTCTTATAAACCAGTTTCTTATTGAAAAAAGCGTGTACAACGCATCAATATTTGCAACAAATCATGCATTAAAGTACGGAAAGCTATGACAAATGCAACACAACAGATAACATTGTTATACTTGTACTCACAGTGTTCTTAAACCCCTCTGCAACATAGTCATGGATTTCAAAAACAGCAGAAATTTACAAAACCTGAAACCCGAAACCTTGAACCCTAAACCCGAAACCCGAGACCTAAACCCCAAACCCGAAACCCGGAAAAAAGTCCGACCGCAACTAACCCATATAATACTATCAAGAAACAGGTGTGGCACTATTACAGTGGCAAAACTTGTCTGGCTAAAGTAAAGAATTTGGCAATGTCATGTGCCATCCTTGTTTTCGGTACATTTGATGTAATAATTCTGACGCTTATTAAGACATCTGGTCTCCTTCCAGTGCACTGGTTAGACCATTGCCATCCCGATATATGCTAAATCTTACATTAAACAGTTGCAATTGCAGATAAATATTTGTTACTTTATGAAGCAAGTTAGGTGCATGATCTCATTCTTCAAACATGGCTAATGGGGGCCTTTAATTTTGATGGAAACTTGGATCAGGCCATAGTACTAAAAGTTTCTTAATTTCACGTGAAATTTTCTCCATTGTAGTGCTAAAAGTTTCTTATTTGGTTTCTTATTTTTTGAACGCAGAATCGTCAATGTGGTCACTAACACTGCGGCTGATATGTTTCTTGACATTTAAAACATCATAAAGGAATAAACAGTGTTCTGCTATGTTGAAAACACAGATGGTTCGATAATATTGCTCAAGAATAAAGGTTCACCGATCTATTTGCTATAAGATCCATGCTTTTAACTTTGAAAAGTTTCTTAGTACTTCTAAGACATAGTACTAGAGTTTCTTAAAATTTTGGCCATCTTAGTACTAGTTTCTTATAAACCAGTTTCTTATCAAAAAACGTGGATGGGTCTCGTCCGTTAGGGTCCGGTCCTATTGGTCCTGGGTCTGGTTACTCCGTTATGCCGTTTCATATTGTATGCCCTGCATGTTATTTCTGTCAACTTGATGGCGATAATTATCGATAATTGGATGTACTGTTGTCCAAGCCTATAGTGGAAAAATCAGACCAAGGACTAGTAGGACCGGACCGAGGTCCATATCAGCTGCTCTGAGTTGCCTTAGCCAGAGAGGTCGGCACTAGATCATAGTACGCTAAAGTACATGACGTAATGTTACATCACCACAATTTTTTGAAATCAAGAATAGTTAGAGATCAGGTAGAGGCTATGACACTGATGCATTTTGGCATAGGGGCACTTGCCTATAAATTGCATCAAGAAAACGCCATGACCACGGGGGAGTAACATAACACATTGAGGGCACTGGTATGTGCCTCCCATATGGGTGGGTTTTTGGGTCCAAACTTCTCAAAGCAAGGGTCCCTTTTTCGGCAGACTATCCTTAAACATGGGTGGGTTTTCCAGAAATTGGCAAAATATTGGCAAAAATGGGTAGTTTTCCGCCAAAATTTATCATAAAAGTGGGTATGACGGCAACTGTCGGTGATTAGAAGAGGGTAGCTTTCTGAATACCGGGCGGCAGACCCCAATACATCCGCAAGTCATGTACCCCCCCCCCCCCCCCTGGCGCCATGATAACAGGCTCTGTGAATAGCGTTCCATATAGAGCACTATCGCCCTTATCAGACCACTTTTCAGAAAACTAAGATTTTCGGAGAGGTCAAAGAAGTTCTGGAAGAGAACTCACCTTGAATAGGCTTCTCAACTCTTGCTACAAACCTCAAAGTGAGAGTTGTTCCATCTGTTTCCTTGTTGTCATGCTGGAACCACACAAATACGGACAGGTCTGAAACGCATAAATTAGGCCATATCACCCTTATCAGACCACCGTAGAAGAACGATGAATTTAGCGTATCAAAATCTTTACAAGGCCGTTAACAGTTCAAGAAAGTATTTTTTACTTTCCCAGAAAGCCAGAAAGTTACATGACCAATTCTAATTTGATTGGAAATGGTTTCAAAATATTGTTAATTTCACTCCCGCTTTTAACTCTCTAAGCCTTGACCTAACCTCAAAGTGAGAGTTGTTCCATCTGTTTCCTTGTTGTCATGCTGGAACCACACAAATACGGACAGGTCTGAAACGCATAAATTAGGCCATATCGCCCTTATCAGACCACCGTAGAAGAACGATGAATTTAGCGTATCAAAATCTTTTCAAGGCCGTTAACAGTTCAACAAAGTATTTTTTACTTTCCCAGAAAGCCAGAAAGTTACATTACCAATTCTAATTTGATTGGAAATGGTTTCAAAATATTGTTAATTTCACTCCCGCTTTTAACTCTCTAAGCCTTGACCTCAGTCAACCACACGATGTGTCAACAGTCTACAAAACTGAAAGGGTTTCACGCAGTGGACGCACCTGGGCGGCATAATGTCAGTTGCAGTGCTCTTCCAAAAGGAGCCTTAGGCCTCGCAATTTGTGTGCGATTCTCGAAATTTCTTTGGATATGAAACGAGAAGAGTTGGATGAAACATTCATGAAGACTATTCAATGTTAACTAAAAGAGATATCGAGAAACAACACAAAATAGACAAGGTGTGTGGAAACATCAAAGGAATTGTAAATTGTACTTACACCTTCGTGGCAGGTAGGTCAACTTCAAAACTTTATTGCAAGTCTTCTGAGCAAAACAAAACAGCGAAAATGAAGAACTATCAAAGAGATGACATCAGCAAACAACTTTCGCGCGCTTTTTAGATTAGCTAGGCCCAAGCGCCCTTTTAACTTTAACATTTCATTAAAGGTCGTTGCACAACACGTAATCGATGGTGGTCTGATAGGGGCGATATTACTCTACTTTAATCTTTCCATAGCTTTCCATAGTCAAAGGATTTGATCTTGACAAAATGTTTAATTTGCGTGTATCATTTGTAAAAAAAGAAAGCTTCTGTTTGTAGTGGACCCTGCTGGCCATCCTATTTCCTTTGCAAGATAAGACCATACACAAGATTTGAAAGATGTTACTGCTATTTAGACGGTTCAGGTTTTCTGTTTTGTCTAATCAACTGGAATGTTTCTGCTTTGTTTTCCTTACGCACGCACTGTGGGATGCTTTCATGGATGCTTCACCTCTTTGTTGTGTAAACAAAGAGAATTGCCAGCCCTTACATTAGGTGGAAATCACTGATGGTACAATGGGCATATTCTATGGCAGGAATTTGATATTCATGCATGACATTTGATAAAAGGACAAAGAGCAAGGCATTGTCTATCTGTTTACTTGAAAGAAGCTGTCTATCAGTCTCTTCACTTCCGCCTTAGCTTGGAAGGAGAATTTTTGGACTTCCAAAATAATACCGTTTTGGGATATGGGGAGGGCCAGGAATACTGTGAAAGAAAGTTGTTCATCCTTGAAACTACATCAAATCCTCATCACCGACCTATGTGAAACTTAGTCAGCATTTGATAATTTTAACAACGTGGTAGCCCTTTCAAAGATGGTCAGTCTCTCAAAGACTGCCACGATATGCTTATTTTCAACATACCAAACTGCACTAAATAGCTTTTTGATCACCAATTCACGAGTGGACAGCATCAAAATCATGTAAATATGTGCATGAACAAGACACGTAACACTCCACATACCAATATAGGGACAAAGACCTCTTTATGCTGTGCCGAACGCACTGGGCATCCCCCACTATTTTTCTTCTTTTGTAAAGCGATGCTACTAAAGTTTTGGTTTCCATGTAGAAGAAAAGAAACTTGGGCCAGGTCGGAAACCTGGGCGGCTCGGGAGAATATCTATTACTTCAAAAATGATGTTTGCAACTGACTGACCAAAATTTGACATTTCTGGGTGCAATCAAATCTGGAAACATGTATGGAACATCTGGTAGGGTGAGCAGATCAATAAATATTTCATTTTTCAAACTGAGAAGTTTGATGAGACACTTTTAAGTTCTAAATGAGAATGAGGCTCAGTTCCAAAGACAGTCATCAAGGGGTACTATGCAGGAAAAAAGATCAAGGCTCCAAGGATTGTTATCCACCACAGTATCTTCTTCCTCAGGATTCTTCCTCTTCTTATCTTCTTCCTCAGCTGAACGTTCCTCTTCATTGTCATACTGGGACGATGTGTGTGCCCCTCTTGGAGCAGGGCTTGTTTCAAGTACTATGAAAAATAATGAGTACTATGAAGTTTTTCATTTCATTTTCATTTTATATTATTTATATACAAAGAAACCCTTCAGCAAATCAAAATACATAAATCTATTTACAATGATAAAAACCAAGAATAAAAACCTACAGCCCTATGAAACTTAATCATTGCTGTTCTTCCAGGGAGTTGTGTTTTAGAGTCTAGCTCTTTAGATGCGTTTTAAGCTGTTTTTTGAAATGATCTAATGTCGGTAGCTGACGAATTTCAGCAGGTGTATCATTCCATGATGTGACAGCTGCGTAATGAAAGCCTTTTTTGGCAAATTCAGTTCTATATCTAGGGATCTGGAGATCTTTACAGTGCCTCGTATTGTAGGTCGAGTGAAAAGATCTCTAGAAGTAATGTTAGGATGAAGAGTAAAATCAAAATAATGATCACATATGCTTGGAACTCTTTTGAAGTAATGCAAACTCAATTACACAAAGAAAGTCTCAGGGCAAGAGTTTAAAACACTATTTCATTTCACCTAGACATATGCTGTTCATTAGGTCCACATCCACTTTCACAGGAAGATATGACATAACTTTCATGGTAACACATTCAAATTCAAGTCTTTTGAAAAAATTCTAACTCAATTCAAACAATCTTTGATAAGAAATTCAAGACATCTTTGACCCAGAAATCAAATTCCAAAACGAAAGACATGAGAAAATTGTATTACAAGTGAATCTTTACAGCTTTTAAGTAATAGCATCCGGTGGAAAGATCTAAAAGCATCAACAGTTCTAAACAATAAACAGTTCATGGGTATTTTCAGAAAAAGACTGATGTGCCATATCTATGTGGCATATTTTAATCAATTCTAGTGGAAAAGCAATGCAGTGAAGACACTAAAAAGGTAGTTAACACAATTGATCACTAACAGCAATATAACTTACTCTGAAATGAGATTTTATCATGAATCTCCAGTAACAACTCCGGCTCACTTTTTGTCTAAAGAGCTGGTCTTCAGAGGCAAAATCCTTCTGGTAGTCCATTTATCTCACGAAACCCCAGCTGAATTTTTTGTATGGCACCTTTGCCCATTTTCCTTTGCTAGCCTCATCTACAATGGAAATGGGTCATTTGATACTAAGCAGTAAAAATCCAGTGAAATCACTCTTGCAAGAGCACAATATTTTCCTTGCCCCTTTTTTCTAACAGTTGGTTAAATGTTGTAAATTTTACTCTAACTTTCAAGTGGGCTGATAAAGGGCTAACTGATAATTGTTGTCATCAAAATATCCATTGTTTTAAAATGGAGGATATTTGTGCAGCTTTAAGAGAAATATCTTTGAAGTATGACCCTCTAGGTTGATATCAATCATAAATGTAAATAGGGACGCTGAATAAAAATACCCATAGAAACCCAATGCTTGTGGATCAAATATTGCATTTTGATTAAAAAGAGATTCCTTTGTGATTAGCTAATTTCAAAAGTAGACATCCTCAGCTGGATACAGGTTAATCTTGGGTGAAAGATCAACAAATGGGAATCCTCGCTGCAATTTCAAAATATTAGGAAGTTTGAACTGTATCTGAAAAATGGGGCCAGGCTAAAGGCAGTCTGTCCCCTTCAAAGAATGAAAATAAAATTGATAAAGATCTCTATTGTATATTCAGGAAGTTTGTGGTAATTTGCCTTATCAAAAGAAATCAGGGATTTAGTGACTCAGTGATGTATGAATTTAACTCCAGCGTAAATAAGGTAAATAATGCTTTACCTAAGGTCAGAACAATAGGGGACAGACTGCCTTTAATCTCCATTATGAGGTTTCTAATATCTATTAAGCATCCATTTAAAGTAATGTCAAATAATCGCAATTGAATAATTCATCAGAAAACAGTTATACCCAAGCATTTTTTTTTCTTTGTTCAATTATAAATATTTACAATACATCATTACATTTAACCATACCTATTCTAATTACTATACAATACTACAGGTATGATACCATGGGGAGCAAAAGACAATGACTACCCCATGACCAATAAAAAAGACATGCAATGTTAAACTAGCATACAACTACACTGCAAACGATTAACAACTGGTGGAAAATGCAGTAAGAAAGGCAAAGCATACAGCTCAACTCTTTGAAAAGGTCTGTGTAAAATTCATTACAGATTTCTCTGAAATAAATGGCTTGGAAGGAACTTTGGGGTTTTTTGTTGTAAATCTGATGTGGAAATTAGTTTGGACATTTATTATCTTGAAAAGGACAGCATTTACTAAATGAGAGGCTTAGACCTCATCAGATTTAAAAATCATCAGCCAAAAAGCAACAGGTTTGTGCTCGTCACCATAGCGTGGTCAGCAAGAAAGGCCACAGCTCAGATTGCGACCTATTAGTCTTCATGAGATCATTGTTCCAAAGATTCCTCATTTGCTGTTACAACTATAGAAAAGGCTGTCTGTGAGAAATAACTTTGAAGTCCTATGACCATGGACTCCTGTGCCACTTAAGCTGCTGTGCAGTGCCTGTCTCATTTGAACTTCTGTGTTCTGTTATCTATGATGATGCATGTTGCATACGACCGAAAGTTTTCCTGGAATTTGAGTGGACATGGTGCCTTTTGGAGCTCTTGAATCAGAGGAGGACTGACTGAATCGATTTGTGTTTTGATCAGCTTATAGCCAGAGAGCGCATCAGAGAGTGCAGTACAAGATTTTTCTTGGGCAATATGATCTTTAGATATTTTATATGGACTTATACTCCCACTTGCACAAACTGAAGCTGATGCACCTGGTTGATTGGAACTTGCAGCCTGTAGCCTAGGTGCTTGTGCTTGGATTGCCTGTAAGCCTTTGTTTGGCGCTTCACGAAAAACTGCCAGAAGTCTTTCACTTTCTGTCGCCAACTAAGTTATTGGTGTTATCACTTCTCGTACTGACTCATTTATCAAAGACTTGCCGGACAACCATTCAAATTTTGTCTCAAAGAAGGAAGACTGTTGAAACTTAGTCCGTTCCTTCAATGTGTCTTGATTGGGCTAAAATTTTGCGCAAAAAATCAGAATGCATCATACCATGTCTCTACCTGATACAGAGCACTATCTGCTTGATCTTTCCGGCTGCAAAGTCAGAGGATGGTACCACTGAACGCAAGAGTTTCTTATGAATAAGCACCACTGTCATCGAACGCAAGAAACTATGTCAAGATTTCCCGTTTCCTTCCGAAATGCTGCAGAGACTTAGCGTTTCGGACGAAAAGCTGAATGTTTTTCCCTATCAAATCTGAAAATTTCTTGGACGAAACTAAACCGGTATGTTGGCACAACCGCTCAATGTTTACAATGGACAAATCTCTTTGCTCACCTTTAACTTCTTTCTGATGGATAGACCCCTCCACCGCGGATATCAAATCAAATGAGCGCGAAAACTTGATTTTTCTTAGCTCCATTGTGATCACTTATTGAAAGCTTACAATAAAAAATTTGTAATGATCATGTTTAAATGGCGTTTATTCTCTAGATCTCATAAAAAACCAAAGGGGTTGTGTAGACTGGAAATTGTCCTTTGAGGTACATATGCGCAAACAGGTTGCATTTCCTTTTTGACCTAAGAACATAACAGACAGCATATTCCTTGTACATCGGATAGAACAAAGTACAAGGACACGATAAAAGCAATCCATTGCGTTAGTTTCATAACGTTCTAAGCATTAAACTAAAACAAATGATACAAGGATGTATACAGAGCGTCTCAAAACACATTTTATTCGCTATTTGAGTGACCGCTGTGGAGCAGCCA
This sequence comes from Aurelia sp. 3 sensu Dawson et al. (2005), assembly GCA_964020215.1. NCBI lineage: Eukaryota > Metazoa > Cnidaria > Scyphozoa > Semaeostomeae > Ulmaridae > Aurelia > Aurelia sp. 3 sensu Dawson et al. (2005). Next base: position 15,459,343 of record OZ026576.1, on the reverse strand, counting down.
TATAGGCAAAATTCTTTGTTCTTACGACCATTAACAGAAAATATTTAAACTTAAGGTTTGACTCCAAGTTTGAGTTAGTCTGATCAGTAGTTGCTGATTTATGCAGCAAGAAAGTCCAAATTGTTTGATGACTCAAAACCAGAAGATTCATTGGTCTCCATTGTGTTAAAATCCAAGAAATTAACTGAAAACTTTTTGGATATTCATAGTGAAACTGATATTCACAAATTAGGTTTTGTGAAAACCAGGAATATTCAATATACCTAAGGTGACTGGAAGTGCCAATGTGAAACACAAGTGCTGCAGCCTATGACATTCGTCTATCAGTTATTTCTCTTGTAGAAAGTAATAACGTCGCTTTAAACCAACAATGTTGCGTTCAGCAGGCTGCCTGGTCAATGTTGTTGAGTTACGTGGTTTTAAATAACTCCCAAATTTGTTTGCTTACAGAACTGTAAAGTTTAAGTCCATTTGCTACTAAAATTCAAGTTGTTAGACATACTCAAACTCGATTCCAGACTCTAAGTTGAAATCCCGTCAGTTCAAGAATTTGAAAGATGGGAAATTTGGATTTATGGCGCCTTCACAGTATCCATTCAAAAGTCGCACATGTTTTTGGACACCCCGTATATGTATGTGCAAACCACACTAAGGATATGTATTCTACGCTTAATAACGATTGAACCTATCATTAATGCATTTGAAGAGGAAATATTACCTTGTCTAATAAACTATAGCCAATGGGAGCCACTTCTGGTTAGCCACCTAACTAAGAACTTTCTGTACAATACATATGACCCAAATAACGTGGTGTCCCAAAAAGTATATGAATTTCATGGACTTCAGCGATGTCAATTTAGCTTTGATAAATGGCTGGTTATTCTCAAAATTTTCATCAAGAGTTAAGTTGAAACTAGGTACTTCGTTCGTTGGTATTGGCACTTTGAAAACAGAAATATCAACTTTGATAGCTCAAATTTTCCTCCAACCAGAGACTCGGCCTTTGACGTGAGAAAATTTTTGAAGCAAAGTGAGTAAATCAAGGATAGCCTTAATGAAATTTGAACAATATTACATCATATTACATTCTGTTTGTTAGTAGTCACCAATCGTGCAGCTTTTAAATTTTCAGTGTTGATGTGCAGCAAGAACTTGACTCGGCCAAAAAGCTAAAGCTCTTGTTTGGAGTTAGATTCAAAGTTGAGCTCAAAAGATAGAAATCAAGAAACCTTCCATTGATTTAATCAGCCATTGATTTAAGCCAAATTCACATCACTAGACTCAATAAAATCTGTATGTTCTCTTCCTTGGTCTCTTGTACTTGAGTGTGTAAATGAGACTTCCAAAAATATGCATTAGCCCACTTCGAAATGCAAGCGTTCACAAAAAAGCGGTTGAATGAGAATTAGTCAACTTCTACCACTTTGGGTCAACTTTGAAACGCAAGATACTTGATGACATTCCATTTAGTTTCTAATTGCTCAACATAACGAAAATGCGTTGAAAATTGTTGCTTTGAAGAGAATGAAGCAAATTGCTATGAATTCGAAAAATAGCCCAACACAGGCTTCGCAAATGTCTGTTAGTTGTTATGAAGTCCCAATAATTCCAAAGTTTGTCATCCTCATCGGAATGACTTGTTAAAAACTTCCCCTTCAGTTTCCCATATGGCTTTTTCTTCATCGGGGACTCAGTGACAATTCCCCTTTTTGGCATGGTCTGTCGTGAGTCCTAACTGTTTTTAGCAGCTATCCGTTGATCCAGTGTTGTGATCAAATCGTCTAGCTGTTGGCACCTCCAATGGGGGGGATTTTATTTTCAAAGAATCTCCCTCGTCCTCCTCCTCTGACATCAGCTCTTGACTAACACTCTGCCATAGTGTCATTTCCTCTGGCAGTACATGTTTGCTTCTTTGCTCAAACAGCTACAATAAGAAAAAACCATGCAATGGTTTTCAAGCAAAGGGTTATAATATAAGATAGCTTTAAGAGCAGTACATAGGATCTAATCTAAAACACCACACAAGTGAACACAAATGAACACAAGTGGAACACAAGTGAACACAAATGAACACAAGTGGAACACAAGTGAACACAAGTGGAACACAAGTGAACACAAATGAACACAAGTGGAACACAAATGAACACAAATGGACACAAGTGGAACACAAATGAACACAAGTGAACACAAGTAGAACACAAATGATCACATGTAGAACACAATTGAACACAGGTAGAACACAAATGTTGGTGTATAAAACGGGAAAATTTCTTCAAATTTCAAGAATTCATACCAAAATAGCTACGTTTCTCCAAAAAGAATCCTAAGAAGAACGTATTCTCAGCAGAAAAGGCAGGGGAGTACGAGGGGCATTTTACTCATTCAATAAAGCGTGCAACTTTTTCAGTACAAAAGGACTTCTACAGTTTTCAAGGATTTTTCTTGATAACAAAAGGAGTTTACCAAAAGGCGTACGAGATTATTTGGGAGTGAGAGTGTTTTGTGTTAATCGTAAATTCACGCCTCTTTCTGTTATCCATCAGAAGCACTGTACAGCTATCTCCAGTGGGGCTATCTCAACTTTGCCTAAATTGAGTAAAGCTGGACGGGGGAACGATCCTTACTAACATTTTCTTTCATTTGAAATGATTGAAAAGATTTTAAGCCCATTCTTCGCATTTGCATAGCCAAGTTAAGCCTGGTTTCCATATGATGGTAACAGTCGGCGACGCTTCGGCGACGTGTCCCCGAACAGTCGGCGACATATGGAAACGATCACTGTTATGATCATATGGAAACCAGGCTTTAAACTCATCTCAACTCTTTCGATGTGTCCCCGTACCGTCCCCGTCTGATCAGCGACGTCATTCAGAAAATGTTCCCATTTAACGCAACCGTCCCCAATGTGTCCCCGAGCCTGTCTCGGCGACGCATCGCTGACTGTTACGATCATATGGAGACCAGGCTTCAGACATCCAAATATATTTTGTTTCATTGAAAGACCAAATTATGCGTAAGCAATGTATTGTAGTGTAGAATGAAAACTCTTTGCATTCCCCCGGTAGAAAGAAGCTACACAGCATTGTTAATCGTTCACTTCCCTAGTAACCAGTAGTTTGGTATTTCGACCTTGCAGCAAAAGACTACAAGGGCAGGCATTCATTTATTCCCCTCTCTCACTCCCAAATAATCTTGTATGCCTTTTTGGTAAACTCCTTTTGTTATCAACAAAAATCCATGAAAAATCGTAGAAGTCCTTTTGTACTGAAAAAGTCGTACGCTTTATTGAATGAGTAAAATGCCCCTCGTACTTCCCTGAATTTTCTCCTGAGAAAATGTTCCTCCTGGAATTCTTTTTGGAGAAACGTAGCTATTTTGGAATAAATTCTTGAAATTTGAAGAAATTTTCCCGTTTTTTACAGCAACATTTGTGTTCTACTTGTGCTCAGTTGTTTTCTACGTGTGTTCATTTGTGTTCTACTTGTGTTCACTAGTGTTCTACTTGTGTTCATTTGTGTTCCACTTGTGTTCATTTGTTTTCATTTGTGTCCCACTTGTGTTCATTTGCGTTCACTTGTGTTCCACTTGTGTGGTGTTTTAGATTAGATCCAGTACATAGCATGTCAAATTGAAAAAATTAAGCGTTTCTGGTTTACCCTTCATCATTATGCTTGGGATGGATTACCCTGCTAAAGAATTGTTGTAACGTAATGACTAACCAATGGCGAACCAATTTCTAAATTGAATATTTGACGAAATCTTAAACTATTTCGTTCCTAACATATGCAGTAGCTGATGCTGTTCTGCATGTAATTAGGAACAGCACCAACGTTAACAATTTATTGTAATAGCACCAACAAAATTGTGAACATGTGCCAGAAACATAGAAGGTTGTTTGTGATTTTGCAGTGCCACTACGAATGGCCCACTACATGTGTGAAGAGCAAAAATCTCTTTCTTTGGGAGACTAAAATAATCCATATTTCGCCATGGAGAAATTACAAATTACTTGAATTACTGTTGATGGAACGGAAAACTGGAACAAAGAAATTCGCTTTCCAAAAAAAAATTCCAAAATTACCCGTTGCCTTCTGGATCGCAGCTCCATCTTTGCAGCAGTGTCTGAGTGCTTTTCAGGGTCATTGTCCTGCAGAAGATGCTCCTGGTGAGTTGATTTGAAATATCCATAGCAAGCACCTATAATAGGTTGAAACAAAAGATTAACAATGCTTGTCATGCACAATGTTTTTGCAGAGGAGATTGCTACTGATGGCCCCGATGGCACAGTCTAATCAATAAATAGCATTAATGTCAACGATGAGCCAATTGTTAAGAAATAAAATGCAAAACTTCACTTGCTGTTAAGCATGTGTAATGTTCAAGGAAAATCCTATGCTTGAAAAAAGTCAAGAGCTTCACATATGTATAGGGAATGTTCAAATCCCCTATGGACTTGCCCTTTCTCTCATTTTAGTTCCAATAAGTCTCCCTCCTCTCACTTTTCTTTCATTCAGTCGTTCTTCCTTTCTTCCTTTGTTCTTTTCATATTTCACATTTTCCAGACCCTTTGGGCTAAAAGGAGAGAATGACTGCTCTGTCCAAGAAATCAGCAGAATTTGACAATTGAACAGAGAAGGAAAAAAGGTTCATCCAAGACCTTGCATACGAGAACAATGTGAACATGACTGGACTTTATTTCAGTATATGGAAAAATTGGCCAAAGATATGACTTTTATGAATTATAATTTCAATTGGTGCAATGTCATGAAATAACATACGTCAAATAATACCCAATGGAAATACTTCTCGCGTTTGCTTGAAACATCATTACTAAGCTGAGAAATTAAGATCCCAGATGTCTAGATCCAAGAAATTAACCCTATTAGTACTGGGGCGTTTTTCGCCCCCCCCCCACTATCACACTTTTCTACATTGCACTAAAACGGCCTGTAATTTAACCATCAAACTTTGCGACTTTTAATCAAATTTAATTGACAATTAAGTTTTTAACATTTCATTGTTCTAACTCTGATCACGTGACTACAGCAATACCATGTTTGGAGAGTAGTCAACAAAAAAATTCTCAAAACGTCCATAGATTAACGCAGGTGACATTCGTCTGAGCATGCGTCGTTCTTAAGGAACGACGAGGGCAACTACCTGAACCCCGACGCGATAGGGAACACTTCCTCAGAGGCGAAGTGGGCCTACGCTTTTGAGCACTCAGTCTTACAGAGCAAATCGTTGGAAAAACAGCTTTTTAAAAGCTATAATCGCCTCCACGAAGCATTCAGCTAGTTTGGAGATCTGCTTGCACAATTTTCGTGAAGTTTGTGGCAGTAATAAACGCACTGGCTCTGCACTGGTATCTTGCGTGAATTGCACGGCACGAGACCAAAGAAGGTGGAGAACGGAAGGACAAACGTATTTTCGTAAACGATATATACTGTACAGTATCAACAGTTCAACATTACACAAAACGCTAGATAATTAAGCAGAGAAGGACCTTCATTTACACCATTTTCTTTCATAAGAAACTCTTTTATTATTCATAAGAAACTCATTAGCAAGATGACAGTGGTGTGCGGAAAACCCTGTTACAGCCCAGCCCTACCTCAAAAGTGGGAGCTGCCCATGAGCTCTGAAATGTCTAAAAAGTGAGCATAATGCTAGACATCGCCCCTGAAGAAACCAGGACCCAATGAACTTGCATTAGCACCCACTAATAAGGAAATGAAGGACAATTTAAAAAACATTAAGAGACACTGACACATAGGATTGTATGATTATCCTCTGTGAGTTTTACCCAAAACATGCTATTTACTGCACAATGGCAAAATATTTGAATGCAACTGCAAAAGTTTCTTTAGAAGTCGAATACAGTACAGCCTACCATTCTTAGATGCTGTCTCTTAGACCCCGTTTACACTGTGCCGCATAAATTTTATCCGCATAAAATTTGTTCGGATTGATTTGCGTTTACACTGTGCCGGATAAATTTTATCCACTTTGTGCTCCCGTTTACACTGTGCCAGATAGCTGCAGTCTCGTGACCAAAATCATGCACCAAACAATGTAAACTCCCACGACAAGTACAATCATCAAAGAATCGACAACTGCTTCTCGCTCGACTTCAAAGAAAATTGTAAACGTACATTAGCTCAGTACATTTGTTGTTAAAACTGCCAAGTAGCTGAGTTGGAAAAGAGGAGGGAAACCTACTAATTAGGAAGCTAATGTGATTTGCATTGACGAAGAACGGTCAGCAGATTGGTAAAAGTATGATTTGATTCGCGAATGCAGTCCTTCTTGACTAGGAACGGGATTGGCGCTACTTCCGTCACTCATGAGTTTGACTGCCCCCCATTGAAGAACCCTCGTTGAGGATCAAAATTAACCTCACAGTGAATTTGGATAAAATTTATCCGGATAAAGCCGTTTACACTGTACCAGATAGCTATGTGAACTAATTTAATCCACTTTCCTAAGTGAACTAATTTTGTTCGGATAGCCGCTCTCAAATTCGTGCGGATAGCTTAGGTCTAGTGTAAACGCGACACCTATCTGAACGAATTTTGATGCGGATAAAATTTATCCGGCACAGTGTAAACGGGGTCTTAGAAAAAACTGGGTGTAAAGTCATACATAATAATGTCTCCATGTTTTTATGCACAATAGCCATTATGTTTTTACTTAAGTTGAGCTCAATGTGCAATACAATTTAACATGCCAGAGTCTCTTGTGTTTTACCATAAACATATTTTTTGCAAGGAATTCTTCATGACAAACTCAACCCTTTCATTGGTGCTTGAAAGTCTAAATCCAAGATGTTTATAGTTTGGTCCTACACATGAGAAAGTTGACTTGAGTAATGTCTAAACATTGGAGAGGCTTCAAAGACATTGTTTTTGATGCTGAACAGGGCACAAGTAGTGAACATGAAGATTGTGATGGAACCTTTATCATGAGAAACTCTGAGCACTCAAAATCTGATAATACTAAGAAATTTTTAGTACTGGCCCAAGTTATTACTTTCTTATAAATACAAAGAACTGTGCATACAAAGAACAATGATCAGGAAAACTCAGAATGAAAGTCACTACAAAATAAAGTTCAAGTAACATAAAAAATACTTAATCTGATACCAATTAGTTTGTGGATTGCTTCAGGGCATATATCACCGTAGCGCGAGCCTGTAAATCTGAGGCGCCTGTATATCTGAGGCCTGCCTGTAAATATGAGGTGTCCTGGGAGTAATCAAACACCTAGTGTTATTGTTTCAAGAGCCTTTCAAATTAAACAATACTGTACAGAGACCGCCTATTGTACATACAACATTACTCTTCTGTGATCACAGCTGCCGACCGCTATTTGTCAGGGGGTACGCTGTTAATAGAAGTACTTCCAACATAAGTCAGTCGTTCTTTGTCTGTTGCACTTTAGAAGTGAAAATGAAACAAAACCGAAACTAAGATTGGGTTCTTAGGTTAGATATTTCTAGATTTGGAAAAGATGTCGCATAAATTTGAAAAAAATAGGAAACCGAGAAATAAAATGCGACCAAGATAAAAAATAAACTAAGCCGATACTATTTCGAGATTTGGGAAAAATGTCGCACACATTAAAAAAAGTTAAGAAACCGAGAAATAATATGCGACCAAAATGAAAAATAACTAAACCGATACTAGGAATGGGTTATTAGCTTAGATATTTCGAAATTTTAGAGAGATGTCACACACATTTAAAAAAAATTAAGAAACCGAGAAATAATATGCGACCAAAATGAAAAATAAACTATACCGATACTAAGATAGGGTTCTTAGGTTGGATATTTCTAGATTTGGAAAAGATGTCGCATAAATTTGAAAAAAATAGGAAACCGAGAAATAAAATGCGACCAAGATAAAAAATAAACTAAACCGATACTATTTCGAGATTTGGGAAAAATGTCGCACACATTAACAAAAATTAAGAAACCGAAAAATAATATGCGACCAAAATGAAAAATAACTAAACCGATACTAGGAATGGGTTATTAGCTTAGATATTTCGAAATTTTAGAGAGATGTCACACACATTTAAAAAAAATTAAGAAACAGAGAAATAATATGCGACCAAAGTGAAAAATAAACTAAACTGACAGTAAGATTGGGTTCTTAGGTTAGATATTTCGATAATTTGGGAGAGATGTCGCAGACTTTTAAAAAAAATTAAGAAACCAAGAAATAATATGCGACCAAATTGAACAATAAACTAAACCGATAGTAAGATTGGGGAATTAGGTAAGATATTTCGAGATTTGGGAAAGATGTCGCATACATTTAAAAAAAATTTACAAACCGAGAAATAATATGTGACCAAGTTAAAAAATAAAGTAAACCGATACTAAGATAGGGTTATTAGGTTAGATATTTCGAGATTTGGGAAATTTGTCGCACACATTTGAAAAAAATTAAGAAACCGAGAAATAATATGTGACCAAATTGAAAAATAAACTAAACCGATACTAAGTTAGGGTTATTAGGTTAGATATTTCGAGATTTGGGAAAGATGTCGCACACATTTAAAAAAAATTAAGAAACCGAGAAATGATATGCGACCAAATTGAGAAATAAACTAAACCGATACTAAGATAGGGTTATTAGGTTAGATATTTCGAGATTTGGGAAAGATGTCGCATACATTTAAAAAAAATTAACAAACCGAGAAATAATATGCGACCAAATTAAAAAATAAACTAAACCTATACTAAGATAGGGTTATTAGGTTAGATATTTCGAGATTTGGGAAAGATGTCGCACACATTTAAAAAAAATTAACAAACCGAGAAATAATATGCGACCAAATTAAAAAATAAACTAAACCTATACTAAGATAGGGTTATTAGGTTAGATATTTCGAGATTTGGGAAAGATGTCGCATACATTTAAAAAAAATTAACAAACCGAGAAATAATATGCGACCAAATTAAAAAATAAACTAAACCTATACTAAGATAGGGTTATTAGGTTAGATATTTCGAGATTTGGGAAAGATGTCGCATACATTTAAAAAAAATTAACAAACCGAGAAATAATATGCGACCAAATTAAAAAATAAACTAAACGGATACTAAGATAGGGTTATTAGGTTAGATATTTCGAGATTTGGGAAAGATGTCGCATACATTTAAAAAAAATTAACAAACCGAGAAATAATATGCGACCAAATTAAAAAGTAAACTAAACCTATACTAAGATAGGGTTATTAGGTTAGATATTTCGAGATTTGGGAAAGATGTCGCATACATTTAAAAAAAATTAACAAACCGAGAAATAATATGCGACCAAATTAAAAAATAAACTAAACCGATACTAAGATAGGGTTATTAGGTTAGATATTTCGAGATTTGGGAAAGATGTCGCACACATTTAAAAAAAATTAACAAACCGAGAAATAATATGCGACCAAATTAAAAAATAAACTAAACCTATACTAAGATAGGGTTATTAGGTTAGATATTTCGAGATTTGGGAAAGATGTCGCATACATTTAAAAAAAATTAACAAACCGAGAAATAATATGCGACCAAATTAAAAAATAAACTAAACGGATACTAAGATAGGGTTATTAGGTTAGATATTTCGAGATTTGGGAAAGATGTCGCATACATTTAAAAAAAATTAACAAACCGAGAAATAATATGCGACCAAATTAAAAAGTAAACTAAACCTATACTAAGATAGGGTTATTAGGTTAGATATTTCGAGATTTGGGAAAGATGTCGCATACATTTAAAAAAAATTAACAAACCGAGAAATAATATGCGACCAAATTAAAAAATAAACTAAACCGATACTAAGATAGGGTTATTAGGTTAGATATTTCGAGATTTGGGAAAGATGTCGCACACATTTAAAAAAAATTAACAAACCGAGAAATAATATGCGACCAAATTAAAAAATAAACTAAACCTATACTAAGATAGGGTTATTAGGTTAGATATTTCGAGATTTGGGAAAGATGTCGCATACATTTAAAAAAAATTAACAAACCGAGAAATAATATGCGACCAAATTAAAAAGTAAACTAAACCTATACTAAGATAGGGTTATTAGGTTAGATATTTCGAGATTTGGGAAAGATGTCGCATACATTTAAAAAAGATTAACAAACCGAGAAATAATATGCGACCAAATTAAAAAATAAACTAAACCGATACTAAGATAGGGTTATTAGGTTAGATATTTCGAGATTTGGGAAAGATGTCGCATACATTTAAAAAAAATTAACAAACCGAGAAATAATATGCGACCAAATTAAAAAATAAACTAAACCTATACTAAGATAGGGTTATTAGGTTAGATATTTCGAGATTTGGGAAAGATGTCGCATACATTTAAAAAAAATTAACAAACCGAGAAATAATATGCGACCAAATTAAAAAATAAACTAAACCTATACTAAGATAGGGTTATTAGGTTAGATATTTCGAGATTTGGGAAAGATGTCGCACACATTTAAAAAAAATTAAGAAACTGAGCAATAATATGCGACCAAAATGAAAAATAAACTAAACCGATAGTAAGATTGGGGAATTAGGTAAGATATTTCGACCTTTGGGAAAGATGTCGCATGAATTTGAAAAATTTGAGTAACTGAGAAATAAACAGCGACCAAAATTAAAAATAAACTAAACCGATACTAAGCTAGGGTTATTAGGTTGGATATTTCGAGATTTGGGAATGATGTCGAAGACTTGTAAGAAAAATTAAGAAACCGAGAAATAATATGCGACCAAACTAAAAATAAACTAAACCGATACTAAGATAGGGTTATTAGGTTAGATATTTCGAGATTTGGGAAATATGTCGCATGAATATGAAAAAATTAAGAAACCAAGCAGTAATATGCGACCAAAATCAGAAATAACCTTAACCGATACTAAGATAGGGTTATTAGGTTGGATATTTCGAGATTTGGGAACGATGTCGAAGACTTGTAAGAAAAATTAAGAAACCGAGAAATAATATGCGACCAAACTAAAAATAAACTAAACCGATACTAAGATAGGGTTATTAGGTTAGATATTTCGAGATTTGGGAAATATGTCGCATGAATATGAAAAAATTAAGAAACCAAGCAGTAATATGCGACCAAAATCAGAAATAACCTTAACCGATACAAAGATAGGGTAATTAGGTTAGATATTTCGAGATTTGGGAAAGATGTCGCATGAATTTGAAAAATTTAAGTAACTGAGAAATAAACGGCGACCAAAATTAAAAATAAACTAAACCGATACTAAGATAGGGTTATTAGGTTAGATATTTCGAGATTTGGGAACGATGTCGACGACTTGTAAGAAAAATTAAGAAATTAAGAAAAAACCTAATGGAAATATCTAACCCTATCTTAGTATCGGATTAGTCTATTTTTCATTTTGGTCTCATATTTCTTGTCGCTTTCTTAATTTTTTTTAAAAGTCTGCGACATCTTTTCAAAATCTAGAAATATCTTACCTAATAACCCTATCTTACGATTGGTTTAGTTTATTTTTCATTTTTGTCGCATATTATTTCTTGGTTTCTTAATTTTTGTTAAAAGTCTGCGACATCTTTCCCAAATCTAGAAATATCTTACCTAATAACCCAATCTTACTATCGGTTTAGTTTATTTTTCATTTTGGTCGCATATTATTTCTTGGCTTCTTAATTTTTTTTAAAAGTCTGCGACATCTTTCCCAAATCTAGAAATATCTTACCTAATTACCCAATTTTCCTATCGGTTTAGTTTATTTTTCATTTTGGTTGCTTATTATTTCTCGGTTTCTTAATTTTTTTAAATGTGTGCGACATCTTTCCCAAATCTAGAAATATCTTACCTAATTACCAAATCTTACTATCGGTTTAGTTTATTTTTCATTTTGGTCGCATATTTTTTCTTGGCTTCTTAATTTTTTTTAAAAGTCTGCGACATCTTTCCCAAATCTAGAAATATCTTACCTAATTACCAAATCTTACTATCGGTTTAGTTTATTTTTCATTTTGGTCGCATATTATTTCTTGGTTTCTTAATTTTTTTTAAAAGTCTGCGACATCTTTCCCAAATCTAGAAATATCTTACCTAATTCCCCAATCTTACTATCGGTTTAGTTTATTTTTCATTTTGGTCGCATATTATTTCTTGGTTTCTTAATTTTCTTTAAAAGTCTGCGACATCTTTCCCGAATCTAGAAATATCTTACCTAATAACCCAATCTTACTATCGGTTTAGTTTATTTTTCATTTTGGTCGCATATTATTTCTTGGTTTCTTAATTTTTTTTAAAAGTCTGCGACATCTTTCCCAAATCTAGAAATATCTTACCTAATTCCCCAATCTTACTATCGGTTTAGTTTATTTTTCATTTTGGTCGCATATTATTTCTTGGTTTCTTAATTTTTTTTAAATGTGTGCGACATCTTTCGCAAATCTAGAAATATCTTACCTAATTACCCAATCTTACTATCGGTATAGTTTATTTTTCATTTTGGTCGCATATTATTTCTCGGTTTGTTAATTTTTTTTTAAAAGTCTGCGACATCTTTCCCAAATCTAGAAATATCTTACCAGATAACCCAATCTTCCTATCGGTTTAGTTTATTTTTCATTTTGGTCGCTTATTATTTCTCGGTTTCTTAATTTTTTTCAAAAGTCTGCGACATCTTTCCCAAATCTAGAATTATCTTACCTAACAACCCAATCTTACTATCGGTTTAGTTTATTTTTCATTTTGGTTGCATATTATTTCTCGGTTTCTTAATTTTTTTAAATGTGTGCGACATCTTTCGCAAATCTAGAAATATCTTACCTAATTACCCAATCTTACTATCGGTTTAGTTTATTTTTCATTTTGGTCGCATATTATTTCTCGGTTTCTTAATTTTTTTTAAAAGTCTGCGACATCTTTCCCAAATCTAGAAATATCTTACCTAATAGCCCAATCTTCCTATCGGTTTAGTTTATTTTTCATTTTGGTTGCTTATTATTTCTCGGTTTCTTAATTTTTTTAAATGTGTGCGACATCTTTCCCAAATCTAGAAATATCTTACCTAATAACCCAATCTTCCTATCGGTTTAGTTTATTTTTCATTTTGGTCGCTTATTATTTCTCGGTTTCTTAATTTTTTTCAAAAGTCTGCGACATCTTTCCCAAATCTAGAATTATCTTACCTAACAACCCAATCTTACTATCGGTTTAGTTTATTTTTCATTTTGGTCGCATATTATTTCTTAGTTTCTTAATTTTTTTAAATGTGTGCGACATCTTTCCCAAATCTAGAAATATCTTACCTAATATCCCAATCTTACTATCGGTTTAGTTTATTTTTCATTTTGGTTGCATATTATTTCTCGGTTTCTTAATTTTTTCAAATGTGTGCGACATCTTTCGCAAATCTAGAAATATCTAACCTAAGAACCCAATCTTCGTATCGGTTTAGTTTATTTTTCATTTTGGTCGCATATTATTTCTTGGTTTCTTAATTTTTTTTAAAAGTCTGCGACATCTTTCCCAAATCTAGAAATATCTTACCTAATAACCCAATCCCACTATCGGTTTAGTTTATTTTTCATTTTGGTCGCATATTATTTCTCGGTTTGTTAATTTTTTTTTAAAAGTCTGCGACATCTTTCCCAAATCTAGAAATATCTTACCTAATAACCCAATCTTCCTATCGGTTTAGTTTATTTTTCATTTTGGTCACTTATTATCTCTCGGTTTCTTAATTTTTTTTCAAAAGTCTGCGACATCTTTCCCAAATCTAGAATTATCTGACCTAACAACCCAATCTTACTATCGGTTTAGTTTATTTTTCATTTTGGTCACTTATTATTTCTCGGTTTCTTAATTTTTTTTCAAAAGTCTGCGACATCTTTCCCACATCTAGAATTATCTGACCTAACAACCCAATCTTACTATCGGTTTAGTTTATTTTTCATTTTGGTCGCATATTATTTCTCGGTTTGTTAATTTTTTTTGAATGTATGCGACATCTTTCCCAAATCTAGAAATATCTAACCTAATAACCCTATCTTACTATCGGTTTAGTTTATTTTTCATTTTGGTCGCATATTATTTCTTGGTTTCTTAATTTTTTTTAAATGTGTGCGACATCTTTCGCAAATCTAGAAATATCTTACCTAATTACCCAATCTTACTATCGGTTTAGTTTATTTTTCATTTTGGTCGCATATTATTTCTCGGTTTGTTAATTTTTTTTAAAAGTCTGCGACATCTTTCCCAAATCTAGAAATATCTTACCTGATAACCCAATCTTCCTATCGGTTTAGTTTATTTTTCATTTTGGTCGCTTATTATTTCTCGGTTTCTTAATTTTTTTCAAAAGTCTGCGACATCTTTCCCAAATCTAGAATTATCTTACCTAACAACCCAATCTTACTATCGGTTTAGTTTATTTTTCATTTTGGTCGCATATTATTTCTTAGTTTCTTCATTTTTTTAAATGTGTGCGACATCTTTCGCAAATCTAGAAATATCTTACCTAATTACCCAATCTTCCTATCGGTTTAGTTTATTTTTCATTTTGGTTGCATATTATTTCTCGGTTTCTTAATTTTTTTAAATGTGTGCGACATCTTTCGCAAATCTAGAAATATCTTACCTAATAACCCAATCTTCCTATCGGTTTAGTTTATTTTTCATTTTGGTTGCATATTATTTCTCGGTTTCTTAATTTTTTTAAATGTGTGCGACATCTTTCGCAAATCTAGAAATATCTTACCTAATAACCCAATCTTCCTATCGGTTTAGTTTATTTTTCATTTTGGTTGCATATTATTTCTCGGTTTCTTAATTTTTTTAAATGTGTGCGACATCTTTCGCAAATCTAGAAATATCTTACCTAATAACCCAATCTTCCTATCGGTTTAGTTTATTTTTCATTTTGGTTGCATATTATTTCTCGGTTTCTTAATTTTTTTAAATGTGTGCGACATCTATCGCAAATCTAGAAATATCTAACCTAAGAACCCAATATTAGTATCGGTTTATTTTAATTGTTTATTTTGGTCCGGGACAGGGTATCATTTTTAGGAATTTGACTTCGGGACAGGGTAGCTTTTTAAACCTTCCTGCGGCACTTTCCTGTTTGGTCGTAGGCCAAGCACCCTGGGGTTCCCATGTCTGTGTCAAGAAACATATATATCTTCACCAGGCCAGTGTTAACGACCATACGTTGATAATTCAAGCATTTAAAACAAGGCACAACAAAATAACAACGTTTTAGTCCTAGAAATGCGAAAATCTTTATTCTTAATTACGAAACAACTTTCAAGTTCCTTGTTGAAAAGTTGAAATGATTTATGGCAATAGAAAAAGCATTTGAGCAACATGAGTAATTTCTTACGACCGATACCAGTCAAATCCAGGACATGAAAACAAAACGAAACGAAAGTAAATTGGATACTTGTTCTCACGGATCCCCGTACGAAGTCAATTTTCAACCTTTACTATGGATTTCCTCACTGATTTCTTAACGATTTCCTCTCAGAAAGATGTCCATTCGTGAGAGATTTTGACCCCCGGAAAGGCCTATTGTTTCTGTTGAAGCCAGACCTTGTGTTTCACCTTTGTCTGTCTTACAATAGATTATGACTACTCGTCACCTATGAATAATACGTCTGATCTTGCCGACCTCATATTTACAGGCAAAACCTCAGATATACCGGCGCCTCAGATTTACAGGCTAGCGCTACGGTGGACTCTCCTTCAGGGTGGACCTATCAAACAATACAATGTTACCAGTCACATCAACAATGTCTTCCAGGAGCAACCAGCTTTTCCTTCACCCTTCCTTCAGCACTGATTTTGCAACATGGTGTACTGTATGTATTTATCCAACCATTGCATGCATCTATTCGAAAGTCAGTTTCATTGACAATAAATGGCAGCATGCAAGGTTCTCTGTCATTATTATCAAGCATACATGTATTCTTTTATAAGAAACTCAACATCTCAGATCATCAAAAATTTAAGAAATTCAATTACTGGGAAGATATAACTTACAAAACTATTTATGCATTTTGATCAATGAAATCATTCTCATATCTTTACTTTATTTCAGCTTATTTCTTGACTGTATCATATTACTTGGAAGGTACTTGAGCAATGTGTAAACATTAGAAAGAATTGAAAAACCTCATTTAGAACTGTTCACAGGGCACCGGTAATGACGACGACTTCATTCTGCAGGCCAGCAGGTCATGTAATCTGCGGGTCAGACGCAAAAGCAAACACGCGGGTCACTGTCAGGGCCAAGGGCCCAGTACAACAATTGGCATGTTCTGTTTAGTGTGTTAGGCCAGCAAATGGTCAAAGACAATTGTATCAGATAATCCCTTTGGCTCTTTGATTGATCGATCAGGATTTCTGATAAAGCAATCCATGGTGCTCTGTTGTTTCGTTCAGTGCCATTTCACTCAAATTAGAAAATCTCGTTTGTACATCTTCGGCGAAAATCCTTTCGCTTCAAGAAACGCCCATTAAAGATCCATAAAAATCCCTTTGTTCTCATCATCATCATCATAATTTCTATCACACACTACATAAAAATTATGTATGGCAGCTATAAACTAAACTAAACTAAACTTTAAAAACAACTAAACCATAGTGAACTAAAACATATGGAACATGAACGGTAAAAAATGAATAAATTGAAAGAGAAAAACGTAACATAGGTATGTGATCATCCAGGTGCAGATCCACTGCACTAGTGTTATTTGGCTAGAATTTCCCGTATCTGGTTGGCTTCAACAAGGTACGATGCTAGGGCGGCTATTGTGACATTATCATTAGAGCTCATTATCTTCTTGAATTGCAAATTCGTTGTAAGGGTTTTGACCGAGGTGTGCGATAAAAGATCCGATCTAGGAACGCTATAGGCCGGGCATACAAGGAGAAAATGTACCTCATCTTCAACGAGGCCAAGGGAGCAGTTTTTGCAAATACGGTCATTGACATCAAGCCCTTTGTGTCTTCCAGTCTCAATCAATAATGCACGTCACTGCATCTGAATTTGCACAAGGTTTTACGGTATTTAAAGTTCATACTAACTGACAAGTACTTTTCTAGTTTCAGTTGAGATTTGAAAGTTTTGTATGTGCGCAGTTTGCTGTGTCGTAGAGAGCCTTGATGTGCAGAAGTTAGCTCTGACTGCCAAAAGCTTTGAAAAATTTTTAAAACCTTATCCTTGACTACTTTGTTAACCTGGTTAGGACTGAGAGATGAAGGGTTGTTCCAAAGGGTAGAAAGTCCTATGGCTTCTAGTGCCCATTTAACTGAACTGAACCAATTAGATATACTGCTTGGGAAGGACTTTGACTCAGTGAACGCCTTTTTCAGGAGGACGGTGTCGTTTAGGTGGGAGACTCTATGCCAGAATATAATGGTACGAATGATGGCAAAGAGGGCAGTAGGTATGATACCCAGTTCTCCATAGACAGCTAGAGAAGAGGAATTTCGTTTCAAGCCCAGTATTTGCTTACAGAATTTCAGCTTTGGCCTATTAACTGGTGATTCTAAGGAATATCTTAGCAGTGCATCTTGGTTTTTGGAGATGAAGTTGAGTTGATGAGAAGAAAAGGATGCCCAGACCTCGCTGCCGTAAAGAAGGATGGGTTGCACAAGCTTTTCAAATAGGTCCAGAGCTTTTGGTACTGTTAGATTGAACTTAAACATGGCATCAACGAGGGGATACATTGCTTTACAAGCCTTGTCTCCTAGCGTTTGGTAGGCTTTCTTAAAAGAGGCACTTGATGAAAAAGTAATACCAAGATATGTAAAACTTTGAACTAGTTCCAATTCCTTTTTACGATATAGAAATGTGTGGTTTTGCAGCACCCTTCCAGATGAATTAAAAATCATAGTTTTACTTTTTGCGATGTTGACGTTAAGGTCCCATAATTGGCAGTACTCGTCTAAGTGGTTAAGGCAGTTCTGAAGTCCCTCTGGGGATTTAGATATGAGTATAAGGTCATCAGCATACAAAAGGTGATTGAGATCTTTGTCCGAAAGACTTACTGGATCACAGTTTTCAGTGAAAATAGATTCAATATCATCTATGAAAATGTTGAAAAGAATGGGACTTAACACACATCCCTGTTTCAGCCCCTTAAAGCTTTTTATTGGGTCAGTATATCCATTGCTCATCTTTACACAGTATTTGACTGAACTGTACATAGCCTGGAGGCTTTTTAGGAATAGATCTCCCAACTGAGCTTGCTTCAGTTTATGGAATAATTTCCCCCTATTTATAGTATCATATGCTTTTTTAAAATCCACAAAAGCAACATACAACCCCTCTTTCCTATCTTTGACAAACTTATCTACAATTGTTTTTAAAACGAACATATGGTCTGAAGTTTGGCTATTTTTCATAAATCCAATCTGGTTGCGTTTGACTAGTTGATTCCTCTCTATGAATTTTTCAAGTCTGTTAAGGAGAACATAGCTGTAGAGCTTGCCAAGGCAAGATCCAACAGTAAGAATGCTATCTAATTTCTCTCTGAGTTTCCCTCTATGTTGTTGTTCAGCTCTTTTTAAACACTTTTTGTATGTTTTTCTGCTTGAGAGATAGTTTGAAATAGATAACTGATCAAAAGGTTTGGCATGCAGTATCTTTTTTGCAGTATTTAGCTTACTTTTTTGGGCTCGGCATTGGTTGTCATACCAAGGCTGCCCAAGAGGGGCACCCCCTCTAGGTTTTGGTTTGACTTTAGTTCTTTTAACAGTAACATCTGCTGATCTTAACATTATGTTTGTCAGATTTGTAGCTATGTCGTTGGTAGATAGAGGTGGGTTACTCCCTGAAGAATTCTGGGACAAGTTTGCTTTCAGGACTCTTTGGAACATTTTAAGTGCAGCGGCGTCTGGTTTATAACGGTCTGGGTAAAGGTTAATCTGTTCAGGGATATGCTGGTCTTCAATGTCGATGCAGAAGTCAGTATTTATTGAAGCATGAAGACAGCAGTGGTTAGAAAGATGGGTTAACGGCTTGACATCAAAAGACCTGACTTTACCCAGAAGGGGACTCTCTACGAGAAAATAGTCTATGAGGCTGGGGGAATCACCAGTTCTGGTAGCGAATAGTGTGTAGCTACCCTTGTCAAGAAATCTACCATTCAAGATACGTAATGATTGGGCTTTACACAAATCTAATAGTTTTTCTCCATGTGTATCTACTGGAGAGTTGTCCATATTAGACCTAGGAAGAGGTTCGTCTACTATATAGTGGTCTATCTGACTGATAGGTGAAAATGTGTCCCCTTCTTCTAAGACATAGTCAGGGTCTAAGTTAGTTCTAGCATTAAGATCACCTGCAATCATAATCTCACCCTCAGTATGGAAATGGTTTTTTTCTAATTCCTGGAAAATATCATAGTCCAGGGTGGTGGTGTAGGGGGAACTTGCAGGGCTTGCATATAAAACGCAGAGAAAGATATTTTGTGGCAAACCAAAGAATTCTTTTTCAAACCTTACCCACAGTTCGTCATGGTGGTCATTGCAAAAGATTTTAAGCCCTCTGAAAAGATTTTCTCTTACAATAAGGAGCATACCACCAAAATATCTGCCATTTAGGCTTTTTGGTCTATTGAAATGCTTGCAAATATAACCATCTAGGGATAGATCTTGAAGGTCATTGGGGCCACAGTGTGTTTCTTGAAGACATAAGAGGTCGAATTCTTTCAGACTGGATTTTAGATCATTTTCTAAAAGCTTGCAGTATTTTGTCCCATTTATGGATTGAAAAAGCCCCTGGATGTTCCACACACCCATGTCAATAAAGTTATAACAACAACTTGTCCTTGAATAGTTTTTCTTTCTTATGGTAAGTATGGTTCAGTGACTCCATTAAGTAAAATGCCTACCTTCTATTGTTCTAGTTTTTGTAGTATCTTGGCTTGTTAAAATGAGGGGATCTGGATCTTTCTCTTGGAGGTGCAGGTGTGATGTCAAGAGCTTCACAAATTGCCAGCTTAACATTTTGTGCAAATATCTTGTTGCCTTGCTCACTTAGGTGGAGCTTGTCATTTGAGTAAAATTTCCCTGTGTTGTTGGGTCTCACATTCAGGTTAGAATTGTCATTTATTGATATGCCTTCCTTCTTTGCTAGTTTTTCTTGAAGTGTTGCATTTATCAGTTGTTCTTTAATATTGAGGCTTGCATTGTCGTACCGTGGAGTGATGGTACTAACTATCACTCTCTGAGATATTGTTTTAGCTTGATCAGCTGACTTTACCACAGCATCAACTATTTCCTCAGTTGGTGTGAATTGTAGATTATTAGTACCCACATGGAGCACTATACATCTGCTTTGGTTGGTTATACCATCTAAGGCATTTTGAACATCTTCGATCTTTAAAGCTTTTCTGTATTTAACTGCCACTCCTTCCTTTACCAAGAGCCAGTCTGTGTTCAGATTTTTGACAAGAGAGTCCCCAATAATGATGGATTCATCAATAGCACTGGTTTGATCAACCTTCTTTGTTGTTTCCTTTGAGGTAGCACTGGAGGCTTTTTGACCCTGCAGAGCCAAAGACTGGGCAAATTCAAGATTCTTTTTCATTGTAGATGCTTCTTCCCTCAGGTGATTTATTCTTAAACGTAAAATTTCATTCTCTCTATGTAACTGGAGACTTTTTTCTCTTATTTCGTCAGTGGTCTCAACATCCTGTTTTGATTTATCTTTGAGTAGATTGAGTTCTATGTTCATCTTCTGCATTTTTTCTTCTTGGTTCTTAAAGGCTTGGTCTCGCTGTGCAATCTCTTTCCTCAGTGTTTTATTTTCTACTGCAAGGGCTTGGATCGATTTATCTTTTCCATTTATCTCTCCGTTTAGTAAATCAACTTCTGCCTGCAGAGCTTTTATTTTCTGAACATGCTCCTTGTTGATGTCATCCCTAAGTGGTGTGACTACGTTTTCTGGCTTGATCTCCTTTATCTTCTCATCTATCCTTGCAATCATGGATTTTTCAAACTTTCCTATCCTTTCTTTGAATTTATTCATTTTAGTTAAAATCAAGTCAGCATTTTCTTGCAGCTTGGTAGAAAGCTTGTTCATGTTGATTTTGCTCAGTTGAGTAATACCTACTTTTATTTCTTTTATTTCGTTTGCCAGCTCCACATTCTGCGATATATTTGTGGGTTGATTGGTATGATCTGGCACAGAAAATGAAATTGGCTCACTGCTTGAAGCCTTCGGATTTTGTAGATTGTGCATTATCGCTTTTGCCTTGGGAAATACATCTGTGATGAACTGGTCAAGTTCATTGCCTCTAATGAGAATCAGACCAGTAGATAAATAAACACATACAGAATAGAGATGTGCAGGTGAGCCGGAGCTTGGTTTAGAGGCTTTAGTTGTTTTCAATTCAATTTCAATGATGCAACCAGATTTGTTGGTTTTGTTCTTCCACTCAACAGTGTATGTTTCTTTATTACCAATTTCAATGAAGAGAGATTCCTGTAGAGCATAGATCCATAGTGGTAATGTCTCTGTGGTGGTCGAAAAGCCGTTACACATCCCATTGGGTTCAAAGGTTGATTTCTTGATGTTATCTTTTCCATATTTCCCGCTGTTGCTGTTGATTTTCAGATCTTTACTAAGGTTGTAAAACGACTTGATTGCTTCTGGGCTTTTGAAAACGTCAGCATCCGCCTTTACTGGGTTGCGACATGCGATAGATTGGTTTACAATGCTTGACGAGCCTAGGCCGATTGATGGCAGCGGTAGGCCTATGGCGTTAGTCTCAACATCATTCTCTGCCATTTGTCCAGACAGACTTTGAGGCTTTCCTTTCTTGCTTGAATTTGCGTCCATAACAAAGGCAAATACTTTATTGGAGTCTGTAACTAGATTTTGATGGAGTGTGAAAGCAGAGGCAACCAACGTTCTTCTCAACGGATTGAAGCACGTGCGGCAGCCATTCTGTGACAATATACCCTGCGGCAGCCATTCTGTGACTATATTCTGTGACTATATATGTTCTGAAAAATTACCTACGCTTTTTGAGTCGGTGAAATTAATTCGATCTCGATTTGGACCCTGCTTTCCTTTCATTCGTTTCGGTCCCCTTATACTTTTCCTTGTACCTGCACCTGTAAGAGGACTTTTGTTTCAAGTTTCAAGTTTCAAGTTTCATTCATTGTCAATAAATCCTAAATACAATTCATACACAAAACTCTACAACTGAGATACATTACAACAATAAGAACTAAAACTAACACTACTGAAAAAACAAAAGAAGAAAAATTACTTTACACAATTATATTTGTGGAAAGAAGTGACCTTTTGCTCAACGAGCATACGCGTTTTTTTATAAGAAACTGGTTTATAAGAAACTAGTACTAAGATGGCCAAAATTTTAAGAAACTCTAGCATTATGTCTGAGAAGTACTAAGAAGCTTTTCAAACTTAAAAGCATGAATTTCATAGCAAATAGATCGATGAACCTTTATTATTGGGCAATATTATCTAACCATTTGTGTTTTCAACACAGTAGAACCATGTAGAACATTGTTTATTCCTATATGATGTTTTAAATATCAAGAAACATATCTGCAGCAGTGTTAGCGACCACATTGACAATTCATGCATCCAAAAAATAAGAAACCAATTAAGAAACTTTTAGTACTAAAATGGACAAAATTTCATGTTAAATTAAGAAACTTTTAGTACTATGGCCTGATCCTAGTTTCTTATAGAAAAACGTATAGTGCAAGTGTCAAAGTTAATGTGATAGATCATGTTTCAACTTCGCTTTAAGATTATCAGATTTTTGGGTCCTCAAAAGTTTCTTCCCGGGGGGGGGGGGGGGGGGGTACATGTTTTGAAGGTAAGGGTATGTACCGCCCATATGTGAGTTTTGAGCAGCAACCCTTACCCTTATAATTCTCCAAATAAGGAACCCTTTTTCAACAGATTTCCTTAAACATGGGTGCTTTATCCAGAATATGTCAAAGAATAGCCAAAAAAGGGTGCTTTTCTGCCAAAATTCATCATAAGAATGTGTGTGACGCAAGTTTTGGTAATTAGAAGAGAGTACCCTTCTGAAAACCGGACGGCAGGCAGGTCCTGGTCAATCCGCAATTCATGTACCCCAAGTCATGTAGTTAGCTATCACATATTATCTTTACCAGTTTTTACCAACTTAAGATAAAGTGGAGAACCCCCCCCCCCCCCCCAGAGTTCCTTACGAGTTTTGTGTGATTTTCTCGGGTGTCTCTTCATCTTACGAGTTCCGTGACAATCTGCATGTTTACTTCCACCACCCTGAATATTTCATTAAAATTGTAAAATCTTTCCAACATTAGCCATTCGATTTCTGTTTCACATTGTATGCCCTTCATGTTTATTTTTGTCGATTTGATGGCTATAATTATCGATAATTAGCTGTACTGTCGTACGAGCCTCGTAGTGGAAAAATCAGACCAGGAACTAATAGGACCGGACCCTAAGGGACCAGACCCATGGAGAATATTATTCAGTTCCTGGTTTTCAAATGGGAGATGGCTACAATCAGTTGCAAAATTGTTGAGCCATTCCAAAAGATACGGCTTTTGAGCAATGCGCCCCCTGCCCCCTTTGCCATGCTGAAATCAGTCGAAAAAGTTGCAAATGGTTGGTCGCCAACACAAAAGTCACAATTGTTTCCAACCAACATTGCAACAGGGGTACGGGGGCCAAAAAACCTTATTTTTGTCAGGGACAATCTAATCCTTTCATTTCTTATAAAAGTAAACAAATAAACATGGTAAAACAAGTGAAATTTGTGATTACTTAACCGGTGATTTATCGCAAGTAATGTGATTTTAGTGTGATTAATGTGAACAATTTGTGATTAAAATGTGATTATTTTTGAGAGCATACAAGATTTTAAGGAGTGATTTGTCCCTCGCATACTAGAGCCCATTCCTGTTCCTAGAAAGCTGTTTGAGGTCCAAATCAGCTCTTCTGAGTTGCCTTACCCAGACCTGCATCACATGTATCTTTTCATAAGAAACTGCTTGTATGAAACTAGACTCTCAGATCGCCAAAAAATTAAGAAACTCCCGCACTGGAAAAATATAGCTTAAGAAACTACTTATTTTTATAAAGGAATCCTTAAATATTTTCTACTTTATTTCCACTTGTTTCTGGTATCATATTACATGTAAGGTACTTGAGTATAGTCTAAACATTGGAAAGGCTTCAAAAAACATTGCTTTGAGTGAGAAGTTCTTGATGTACTGCAGGTAGTGGACATGAAGATTGTTATGGAACCTTTAAGAAACTCGTAAGAAACTCTGAGTATTCAAGAAGCTGATAATTTCATCCCCAGAAGGAAGCCAACACAGTTCTTTAATCGCTAAATTGCTCTGGGTTGTATCAGATTTTAGCAGTTGGTGCTATCATCTCAATCTTGGTCCGAATTTCAGTGTGAATGTGGCCTAATTAGACTACCAAGCCGTGTGTGCGTGTGAGCCATTCCTTTCAATCTTGCCTGCTGGTCAGATAATCCAATGTATCTAATCATGCATTCCTGTATTTACTGTGATATCCAGAGGTTATTGTTTTTTTTCATCTGTGATTTTATTGCTCTTGTCTTGTTTTGGAATAGAACTTCTGGGCGGGCATTGCAAACTCAAGAAGGAAAGGAATGGGTATCCACCAGGGTTCTGGTCCGTTTAGTTCCGTTCCTACTGGTCCATCGTCTGGTTGTTCCTTTTGTAGCCATATCCAAACCATTACTTGACGTATGATGTCTGACGTTGATATTGTCGGCCAATCATACAGTGTGTGAGACCACTGAGCCCTTGGCCCTAACAGTTACCCGCGTGTTTGCTTTTGCGTTTGACCCGCAGATTACATGACCTGCTGGCCTGCAGAATGAAGTTGTCGTACTTGAAGCTTGTAAATAGGATGTTGATTTCAAGAATTAGATCACATTTTCTTGCCGGCTTTGACTACATTAATTCTTCACAATAACCAGCTCTTTCTGGAAAATTGAACACTTTGGTCAACATTTACTGCATGTCCACATCTGCAGAGGTCTTTGGGCTTCAAGAAACTTATCAGATTTGCTTGAAAGTACCTGTTTCTGTTGGCTGCTTGCTGGATTCATGTCCTTTGAGACGTTCATGAGTATTCACGAAGTATCTATTTCTCTGGGAGTCCACAACAAGCAGAAATCTGAACCTAAACTTTTTTATAACAGCTGCCCACTGCTGCTCAACCCTTCAATGAAGAGAGCTCGGAAATGGAGGGAGATGGGGAGACAAGGATTCAAAGAGAGTATGAGAAATCCAGAGAAGAAGTGAAAGTGCGTATGCTTGATTCTTATGATCATAAGAATTGATTCGTATGTTATAAGTATTATTCCTGAAGGCTTGCCCTTTCACTCCTTTTTTTGACACGTAGGAACTGTAAACATGCACATGTAGTTGTTAATCGTTATGAGTAAAAATAGAGCCTCGTGTGCTGTTGGAACATTTAATCCTGATGATGAAGCACAGAGAATTGCTTTGAAACGTAAACTTAAAGGGCAAGTCCGGGCTTGGTATGATTGTGGATTAGTCAAGAGATTACACTGTTGTGAATAGTGTGTAGTACTTGTTCATTTGTTTTCTCTTTTAATCTGCGAAACTACATATTTCAATCTGCTATGAAGTGCGAAATGACATCATTTTGTATGACGTCACTTCACGTTGACCTGAACGAGGCTGCCAAATGTGTTAACATTATACCACCCACATTGCTAGCTTCCTTATCGTATGTTCGCACACTCTTACAAAATACCAAATGGCAACAATCTTTGGCTAACTTACAAAGATTAATTGCCCACTTTACGAAAATTCAAGGCATGAAAACTTGGAAGAACTGACAACTGGTGTTCACCTGTAAGTCCATGAGTGGTGGGACACTAGTAAATTAGATTAGGTTAATTTAGCATCTTTACCTACCTTGAAATGCCATAAGATTCTCTTCCTTGACATTGGCAGCCTTTCTCAGCCATAGTTCTTGCCTTGAACTGAAGAGCTCCATCAAATGTTTGGGCCTAAATTGAACTTTGTTATCTCCTGCGCATTGCTATGCCTACGCAGTGGTCTCGAAATCGAACTTTCCACTGGAAAAAACTATGGGATGGCAATGAGGCCTCAATCTTATTGTCAACTTTCGGGTGATGCGCGTAACATTTGCCTTACCTTATATGGGATATGCCATGGCAGACGTCATAGGTTTAGGTTTTCAAAAGCAAATGACTCGAGGCTTGTTAGGGGGTGAACGAAGGCTGAGAAAAATTTTGAAAAAGGCGGGAATGCAAGTGAATGTTGGGATGGGATGGAAAGCGGCCATGACGAGACTTGATTCCGCAAGGATTACGAAAAGAATAAATTGAGCGGGATGGACATGGCCAATGCTTCGAAGGGGATACAGTGTGGAGGTAAGATCATAGATTTTTATTGCATTTGCAAGGGCCTTTATCCTATTATGTGACAACGAAAGTAACGGCCTTCTGATTTTTGAATTCTCGAGAAGCCACAACATGGCATATGATTGCCTAGGCCGAATGCAATAACCAACAAGGACCAAAAGAGAAAACTGCAAATGAACATTTTCTGCTGAATTGGTTAAAATCCATTCATACTAACTTTCAGTATTGGTGCAATTTCTTATTTTCTTATAAAGTAACTGTACATACCTTCAAGGCAGCAACAGATTGTTTGGCTAACTGGCGTGAGGCCAGTAGCAAGACGTCTTTTGGCAAAGTTTGCTGAGTGTATTTGGTAGGGGTCTACTGGGATAAAGATGGGTAACTTTGAGGTAAAATGGGTAGGGTGTATCCCAATACATCTCTCTATCTTGTAAAAATCCTGCTGTATGCCAAGAAAGAATTTGGCAGTAGCAGAGACTTCATGAATCCAAAAAATAGCAAAAAGATTGAGAACATCCGTCACTTTTACAGCTTTGACTTCATGAATCCAAAAAATAGCAAAAAGATTGAGAACATTCACCACTAAAAAGGTTTGCCTGTTAACAGGCCTTTTCAAATTTTTAGGCTGTAAATGGCTGAAATTTTCAAGTGAAATCAAGACACTTATGCAAGTTTCTTAAAAAAGAAAGAAAACATGTATATAACACTTTTGAAATTGCATTTTTGTGCTGGAACTTGGATTTATGGATTTGGACTGGGGAATTTCAGCAACAACAAAATAAACTGGATCACATCTATTTAACTGTTTATATTTACTTGCAGGTATATATACAGGGATTGCATGCAAAATGAACTGAAATTCAAGATTGTCTTTTGCTGACATGACAAACCACAGGTTTTGAGAGGTTTTGGAGGGTGGAGGGTCTTCGTGAAGGAGGAATGTGGAGTTTGCAGCTGAAACTTTGCAACAATGCTTCTGCCTTCAGCCAGCAAACACAGTATTACATGAAGATTTTTCGTGTGGTGAAGATAAACTTAGTTGATTAGAACTTGTCATACCAGGTTAAAGTTTGTGTATGTTCTTTGCAATATTGTAAATCTACATATACCAAGAAGATTTTCTTCAAAAGGAAATATTATCTCTGTCTTAAGTGACATTTCTGCTCAAAAACTTGGCATTGTGTGGCCAGACCTTCCTAATTTTACTTCTCTTCCTATGTTACCAAAACAACCCTTAACTTTAATGGGCATTTTGATGATTTAAACATTTTATGTCAAAAAACTTGAAAATCATGCGGTCTAAGAAACCATAAGCAAAATGCTTTATTCTGACAATGATCACTCAGATCTTATCATGCAGCTGATGTGGTTTAGAATCAGAAGAAATTATTCAGCTATTGGTTTTGTTACGCTGTGTGATTTTCATATCAGTTATACTGAACAATGTAGCTCCAGTGGCAGAGCCAGATCAAAAATAACAAGGGGATAAAGTCGACAATTTTCTGACTGGGGATGTATAAAGGTATACCCAGACATTTGAAATACATTTTTGAATAAAAATTTTGGCCAGATTTTTTAAAATTGGTTTCTCACTGATGAAAAGAACAAGTAGCCATTGTAAAGTTACAAAAATTGAGCAAACTTATTGCCATCACTGAACTGCAAAAATAGAACAGGAAGATTCAGTTACCTATTCTTTCACATACTGATACTGAATGATACTTGAAGAATCATTACAAAGCAACATCAAAATTGAATCATTTTGCATACTCATACAGAAAAATTTCTATGGTATATTTGTGCTTTTTCCTGTATAGCTTCTAAATTAGCTTATATTAGCTTCTAAATTGATATTTGATAATCCAAAACTACAGAAATATACTGCCTCTTCCTACCCAAAATTTCACCCATCAAAACATGCATAGCGAAGCTGAGATAACAGTTGAGCTCTGGTGAGCACCATTTATTAGGCATCCTCAGCAGTGAATCTTTGCATGCTGGAAAGGAGGTTTTGTTGCTTGGAAGTTGTTCATTGCATCCAGTCATGACTGAGGGCCATTTTACTCCCAAAAGATCTCATACACCTTTGACAAAAATCCTTTTGTTGTCAACAAAAATCCACAAAACTCCTTTATTCTGAAAAAATCTCATACAAATTTTTAATGAATGAAATGCCCCTTGGTCATGACCTTTTTGAGAAGCACAGTAATGTAGGATTCAATGTAAGCTGTGCTTAAACTAATAGAGTTATGGAGTTATGCTTGTTGCTGCAAACCAACAATTAAGCAGCCATTGGGAACAATTAACAAGCATGGTTCAGTTTAATTTAACAGATTACCACAACA
Organism: Aurelia sp. 3 sensu Dawson et al. (2005); assembly: GCA_964020215.1. Lineage (NCBI taxonomy): Eukaryota > Metazoa > Cnidaria > Scyphozoa > Semaeostomeae > Ulmaridae > Aurelia > Aurelia sp. 3 sensu Dawson et al. (2005). Next base: position 15,430,545 of record OZ026576.1, on the reverse strand, counting down.
AAGGGTCAAGATGCATGATTTCTGTAACAATACAAAACCATTTTAACTTCCATATGAAACCAATGTTAACCAACTTTTACAGAAAAACTTTCCTGTTTATAAAACATCCCAAGTCTAGCATATTCCACCCATTTGTTTCCTATACATTCACTATATTGTCATTGTGTGGCATCAAACCACAGATGCTATGCCTATTTCTCAAAGGAGTCTGGACAAAGCAGTATCTTTATACATGTTGAAGCAGTCTTACTAGTTCTTTGCAAGTGCACAACAATGTTGGAACCTCAAATACTGTACAGCTCACTTTGAACCTTTCCATCAAAATATCTTCCTTTCAAAAAACATTAGAAATATTGCTCGATCCATGCTTTAAGTCACTTTCATAAGGCACACGTACACCACGTACAAATAATGTGGGCTAGTAAAATCCTTTGTAACCTTCCGACTTTCACTTCCAGCAACAGTTGAGGCAGCTCATGAGTCAGGTACTTAGGCCTAACGAAAATGTTGTTTGTTTGTGACATGCAAGGAAGCATTTTTGTAATTCTTACTCTGCATTCTCTCAGATCGTGAAGGAGTCCTGAAGAAGCTTTCCTGATTGATTCTCAAACTAAATCAACAAAACCAACTTTCATTGGCTGCTAACTTGTCACAACTGTTGGCAACGGAGCCAATTTCATCTCCACCTGAAGCCGAAGAACGTAGGCCTGCCATTGACCTCCATCGGTTTACCCGTCTACCATTATTGTTCAGGAACGAATAATGAATTCACAAAACAAACAATTGAATCAATAATTATCCTCCTTCTTCTTCTCACCATGATCCGAACGTCTGAATTGTTCTGCCCCAGGAGGCATCTTCCAGTGACAAGCATAAAATTTCGCTTTCATCGGAAGCCATTCTTCAGAACGTTGTTGAGAAGAATTTCTTGGCCTGACTGTGTTTTCATTTTTACACAACCCCCTGCTTTCGCCGGAAGTTGCGTTTTGAGCTCTATTGTTCTCTATCAAGGAGACTGGAAACGAATGTTACGCGCATCACCCGAAAGTTGACAATAAGATTGAGGCCTCATTGCCATCCCATAGTTTTTTCCAGTGGAAAGTTCGATTTCGAGACCACTGCGTAGGCATAGCAATGCGCAGGAGATAACAAAGTTTAATCTAGGCCCAAACATTTGATAGAGCTCTTCAGTTCAAGGCAAGAACTATGGCTGAGAAAGGCTGCCAATGTCAAGGAAGAGAATCTTATGGCATTTCAAGGTAGGTAAAGATGCTAAATTAACCTAATCTAATTTACTAGTGTCCCACCACTCATGGTAAGTCAAGTGGAATACAAAATTGGCTTTATACCTCGCAACTCGCCGCTAGGGACAGCACCCCTCCCAAGCAAAAAAGAGGCTATGGTGGATTTCAGTGTCTGGCTTATGCTGATCGCAAGAGTGATCAGGATCATGATTGCAACTCCTGATTCAACAATGATTGCAGTATGCATCACAAACAATGATAGACAGTAGAGTAGACACTGACACTTGGCAAGACGGAAAGGGATAGACCTGCCAAATGAAACAAGCTTTTTGATTTGCTTTGGGTTTCCTTTCGAGTCTCCTAATTTCTGATGACTTGTGAGCAAGCCACAGGTTTATTTCGCTGTTGATTCATTTCTTTTTCAAATAGAGCGAAATGCGGCAAGCAGCAAAAACTTCTATTTATTTCATATTTCACAAAAAAGAATTTTGCCTTTTATTCCGCTTTCAGACATTCCTGCAGCCTCTGCTTTTTTCTCCTGGCCTTTTCATTGAATTTGTGATTGAATGATAAAGTTTGTTGTGTTTGTTGAACGATACAAACGAATGGGTTGACATTAATTTGGCTTCATTGTTTTCATTTGTCTTCACATACTTCCAAGGACAACTTCCACGGTCAAGAAGGGTTCTATTGACGTCATATCTGTCAAAGTTACTTCCTGGCTTTTCCCTCAGTAAATTTTGCTGTATTGAATTTGCACAGGGAAACCCCGGAAACCCCAACATCTGTTGAACAAACGTACAAAGATAGCTGCACAGCTAGACAACAGGGGCGTATTTGTGATGTCATATCTTAGAATTTTACGACTTTACGAAACAAAGACATATGTCTAGAGACAAACCATTCATCTGCATGCATGGTTTGATACTTATTGTCTAGATTCTGAAAGTATGGAAACCATGCCATGTTTCAGACCAACTTTACAGCCAGACCAATATGATATATCTGAAAAGCAGTTGACCTTGATGAAGGATAACAGGACAGGTTTAATCGGGAATGATGGTATGTGTTTGTGCAAAAGAATCCTTTTTACCACAGCTCAGTTGCGAAGTGTCTGCTATTGTCGCATGCTGCAATCTTTTGTTGAATCAAGAGTTGCAATCAAGATCACGATATCACGATCACTGTCACGTCTAACTCTAGCCTCACACTGAAGTTCACTGTAGCCTCTTTCTTATGTTTTTTGCTTGGGAGGGGTGCTGTCCCTAGCGGCAAGTTACCTCACATAATAGTCCAATTTACTGCATACTTAGTCATTTTTTTATCAGCAATTTAATTTGACACAATTATTATGTGACACATAAATCCAGCCTAATGTACATCTCTCATGATCAATTTTTCTGTTTTATGTTGAAATTTGGTTTTATTCGCAAAGTTTTGTTATATTGTGTCTTCATTTCATTTTCATTCTACTGCTTCCTTGTCCAGTTGGTAAGGTTGCTTTTGAACAATAATTTTATCAACCCAGGACTTGTCCTTTAACAATGGACTAGTCTACATCATTATGTATCTTTTTTCTATCAACATCGGATGTGTCTCACTTGGAATTTTCTAACTTGGAATTGTCTTACCTTGGAATTATATAACTTGTCTAACTTGGAATTGTGTAACTTGTCAAACGTGGAATGAAATAATACAAATAACAAATATGTTTATCACCGCAATCCTTGTTCTCCATTTTATGATCATAAGCATATGGAAAGATAAAATCTGGGGTGCTTCCAAATTAAAAGTTCATTGTTTTTACAACATTTAGGCCTCACTGAAGGCCTTTGTTTAAAGGAGGCTTATTTTTGACAATTTTTGCAACTTTTGGGGGGGGGACTCAATGCAGACAGACCAAGACAGCAAATCATCCCAAACATCCATACCATTCCATAAGGACATGAAATGTAAAAATGCCATGACCATTTAACAAACAGGAAACTTCAAATGGACATTCATCTTTACCCTAAATAATAAAAATAATATATATGAGAATGAAGATCCCCAAGTAGGAGACATCATTGTTACCAAATGTTTCTTGAACTTTGTTTTACTTTGAAAAACTGTGTATTACAGAATCACAGAATTCGGAGTAACTTACCTTTTCTAGAGATTCATGACTGTCAAGCTGTTGCGTGAATTCTCTTTTCTATCTGCATATTTTTAAATATGAAATGCAAATATTTGGCACCTGAGCACCTCCAGTCTTCAAAGCTTTAAATCCATTTAGGATTGGTGTTAGCCAACTTGTTCTTAGATCTATCAACTTTCTAAGACTGCTTTCTCTGCACCATTCCTGGTGGAGCTCATTTCCGCATGTCTTCAGAAATTTTGGCATCTTTACATACTCGTAATACACTTCATCTATCAACATTTTTGTTTTCAATTCTCTTGAAATAAAATAAAAAATGATGTCTTCATTCAATTTTCCTGCATCAATTTGTTATGATGTCTCTCAATCCTGAAAGAGATGACCAAAGTCATACAAACCCTCGTAAATAAACTATACAACATGCCATATGATACTGTCTATTTGGGCAATTACTTTCAAACCAATTTTTGAGGAAAAGAAAAACTTTGAATTATTCAATTTGCAGGCCCACTTCCCCTTTTCAATGACTGACTTACATACCTGCTTATATACTTTATTTGTCGTACAATTTTTCGATGGTTGTTTTTTGCCTGTAAATCAAGGGATTTGAGCTCTGTTTCAGAGGTAGCTGGTTCTCAATAGTGTTTGAGTTTGTCTAAATACCAGCCAATTCTGCCACCTTCTTTTGGTTCTTGGTCGGTCATGCTCCCCCACATTATCAGTTTATCTTCCTCCTTCTGCAGAAAAGTGTCCCACCATTCCCTCTGGAGCATCATAAACCGATCTTTGCAGTGGTTTGCACCCATCTCTACTTGGTTTAAACCATCTTGGCGAGTGCAGGTTGTGCTTAGGAGAGACGGGGCACCAGTTACGATCTCAGTTAAAACAGTCAATGGCTGTTGGTTATCATCCCCTTTCCTGTCAACCAGTTTCTATACATCATTCCAACTTTGCCACTTTCCAAACACTCAAACTTAAAGGTGTGAGGTCACCTGTGTTGCATCCAACCTTGTTATTGCTTACACATACTTCAGTGCTCGACCTTATGAGGCATATTTTAAGCTTCTTCAAGACAGCCTTTTAGGGTAGGTAACCTGACAGGTTTGTTTTTGTTTATCTTGAATGAAATGTGGCTTAATAGCTGTGAAACAAATATAGGAATTTACTCCATCTAAGACAGAATCTTAAGCTGATCTGATGAAGGCATGGGCAGTTGGAATAAATTTACAGAGAATCTGCTGAAGTCTCAAAGAAGTTGTGATTTCAACCAAACTTTTAGAGGTCATATTCTCAGCGGCTAGTGTAATCTGCATAACGCAGGTTGCATAATACAGGTTGCAGGTCATGTTTTATGGCCAAGGGCTGCATGGCTGTACCATGGGGCCACCTTCTTGATGACTCAATGCTTTTTACTTTCAGGGGGTTTGGTTTCAAAGCTAACGATGGATATCAAAAATTTATGTTCTATGTCACTTGTCAAAGTTTCTTGTGGAGCATAAAACAAATTTTGGTAATTAAGAGAGAATTCAGATTTTGCTCACAAAGTCCATGTTTTTGAGCTTGAAGTAGGACTAACAGAAAAGGGCAGACTTGGAAAACTTGAATGTTTCCTCCAAGGAAGCAACTTACACAAGGGCATTTCATTGATTCCCAAAAATCTCGTACACCTCTGGCAAAGCTCCCTTTGATTTGAGAAAATCCATCAAAAATCATAAAAATCCTTTGCTCTGAAAACATCTTGATGAATGAGTGAAATTCCCATTAAATTCCCCTCACAAAAACATAACATATTCATGAAAATCCACAAGGTCATTGAGGATGCCCTTACAATTGCATCGTTTTAGTTATGCATATTGAATTTTAATAAAATGATGTTACTCATTGATTCCCCATTGATTTGATGACAATGGTTTGTGGTCATCAAAATCTGAGTCAGAGGCAGTTAATCACATGCAACCAAATGATTTAATTCATGATATTGATTTGCTAGTCCTGTCTGTGGCATGTTTGTTTCACAGGAACAGTAGGTCTTACATACCAACAATTTGCAATCCCCCTTGACACAGAAATATTAGCCTGCTGTGTGGGTGACAACCTCTTGGTACAGCCATACAGCCTTTGGCCATTAAACATGACCTCCAACCTGTACTATGCAGCCAGCGTTATGCAGATTACACCAGCCGATGAAATTATGAACAAACTGTCCAATCGAATTCCACTTAGGCCACTTAGGCCCGCAGAATTTTTATCTTAAGATCCAAAAGTTTTTTATTGAGCTACAAAGTCTATTTTAGTACAGAATTTATCACCAGACAAAGCTTGACATCTTACTTGTCAATAGCTAAGAAAAGCTGCTGATAAAACTGATATAAAGAGAAATTCCCACGTTTTTGAAAATCACCTGTAGCCAAAACGAAAACGTGGAAAACGCGGAATTTTTTTTGTCTTCCTGATGGAATCTTTGGTTTTTCAAAGTGGTTTCTTGCCCATATTTTAATTCAATAAACATGATTTCTCGCATTTCAGACTCTTTTGGTCTTTTTCCGCATTTTCAGTGTTTTCGACCTGGCCCCGATTTATGCCCCATAACGATCTCTCTAAACATGTTAGCTCCAGGATTTTATCTGTGTAACCCTCTGTGGTGTAATGAGCAGTTTTAGGCCTAACCTGGCTGGGGAGTTGCTGACATCAAATACTAAAAACGTACCTGTGAAATGCAATATTTTCCTTGAATGATGAAATTTTATTATTTTATGAACTCTTCTCGCTGCTACTTGCACCTGCTCCTTTCTTTTCCTGAGGTTGTTGCTTATTTGTACAGCCAAACGCTACACAGCTAATGGGCATCTTTGTGATTCCCGCCAAAATCACTGAGTACAAGCATGAGTTGCGTAGCAGCCATCTTTGGACACACAAGAAAACAATTGACTTCTCGTTCCAATTTTTTTATTTTTAGTTCAATGGTTGCTACAATCCTTTGAGGCTTCTACACCATTGAAAAGTACCTTGACTGCCTCCTTAATAGATATTGGAGCCCTGCTTCCTGACCTGAATATAGGGAGAGTTGGATCTTCATTGCGAAATAATTACTCTGCAAATGTGAAAAAGATTAGGATATCTATGATACTGGAAACATGTCAATATTTTCTAATTGGATCAAATCATAACAGGTCTTACCTGGTATATTCTGATGCCAAGGTTGGACTTAATTATTTGGAGGATGGATGCCCTGTGGTATCCTTGTTTTGGTTTTGATGAGACTTCTGTTGCTATTGCTAAGTGAACTTATTGTTTTTAAGCCGATCAAAGCATTCTCAGGATTTAACAGCAGGTGTCCTGAGGGAGCTTGGCATTTCTATGAAAACTTCTGTTGCATCTATTATCACTCAAGTTGTGGGTACCAAACAATACTCAAAAGTAAATTGAGACCATGGCCTCTTTCCTCCTTGATTCTGCAAGGCTTCCAAGTCACCTTCTCTGAAATGAGTAATCCGGTCCAGCTTTCGAAAACTGATGGCAAGAGGCTTCATTTCTCAAAAAAATCAGATCTACCCTGATGGCTTTTTGAGGAAGTTTGAAGGTGCGTTTTGTATGAAGATCACTTGACCTGTGATCACGTGTGAAAATTTTTGGAGCCGAATATAGGCCGAATGGTAGGGCCAAATCTATGTAGAAAGAGCCTTTCCAGGACATACCCAATGAATGCCTATGGGCAGCCGACACTGGTAATAAGCGCGCTTTATATCAAATTTTGCGAGTAACGCACCTTTACCAACTTTCATAATTGTAAAAATTGCTTCAGGTATACCTGCATAAGTTACCTGCATGAGTTGTAATCTGGAATTCGATCATTCACACTTTTCCCTTTTGGAAACGATAAATCTGTGATCAATCGCCACTTGCCAGGGGTAGATTTCGGAATAACCCCAAAATGATTCATATGAGTCACTGTGAACAGACGCTTGATAAATGGAGCAGCCATTGCGCCGGCTTCGAGTTCATCAGCTAAATGATTTTCAATAATGTCAGATCTTTCGTAAGCTGAAACACAATTACATTTTGCTGAATTGGTTTCCCCTGCCACTATACCCAGAGAAAAACCATTATAACGACCATCCAAAACATATTGTGCATCTTCATAATCAGAATTTGACAAAAATCCTTCCAAATATCTAAATTCAACGGAGAAAAAGAGCTTGGAATAGGAAGTACGTGCGAAATGTATTTTCTGACTGACTGTCTGTTAAAAGTCATTGTTTGTATTTCTTTTTGGGCGGCAGGGAACTTGCCCACTCCTTTTGCTGCTGGCTTTCAGCTTGGGGATCCCCTGCCCGAGAGGATGGGAAATATACTTTAGGATGCTTTCCTTTGCAGGTACTGCACAAGTAGGCATAGCGGCATTTCAAATTGTTGGGGCAAAAACCATTGTTCCAGCGATGACAACACAAAACTTCTTCCCCCCTTGCTGGGCCGCCGATGAATCTTTGGAACCTAGTGCAGAACCCTTCGTTATAACAGTGGTGACCCATAGGGTTGGGCTACCTTCACCCCAGTTTACATTTGGGTCATCTTCTGCCAGTTTCCTGAAAGCTTTGTCGTAATCCAACCAGCCAAGCCCCGGTACTTCCCTAGAAGCCGCCGCTAAGAGCAGAAAATAGCCAATGAGATTTTGCACCTTCTTAGGGTCATGGTCGGACAAAACGCCAGTGTAAACAGCCCAGGTCTCGGCCCAGTCGACGAAGCTTCGCACTGGGGCTAAATCAGAGCGAATCATCCTCAAAATTTGAAAAGATGATGGCTCAGTGGTTGGCAGCTTTTTTAAGTGGCATGGCCGGAGTAAGGTGAAATCAACAAACTTGCCACTACAAATTTTTGATACTAAATAGCCTGGCACAGGAGGCAAGGCTGCTGAAACTTTCACTGGCAAGTCATCTGTGCTTGTAGAGGTGGAGGCATCAGATCCCGGAGAAGGACCAAGACCACTCTGAGACAGGCCTATGGCCGCAGAGGCACTTTGAGCAGGCAAGGTAGCCCCCACATTTTCACTTGAAACTCAAAGAATAGATGGGGCGGTAGCAGGATGGGGCTGGTTCCCTTGCCCAGCAAAGCTGGCAGAGGTGGACGAACCTGTGTTTGCATTTAGGCCAGAAACAGCAGCTTGCCCAGAGGGCTGGCTTTGTGTGGACAGGATACCCAGGATCCTCTGGATAGAAGAGTCAAGAGCACCGAATTTTTTCATAACCTCCTGCCTGCTCATAGCGTCCGGAGCACTTGGAGGATCGGAACTTTGATCATGTGGTTTGTCGGTATTTTGATTTTGAGTTTCACCATCTGCCATAATAAACTTCAAGAGTTTTCTGAGGTAAGCACCAACATTCTTGCAAGATAATAACAAAAACTGTTCAAGATTGGCTTGAATCAACTCTAATGAAGATGGAGGAAGGTAGAATGAAATAATAACTGGAAATCTCTCACCCAATTCAGGACAATTCTTAACTTTTGAGGATCAGGATTAAATGACATTTTCCAGTTGCGAGCCCACTGACTTGTCAACTCCACATCATGGTTCATGTCATTGGCAAATGTATTGGGATCTTCAACCATTGTGAACAACGACGTATCGTCAGCAAATAGCTTTACGTTGCACTTTAGATCTCTAGTTAGATCATTTATGTACACAAGAAAAAATAAAGGACCCAAGATAGAGCCCTGGGGAACGCCAGCAGAAATATCTCCCCAGGTAGAGCACTGCCCATTCAGAATGGTACGCTGTTTTTGAACTTTTAGAAAACTTTGAACAAGAGAGAGAAGTCGTCCCGATACACCACAGCGTTTTAATTTATAGACTAAACCATCACGCCACATCCTGTTGAATGCTTTGGAGATATCAAGATATACCGACCAAACATCAAGTGGAGGATTGCAGTCAAAGGCCTTGAAGATCGTATGTGTTAATGTGTTATTGAGATTAACTGATTGATTGTTGAGTCACGGGGACGAAAACCTGGTTGATTTGGGTTTAGTAGCTCACACAACACAAGATGCGAGTATAGGGAGTCATATATGATTTTTTCAAATATTTTCCCAAAGACTGGAAGAAGAGAAATTGGACGGTAGTTACCCTTCAGATTCTTCTCACTCTTCTTATGAACTGGAACTACGTTAGCATATTTCCATACTTGGGGAAATAAACCATTTCTCAGACAGTTTGTGAATATTATCTCTAATGGAATGACTAATGCAGCATCACTTCATTTTATCATTCTTACCAATATATCATCCCAGCCATGTGCTTTGTTGGGATTAAGTGATCTTATGATATTTAGTATCCTGTCCTCGGAGATAATAAAATCATTTATCAGAGGTGCTGTTTCTGAACTATCTCCAGGAATTCCACTGTCTGTACCAATTGTGGTGCACTGAAGTATGAAATAGTCATTGAATAATTATGCCTTTTCAGTAAAATCTGTTATAAATATTCCATTCTCTAGAATAGGTGGTATTAAGGGAACTTTTGCCTTACAGTATTACCCCGCCTATTAGAAACTCATTTTTTAAAACCAGGCTGCTTGGTTTCTTATAAATGGAGAAAAAAATATAAAACAGGCTGAATAATTTCTTATAATTACAGCAAGAAACCCATCAAATGTGCATCAAAAGAAACCATGAAATTTCTTTTTATTTAGGTTACATTAAACCAAATCTTGGACAATGACTATTCAAATTCAGGTTAATGTAACCTTAAATTGACATTGCCATCCTATGTAAACTAAAAACAGCAGAAAACGTTGACTACATTAGTTACTAGCCATGTGATGTTCTTTTCTACTTCTAAAACCAAATTGTCAGATTTTTTTGTTTTATTAGACACATAATAAGTTTTGTATTATGAAGTGCTTGAAAAATACCACTTTTCCAATCAAAATTACTTTTAAGAAACCAAATTCAAAATTTCAGGCTGATTGGTTTCTTATATCAGGGTAGATATTGGGCCATCTGACAGGCTGCAGTTTCTTATTAGTCAGTTTCTAAGTGGCGGGGTAATACTGTATTCAAAACAGTGTTGATCAATGACCAATATGTTTTGCTGCAGGTCTCAGGATTAGCCAAAACTTTCCCTACTTTTAGAAAGTAGTTTTGTTTAGCACCCTCTACCATTTTCGAACCTTCAGATACCATCTTTTGCATACTCTCAAGCGTGTCATCTGGCTGACCTTTACTAAAAAATGCACGGTTTTTGTTTCTTAAGGAGTTTTTGATAGTGCTTGTCATCCAGGGAGTTTTGCGGGACCTAATCGTTTTTATTTCGTTTGGTGTGAAATTAGAGTAAATATTCAAAAGAATCTCGTTCAGTAATTTAATTTGTTTGTTAGGACATTAATTTTGTCAAACTGTTCATGCCGATGAAACATTTCAATGCTGTTCCTTATTGCTACAAAATCTGCCTTATCATAATACCAAATCCATTGTTTGTGGGTGGGGGCATTGCTATGCTCGAAACAGATAATTTTCCATCAACAATTTGATGATGACATTGCTCATGCAGTGAAGCATGGACCCTGGAGTTAATAGCAAGGTTAGACTGATCAATGAAGGGTAAATCAATGCAAGATTTAGAATCACCCATCAAATGAGCTGGCTCTGAAATCAACTGATGAAGCCCAAGGTCTGCTGTTAATGGCGCTAAAGCCCTCCCTCATTATTCCCGACATCATCTTCCCACCACTGAGTTGAGCAACAGTTGAAATCACCAGTGATGACTATGCAAAAAGGATTTTCAGAATGCAACTTAGACAACAACAACTCAAAATTTGTTGTGAAATTATCAAATTCACTCTGGTCTTGGCTTGGACTCCTATAAATTACAACAAAAGAGTATTTTTTCCTGCTTAGCTCGATTTCACACACAAGACATTCGGGGAGAGTTACAAGGTAAGAACGATTTGTTGAAGGAAGGTCTTCTTTTACGTGTAGCCCAACACCACCCCTTTTGATATTTTGTGGATGGTTACTGTTCAAAAAGGTATAACCATCCAGTGCTAGCCTATCTTTGTCAACAGTGTTATCAAGATGGGTTTCAACAACACCAACCGGGTCGTAGTTGTAAACCGAATTGTATGCTTCTATCAGGGACACACGTAGAAAGTCATGTGCAGAAATGCTATTAAAATTCCAAGTACTAAACTCAAGTGTTTCAGGGCCGGGGTTTGTCTCAACGTCACCACTGAGCAGAATTGTCCTAAAAACTGTCCACTGAGTGTGAAGCGTATAGCATGTCATGCAACCAATCTAAAAGCAGGCACAGGCAAACAGAAGTTTCTCTATGGTGTAATGCTTGTATCACAAGAGATTAACAATACCGAACAGAATTCGCTTGAGGAGTTCAACTGCTGTATAGAGCACTGTCTTCACAATATGATGAGTACGGGCGAACAGAGGCAAGAAGCACCATGTTTTCATAGAGTTCACTGCAAGAAACTGTATTATTAATGTTAACGGTAGAACTGGGATTGAGATTGCAATGAAACAGCAACAAAACCAATGTAATTTTATGACTTGGAGGAAAACAAAGAGTGACCTGGCAGTTTTTCTGTGGGGAGAATTTTCTATCGATCCGCAGAAACACCCTATTGTTGCACGCCACGGATTGATTTCAACAGGCATCATCGTAAAGAGTTCTTCTCACTGGTCCTAAGAGGCGAGAGGTCACAATCCAACCACCTTTACGCAGTCCTACGTAGATTATGCAATTTGTCAACAAAATTAAACACTCATGAAAAACAAAGTGAAATCACAAAAGACTAACATTAACGGAAAAATACAAAAATTCAACATTTTAAAGAGTTTTTGAACACGCATGATCTAAGGAATCGTCTTGGGACAGCTGTGAGGCTGTACAACCGTTTTTGCATGAGCAAAACATTTCTATTTTCCAAATTTGAAGCATTTTACGCCAAAGAACCAGTGTGCAGCAGTGTTATTTCTATGTTTCTTATTGTAGAACGAAAAATGTTTACTAAACTCCAAAACTATGTGTTCAGAACAGTGTTCAAAACGGAATTTTGATGCGTCTTTGTTTAGCTCCTTAGAATCAGCAGCTGCAGATGCAGTCAAACAAAGGACCGGCCGCCACCACAACTCCCAGAGCCCGCGCGGCAAATAAATTTACAGCTCAGAACCCAAGAACAACAGCAGAAACCAACCAATCCCCCGCCCAACCGCATCTGCAGTGAAACAACCATTGAAAAAATGAACATATTGGGTTATCTATACCGTAAAACGATACAAAATTCAAGAAATCAACCGTAGCTTTAAAGAATTTTTGGATTTTATCAAGGGAAAAAGAAAAAAGTTAAGTTTACATTTTCTTGTTGGGCTTGCTGATCAGGCAGAAGTTTGCTGCAAAATTTGGGGTAATCTTTGTTGGGGGAATTCAAAAGTTGGTTCACTTGCCAATGTTGTTTGCAGTAAAGGACAATCTGGGGTTTATCATTTGATCACAACTGTATGCAAGTCAGTTCAAGAGAGGGGATGTAAGAAGTCAGGAAGGATGGTGGACTTTGCTGCATTTCTAAAGACAGACAGAGCTTTGGATCATGTCCCACTGGCTCTTTTCTTTGGAAATAGATTCAATATTCTCTTTTATAATGCTGCAAGTACTTATTTTTTGGACGATCATTTGAAATGTTTTTTTGAGAGAGTTAAAATGAAAATAAATTATTGTCAGCTGTTTATTATAATTTAGAGGTTCCTTCATTCATAGGCTGCATGCAGAGCTTTAGGCATGATTGATAAGCTAGTCACTGGTTCTCTTTGGAGGTGTATTGCAGATACAGGGCACATTGTTGATATGAGTAGTCAGTACCAAAGATTCTATGATTGTGTTCTGTTACGGAGTGCTGATGCATCTCAGTTTATTGGTGAGATAAATATTGTTGGAAGTGAAGTCAACGTACATAAAGATGAAGTTTTTGAATGTTTATTTTTGTCTGGATCTAAAGAGTTTGATGAGTTGGCCAAACAATGTCTGGAACTTGTTTTCAATAAAACATTCTACGCAGTAAATGTGTGTTAACGCCAAGGCAATCATATTTATGCTGCGGTTCCCCTAAATAGGCCCAGTCCACTGTTGCCCACAGTGTGGCACTCAAGTTACATATCCTTAGTCAAACAGGTATTTCTCCATCACAATTTAGAAGCACCCTTTTGTGTTGGTCCCTTACTTTTCAAAGAAATTTAGACTTCTCATCTACTGTCTGTTACGATGTTGAGCGACTTGCTACTGTGTACAATGTCTGAGTCAAACACTTCACAAGCCTCTATTGATTGCATCAAAGAGAGGGAACGTTGTTTTTCGCGAAGAAATTGGTTGAGAAATCATCGTAAAGAGGTGTTGTGCCTAAGATGCGCGGCCTATGGTCTGCCCATTACTGGAAAGAAAGATGCACCAGTTGAACGTCTCTACGCCCATCTTCACCCGGAACCTTAATCCTCACCAACCAAAAACAACGATGGCCGTGGTACCCCTGACTTAGAAGAGGGAAATGGAAACTTGCTCCTCCCGCTTCAGCAACCACCAGCCTTCCCAACCATCAAAGAACTCCAAGCTCTGATCCAACAAGATTTGGTTGCTGCGACTTCCAACCGCCCAGTGATACAGGATCCAATTCATGCTGCATTATTGTCTCCCGCTTCCCTAATAATCCCATCAAGGAATGAGCCTTTACCAACAGCTGCATTCAACCCAACCAGCATCCCACCAGCCCAGCCTCCAACCGAGATACCAGGTAACATTTTGCAAGCTTTACCTTCCTCTTCTAAGTCCTCTTTGCCACCTGTATGGCAAAAAGTTATGAAGTCACTTCAAAACAAAGAATACACTGATTTAAGTTCCTTGTTGCCTCACCCAGTTAAACAAACTTTTGGCAAACATTGAAAGAAGAGGAGCTTCTGGAGCTGTGGAAGAAAGAGTATCTAAAGCAGTTTGGTTTGTTAGCTTAACCAAGCTGTTAAGGGAAATGACTGAAGCTTTCTCATAATGAACATGGATGGATTTAACGTGAGCCACTTTTAACGAAGTCAAAATTTGTTTCATCTCATTCTGCTCATCTTTGGTTATCACTGTTTCAAATGGGTTATTTAGCTCCATCCTCCTCTAGCTGTGAGGGTATTCTCTTATAAGTTACATTTTCATGGACAATGCAGGAAATCAGTTCAATGTATATTGTATTAGTTTCATCATTATTTTACTGATGTGTCAATTTTTTGTATCTTATATTTGTATACCGGGTGAGCCAGAAAAAAGTTCCCACTTTTGAAAAGTCATAACAGCAAGAGTATTTCACAGATTTGAATGATTTCAATTCTAGTTAAAAGCCAAAAGGTTGAAGTATTTTTGTGATTTTTCTCGTTGTCTCACGAGCACTACAAATATAGGTAAATTCAACTTCACAAAAATTTCATGGTTGATTGATTACTGGAAAATGGCCCAAAACATCGATCAATGCATAAATGACTTCTCGCACAAAATAATTAAGGAAATGCAATTTCTCATTGGTGAGAGATATCCTCTAGGCATTAACTTCCTTGGGATTGAAAATCTTTCGCATTTGTTTGAAAATCGATGTCTTATAGCTCTTGAGGGAGGTGAAACGCCCATGGCCTATTGTTTGATTTGAATAGAATCCTTACGATTTGATCAATGTTTTAGGCCCTTTTTTCGTCATTTTGCAACCATAAAATCTTTATAAAGTTAGATTTACCAATACTTCTAGTGCTGGTAGGACAGTGAGAAAAATCACAAAAATACTTCAATCTTTCGGCTTCTAACTAGAATTTGAATGATTCAAATCTGAGGAGTAATCTTGGTGCTATGAATTTTCAAAAGTGGGAACTTTTTTCTGGCTCACCCGGTAGTTTAGTTATTTGTCTGTTAAGGAGTTCATAAATTGTATGTAGTGGAATTTAACATATATGAAACTGAAACTGAAAAACTAGCTAACATTGATTACTGTTGAGGTTGTTTCCTGGCGTTTTGAGTTGATTCTGAAGTGTTAAACATAGGATGATTACAAGTGATGGTGACTATTAAGTTACAAGTTGTAAAATTACAAGTGATGGTGACTTTTGAGACAACCTGCCATCAACATATCCCTTTTCGTTGTACCAACCATTATTTGCATTTTTTGATAAATGTTTATGTCAATCATTTGGCTGCTCCTGCTGAAATGTTGTGGCTGTGAAGGTGTTGTGGCACAGTGGCATAGCCCTCTGGCTTTGCAGTCAGTACACTCAGTCGGAGTGGGTTTGATACCTGGTAGGACCCCACCATTTGAGCATCATGAAAAGGGGTCACAGAAGGGGCCACCACTTGAGCATCATGAAAAGGGGTCAATTAGCGCTGAGCTACTTCTGTGATGCCAGCGCTTGGCACTAAAAACCGCAACTTCACCTTCACCTGTTGTAGGGGCTGATAAAATTGATGATACGTATCTGCTTCAACCATTTAACCCTAATCCATATGGGCTTTTTTCGAGCTACCATTTATGGGGGGGGGGGGGGTTCTTTCCACCCCCCCCTCTGAAAACTACCTTAGACTCCTCAGAATCCAATACAACTTGGCACAGTTACGGATCAAGTCATTTCTAGCTTGTAGCGCAATCTGGGTGTGGTTGCCACACCTTATGATGTCACAGTGACGTCATGAAGTTGAAAATCAGTCAAAATCAAGCTTCCAAGTGAAATTTGAATTTAAAGAAGGTTTGGCACAAACATTTTGAAGTTTTTGGTTTGGTTTCACTTTAGCCACGAATTTGAAGTTAAAACATGATTTCATAGAAATTGATGATTTTAGAGCGATTTTTTGGCAGAAATTAGCCAATTTGTGTGACGTCATTTGTGCAATTAATTTGTTCTCTGTAAAAATAGACAAAAATAAACTGCAAAATGACTATACCCCATTACAAACGCATCATTGGAGTCTTCTCAATTGAAAAATTTCGAAAAAATTAAAAAAATTTGCTAATTAGCCCAAAATGGTGGCTATTATGACGTCATCATCAAAAAATGCTGACGTCATCAAATTCCAGAAATTCCAGCATCAAATTAAAGTTCTTCATTTACTGATTCATTTGGTGTATAATACTTCATAATATGATCAAACCTTTCCATTGAAATCATCAAAAACAATGATTTGTTTGCTACCTGCTTCCAAATATGGGCATGTCACGTGACCTGTGAGCTCTATTGTTTGAAAATTTTTTGATCAAAATGTGGCAAATACATAATTAGTAAAAGTCAGGTAGGTTTGGGGGACATAGTCGATGCCTTTGAAAAACACGGCCAGAAAAACATCGAGCACAGTGATCCAGCGGATGGAATAAATAGGAAAAAACGAATTTTCAAAAAAGTTTGATATTTCACATTTTCCATATGAAGGGAATGCCAGGGGTTAACAAAAAGGAAAAATTTTTTAAATCGGACCACTGGTTCTGCCACAGTGAATTTTTAAAGTTTGGTGAATTGAGTTGTTGTTGTTTTTCTTGGTGCTTCCGGCACAAATTGTTGTTTTTAGCTCAATTTCAAACTTTCACAACTCCACTTGAAGTAGTCCGATTTTTACGAAATTTGTTTCACATGAAAGACCAGCATCTACTTGTATCTCAGATGTCCTTTTCTTTCAAAAATGATACATAAAACATGGGTAACCGGACACATATACAATATTTAGCAGTTTTTGAGAATTTCCACGAAAAACGGTGACTCATTAGTAGAAACAAAAATTTCAAGTGATCCCAAGTGTTCATCCTAAATTACTAAAAAAACTACAATGTCTTGGGAACATTTCTGCCAGAGGGTTTGTTTCAATTCGTTCTGGATTTTTTTTGTTAATTTTATGAACATATCCACCACAATTCAATATCTGCAGGTAAGTTTCATAGAGCTCATGGGCAATGTCCGATTTTTTCACAAAACCAGTGTCCCACATTTGTCCCGTGTCATCTAAGCCGTCTTCATTGGAAGGTCCATCGTTGCAAAACAAAGAAAACATTTGCAAAACTATGCCTTGTTTGCCTGCTCCTGGTACGTGGACAACCAGATCTTTTTATTTTTATGATTGATTCTCGAAAGTCAGATTGCATTGATTCTTTTATTTCAAATAAAGATATTTCAGCACTGGCATGGTTAAAACTATCTCAAGATATCAACCGAACAGTTGTTTCAACAGTCTGAACATTGGACGGCGTTAATTGAAATTGAATACTTCAAAAAATTTCAAGTTTTGTTGACAAATTTTCTCATGTCATTATAAATGTTGCTAATTTCTCTAACCTTTGAAATAAATTTGAAATTTTCTGCAGTAACTTTGTAGTTGCAGTGATCTTTGATTTATATAAGATGTCTATTGAAATATCTAATTTAGAGCTACTTAATTTTATCATTGAAAACGGAGATTTATCTAACAAGAATATTTCAGTTGAAGAAAAGTTTAGAAAGTTAGCCGAGGACCTAAAAAATACATATTGCTTGACGCTGGACGTTTTCAAACTTCAAAGCACGCTGCGAGCAGTTTATGAAGTGCGCAATAAAAATGAGGACTGGGACAGAAAAAGAGAACTTTTCAGTCTGATGATGATTCAAAGCGTTCTCGGGCACCATCACATAGTCTGCCAGTTTTGCCAAGAACGGTTGGCAGAAAAAGCCTAACGGTTGAAAATGCGCCACGTCGGAAAGTTGACAGCAAGATTTTAGAGGGTGAACTGAGCACGGCCCAGAAAAATGGCATTGAAAAAGAAATAATGTTGCAAAAAATTGTTCAAGAGGTCTTCCGATCTCATGATTGGAGCATGTCAGCATTTCTCACAAGTTTAAATCTGCAGTGCCAAATTCCTATACCCGAGTTGATGTCGCTGATCAATCTGGCCAATTTGTCTCAGAGACAATACCAGATGTGTAGTAATCTCCTCGTAAAATATGGAATTTCTTACTTTGAGCTACGCAACAAGATAGATGAATATAAGAAAAGTTTGTACCCATCAGTTGCTGTTGATAATCTTTCTGCTTCTGTGAAAGTAAAAGATCTCTTTCACTAAACTCTGCTTGCAATCAGTTGATATCTTGAGTCTAAATTTATAGTTTCAACCATTCCAATGCTGAAATATCTTTACTTGCAACAAGAGAATCAATGCAATTTAACTTTTGAGAATCATTCATAAAAATATAAAGATCTGGTTGTCCATGTACCAGGAGCAGGCAAACAAGGCATAATTTTGCAAATGTTTTCCTTGTTTTGAAACGATGGACTTTCCAATGAAGAGAGCTTAGATGACACAGGACAAATGTGGGACACTGGTTTTGTGAAAAAATCGGACATTGCCCATAAACTATGGCGCGCCATATAGGACAAAAGTAGGTCAAGATTTCAAGGTTGGGTTAAGAATTTGCGATCACTAGTCAAGAATTTGCGATCACTAGTCAAGAATTTGCGATCACTAGTCAAGAATTTGCGATCACTAGTCAAGAATTTGCGATCACTAGTCAAGAATTGCGATTACTAGTCAAGAATTGCTATCATCAGTTTAACAATTGCAGTCACTAAATAGGATCAAGTATGAAGGAAAACATAGTCAGGTATCTTTCACCATTGAAAGACCGCGCCCTTGATGTGGCACGTGACCTCTGTCTGGTCCGTATTTTACTCTGGTCATGTCATGAGATCATCGATTTTGATCATGATTGATGTCGTGAACATTTCAAAATGGCGAAAGCTACACTGATTGTGGTTCTATTGATAGTAAATTCAGTCAGCTGTGAAGAACTGGAGGAATTCCTAAGTTCAATAGGATCTTTCCTTGAAGATTTGCAAAGAAATTACGAAATTTGTGATATAAATGGGATGGAATACAATGTCAGAAAGCTAGAGCAATACATTGAAATTTTTGCAGCTGCCTCGAGTGCGTTATTGACCTTGGAGGAAACGCCTGGATTGATACAAATCGTGAATAGTTTTGCAAACAGTCTTCGGCAATGCAAGAATGACATATGTAAAAAACTTTCAGAACATTCGAAGGGGAAAGAGTTGCAATTGTTGGTATGCGAAACAGAAAGAACAGGTGGGAGACCTAGATTTGTTGTCACGAGGGAGCAAATTTGTGTTTTGAGAGCGACAGGAATGACATGGAGTGACATTTCCAAATGTCTATGTACTTCTACGAAGACGTTATACAGGCGCCGACAAGAATATGATATTCCCAATACCTACGCAGATATGAGTGATTCTGAACTTGATAGCGTTTTATCAGATGTGCTGGCACTGACCCCCAATGCTGGTGAAACGTATGTAATGGGTAGCCTCAGATCAAGGGGCATCATAGTTCAAAGAAGGAGACTTCGAGATAGGTTGAAGGTGTTAGACCCAGTAGGTAGAGCCATTAGAAAGCACAAATCGATAATACGCCGTGTTTACAATGTTTTGGGAGCCAATCATCTGTGGCATATTGATTCCAATCACAAGTTGATTGGCCATAGGTTTGTCATACATGGGTGTGTTGATGGCTTCAGCAGAACAGTTATCTACCAAAAATGTGCAAATAATAACTTGGCAGCAACGGCACTAGAATATTTTGTAGAAGGTGTTGCAAATTTTGGCCTTCCCATGAGAGTACGAGGGGATAGAGTTGTTGAAAATGTAGATATTTTTTTTTTTTTTATCAAGATTAAAAATTACAATATATAGGGTTATATTACACTGTGCCATCCATAGTGAAAAAAGACATAAAGTCACCGGGTCTTCACTATGGATGGCACTTACAAATCCAATTAATTTAAATATACAAAAAACAAGGAACAAAACTACGAAACCAAGATACAATACGCACAAACGACAACAAAGCAACTGAGCCAAGGCAGATAACTGGTCAAAAGAAATTAAGGTTATTCAACTCTTAGCCGTAAAAAACGAGAGAAAAATATTGCAGTGCGTGGTTTATCCCAGTAATCCACCTCAGCAATGCGGAACAAAAACAAGAAAAACAAAAAAGAGCACAAACATAAACACAGGAACTAGGAATAGGGAACTGCTGCTGCTGGCTTGATATTGTTGTATCAATCAAATCGGCCAGAACTTTTTATGAAAGAGATCGTAGCTTCCAATATTACTCTGTTTTCAATAGTACCTAGAGATGGATCTCCAAACAAGAGTCGATGACAAAGAGTATCATCATCCATATTACTGATACTGGCGATACCTAGACCTGGAACATCAGAGAGCTGGTCAAAGAGATCTCCACGAAGTACATCGTATAGGGGGCAATGCAGGAGAAAATGCTTGTTATTTTCATTGTCTTTACCACAGAAACAAACTGGGCTGAGGCAGTCAAAAGCATGTTTGAAGCGATGTTCATTTAGGGCACTAAAATGCACGCGGAGTTTTGTCAACAGTTTGACACCAGAAATGTCACAGATTTTGTATGTTGAGTTTCCTAGTGGTCTTACAATTTCAAGTAATTTATGCTTAAACTGAAACAAAGATTTTGAATTTCTTGTCTCATCGTCGAGTAAATTCCATTCGAATAGCGCGTTATGGAAGTACGTGCTAGCGAAACGAACTGTTCTGCTGACTGGTTGCTCGAAGCTAGAGAGATTTCTCAGGCTATACTGCATTTGCCGCGCTTGGGGAAGCTCACTATACAGGTATTCAGGTGATTTGGAATTAATAAGGGAGAATAAATGACACAATCTACGATACCACCTTCTATCATACAATGTTTCCCAACCTAGCTCATTAAACAGTCTCCGCCTGTTTGTACCTCTCCATGTTCCAGTTACTGCTAGTGCAGCAAGATACTGCGTTTGTTCAAGCTTTTGTGTGAAGGTCAAGCGCATATCAGGGTCATACTTGTGGTAGATTATATCGCCGTAGTCGAGGTGTGGTCTTACGTGTAACTTATATATCACATCGAGAACCTCTCTCGAAACATACCTAGAAAGATATCTTATCATGCCAATGCCTCTCCTTGCTTTAACAATAGCTTCTCTAACATGACTTTGGAAATCTAATTTAGAATCAAGTATCATACCAAGATGCTTATGCTCAATTTTTGCACTTATATCACTGCTACCAAGCTTAAGGGTTGGATGGACCGGCTTGTTCCGCTTGCAAGAAAACACGACTTCTTCTGTTTTATCTGCATTAAATTTCATTTTCCATTGCCATGCCCAGATACGAAGTTTTTCAAGATCACTGTTTAATGCCTGTGCAGTTTCATTCTCATTTCGAACAACCGAGAAGAGAGAGGTGTCATCGGCAAACAATTTAACTCCACAAGCTACATTTTCAGTTAGGTCATTAATATAGATGAGAAAGAATAAGGGACCAAGAACCGAGCCTTGCGGAACACCTGCGGATACTGTTGCCCATTCCGAGCTCCTCCCGTTTAATACCACGCGCTGCTTGCGATCTTTTAGATAGTTCCTCACAAGGGTTAAAAGATTTCCAGATATGCCTTAACACTCTAGTTTGTAAATCAAACCTTCGTGCCAAACCCTATCGAAAGCCTTTGACAAGTCGAGAAATACTGCCCTAGTTTCCTTGCTTGGATTTTCTTCAAAAGCACAGTAGATGTGATGGGTAATTGCCAATAATTGATTAATAGCAGAATCGTTTGGCCGAAATCCTGATTGGTTAGGTGTAATAAGACCATGATTACAGAAGTGTTCATACATTGAGTCGAAAATCAATTTTTCAAATATTTTGCCAAATATTGGCAGAAGCGAAATAGGACGATAGTTTTCCTTACTTTGTCTACTATTCTTTTTGTGCACAGGTATTACATTAGCTTTTTTCCAAATAGAAGGGTAGACTCCTGTTTCTAAGCAATTCTCGAAAATTAAGCACAATGGCTCGACGATTGAGGTGTCACACATTTTTATCATTGAGATCGATATGTCATCACAGCCGTGCGCTTTTGTTGAGTCTAGAGCGCGGATGATTTGGAGAACTTTTTCCTTATCTATCTCAAGACTCTGTAGTCGTGGAGCACTTCTCGGCAAAAAACTGGGAAGTGTACTTCCAGTTGTAATCGCACAGCACTGCTTGACAAAATATTCATTAAAGATGTTTGCCTTGGTATCAATGTTTGTAACAAAAAGTCCATTTTCAAGGAGCGGAGGTATGTTTGAGAATTTTTTCTTTTGAATCATCCTGTTGAGCACAGACCCGTATTCTTTAATCCCTATGCAGGGGTCAGACAGTTTTTTCCCCAACTTCAAGTAGTAACTATTTTTCGCATTGAGAATTTTCTTGGAATTTTCGGCCTGAATTTCCTTAACAGTCTTCCAGTCCTCATGACTTCTCCCCCTTCTGACGTACTTCCTGAACACCCTGTGTTTGCGCCTGATGGCGGATTTTAATTCGGGAGTTATCCAGGGTGCATCCTTATCATTGATTTTTATAATTTTGTTTGGCATATGGAGGGAAAGAACTTTCAATAAATTCTCTGTAAACCTTGCAGCCATGTCTCCTGGATTCAGGCCCCTTAGCAAATCTTGCCAATCAGTATCATTAACACATCTCCTTATTTCAGGCACGTTAGCTTTAGAATAGTCCCATATAGTTCTTTTGTAGGGAGGAGGAGAGGGGACCGATACGTTAATTTTCCCGAAGATAATTTGATGTTCGCAATGTGGATCTAGTGAAGGATGGACGCCATAGTCAACAAACATGTTAGGTTGATCGGTTACGATCAAGTCAATGCAAGACATGCCCTGTGTTCTCACATTAGTTGGCTCATCAATTAATTGGTATACATTGTTAGTTTCCGTTAGCTCATCAAGCGCAGTACCTTGGGGGGTGTCTTCATCATCAGACCACCACTGGGACGACCTGCAGTTGAAATCACCTGTCAATATAATGCAATGAGGATTTTCATTCCTAAGATCAGAAAAAAACCGTTTTAAATTGTCGATAAAAGATTCAAATCGTTCACTATCTTGGCTTGGGCTACGATAAAGAGTGGCAAAGATAATCTTTTTTCGGCTCAGTGATATCTCAGAGACTATCATTTCCTGCAATAGCTCGAGATCTGTCCGACGCTTGATTGGCAATTCATCCCGGTAGTAAAGACAAACTCCTCCAATTTTTGTGTTGCTAGGATGATCACTTCGATAGATGTCTTTGCTAAACCCTTCAATGAAAATATCGTTATTCTTAATGGTGCTATCAAGCATTGACTCAGATACTGCTATAACATATTTATATCATATCATATATCATATTTATGGATGGCATCATATACCTCTATCAACTGCTTTTTAACCCCATCTCTTGCACATAAGCTATTGAGGTTCCAGTGAAAGAATCTCAAATCTTTTCTGGTGCTGGGCCCTGGATTTGTGTGAATATCCCCAGATAATATCAATAAGAGATTGAAGGGATAATTCTTCCCAAAGCTAAGACATTCAAGAGTACTGCCAATCAGGAAGGCAAACATGATATCTTGCAATGTTTTCAGGACTTTCTTGCGACAGTGCTTGCTAGTTAAAAAAGTATTTGTTCTCGTTATTGCGAGATCAATTGATCGAAAAATCACGAGATGTAGCACTTTCAAGACAAATGCGTTTGCATGCGCTAGGACAAAAATGAAATCAAGGGACCCAGCATCCACAGGTATGCCGCATGACCAAAAGCATACAAAGAAGATACAGAAGGGCGCTGTTATGACCGAAGTCCAGATGAACAGGTACAAATAAGCGAGACAAAATGAGGTAGAGAGGGCCATCTCAACAATGGAAGTGTTGTAAAGGGCATTTTGCACAAAACAAGTCTTGTAATTTGCTATTCCTGCACGCCATTCATTGACTCCTATGGGCATTCAAAAGAACGAAAGATGTCTTTGACCATTCTCCTGCGGGGTCGTGCCAGTGGGAACAGTTCCAATTTTAGCAGCAGCAAGGTAAAACATACACAATACAAGTTCAATCGAAACAGAAAGAATGAGTAAACTAGAAAAAACAACAAAACACAAGATTGGATAACAAAGAATTCAATTTTGAGGCTGTTTCGCTCTGGTTGAGCAGTAGGGTCAATCTTACATACAACAATGCATTTTAGATTTACCGGTTCGTAAACAAAAAGGCAAGGTCAACGCTGGGTCCCCCGAGCCGCCGCAGCCGCGCAGAAAGACCCAAGAGACAAAGGATTCAAACTCTGAGTCTCTGTCTCTCGGGTCCCCCCGCACGACCCCAACGACCCAAATGACCCAGCGCGAACCAGGCTTAAGATTTACTTGTCCTCTCGTTTTCTTCTGGGGATTAGTAATCGAAATACAACAAAAGAAGCCCGTCACGATCTGAAACCATAACAAAACGTTTTACGTGCGATAGACTGAATTCTTTGTTTGTCAAAATTTTTGATACTTGTAAACAACAACGTAGGGAAACAAATCGTTCAACAGCAACAACATTAACAATGCTTTGAAAACTGTACTGTATCTCAAAACCCCTGTCGCACAATTCTGGGCTGCAAAAAGGGTAGGGAATGATAAACAATTTTACCCGGTTAACAGGCTCAACACCATGGTGTAATTTAATAAGCTGGTTTGTAGGAAATAGCACTAAGATGGTCTAAATTTTGAAAAAAAAAACTCGAGTACTATGACTGAGAAGTATTTAGAAACAAATTAAGAAACATTTAGTACTAAAAGTGCAAATATTTTTGAATTTGGAAAAATTTGTGTTATGGCCCAATCAAGTTTCGTATAAAAAAGAGCGTGTAAATAGGATGAGTTTGTCCGTGGATTAGCACTCAATTTCTGCATGAGTATTGTTGTGCGACAAGAACTTCGTGAATGAAAAATGATCACTTACCAAGATGGGGAAGAAAATTTCAAAAGAAAAACCTTTTTATGTTTGTCCATCATCCATACTGTCCGCTAGCTCTCCTAATTTCTCCTCTAATTTTATAATTGAGTTGAAAAATAGAAATGTTCCGTTCCGGAGTTTCGCTACTGTGTTGCAGTTAATATCTGCAAATACAAAGTCGACACACTCCAGACTTTCAACCAACTCTGCCGCATCATTTAGTAAACTCAGTCGTTTCTTCGTTAGATCCAGTCGTACACGAACTCCTTCAGCTTTCTTCCGACTCCTATAGACTGCTGTACGCTCGGAGAATGACTTAAAACGCGCGATTACTTGTTGTGATGGCTTCCCATGCTTGTCCTTCGTGACTCTGCCAATCCGGTGCGCTCTGTCTATGGCTTCTCTTCCGACTCCACAATCCATGTTCTCCATAATGTCAGCAACTTTCTCAACGCAGTCTTCTTTATTTCCGTCTTTGGGCAATGGTATACCATTGAAACGTAAGCAGAAACGCCTACTGTACTGTTCGTTCTCCTCAATTCTAGCATCCAGTGCTCCGAGAACAGCAAGCTTACTCTCAAGAACATTCACACGTTCTTCTAAGGCATTTATTTTTCGATCTTGGTCTTCGAATCTCTCTTCCAATTTAGTTGACAATTTTTCGATGATAGCATCGATGTAGTCTGAGTTTGGGAGATTCGCGACATCTTTTCTTATTGGCGCGAGAGCCTCTTCAATCAAGTCTTTCAGCTGGCGCGTGCTCGTTGAAATCGTTGGACTCGCAGGTGTTGATTTAGGCCCGTCAGCATCTCCGGTGCTCGTCATAATAATTTAGCAATTAATGGCAAAAAAACCCTCCAGCATAGTTCTTAACATAATATCCTTGAAATGGAACCTTTAATTTCTCAGTAACTGACCCATTCTGCTCGAATTCAGCAATAAATTCACATTTTTACTCGGAGCTGAGAAAGCGTGACCGCATCCGAGAACAACAACAACAACAAAAGGTTGCCATGTAGATATTGCTCGCTACATGATCCGCAACAGAGGTCTTAATGAAGGACGATTCATTGTTGGAAGAAGCGTTCACAACACTAGGATAGAACGATTATGGGCTGATGTGAACAGGGTTGTACTTGCCTATTATGCTGAAGTTTTTCGGTTCATGGAGAACAGCAACCTCCTGGATTCCACAAACGAGCTCCACCTTTTGGCACTAAGCTTTGTTTACTTGCCAAGAATAAATAGATCATTGGTTGAATTCTCCCAGCAGATCAATTACCATGGCTTATCATCAGTTGTTGGACGAAAGAGTCCGCTAGCTTTGTGGCATGAGTCATTGGTTTTGTCAAATGGAGATGTCCTTGTTGATGATCCAGATCTATGTGGCATTGATTATGAATACGCTGCAGATGATATCGTTGATGACACAAACGTTGTTCGGGTTCCAGATTCCAGTTATCATATTAGTGATTCAGCATCAGCGTGGATTTCCCAAAATGTCAATCCTCTTGCTGATGATGATAATCATGGCATCAACTGCTTTACTGACCTAGTTGCTACTTTGGAGTCCTATGGAGGCACCGTTACGGCATGAGGAAGGACCAAAAATAAAACGAAATTGTTGCTTCCTTTAGGTGATAGTACCATTCTTTGTAAACACTATCTTTGTTCAGATAAACACTTGTAAACGCTTAAAATCCTTAATTCAAAAAACTTACCGTGGTGGAAAAATTTGCGAAAATACTCATAATGTTGGCTGATCTTTTAGCCATAGAACAACGTTGAAGCATTTCCATCAGCCTTTTACTTAAATTTCTATACATATAATAGATTGTGTCAGATCACTTGTTCTGGGTCACCCATGCTAAGAAACGAATATGTGGAAGTATAGTAGAGCCTATGTGCATCCAACAAGCAGCTGAAACAAATTCAGAAACTTTTAATACTAAAAAGCTGAAATCGTTATTTATGTGTTAAGATATTCTGAGTGCTATAAAAGGCTCTTTCAATATTCTTATAGGAGAAAAACGTGTTTAAAGGACACATTATTTATTCATTACACCCAGCAACAAACTAGAACAAAACTGTGTAAATACCGTAAAAGCTCTTTTAAGCCCCCTCTCAATTAAGCCCCCCTTTCTAATAAGCCCCTCCCCTGTGAGCAAAAATTTCAAATAAGCCCCCTCTCCATTAAGCCCCCACCACTAAAATCAAATTTTCACGAAAAAGATTTTCAATTTATTTATATACCTTAAACATCTTACTCATCTAACTTTTTTAATGTAAGCCCCCTCTCTAATAAGCCTCCCCTTTGGAGTGCCCAAAATTACTAAAGCCCCCCCCCTGAAGCTTAATAGAGCTTTTTGGTACTTTATGGTTTGTAAAGGAATATATGTTAAATGCTGTTCAGTTGGTAGACATATCATTAGCTTGCTGAACATTTCAAGTTACTGTTCATGCACCCTTACTGGTGATAGAGTGACACAAGAATTTGTCCGTATAAACAAACCGTCAACCGTCAACTGCAATCTCATGATTTAGGGTACAAGTAACTTGGGAGACTTTTCAAGGGGATAGAACTCAACAGCTCAGTTTAGTGTACTTTGTTTTGCTGCTTTACAAGCCTATGCGCACATTTACACTTCACTTGTCCATGAGAAATTCCAAGAATAGTAAGAATTTGTAAGAATTCTGTGTTGCAATTGTATGAAAGCAGCAGATATGTACACAATCCCCACATTGGAAGTCTGGGTGGGGATTTACAGCAAAAGTTGAATGTCCAAAAGAAAGAGCATAATGGTAAGCTGTGTTTGTGGTAACATTGAAAGTGTACTGAAAGAAATCCTCACTATTTATTGGTTAGACAAGGATTGCCATTGAAAAAGCTTATCTGCCTGAACAGAGCAGAAACTTGTGTAAAAAGCTGACATTATAAAGCCATCTGTTGTCAGGAACTGTTTCAATGTACCAGGTGTCCCAAAAAAGTACTCCTGTTTGAAAAGTCGCTAAAATTTCATTAGTTATGGCTAATCTGCAAATTTCTTTTTTTTGGCAAGTAGATCAAAGGCCAGATTATTTTTCCAGGTATAGCTGATTTTCGCGACTGGTTTTGAAATCAGCAAATTTCGCTCCTTTTAGAGACACCTGATTTTGACGCATACTGTGGAAAGCACTGAAGACTACCAGATTAATTTCTTTTCGTCTGTAAAGCTTCTGGCTTGTTCATAAATGCCAGGAAGAAACTTTTAACTATTATTTTTGACTTGAAAGAAATCGAAAAGTCTCAATATAATGGCTCTTAGACAAGATTAAAAATGAGGTGGGCAATTGAAGAAGGGATCAAAAAGAAAACTTTAGAAAAGGCTTGATAGCCAAATTTTGGCGATTTTTCAAACAGAAGTACTTTTTTGGAACACCCGGTACATAAGCTCTTTGAAATGATAATCAGAGTTAAAGACCAACTAAGAAAAATTTTACATGTTAACATACTTTGGGACCTTCTGCACAGAGCTTTGGGGGTGCAAAGTTACAACTTTATTTGCAAGCTTGTGAAGTTTCTATTCTGGCGTGTTTTCTATCAAACTGAGAGGCAGAACCATCTACTGTATCACCTTTTAAATGAACATAAATTTCATGTAACAAACGGTATGTAATGTGTGTAAAGCATGCCATAGTCAGTATCTGATTGTATGTTCAAGCATATCCAAATCCTTTTGCATTTCTAAACCCAAACTCCAAACTTTCTTTGAAAGCTGTGTATTGTTTGTGTATAATGGGCAGGTGTAACACATTTGCACAAGTGTTTCCTTTTGGCAGAGAAGACAATTTACCACTTTCCTCTGTGTGATGAAGAAATTGTATTTGAGGCGAGGGATGAAACCCAAGGGGGGGAATGCTCTTGCATCCAGAGAAGAAGAAAAGAACTTCTGGCATCATCACATCTGATTCGAGAGATCGTAGCTTCCAATATTACTCTGTTTTCAATAGTACCTAGAGATGGATCTCCAAACAAGAGTCGATGACAAAGAGTATCATCATCCATATTACTGATACTGGCGATATCTAGACCTGGAACATCAGAGAGCTGGTCAAAGAGATCTCCACGAAGTACATCGTATAGGGGGCAATGCAGGAGAAAATGCTTGTTATTTTCATTGTCTTTACCACAGAAACAAACTGGGCTGAGGCAGTCAAAAGCATGTTTGAAGCGATGTTCATTTAGGGCACTAAAATGCACGCGGAGTTTTGTCAACAGTTTGACACCAGAAATGTCACAGATTTTGTATGTTGAGTTTCCTAGTGGTCTTACAATTTCAAGTAATTTATGCTTAAACTGAAACAAAGATTTTGAATTTCTTGTCTCATCGTCGAGTAAATTCCATTCGAATAGCGCGTTATGGAAGTACGTGCTAGCGAAACGAACTGTTCTGCTGACTGGTTGCTCGAAGCTAGAGAGATTTCTCAGGCTATACTGCATTTGCCGCGCTTGGGGAAGCTCACTATACAGGTATTCAGGTGATTTGGAATTAATAAGGGAGAATAAATGACACAATCTACGATACCACCTTCTATCATACAATGTTTCCCAACCTAGCTCATTAAACAGTCTCCGCCTGTTTGTACCTCTCCATGTTCCAGTTACTGCTAGTGCAGCAAGATACTGCGTTTGTTCAAGCTTTTGTGTGAAGGTCAAGCGCATATCAGGGTCATACTTGTGGTAGATTATATCGCCGTAGTCGAGGTGTGGTCTTACGTGTAACTTATATATCACATCGAGAACCTCTCTCGAAACATACCTAGAAAGATATCTTATCATGCCAATGCCTCTCCTTGCTTTAACAATAGCTTCTCTAACATGACTTTGGAAATCTAATTTAGAATCAAGTATCATACCAAGATGCTTATGCTCAATTTTTGCACTTATATCACTGCTACCAAGCTTAAGGGTTGGATGGACCGGCTTGTTCCGCTTGCAAGAAAACACGACTTCTTCTGTTTTATCTGCATTAAATTTCATTTTCCATTGCCATGCCCAGATACGAAGTTTTTCAAGATCACTGTTTAATGCCTGTGCAGTTTCATTCTCATTTCGAACAACCGAGAAGAGAGAGGTGTCATCGGCAAACAATTTAACTCCACAAGCTACATTTTCAGTTAGGTCATTAATATAGATGAGAAAGAATAAGGGACCAAGAACCGAGCCTTGCGGAACACCTGCGGATACTGTTGCCCATTCCGAGCTCCTCCCGTTTAATACCACGCGCTGCTTGCGATCTTTTAGATAGTTCCTCACAAGGGTTAAAAGATTTCCAGATATGCCTTAACACTCTAGTTTGTAAATCAAACCTTCGTGCCAAACCCTATCGAAAGCCTTTGACAAGTCGAGAAATACTGCCCTAGTTTCCTTGCTTGGATTTTCTTCAAAAGCACAGTAGATGTGATGGGTAATTGCCAATAATTGATTAATAGCAGAATCGTTTGGCCGAAATCCTGATTGGTTAGGTGTAATAAGACCATGATTACAGAAGTGTTCATACATTGAGTCGAAAATCAATTTTTCAAATATTTTGCCAAATATTGGCAGAAGCGAAATAGGACGATAGTTTTCCTTACTTTGTCTACTATTCTTTTTGTGCACAGGTATTACATTAGCTTTTTTCCAAATAGAAGGGTAGACTCCTGTTTCTAAGCAATTCTCGAAAATTAAGCACAATGGCTCGACGATTGAGGTGTCACACATTTTTATCATTGAGATCGATATGTCATCACAGCCGTGCGCTTTTGTTGAGTCTAGAGCGCGGATGATTTGGAGAACTTTTTCCTTATCTATCTCAAGACTCTGTAGTCGTGGAGCACTTCTCGGCAAAAAACTGGGAAGTGTACTTCCAGTTGTAATCGCACAGCACTGCTTGACAAAATATTCATTAAAGATGTTTGCCTTGGTATCAATGTTTGTAACAAAAAGTCCATTTTCAAGGAGCGGAGGTATGTTTGAGAATTTTTTCTTTTGAATCATCCTGTTGAGCACAGACCCGTATTCTTTAATCCCTATGCAGGGGTCAGACAGTTTTTTCCCCAACTTCAAGTAGTAACTATTTTTCGCATTGAGAATTTTCTTGGAATTTTCGGCCTGAATTTCCTTAACAGTCTTCCAGTCCTCATGACTTCTCCCCCTTCTGACGTACTTCCTGAACACCCTGTGTTTGCGCCTGATGGCGGATTTTAATTCGGGAGTTATCCAGGGTGCATCCTTATCATTGATTTTTATAATTTTGTTTGGCATATGGAGGGAAAGAACTTTCAATAAATTCTCTGTAAACCTTGCAGCCATGTCTCCTGGATTCAGGCCCCTTAGCAAATCTTGCCAATCAGTATCATTAACACATCTCCTTATTTCAGGCACGTTAGCTTTAGAATAGTCCCATATAGTTCTTTTGTAGGGAGGAGGAGAGGGGACCGATACGTTAATTTTCCCGAAGATAATTTGATGTTCGCAATGTGGATCTAGTGAAGGATGGACGCCATAGTCAACAAACATGTTAGGTTGATCGGTTACGATCAAGTCAATGCAAGACATGCCCTGTGTTCTCACATTAGTTGGCTCATCAATTAATTGGTATACATTGTTAGTTTCCGTTAGCTCATCAAGCGCAGTACCTTGGGGGGTGTCTTCATCATCAGACCACCACTGGGACGACCTGCAGTTGAAATCACCTGTCAGTATAATGCAATGAGGATTTTCATTCCTAAGATCAGAAAAAAACCGTTTTAAATTGTCGATAAAAGATTCAAATTGTTCACTATCTTGGCTTGGGCTACGATAAAGAGTGGCAAAGATAATCTTTTTTCGGCTCAGTGATATCTCAGAGACTATCATTTCCTGCAATAGCTCGAGATCTGTCCGACGCTTGATTGGCAATTCATCCCGGTAGTAAAGACAAACTCCTCCAATTTTTGTGTTGCTAGGATGATCACTTCGATAGATGTCTTTGCTAAACCCTTCAATGAAAATATCGTTATTCTTAATGGTGCTATCAAGCATTGACTCAGATACTGCTATAACATATTTATATCATATCATATATCATATTTATGGATGGCATCATATACCTCTATCAACTGCTTTTTAACCCCATCTCTTGCACATAAGCTATTGAGGTTCCAGTGAAAGAATCTCAAATCTTTTCTGGTGCTGGGCCCTGGATTTGTGTGAATATCCCCAGATAATATCAATAAGAGATTGAAGGGATAATTCTTCCCAAAGCTAAGACATTCAAGAGTACTGCCAATCAGGAAGGCAAACATGATATCTTGCAATGTTTTCAGGACTTTCTTGCGACAGTGCTTGCTAGTTAAAAAAGTATTTGTTCTCGTTATTGCGAGATCAATTGATCGAAAAATCACGAGATGTAGCACTTTCAAGACAAATGCGTTTGCATGCGCTAGGACAAAAATGAAATCAAGGGACCCAGCATCCACAGGTATGCCGCATGACCAAAAGCATACAAAGAAGATACAGAAGGGCGCTGTTATGACCGAAGTCCAGATGAACAGGTACAAATAAGCGAGACAAAATGAGGTAGAGAGGGCCATCTCAACAATGGAAGTGTTGTAAAGGGCATTTTGCACAAAACAAGTCTTGTAATTTGCTATTCCTGCACGCCATTCATTGACTCCTATGGGCATTCAAAAGAACGAAAGATGTCTTTGACCATTCTCCTGCGGGGTCGTGCCAGTGGGAACAGTTCCAATTTTAGCAGCAGCAAGGTAAAACATACACAATACAAGTTCAATCGAAACAGAAAGAATGAGTAAACTAGAAAAAACAACAAAACACAAGATTGGATAACAAAGAATTCAATTTTGAGGCTGTTTCGCTCTGGTTGAGCAGTAGGGTCAATCTTACATACAACAATGCATTTTAGATTTACCGGTTCGTAAACAAAAAGGCAAGGTCAACGCTGGGTCCCCCGAGCCGCCGCAGCCGCGCAGAAAGACCCAAGAGACAAAGGATTCAAACTCTGAGTCTCTGTCTCTCGGGTCCCCCCGCACGACCCCAACGACCCAAATGACCCAGCGCGAACCAGGCTTAAGATTTACTTGTCCTCTCGTTTTCTTCTGGGGATTAGTAATCGAAATACAACAAAAGAAGCCCGTCACGATCTGAAACCATAACAAAACGTTTTACGTGCGATAGACTGAATTCTTTGTTTGTCAAAATTTTTGATACTTGTAAACAACAACGTAGGGAAACAAATCGTTCAACAGCAACAACATTAACAATGCTTTGAAAACTGTACTGTATCTCAAAACCCCTGTCGCACAATTCTGGGCTGCAAAAGGGGTAGGGAATGATAAACAATTTTACCCGGTTAACAGGCTCAACACCATGGTGTAATTTAATAAGCTGGTTTGTAGGAAATAGCACTAAGATGGTCTAAATTTTGAAAAAAAAAACTCGAGTACTATGACTGAGAAGTATTTAGAAACAAATTAAGAAACATTTAGTACTAAAAGTGCAAATATTTTTGAATTTGGAAAAATTTGTGTTATGGCCCAATCAAGTTTCGTATAAAAAAGAGCGTGTAAATAGGATGAGTTTGTCCGTGGATTAGCACTCAATTTCTGCATGAGTATTGTTGTGCGACAAGAACTTCGTGAATGAAAAATGATCACTTACCAAGATGGGGAAGAAAATTTCAAAAGAAAAACCTTTTTATGTTTGTCCATCATCCATACTGTCCGCTAGCTCTCCTAATTTCTCCTCTAATTTTATAATTGAGTTGAAAAATAGAAATGTTCCGTTCCGGAGTTTCGCTACTGTGTTGCAGTTAATATCTGCAAATACAAAGTCGACACACTCCAGACTTTCAACCAACTCTGCCGCATCATTTAGTAAACTCAGTCGTTTCTTCGTTAGATCCAGTCGTACACGAACTCCTTCAGCTTTCTTCCGACTCCTATAGACTGCTGTACGCTCGGAGAATGACTTAAAACGCGCGATTACTTGTTGTGATGGCTTCCCATGCTTGTCCTTCGTGACTCTGCCAATCCGGTGCGCTCTGTCTATGGCTTCTCTTCCGACTCCACAATCCATGTTCTCCATAATGTCAGCAACTTTCTCAACGCAGTCTTCTTTATTTCCGTCTTTGGGCAATGGTATACCATTGAAACGTAAGCAGAAACGCCTACTGTACTGTTCGTTCTCCTCAATTCTAGCATCCAGTGCTCCGAGAACAGCAAGCTTACTCTCAAGAACATTCACACGTTCTTCTAAGGCATTTATTTTTCGATCTTGGTCTTCGAATCTCTCTTCCAATTTAGTTGACAATTTTTCGATGATAGCATCGATGTAGTCTGAGTTTGGGAGATTCGCGACATCTTTTCTTATTGGCGCGAGAGCCTCTTCAATCAAGTCTTTCAGCTGGCGCGTGCTCGTTGAAATCGTTGGACTCGCAGGTGTTGATTTAGGCCCGTCAGCATCTCCGGTGCTCGTCATAATAATTTAGCAATTAATGGCAAAAAAACCCTCCAGCATAGTTCTTAACATAATATCCTTGAAATGGAACCTTTAATTTCTCAGTAACTGACCCATTCTGCTCGAATTCAGCAATAAATTCACATTTTTACTCGGAGCTGAGAA
Organism: Aurelia sp. 3 sensu Dawson et al. (2005); assembly: GCA_964020215.1. Taxonomy (NCBI): domain Eukaryota; kingdom Metazoa; phylum Cnidaria; class Scyphozoa; order Semaeostomeae; family Ulmaridae; genus Aurelia; species Aurelia sp. 3 sensu Dawson et al. (2005). The sequence continues at coordinate 15,395,660 of OZ026576.1, read as the reverse complement.
AGCGTGACCGCATCTGAGAACAACAACAACAACAAAAGGTTGCCATGTAGATATTGCTCGCTACATGATCCGCAACAGAGGTCTTAATGAAGGACGATTCATTGTTGGAAGAAGCGTTCACAACACTAGGATAGAACGATTATGGGCTGATGTGAACAGGGTTGTACTTGCCTATTATGCTGAAGTTTTTCGGTTCATGGAGAACAGCAACCTCCTGGATTCCACAAACGAGCTCCACCTTTTGGCACTAAGCTTTGTTTACTTGCCAAGAATAAATAGATCATTGGTTGAATTCTCCCAGCAGATCAATTACCATGGCTTATCATCAGTTGTTGGACGAAAGAGTCCGCTAGCTTTGTGGCATGAGTCATTGGTTTTGTCAAATGGAGATGTCCTTGTTGATGATCCAGATCTATGTGGCATTGATTATGAATACGCTGCAGATGATATCGTTGATGACACAAACGTTGTTCGGGTTCCAGATTCCAGTTATCATATTAGTGATTCAGCATCAGCGTGGATTTCCCAAAATGTCAATCCTCTTGCTGATGATGATAATCATGGCATCAACTGCTTTACTGACCTAGTTGCTACTTTGGAGTCCTATGGAGGCACCGTTACGGCATGAGGAAGGACCAAAAATAAAACGAAATTGTTGCTTCCTTTAGGTGATAGTACCATTCTTTGTAAACACTATCTTTGTTCAGATAAACACTTGTAAACGCTTAAAATCCTTAATTCAAAAAATTTACCGTGGTGGAAAAATTTGCGAAAATACTCATAATGTTGGCTGATCTTTTAGCCATAGAACAACGTTGAAGCATTTCCATCAGCCTTTTACTTAAATTTCTATACATATAATAGATTGTGTCAGATCACTTGTTCTGGGTCACCCATGCTAAGAAACGAATATGTGGAAGTATAGTAGAGCCTATGTGCATCCAACAAGCAGCTGAAACAAATTCAGAAACTTTTAATACTAAAAAGCTGAAATCGTTATTTATGTGTTAAGATATTCTGAGTGCTATAAAAGGCTCTTTCAATATTCTTATAGGAGAAAAACGTGTTTAAAGGACACATTATTTATTCATTACACCCAGCAACAAACTAGAACAAAACTGTGTAAATACCGTAAAAGCTCTTTTAAGCCCCCTCTCAATTAAGCCCCCCTTTCTAATAAGCCCCTCCCCTGTGAGCAAAAATTTCAAATAAGCCCCCTCTCCATTAAGCCCCCACCACTAAAATCAAATTTTCACGAAAAAGATTTTCAATTTATTTATATACCTTAAACATCTTACTCATCTAACTTTTTTAATGTAAGCCCCCTCTCTAATAAGCCTCCCCTTTGGAGTGCCCAAAATTACTAAAGCCCCCCCCCCTGAAGCTTAATAGAGCTTTTTGGTACTTTATGGTTTGTAAAGGAATATATGTTAAATGCTGTTCAGTTGGTAGACATATCATTAGCTTGCTGAACATTTCAAGTTACTGTTCATGCACCCTTACTGGTGATAGAGTGACACAAGAATTTGTCCGTATAAACAAACCGTCAACCGTCAACTGCAATCTCATGATTTAGGGTACAAGTAACTTGGGAGACTTTTCAAGGGGATAGAACTCAACAGCTCAGTTTAGTGTACTTTGTTTTGCTGCTTTACAAGCCTATGCGCACATTTACACTTCACTTGTCCATGAGAAATTCCAAGAATAGTAAGAATTTGTAAGAATTCTGTGTTGCAATTGTATGAAAGCAGCAGATATGTACACAATCCCCACATTGGAAGTCTGGGTGGGGATTTACAGCAAAAGTTGAATGTCCAAAAGAAAGAGCATAATGGTAAGCTGTGTTTGTGGTAACATTGAAAGTGTACTGAAAGAAATCCTCACTATTTATTGGTTAGACAAGGATTGCCATTGAAAAAGCTTATCTGCCTGAACAGAGCAGAAACTTGTGTAAAAAGCTGACATTATAAAGCCATCTGTTGTCAGGAACTGTTTCAATGTACCAGGTGTCCCAAAAAAGTACTCCTGTTTGAAAAGTCGCTAAAATTTCATTAGTTATGGCTAATCTGCAAATTTCTTTTTTTTGGCAAGTAGATCAAAGGCCAGATTATTTTTCCAGGTATAGCTGATTTTCGCGACTGGTTTTGAAATCAGCAAATTTCGCTCCTTTTAGAGACACCTGATTTTGACGCATACTGTGGAAAGCACTGAAGACTACCAGATTAATTTCTTTTCGTCTGTAAAGCTTCTGGCTTGTTCATAAATGCCAGGAAGAAACTTTTAACTATTATTTTTGACTTGAAAGAAATCGAAAAGTCTCAATATAATGGCTCTTAGACAAGATTAAAAATGAGGTGGGCAATTGAAGAAGGGATCAAAAAGAAAACTTTAGAAAAGGCTTGATAGCCAAATTTTGGCGATTTTTCAAACAGAAGTACTTTTTTGGAACACCCGGTACATAAGCTCTTTGAAATGATAATCAGAGTTAAAGACCAACTAAGAAAAATTTTACATGTTAACATACTTTGGGACCTTCTGCACAGAGCTTTGGGGGTGCAAAGTTACAACTTTATTTGCAAGCTTGTGAAGTTTCTATTCTGGCGTGTTTTCTATCAAACTGAGAGGCAGAACCATCTACTGTATCACCTTTTAAATGAACATAAATTTCATGTAACAAACGGTATGTAATGTGTGTAAAGCATGCCATAGTCAGTATCTGATTGTATGTTCAAGCATATCCAAATCCTTTTGCATTTCTAAACCCAAACTCCAAACTTTCTTTGAAAGCTGTGTATTGTTTGTGTATAATGGGCAGGTGTAACACATTTGCACAAGTGTTTCCTTTTGGCAGAGAAGACAATTTACCACTTTCCTCTGTGTGATGAAGAAATTGTATTTGAGGCGAGGGATGAAACCCAAGGGGGGGAATGCTCTTGCATCCAGAGAAGAAGAAAAGAACTTCTGGCATCATCACATCTGATTCCCCTTCCTCTACATCCTGCAAGAAATCAAGCCAATATAAAATCACGTTTTCTTCAAAGGCACGTCTATTTGAGCCTTTCTCAGAATATTCAATTGCAAATAACCCATTCATCATCTCTGCCGTTACAACAACAGAACCAAAGCAAAACAGAGCTTTGAACTGGTCAGGGTAGGCTTTGATGCTGTCCAGTACACCCAGTATTTTCAGTCCATCTCTAAACTGGTTGATGGCAGCACAGTTTTTTTCAAGGACATACCAGTGGGCAACATCTTCAACAATCTTCTGTATTCCACTTTCATTTTGTACAAAACCGGGGGTACCTGCTAAGAGGAACAATGTTTCATGCTTATCGATGAAATCATTTGCTGCATGGACGTCTGCGGTTGATTGAAGCTCTTTTAGTAATGCTTTTGTGGCAACATCTGGGACATCATCAACAGATACTTTGATCTTCCTCATGTCAAGGTGGAGGGCATCAAACAAAATTTGTGACAGAAATTTTGGGGCTGGCCCACCATGTACAAGAGACATTGAAAATATCTGCCCAGCAATGAAGTAGTCATTGTCTACTATGTTCTGTGTGATGCATGTCAAAAACCTTGCATTATCTTCTCCCTGGAACAGTGCAGAGGCCTGTAGATATTGCAAAAGAAGGGTAAGCAATTCCCTCTTTGGGCCACCTAAATCTACAGCACCCTCTGCTACACCAATATCATCGGTAAATTTTACAGATATCTTCTTTCCAGGTGAAAAGCTTTTGCGGTTGAAACCTCTTTTAGCACTGTCCCACAAGTGATTCCGTGAAATGTTAAATTTTGAAATTGATGCTTGGTCGATCTTTGCAGCTAGACTTTGTAAAATTTCATTGATTGATACTGCAGTAGAGGTTGAAGCCTCATCCACCTGGGTATCAACATCCTTTGTTACTAATCCTTCTATTTCTATCAAGTCTTCTTCATTGAAATCCCATGCATCATTATGAAACAGAGCGTCATACTCCTCTGTGATGTTGATGACTGAAGTGCTAGGAACAGTGTCATTACTAGCATCATTTGAAACAGATGTGGAATTCTGTTGTTTCTGGACTGACTTTTCAGATTCTTGTTCTGATGTGGAATTCTGCTGTTTCTGGACTGATTTTTCACATTCTTGTTCTGTCTCCTTATCTAGTATGCTGCTGAAAGCTGGTTTCTCTAGAATTTCATCAACTTCATCACTGGAAGAACCAGTAACATCATAGTCAGCCTCTGAGAACTTGAACCTTTTCTTCTTTGATGGCTCCGGTTGATCAAAAGAATCTAAAATTTGCTGCTTTGGTCTTACGTAGATAGGCTTATCCTTAAAAAGCTTGCTTATTCTTTCACCATCGAGGGTATCACCAGGTTGTATTGTTGGTGGTACAACTTTCCTGTGAACAGATTCAAGGAGCTCTATTTCTTCACAGCCTTTTAGCTTCCTTTGAAGAATCTCCTTTACTTTCTCCAAAACATCATTTGCACTCCACTGTTTCATGAATAAAACTTCTCTAATTATGTGCTGATTCTCAGCAAGGTAGAGCTTATGACCTTGACGAGGTACTAACTCATCATCTGGTCCACACAACAAAATGAGATCCTTGCGAAATGGTCCAGCAGCTTGTTTTTTTGGTACCTTGTTTCCTTTGTATCCTGCCGAAAACATTTTTCTCTTGTTGCCAAAGTTTTTCCTTATGGTGAACTGTGGTCTACTGGCAAATGACCCAGAAGGTTCCCCGTTCGAAGTAGGCCTTAACCTCTGGTGTGGCTGTGGCTCCTGATAACCACTGCTAGGTTTTCCTCTGAACAGCGAACTGCATTCCTCATCAACACTGGAAAATTTTGCACGACCATTTTGACTTGAACTTTGACTACTCAAGGCATCTGAGAGAGCGGTGGCATTCGACATCAGATCCGACAAAAGTTTTCTGCTGTCCTCCATATTGCAATCTATTGGAAGAACGCATGGCAAGGTTGTACTCATTACATCAGTCTCAACAACATAAACATGATTATGTTGTTGTTGCTCTTCCAAACTAAAGCCATAAACAGGGACAGGTAGGGTTAGTAGAAGACTCTCATAATAAGTTCAAATGCGAAAAAGTGCGCCAAATCATGGCATCGGTTTAATGCCTGAGCAGGTTTTTCCTTTATCCATTCATTTTATCAATATTTATACACAAGGTCCTTTCAGCAAATTTTAATAACCTGCTGACAATTTTAATCGAAAATAATTTTAATCATCCAGCAGATCAGTGATTTTATTATGGGCCTAGGAGGCAGGGGGTCAGGGGCTGCAGCCCCCAAATAAACGTCAGAAAAATTTTCAAAAATCAGCCTTAATCGGGCAGAAATCCGGGCAAAAATTTTCTTAAACAATGGATTTTTTATCGGGCAGCCCCCCAAATTTGTCTCCTCCTGTAACCACGGATTTCATCCAGGGAGCGCCAAAGGCATTCGGCGCTCCCTGATTTCATCGTTGAATTTCTCGGTCACAGGGCAGAAGGTGTATGACATTCATTACCATATCGTTTGCTAAAACGAATCAACAAACAAGTGACATGATGTCACTGTCCATCAATGTCATACTTCTTAGGAATAAATCCACTGTGTGACCAGAGTAAAATACAGACCAGACAGAGGTCACGTGCCACATCAAGGGCGCGGTCTTTCAATGGTGAAAGAAGCCTGACTATGTTTTCCTTCATACTTGATCCTATTTAGTGACTGCAATTGTTAAACTGATGATAGCAATTCTTGACTAGTAATCGCAATTCTTGACTAGTAATCGCAATTCTTGACTAGTAATCGCAATTCTTGACTAGTAATCGCAAATTCTTGACTAGTAATCGCAAATTCTTGACTAGTGATCGCAAATTCTTGACTAGTGATCGCAAATTCTTGACTAGTGATCGCAAATTCTTGACTAGTGATCGCAAATTCTTGACTAGTGATCGCAAATTCTTGACCCAACCTTGAAATCTTGACCTACTTTTGTCCTATATGGCGCGCCATAATAAACTCTATGAAACTTACCTGCAGATATTGAATTGTGGTGGATATTTTCATAAAACTAACAAAAAAAATCCAGAACGAATTGAAACGAACCCTCTGGCAGAAATGTTCCCAAGACATTGTAGTTTTTTCTAGCAATTTAGGATGAACCCTTGGAATCACTTGAATTTTTTGTTTCTACTATTGAGTCACCGTTTTTCGTGGAAATTCTCAAAAACTGCTAAATATTGCATACGCGTCCGGTTACCCATGTTTTATGTATCATTTTTGAAAGAAAAGGATATCTGAGATACAAGTAGATGCTGGTCTTTCATGTGAAACAAATTTCGTAAAAATCGGACTACTTCAAGTGGAGCTATGAAATTTTGAAATTGAGCTAAAAACAACAATTTGTGCCGGAAGCACCAAGAAAAACAACAACAACTCAATTCATGAAACTTTAAAACTTCACTGTGGCAGAACCAGTGGTCCGATTTAAAAAATTTTTGCTTTGTGTTGACCCCTGGCACTCCCTTTACATGGAAAATGTGAAATATCAAACGTTTTTGAAACTTCGTTTTTTCCCATTTATTCCATAATTTCTCTGATCTGGATCACTGTGTCGAGGGGGGTGGAAAACACCCCCCCCCCCATGTGGATTAGGGTTAATAAAAGCAGCTACAACTTGAGAAGCTTCCAAGAAAATCTGAAGAATTTTAAGAAATTTTCTGTGAAGTGATGGTCAAATTCTCAATTTCTTTAGAACAACTGCTATTTGAGAGAATATGTTACTTATATCAAAATTAGCTGTGTAAATATTTGTCACACAGCACAAATCAGTAATGTCAGATTGAAGTGATAGCAAAAAAAGAAATGCACCTGTGCATCACATCATTAGGATCATAATGACAGTTATCCTTTAGCCAAGCCAGACCAACTTTGAAGAATTTCTCCAAACGATCATGCAACTCTTTCCACCATCGTTCTATCTGTCAATGTAAGCAATGAGGTAAACCTTGAATTTTCATTGCTTATCCAAAGGAAGAGAACCAAAAAAACCTTGGAGAGGAACTCTGATATTTTAAACTGCCTGACATTTATGGGTCCAATGGTTTCAATAGGACATGAGGACATTTGTGATTTTCTAACTGAGAATTTCAACTTCATTTAAATTTTCAATAGTAACCTTGGGAAGCATACAAGATGAGAAATGATAAGACACCACATGGCAAAATTTTTCTAGGTAGTAGCTCCCAGGCGCTGTAGTATATAATGATATCATCGAATTTCTGATGACAAAGATGCATTTGATGCTCTTTGTCAGGTTGTATAGTCACCATGTCAAGTGGCAGTACAATAGAGTGAGTAAGTAATAAGCAACATATGACACAAATTCATTTCCTTAATAAATTTGCAGCAACTGTGTGAAGTTGTGGCTATTCGACCCAATGATATGTGGGTTTCAATGCAACTCACTTGGTTTGATGGTGAAGGTCCATAAATCACTGAATCCGATGGATTTTCCACATCACCTTGGAGACTCCTCAAATATGCATGCATTGTGCGTATGATGGTTGTCTCCGTTCCTTTGTCTATGCGGATAAAATTTGCAAGCACTTGAGTTTCAAAGAGAGCATCAAGGTACCATTTACCAACAAGGACTGGATCTGAATTTGATTTCCATACCCGCAACCATATGAGGTATCTACTAGCTGTGTCTATGCAACCATACACAGCTAAAGGAAATGTCAAATTTTGGTATCCCATGAGTTTATCATGGCCATCCAAAGAGTGTGCCCAATTTGATCCAGTTGTTATAAAATGACCTTTGGTTACCTTCTTGGCTCCTGGGGCTCTCTGTTTGAGCCCCTCAGGATCAAGGTCGGTCATGATATCATACACTAAGTCTCTTGGAACCTTCATATTATGCTTTTGTCGAAGCTTTTGCGCCATTGCTCTATACCCTAACAGTGCACCAGGACCACCGAGTTCCTTTTGAACAGCTTCCTTGGCATCACTCAGTGTCACCCCCCCTGTCGATATATCGAACGTTGAAATAGGCCAGTCTCCTGTCTAAAGATCTCATGCTCCATGGATAGGCTGGAAAATCCATTGACATGAAATCCAAAATCTCGTTTCGCTGCATATTTTGCAGGACATACCCTTCTAGAACTGCTTTGAGAGCCAAATTATCTTTCCATCCATGTTTTGCAGCCATACTCCTCCCTCCCTTGACGTTACTTTACGCCATGCAAAATGCAAAAACCAAGTGGAAAATTCAAAGCGAGGCTGATGGCAGCTCTCAGCCAAGGCGACAAACAGTACAGAGTTGGCAGCTCTCGGCCACATGGAAATGAATCTAATTTCAATTCAATTTCATTTCAATTTTTATTCATTTTGATTTCAGTTTAATTTCAATTTCATTTTGATGTTCTTTTCAGTCTTTTTCAAAATAAAAAGTAAATTGAAATCAAAAATGAAATTAAAGTGATTTCAAATTGCTATTTGATATCATTTTCACTAGGAACTCGTATAAAACTGAAATGGCAACTCTCGGCCACCATACTCATCTCTTACGGCTCTCTCGTTCATCAGAAAGTTTGCTAAGTATGTAATGATACTGTAGGTTTGATCTCCCTAAAATTCAGAAACCATGCTATTCCATCTTGATTGAAAAGGCTAAGAAACTTTGTAATTTATTTCTAGGCTTGCTCAAAAATGTTTTCACGTTTACATAGGATGACAAATGTTTTGACATGATTTGCATGTAAATTTTTTTCAATTCCGTCTAAACATGTTTGCAAAGAGGAAAGAGATCTAAAAACATTCCATTCAAATTGAAGTTCCACATGCATAATAGACATGCATCATGAACAATGGCAAGGTCTAGCTTTCCCCCAGTCTGCTGAGTGTGGCCAATTGAACCCTTTATTTAGCAGGGTTTCGGAAGTCTGAAGTAAGTATTCTCAAATATCAAAGTTGGCATAGTAGGCTTGAAACTGGTAAGATATAAGTCTTTTCTGTTAACAACTCACCTCGGCGCTGAATCAAGCATCACGTTTTGGCCTGTTTTTTTCTGCTTTCCAACATTACCTCTTGCAGTCAGACCAGATGGATGCATGCAAGCATAAACAAGTCTTTGTGGTACCCGCAAACCATGAATTTCCCTTATCTTTTTGTGGGGTGAACGATAGCCAAGGAGCCTGCCAGGTCCATCCATCTCAGCTCTTACAGCTGCCCGAACCTGGCCTAAATCTATCTCCTCGTCAACATACTTAATCTGAAAAAAATTTAGTCTCCTGCAGAGGCTACCAAAACTCCAGGCATACTGTGGATAGCTTTCTGCTATGAAGTCTAATACTTCCTTTCGTTTAAGATTTTGTGTGACATATCTAAGCAAGTCAGCTTTCAAATCATCATCCAGCTTCCAATCAGTTCTGATTGCAGCCATGTTGATTTTGCCAGTTTGAAGATGAAGAAGGTTTTCCCACCTTTTTTGGATCCACATGGATGGACATTCAGGCATTCTGGGATATGGCATCACTGGGCAGGGCACTGATGGGGTGTTTTCTTGTGTTTATGAGGAGGTTCAGAATAAAAAGAATTTTAGATCAGGAATGGATAAAACGCTATTTTGCATTCCCTAGGTATGGACTGCATCCTCATGTTTTTGTTTTACCTGTGAAAGTAATATTTCATTTGTACCAGTAATGGCACTGCTCATGGTGGCACCGATGATTTTTATATTATATCATACACTGATGATAAGCTTCTTTTTAGAAGGCATTCAGTATACCGGTAGATAGATGATAGACCTGTCATTTTTGAATTGCTTTCATTTTCTTTTTGAACAGTTTTTCTTTAGAAAAATTTAGAAGTTTTTCGAATAACTTAGAATGAAGAAATGATGAATATGAAAAAAATGGAAATTTGAAAAAGTCAAAAAATATGGAAAATATAAACATGTTTTATAAGAACAATGTGAAAGTAAACAAAATAGATTGATAATGAATTAAAAGTAAAATGAATCAATTGAGAAAAACTAAAAAAGACCAATTAAAATGAATAAATAATGAAATATAAGTAATGAGAAATAAAAAACTAGTGAAACAAAAATAACGAAAAAGATTGAAAATCAAATTTGGAAAAAAGGGAGAATAATTTAACAGAATACAACAGAATGATGGGCCACCATACAGGTGCTTTGCTAAAGATCCATGTTACAAATCATGCCTAGGCCCTTTTTCAAAACCTCTGGTTTCGGGTGCACTGTAAATTTTGATTTTGCAAGCTCGTACCTCCTGTGTTTGGTGGACGATTTCTAAATGCAAAGTATGTGAATATAAGTTGAAGATTGATAAATTAACCTATTCACTTGGAGAGTAATAACATTGTTTCGTTCCTATTTCCAGCCAAAAGGGAATACTTTTTTTGAGACACCTGGTAATTCCACACAGTCTCTCAAACATCAACCAAATCCTATGGTCAACTTGAACTTTTTGACTAGATAAATCATTGCATGTAGGATCAAACAAATATCTTTTACTGCATATATCAAGGATGTAAGCACCCCCTGGTTGACATAAAGAAGTAAAACTCACGATCTCATGAGATAACTTTCCAACAAATCTGTTAAGCTTTCTCAGGAGTGATCTGTTCCTTGTTCCTCGGCATCTAGCCAATCCCCCAGAAAATAGTTCCTTGGTGAGTAGCTGTATAAATTAGAAACGAATCATCCATATAAATAGTATGTCATATGTATCCCAAGAATTAAACAAGGAGCCCCAAGTCGATGAGGAATGAGATGAATGCTGCATTGATTAAATATTTAGAGGACCACCTTTATGGTAGTCTCATTGGTTACAGGTCTCATCCCACCTTGAAATATCATTTAGGTCCGGAGGGACAACTAGCCCCAGAGAACTGTTTTTCTTGAATCTATTTCATGATTCTTGCAAGAGAAATAGCCTTTTCTTTGAGGTGCCCTAAGTGTTCAATTTTGAATCCAGCAGCTGAGCACCGCTAAAGCTAGCGAACTAGATATTTATAGATAAGTGGACACTAACATTACATACCGGGTGACCCAGAAAAAAAACTGACCCTACGGGATCTGTTATAGAAAAACAACTAAGAAGGCAATTGAGATGACTCAAACGTAATTCTGTCATTGAAAGACTACGCTACAGTACAAGTATTTTTCGCAATTTTTTTAAGCACGGTAAATTTCCAGAATTAAGGATTTCAAAGAAAATGGCACACTTGAAATCCTGGAAAAGTCATCAAAAACAGGGGATCGATTTGCAGCCATTTCAGATCCTCAAAACAACGAGAAACGTGCCTTATTTCAGGCTTGGAATAGGCAACTCATTCGAAAATTTACAAAGCAAGTTTTAGTGTCCCTAGGTACGTAAAACATTCTTTTCTCAAGGGATAAGGGTATTCCTGCTTTTTCTGCAAACAATTCTTGAGGATGTTGATTTGCTTGGAAAATTTAACACCTTTGAAAATCCATGAGCCACAAGGCAAATTAATACCAAATGCTTAGGTACCTAGGGACCAGCAACGTTCGCTAGAAACTTTCGACTGAGAAGCCTATCCCCAGCCTGAAGCAGAGCATGCCCCTCATTGTTTTCATGATGTGAAGTGGCTTGAAATCGATCTCCTGTTTTTGGCGACTTTCTCACGATTTCAAGCTTGCCATTTTCCACAAAATCCTTAATTCTGGAAATTTACAATGCTTTAAAAAATTGCGAGAATTACTCATAAAGTAGCTTAGCTTATTAGCGACAGAACTGTGTTTGAATCATCTCAATCCGTCTTTTAGTTGTTTTTCTATAACGGATCGCGCCGGGTCACTATTTTCTGGGTAACCCGGTATGATTATGGCCAAGAAGAAAATTTTGCTATGCTATGAAAACAGTTTGCAGGAAGGTACGCATTCCGCCAGAGACTCCAACTTTCAAATCCCAATAAATCTTTTAGCCACCCACAGGATTCTCATACACATCTGGTATTCAAAATCCTGTCGTAAAAGGCACTGGTTACATCATAAACTGGAAAGAATTACCTACCTAAACTTTGATCTCAGAGGCTCGCAGCAAAGATTCAAAAGTGTCTAATGTTGCAAACGAAGCCAACCTATACAAGTGCAAAATCAATGATGGATATATAAACTTGGAAAAATTCACAAATCGTTGCATATATAAATAGACACACAACACCGATGTTGCATCTTACAGTAGAATGAGCGAGACATCCTCCCAAAGTCTTAATCACAACTTTTCAGCGCAACTCACGTAGCCTAGACGTCAACTGGCAAATGGCTTCATGGTGACATTTTTCATATTCCATAATTTTGTCTTACTATTACTGCTATTAATTTACAGTTCCTTATCATGCAAACTAAACAAAACAACACCACACATCCAAACACCACATCGAGAAAGACTTGCCTGCTTTCTTGTGTAATCCCTTCCTCACTCAAAGTAAGTGATGTCAGTTGACTTTACATTTGCGCCATGGTACCTCTTCAAATGGAAAAAACCATCAGTTTTCTGGCAGACTAAGGAGGCCCAACTGTTTACAGCCGATTTCACCACGAGCCTGTTTACAAAATCTTACAAAGGCAATAGCTTTTGTTATTAATTGAAGTTTGCTTACCTGTTTCACCCATAAAATATTTCTCCATCATCAACATCATCATCAACATTTTCGCTGAAACGTTTCAAGCATCCTTTGTGGTACAGGAGCATACAGAATTTACAATGTATGTGTTCAGTGCTTGGCTTGCTGTTATGGGAACAGAAAATGTCTGCACCACAGCAACCATTGGCAAACTCTAGCGGCAAACCAATGTCCACCAGTGGCATCAGACGATTTGCTCTAGTTTCTTTCGGAAGAAAGGGAACAAACATCAAATTAACTGCCTCTTGAGATGCTTCCGTGTTGCATGGGAAGGTATGCTATTTTTCGAAATGCTCATTTTTTTAAATACTTGCTGTTTTCTGATACTTCTTTTTCGTGATACTTATTTATTTTCAAATACTTATTTTTCAATACTTCCTTTTTCACCATACTTATTTTTTTGTAATACTTGCTCTTTTTTCGATACTTAATGTTTTGAAATACTAGTTTTTTTCAGTACTTCTTTTTTCCCCATACTTGTATTTTGGAATACTTGTCTCTTTTTACGATACTTCTTTTTTCACCATACTTTTCTCTTCTTCAATACGAGGTTCGCGCCACATGCGACATCATGTGGTACTGTGGTGCCATCAGTGTTCCAGATGCCATCTTCCACGCAGTAATCAAAAAGTCGAAGTGAAGATGGCCAATCATCGCAAATTGATAGATCAGCTCACCTCTTTACTATCGACACTGAAAGAGACTGAGGAGCACGTTGACACTCAAAGAAATGAAGATCCGGAAAAGGAGATCAAGAATTTATACCCAAGTATAAGAGGTAGAGCATGACAACCTTCTGCGTCAGGTCCTTCAAACCCATTTCGACCATCTCATCCCGAAGTATCGCAGTTATCGAGAAGCACAAGTGAAGCACAATTCACACAGAGACCATATCCTGCAAATCGTGCTTCATTGATGCCCCAGGATGGCCCTAGAGCTAAAGCTTACCAACCAGGACAAGGAAAACGGTACCAAACTCAGAGGAGCAAGTTTGGACAAAGCAGTAAAATACTCAAATCAGGTGATGGCAGTGGAAAGATGATAGATTGTGTTAACCCTACACTCAATAAGAAGACAGATAGCATTATCAAAGATGTATTTTTGATACTAAGCAAAGATTTATCTACTGTGCCAAGAGGGAAGGAAAGGAAGGAAATGTATACCAATTCCCTTGTTGCCACTGGTGTTGAGTTCAAGATTTTGATGGAACATTGGGACATAATTCAAGCATTATTGAATGGATTTTCATTTGTACCAGAAATTGGAAGACATCTTGGCACAGCTTCTTCATATAATTTTGAGTTTGTCAAGGCAGTTGATGATGATCTCACCATACTCAATCCTTCACTGAGGTGGAATCTCAAAATGGTTAGGCACGTGACTGGAGCTGGGCCTTTGTACATCCGCTTCTCAGGTGATATACAGAGATATTTAAAAACCAATATGCTGCTTGTAAATCATGTCTCATCTGACGAATCATGCTCCGATGTATCAGATACTGAGGTAAACACCAATCAAAACAGTCTGATGAATACTGGTGAGGGGCCAAAGAGCAGTCTTTCAGCCTCAAGTAAAGCTACAACTTCTGCTGCTGTAAGTGCAACACAGCAGACTGTTCCTACTTTGTTCAAAAAAATGGAATCAGAGACATGAAATGAAGCAAAAGTCTCATGCCCAATATGTCAGAGGCTTTTAGAAAAACAAAGATTGGTGAACATGCGGACATGTCTGCAGAAACAGAGACTGCATATGATTCAGCATATGAGTCGGCATATGATAATCTATTTGCTGACAGCAATGACTTTTTGAGCTTTGATGAAGAGCTGCTAAATCCTGTGTTTGATCCTAAAGATGCCACAGAGAATATCCCCTCCACATCAGTCACAAGAATGGATGATGCAAACTTAAAACCTCTCTGGAGCTCTACCCTAGAAAAGGCTGCACAAACACTAACTCTGCCACAAACTAGGGTTGAAATAAGAAGGAATGTTGAACATGTTTCCAGTTGTTTGGTGTTTGTTGTTGTTGTTGTTGTTGCTGTTGTTGGAAATTGGACTTTGGACCTTATGACACCATGGGATGACTTGACCTTGAACTTTGACCTTACTAAAGTAAGATTGTGCTTAGTATACCCTTGAGACTCGTGGCTATAAAAGCGTTGGGCGCGTTTCTTTGCGCAGTGTTTTTAGTTCATCAAGCTTCAAGTCAGAGAGCAGCACAAGATATGAAGTTCTTGGCCTAGTTTCTTAGCTTTGGTTAGGCCCGTTGGCCCACACATATAAGATGCGTTTATAGCTACGAGGACAAATAGATAGTAAGTTTTGTTGTTTAATTTTTGATCTTGCTTGTTTACTTTATTCGTGTTTTCATAGTTAATTTAGCAGTTATTCATTTCACATTTTTTCTAAGGTTTTTGGACTTTGCACGTGTACGATTCGTAGGCCTGATCTCTTGTTATTATATCCATGGACAATTTCAAGAACTATTACGATATTTAGATTTATTTAACTTATTTTCGTTTACGTTTATTTATAGCGAACAATCAGTTAATCAATCATTGTGAATGCCAGCACTTTGTGTATTTGCTTGGTGTCTGCTGGGTTCCTTGTTGGATTCGTTCGTACCCCTCTGTAGTGAGTTATTGCTGGGAAGCTACATCAGTTCGTATCTAAGGAGACAGATCAATCAAGAGTTATGGTGTTGCGTGGAGACGATGGTGTTGACATTGAACACATCCGACATTTGAAGCAAAGCAGAGCAAATGCAAAACGGGAGTTGACGAAAGCTGTGAACCGTGTTGCAGATGTTCTGGTTGTTGGACAAACTCTGGATGACGTGAGAGCTGCAGATGGCAGGCTCGTGGAAACATTCAACAATTTCAAAATGGCATGTGAAAGGTACAAGTCTGTGATCGTAGATGAAGTTGACATTGAAGAATGCCTTACGTACATGCACGAAGCTGAGGCAAGATTTCACGATATCAAAGAAAGAGTTTCTCTGTTGATTCATTCCCTTGAGAAAAGATCACCGCTGCAGGAAAATGATATTGGACCCGAAGATTCGGTAAGTGAAACCAAATCACGCTTTTCCAACTCTCATGTTTCTTCAAGGAGCTCTAAGAATTCAAGGAAGTCAGGAAAGTCTGCACTTCAGGACATGATGTTGAAGAATGCTGCAACAAAAGCATCCTTGCTTGCAGAGGCTTCGATGTTAGAGGAGTGTCAAGATATTGCCAATGAAGAGTTGCGACTGAGTCAAAGGAAGAAGAGGCTGACACTGGACACCAAACTTGCGAAGCTTGAAGCTGAGGAAAGAATCTGCGCTGAATTTGCCATGGCAACAGGATCACGAGGTGAGATATGTGATGAACCCCTGAGAAAGCCAGCGTTTGAAACTACATTTCAGCAGAAGACAACACATTCCAGAATACACCACAGGACAGAGGATGAAAGGAGATTACATGACTCACACCGGCCACCAGTGTCATTTGCATCAAGTCGGCGTGTAGACAACAGTTGGAGTGTATTCAGCAAACAAGCACGAAAGAAGCCAATGGTGATCAATGGTGAGCAATCCATTCAATCTTCTTCAGAATTTGTCAATCCCCCTCAAAGGCAACGTCCTTTGAATCCCTTTGCTCCCCCTTGGAAGTCCCCTGCTCAAGTAAACCCTGTTGATGAATCATGCAACCCCAAACCCCCTCCTGGATCTTTTGCTGACCCTTATATGTTCCCCCCTCAACGAAACCCTGCCGATGAAACACGTATAAATACGACCGTAAATGGCGAAGAGTACCTTGATACGATGAAGAAACTGACAATTGCTGCACTACTACCAAAGTCAGAATTGAGTGTGTTTGATGGTAACCCATTAAAGTATTTTCTATTCATTCGTTCCTTCGAGAATAATGTTGAAAAAGACACTTGTGATTTCAGTAGACGTTTGCAACTTCTGGTACAGTTTTGTTCAGGCAAGGCAAGAAGAGCAATAGAAGGATGCATTCTCCTCGAACCTCAGGAAGGCTACATGAAGGCGAAACAAATCCTGGCTGAACGTTTTGGTGATGCATACACCGTATCAAACTCATGGCTAAAGAAAGTCTCTTGTGGTCCTGTGATAAAGCCTGGTGACAGAGAAAGTTTGCAAGAGTTAGCCGATGACCTCGAGAATTGTGAAATGACCTTGAAGGCTGCTGGCAGAATTACACAACTGAATAATGAAGACCGACTGGTGAAAATTCTAGAGCGATGCCCAAACTTTGTGAAGTCCCGTTGGCAATCTCGAGTGCAGGAAATCAGATCAAGTCTCAGGGAACCCACTGTTGAAGATGTGCGGCGTTTGATCAGGATGATATCAAAAGAGAAGAACGATCCTGTGTTTGGCGCCATCATGGACAATGTGAACAGAGAGCAGTCATCACGAAATGACAAGATCAGAAGACCGAATGCAGTGAGTAAGCAGCGAAAATTGAATTTCAGTATCCAGACCAATGACGGGAAGCCAAATGTCACTTCATCAAACGTGCAATGTTATTTCTGCGAACAGAATCACAAGTTGGCAGATTGTGAAGAATTCAAGAAGAAAACCGGTGAGGAAAAGTTTAATTTCATTCGTTCAAAGAAGCTCTGCGACAACTGTCTGTCATCTTTTCATTTTTCCGCTGGATGCAAACAGAGGAAGGCTTGCATAGTTCCAGGCTGTGATCTTCGTCGCAAACATCTCACATCGATACATGAATCTGTGGTGGCCCATGAGAAGAGGCGCAAGGAGGACTGGAGGAAACATATGCAAGCTGATTCGACTCAGCACAGTGAAAAATTTGTTGGAGTAACAAGCTGTGATGACCAGGGAGGAGCCAACAATGGATTGCCAATAGTGCCGCTGAAGGTTAAAGGGACAGGAAGCGACAAGGTATTTAACACTTACGCTCTTCTCGACAGTGGATCTACTGCCTCTTTTTGTAGTGAGACCCTCCTGGACAAACTTGGTGTGACTGGAAGAAAGTGTCAGATGTCACTTGCTACAATCAGTGGTGTTGATACTAATTGTCAGACATCAGTTGTCAGCTTAGAAGTGATGAACCTAGAAGAGACGATACACATTCCAATGCACAATGTGTTTTCTACAAAAACCATGAACATCTCGACATCAGCATTGGCCTGTCAAGAGGATGTGAAAAGATGGCCGCATTTGGATGGAATCACGTTGCCAGACACGATTTGTGACGGTGAAGTCAATTTGCTGATCGGCCTGGATGTACCGGAGGCTTGGCAACCGGAAGAAGTGCGAAGGAGTGAAGATGGTGGTCCGTACGCTATAAAGACAGTTTTTGGTTGGACGCTCAATGGCCCAATTTGTGTTTCCTACAATCAAGGTAATCATTGCTTCTTTTCCAATCCTGTTTCATCAGATGACCAACTCTATGATCAATTGAAGAAGTACTTCAACCACGAATTTGAAGAGTCAAATGTTGATAACCAGAAAATGATGTCAGTAGAAGATGGCAGAGCACTTGCTGTGTTTCAAAGGTCCATACAACTACAACAAGGCCATTATTATGTTTCAATTCCGTGGAAGTGCAACCCTCCTGATCTACCGAATAATCGGCAAATGGCACAAAAAAGGTTGGAATACTTGAAATGCCGACTGCAAAAGGATTCAAATTTGAAACAGCGATATAGCACATTCATTGACGACTTGCTAGGAAAGGACTATGCAAGACAGGTTCCAGAAGAGGAGATGGAAATGGACAACGGCAAATTATGGTACCTGCCACATCATAGCGTGACACACCCGAAGAAGCCAGACAAGGTCAGGATTGTGTTTGACTGCGCTGCAAAGTACAAGAATGTCTCCCTCAATGACAAGGTTCTCCAGGGTCCTGACTTGACAAATTCCCTCATTGGTGTATTGTGCCGATTTAGAAAGGAGCCCATCGCCCTAATGGCAGACGTCAAAGCAATGTTTCACCAGGTGCGTGTGACTACTGAAGATGTAAATGCCTTGAGATTTTTATGGTACCCGCATGGCGATTTAACACTGACTCCTGTTGAATATCAGATGATGGTACACCTGTTTGGAGGTATATGGTCTCCGAGCTGTGCAACATTTGCCTTGCAAAGAGTCGCAGAAGACAATGCCAGTTTGTTCGACAATGAAGTGATTCAATCCGTGCGACGAAAATTCTATGTGGACGATCTTCTGAAAGCTGTGAAGGATGCAGACGAAGCAATCATGATGCAGAAGCAACTCACTGATTTGTTGGCTCGAGGTGGCTTTCATCTGACCAAATGGGTAAGCAATTCTCGATATGTTTTAGATGCAATACCAGAAGATGAAAGATCAAGGGAGTTGAAGAATGTTCATCTTGAAGACGACAAACTCCCGACTGAAAGAGCTCTTGGGTTGCAATGGGATGTGGAAACTGACAGATTCACCTTCAATATCAATGTAAAAGATATGCCATCAACCAGAAGAGGTCTGTTGAGTACAATTTCATCTGTTTATGACCCACTTGGATTCATTTCGCCATACATTTTGAAAGCCAAGATTATCCTCCAGCGATTGTGCAAGGACAATGTAGGCTGGGATGAGCACGTAACTGGTCTCAATCTCAAGGAATGGGAAAGCTGGCGGGATGATCTTACAAAATTGGAGCAAATTGAAGTCAAAAGATGCTATACGGAAATAGGAACTGGCAGTGCTGTAATGAACCAGCTACATCATTTTAGTGACGCATCCGAAGTGGGATATGGAGCTGTAACGTACCTGCGATCAGTAAACAAAAATGGTGACGTGTCATGCTCATTCGTGCTTGCAAAGTCTAGACTAACTCCCCTAAAACGAGTGACAATCCCAAGACTGGAGCTGGCTGCTGCAACTCTTGCTGTCAAGTTGGATTCAATGCTGGTTAGAGAATTGGACATGAAACTCGGTGAGTCAGTTTTTTGGACAGATAGCACTGCTGTACTACGTTACATAAGGAATGAAAGCCGGAGATATCATACATATGTTGGGAACAGAATCGCAGTGATACACGACGGATCCAGTCCAACTCAATGGCGATATGTTGATACAAGTTCAAACGCAGCAGATGATGCATCCAGAGGGCTCAGTGCAGACAGCTTGATAAACAGTGATAGATGGCTGCATGGCCCAGAATTTCTACTGAAAGAAGAGCACGATTGGCCCAAAAGTGTGTTTATTGAAGATTTGTCCGAAGATGATGTCGAAGTCAAGAAGATTGTGCAAACACATTCAGTACAAATCAATTCATCAAATGGTATGACCAAACATGTATTCTCGAAGTTCTCAGATTGGACCGTCCTGAAGAAATCTGTGGCATGGCTGTTGAGGTATAAAAGTTGGCTGCGGAGAAACATCACGAGTAGCAACGAGACACAAGAAATCAAATGTGGCACATTGACTACAGAAGAGATGCGTGAAGCCGAATGTGCAATTGTGAAATGCGTACAAAGCGAATGTTTTGGCGAAGAATTGAACATACTGCAGTCACCTCAGAAGTCAGTCAGAAGATCAAGTTCCTTATGCAGATTAGATCCAGTTATCCTTAACGGCGTGATCAGTGTTGGTGGTCGACTCAACAATGCTCCGTATCAGAGTCATGAAGCAACACACCAGATTATTCTTCCGAAGCAGCATCATGTAAGTGACCTCATAATTCGATATATGCACATGCAATCTGCACACTTTGGACAAGAGTATGTTCTAGCATGCATTCGAGAAAGATTTTGGATCATAAAGGCGAGACAGTCAGTACGCCGAATTATCAGAAGTTGTTTCGATTGCAAGCGTCGATGTGGAAAGCTTGGAAAGCAAAAAATGGCAGACTTGCCAGAAGACAGAGTGACAGCAGACAAACCACCATTTTCCTTCGTTGGAATCGACTGCTTTGGTCCCTTTTTGGTCAAGAGAGGAAGATGTATTGTGAAAAGGTATGGAGTCATATTTACTTGCCTTACAATAAGAGCGATTCATCTCGAGATTCACGGCAAGAAAAGTGAAAGTTTCCCCTAATCTCCAACTGTCGAGATTTCGATGTGTTCGACGAGATTCCAACATGGAAATTTACACTTCGAGTTTCCACTTAATTTCAATAAAGTGAAACTTACAGCTCGAACTTCCGATAGTTTCCAACGGTGGAAACTGAGGTTTCAAATTTCTGTCGAGGAGATTTCCACGATGAAAATTTCCCCTTAATTTCCAACTGTGGATATTTCGACGTGTTCTACCAGATTTCGACATGGACATGTACACTGCAAGTTTCCGTAGTTGATGTTGTTCAAGAATAAATGTTCAAGGATACATTTGATATAATATAATATCCATGCATTTCACTTTTAAAAGGTTCTTATTGCTCCTCAGAAATAGTAATAGAGTTTCTTAAACATAGTGACTATGCTTAAATTTTTGGCCATCGTATCGTAGTACTATTTCTTATAAACCAGATTCTTATGAAGAAATCTGCTTTCTCAAATCACGAAAGATAAAACCAAGGAACCAAAGACATGCTGACAGCAAAATGAATGAGTTTAGGAATTCAATACACTGTCAGGAATAGTATGTGATTGCCGTTAATTGATTCAGGGATCACAACACAATGCTTTTATCACGTGATCTCAAGTCGACCTAAAACATGCAGGTATTGGACGATTGCCAACCACGCGATGAATAACGGATTTGAGCGCCAAATTCTTTCTTATGCTTTTGAACTGTGTATCAGAAGGCATTGAAGTTATCCTGCAAGATTTGTCATGGTTATTACTCAGAGATTGGCTGGCTTGCAAGCTATAGTCTAACCAACCAGACATTTTGTCAAGGCAGTAAAGTCAGGTTCGTAAAGCTTCTTTTGTTTTGACTACTCTGCATTTTTCTGTCTGATAACAAAGTCAGCTTCTCGCTGTTACTTTGGAACTGCTCCAGTCCTGCATGCGTCAGGCCTATGATGCATGTGTCAGAGTTTTGCGTGATCAATGCAAAAACTTTGCTAAGAGGACGGAGATATGATCCAAAGCAACATTGCCCATTGCTTTTGCTGAAGATTGAACGTCCTTGATCTCTGATGTTAGGCTGCTAGACCAGCGTAAGTTTGAATAAGTTGGCGCCATCATTCCAACTTTCCTCGAATTTGCGTGCTGCCGATCTGCGTCCAGAATGCACGATTTGTACAAGTGGTCAGTTGCTTTCATTTGATTGATTGGAATTCGGTCTTTCCTTCTTTCCCCTCTTTTATGAATATCAAAGCATTATTTTTTACAGTTTTAGTGTTGTGTTCATAATTCTGCTCTGAAAATTGATTTCTGTTTTGTCTTCAAAGCTCAAAAGTTGATAAAGCATCGCAGTGACCAAGGAAAAGGCCAATTCAAGGAAGCAAGGCCAGTGCAAGGAAAGGAAAAACGAGGACACTTTTCTTTTGCATAAGCAGTGGAGCGAAGGGAATGCCATTCAAGAAGCTGAAAGAAACAGTCATTCATGACACGAGTGATTCTGATGAGTAAACGTTCATTTCATTTTGCTGTCAACCATTCATGACTCAGAGAACCTCATAAATAATTATATGTATATCAAATGTGGCTCTCAGCTTTGAAGTGGGACTTTTTAACTTTCAACATGGGCCATGCTAACATTTAGGGGCTCGAAATTTTACCTTAAATCAATATTTGGGGCCTGTGAATTACAACATGGACGAAAATTCTATCTATATTTTGGGTCCAGAAATCTAAAAAAGGAAGGGAATTTGGTGTGGGTCTCCAAAACATTAGACTCAATATTGGGGTCCCCAAAACTTTAGGATTGATATGTAGGGGTCAGCAAAGAAATGGTGGCATGGACCCCCTCATTCAAAGTTAGGGAGTACCCACTGGGTGTTGAATTACTTAATTCTTTGGGCTGTCATTAATCCTAAGGATTCCTAGCTAGGGAGAGGGTGGCAGACATTTACAAATTTTTGGTGGAATTTTGGTAACCATCTATGTGATTTTTGCTGAAAAGTTTCCTGACCCCCTCCAACATTGCAGAAAATAGTCTAAGCACCCATTCAAGTACATGTGTGAAATTAACATCTTCACAGCTGCAGCACATGAAGGAAGATTAGAGTTGAGAGGAAATAAATCGAGATATCATTCAAACATAATGAGAAAAAAGAAAACAGGGAAAAAGGAGAAAGTTTGACATGGCTTTTCGTTTGTTGACCCTTTGTTGGTTCCATTAAACTTGCTTTTGAACAGCATGTGTCTGTAATTACATTCTTTTTATAAGAAACTTGGATCAGGCCATAGTATCAAAAGTTTCTTAATTTAACATGAAATTTTGTCCATTTTAGTACTTAAGTTTACAAAGGTTTCTTAAAGGGGCAGCATCACGTAACCGTAAACAAACCTGTTATCTCTATGATCTATATTGTTTCCCACACGTGGCCATTGTGTTCCGCTCAGATTTTGGTGGATGGGGTGAATCCACGATAAAGTTACTTCTAAAAATCCACCAATATCTCTGCAATCCTACAACGTATGAGTGTTTGGTTTATTTCTCTAGAAAATTCAAGAGTCCATCTTCAAATTAACACCTATATTTCGAGAAAAGTTGTGGAAAATCTCTGTGATATAGACTATCAAAAATCCTGAAAAATCATCGTTTGGAAAGAAGTTTGTTTACATTACGTGACGCTGCCCCTTTAATTCATTTCTTATTTTTGAATGCATGAATTGTGAATGTGGTCGCTGATACTGGTGCAGAAATGTTCCTTGACATTCAAAACATCATATAGGAATAAACAGTGTTCTGTCATGATGAATGCACAAATGATTATTTGATATTACAAAAGAATAAGGGTTCAACGATCTATTTGCTATGAAATCCATGCTTTAAGAATTTTCTTAATACTTCTCAGACTCACCACTACAGTTTCTTAACATTTCGTCCATCTTTAGTACTAGTTTCTTATAAACCAGTTTCTTATAAAAAACGTGTGTCATATCACGTGCTAAAAAGACCACTGGAAAAGGATCTCCACGTTTATATTTAGTTGATGTAATACATATATATATATTTGTCTACATTCTTAATAAATCGAGAGGATCTGACAGTGCATTCATTACTTTTTAGAAGTTACATTTACTTTCAGTATTAGTCATCAGATATGTTCTGTTTCTGGACTCATACTTTGCGTTGTGTATAAATAATGGAAAAGGAAGATGTTTAAAATGCGAGCTAAGTTTGATCAAAGTAGATTGAACAAATATGATTTTAATTCGTACTCTCTAAGAGGACACATCTCATGTCTACATCAGAATCAGAGTGCTACGAAGACACAATGGCAAATCATATAAAGAGTTAGAAGACGTTAAGATAGAAGAGGAACACTTTGGAAAAGTTTTGCCCAGGAGTATTCCAATAAAATCAAACCAGGAAGCGTAGTGTTACATTTACTGTTGCACGAAATAGCCACTACTGAATTAGCCAAACGTCCCCTTCAAACATGATGAACAAGGAAACTATCAGGTATGTTTCCTACCGAAAAATTCATAATTTCGACTGAATTTCATAAACTAAAATCAAGTTTAAAATCAAGAATTTCACTTGGGGAAGATTTTGGTGTCCCCGTAGTTTCCGACCGAAAAATCCAAAATTTCGACTGAATTTCCTACTCAGAATAAGAATTTCACTTGGGGAAGATTTTGGTGTCCCCGTAGTTTCCGACCGAAGAATCCAAAATTTCGACTGAATTTCCTACTTACATTAAGAATTTCACCTGGGGAAGATTTGGCGTTTCACCGAAATCTACCCATAGGAGGTTGAACACGTATGGAATTTCCCCAAATTCTCCCATAAACATGCCTAGTGTAGACTAAGTTTCCAACTTTTGGAGACGTTGAATCTCACTCGGGAAACTGTGGGTAAAAGTATATTTCCCTTTACCCGTAGTTTACCCGTGGGGAAACTAGGTGGGAAATTCGAAGTGTAAAACGCATTTTGTGTCGGAAATGGAAGGGAAATGGTCCGTTTACCTCTAATATACAACGAAAAAACTATGTCGAAATTCGAACTTTTCTTGCCGTGATTGTTCACAGTATGGACACAGATTCATTTATAAATGCCCTAAGAAGATTTATTTCCAGACGTGGAAATCCAGAAGAAATACGATGTGACAACGGCTCAAACTTCAGAGGTGGTGAAAAGGAACTCCGACTTGCAATGCAGCAATGGAATCAAGATCAAGTACATCAATTTCTACTTCAAAGAGACATAAAATGGATATTCAACCCACCGACAGCTTCGCATATGGGTGGTGCATGGGAGCGTGCAATAAGATCTGTAAGGCGAGCTCTGAATGCAATTTTAAGAAATCAGACGATCGATGATGAAGGTTTGCAAACCCTCTTCTGTGAAGTTGAAGCAATTCTCAACGCGAGACCGCTTACCAAAGTGTCAGACGATCCTAAAGATTTGAATGCAATAACACCAAATCATTTGCTGCTTCTAAGATCTGACAAGAATTTCCCGCCTGGTGTTTTCAAGAGCAAAGATCCGTACAGCAAGAGAAGATGGAAGCAGGTCCAATATATGACTGATATATTCTGGAAAAGATGGACCAAAGAATACCTCCCAACTCTACAAGTCAGGCAAAAGTGGCACTCAATCGAGCGTAACCTAAAAGAGAATGACTTGGTACTCGTTGTGGAACAAACGCAGCACAGAAATCAGTGGCCTTTGGGAAGAGTATTGGAAGTGTATGCAGGTAGAGATGGCCTTGTCCGCTCAGCAAAGGTGAAGACGATGAATTCTGAGTATCGAAGACCTATAACAAAGCTATGTTTCCTGGAAGCAGCTGTGGAAGAAGATTCAACATAGAAAATTATTAGAAAAGAAACAGTCTCCTATTAATCGCCTGTTTAGGGGCGGGTATGTTGAACATGTTTCCAGTTGTTTGGTGTTTGTTGTTGTTGTTGTTGTTGCTGTTGTTGGAAATTGGACCTTATGACACCATGGGATGACTTGACCTTGAACTTTGACCTTACTAAAGTAAGATTGTGCTTAGTATACCCTTGAGACTCGTGGCTATAAAAGCGTTGGGCGCGTTTCTTTGCGCAGTGTTTTTAGTTCATCAAGCTTCAAGTCAGAGAGCAGCACAAGATATGAAGTTCTTGGCCTAGTTTCTTAGCTTTGGTTAGGCCCGTTGGCCCACACATATAAGATGCGTTTATAGCTACGAGGACAAATAGATAGTAAGTTTTGTTGTTTAATTTTTGATCTTGCTTGTCTACTTTATTCGTGTTTTCATAGTTAATTTAGCAGTTATTCATTTCACATTTTTTCTAAGGTTTTTGGACTTTGCACGTGTACGATTCGTAGGCCTGATCTCTTGTTATTATATCCATGGACAATTTCAAGAACTATTACGATATTTAGATTTATTTAACTTATTTTCGTTTACGTTTATTTATAGCGAACAATCAGTTAATCAATCATTGTGAATGCCAGCACTTTGTGTATTTGCTTGGTGTCTGCTGGGTTCCTTGTTGGATTCGTTCGTACCCCTCTGTAGTGAGTTATTGCTGGGAAGCTACAAGGAAGGTTGCATGGCAAGATTTTCTTGCACTAAGGAAGATACCTTGGTTCAACATTGCCTCCTCCTTCAATGTCAAGTTTGTTGGAGAGTTGGGGGTTGATGGTGGAGGACCAAAAAGAGAGTTTTTTAGTGGTAAGGTTAACATCGACCATTATTTCTATTTCATGGAAAACGTTCATGTTTGAAGACGACTAAGCCTTTGCTGACCTCTTTGCAAACATAACTTATGTTATTCTTGAATGTCATGGTAAATCATTTTTGGTTGCAATATTTTAATACACAAAATATTTTTTATAAAAAACTAAAGAATTTTACTAACACCTTATATCGACAGAGAAATATCAATTGAGCAAGCTGGATTTATTAAATGAAGGGGGACAAGAGACCAAATCGCAAACATCAGATGGATATTGGAAAAGGTACGCAAAGTAAAGAAAGAAATTTATTTTTGTTTTATTGATTACAGCAAGGCATTTGACTGTGTGGACCACAACACCATGTGGCTTGTGATGAGAAAGATTGGAATTCCAGAACATCTAATAATCTTGATTAAGAATCTTTACCATAAACAAGGAGCACAAGTGCGAACAATGTATGGACCAACAGATTGGTTTGAAATTAGCAAAGGAGTGAGACAAGGCTGTATTCTATCTCCGTACCTGTTTAATTTATATGGTGAAATTATCGTGAGAAACGCAGGGCTATATGATAACAACATCAGAATCAAAGTACATGGTAGAACCATTAATAACTTAAGGTATGCAGATGACATGACCCTGGTTGCCGAAACCAAAGAAGATCTGGGAGAACTTATCAGAAATGTTAAGAAGGCAAGATAAGAAGCAGGGCTACTACTAAATTTAAAGAAAACAAAAGTAATGACGGCAGAACTTAACAACTTTGAAGTAGACGGGGAATCCATCGAGGTAGTACAGGAATTCAATTTTCTTGGCTGTGCATTAACCCGGACCTCTGATCACACCAAAGAAATTAGAAGGAGGCTAATGCTTGGTAGGAAGGCTATGACCAATTTAACAACGATTATGAAAGACAAGAACATCACACTAAATACTAAGATAAGAATAACCGAAGCATTGGTATTTCCTGTTGTTACATATGGAAGTGAGACATGGGTAATGAGAAAAGCAGAAATGAAAAAGATTGAAGCCTTTGAACTTTGGGTATGGAGAAGACTCCTAAGGGTGCCGTGGACATCGAGAAGAACGAACGAATGGGTATTAGGCCAAATAAAAACAGAAAGATCGTTATTGAACACCATCAGAAAGAGGCAATTGACCTATTATGGCCACATAAATAGAGCAGACAACAGTTTAGAAAAATTGATAATGCAAGGTAAAATTGAAGGGAAAACAGGTAGAGGAAGACCTGCAACGAAGTGGTTTGACAACATTAAGACAATGACAACAAGAAGTGTTTATCAGCTCAACAAAGACACTAAAGATAGAGCTGGATGGAGACGGCAGGGTCATAACATCACCAGGGGTCGAACGAACCTTAAAGGTTCCATCACAATCTTCATGTTACTTATTGCACCATCCTGAACTTTTCTAAACAATGTCTTTTGACAACTTTCTGGTGTTTAGACATCACTCAAGTACATTCTGATTAATAGGAAAAAAATAAGAATGATTTCCTTTGTTTAAAATAGTTTCTTAAGTTATATTTTCTCAGTGTTGAAGTTCCTTACTTTTTTGGCGATCTCAGAGTTGAGTTTCTAATAAGCAGTTTCTTATAAAAAGGAGTATATTTGTAATCATGCAATGAATCTTAAAATCAATGATCAGAAGTAAATGGTGTGAGTGAAAGAAACATGTATTGGATGATGATAAAAGAATTCCAAGAAGGCTGCAAAACAAGGTGGTACACATGTAAAACTGTGGAAGCCACTTAACAGCTTAGATAGGAGTTTCAGATAATAATTGATCTCCCAAAGAAAGAGTTGTTAATGATACTACAAGAATTGGTAACCCTATCAGGCCTAGGGTATTTGATTCTCTAGGAAGCCTAGGGGGGGGGGGCTGATTCGGCCCCCCTAATTTACTTCTGTTCTGGACAACCTAGAGCCTTGAAACTTTGCATGTGTATAGAACAACTTATGATGAACCCAAAAATTAAATCTATTTTTAGATATGTCACGTGACCTTTCCATGACGTCACATTATTCAATTTTCAAAGTCAATAGGGTTCAGTACTAAAAATTTTCAATCGTTAATTGTGAGAAAACAAAAAGCATTAAGGACATCAGTCCAATTTCACTGTATTCTATGTCTAAATAGTATTTGCTCTGTGAAGAAAAATTAACAAAAAGTGATGACGTCATCACACAGGAATGCAAAGAATGCGCGCATGCGTAGTGCCAAAATCCGCAAAACCATACATTCAAATTAAAAATGAGCTAATTTGTTGGATAGAGCATAAAAATTAGTATGTATTCCTATCTTTTCATCATTTTATCACATTAGCTGTAGATTTTATTAGGAATTATTCAAAATTTTACACATACATCTCTTGAAAACTGGTCACGTTTACCCCCTGGAATGAATTTGATTTTTTCAAAAAATTAATTGTACATCGTAACAAAGATAACAACTAAAAGTCAGAAAGTTTCAGTGTTGTAAGTGCACTTGGTAAAAATCTACAGACAAAAAACCGCTAGGGGGGGCTGATTCAGCCCCCCCCCCCCCTAGGCTTGATAGGGTTAATGAGTATTCAAGGATTGCGAATGATGTTAAGTATCCTTGTGATCAAAGATTAAATTGCTGCAAGGTCATTGCTGATATGAAAAATATTGTAAGAACACAGAAGAAATTTATCCTTTCGAACTGAATTATATCAGCTGTGAAAATATCCTAATTACTGTGCCTAGGACAGTCAAGAAGGGGGTAGAGGGGTGAAAGGCCCAGGGCCGGGGCTGCAAAGGGGCCCATAAAGATTTTGTAGCATAAAAATCTATTATTGCTAGGAATCTTAATTGTGCATTTTCATGGCAATTTATCTGCCTTGAAAGAGCATTCACAGGAACCATCAACTGCAATGACCAGGTGCAAGCAAGGCTTGAAACAATGTGCTTGATTCATACATGCCATTTCTTGCATAACCTTGACATGGAATGTTTGAGCAATTTTAAAGATTATCAGTCTCAAAAGGGGTCCTCATTTTAAAGGAGTCTAAATGGCACATGCACAAAAAATCTTCTTAGGGACTGCGCCTCAAACCCCCTTGCTGCCTCTTCCACAGATCACTCAAGGGCCTGAAGCTGGCTCACGACAGCCCTGTTAATGTGACATTCTTACAATTCTAGAGATGATTTACAGCTTATCTCTGCTTTTCAGTGGCACTTAATCAAGCACAATCAGAGTTGTTTACTTTGGCTTTGGATGGAAAAGGAAAGGTACCTGTTAACAGTGCCATGGCTTTGACTTCTTCAAAGTTTCGTCATCTTGGTGAGCTGATGGCAAAAAGCCTTGTTCAGGGTGGACCTGCTCCAAATTTTATGGCAACATGGGTATATGATGCTGTTGTCACCCCTGCGTCTATACATGGTATTCCTGTTGATGTAAGCCTTATCAGAAACCAAAGCCATACAAGTATGATAACAATGGTGAGAGAGAATTGGTCTTTCATCAGAATCGTGTTCTTCCTTATTTTCAACAAACATTTAATAATTCTTGAAAGGGATGTGTGCAATGGAAAATATAGGCTTGCCAAGTGGGGCAAAGTAGAAAGTACTCAGACACAACAAGTTTCCTTGGCAATTCATTGTTAAAAGTACATGTGCAACTCGTGTTTTGAAAGCTATATTTTTAGTGTTTGTTGCTCTTTGAAAATGGAAGTTTGTAACCTTGCACAATCCATGGAGATAAAACTGATTGATATATAATTCTGAAAAGGTCTTCTTTTTTTTCCACATTTCTTGTTAAAACTTTAATGCTAATTAGCCCAAAATTGCGGCCATTATGATGTCATAGTCAAAAAATGCTATGCTACTTATGATGCCATAGTAAAAAAATGCTGACATCATCAAATTCCAGAAATTCCGGTATCAAATTAAAGCTCTTTGTTTGCTGATTCATTTGATGTATAATACTTTATAATTTGATCAAATCTTTCCATTGAAATCACCAAAAATAATGATTTGTTCGCTACCTGCTTCTAAATATGGGTATGTCACGTGACCTGTGAGAGATTATTTGAAAATTTTGAGTTTCATCTGAGTTAAACTCTGAAATCAGCCCCCTTGTCTACTACGTAGGGGGAGGGGATGGCACTTATACAAAGTTCTAGAATTTACCAAATGTTTTCCATATTTTTAGCTACACAACCTTGCATGTTAATTTTTGTATTGTTTGGGATAAAAACTGCGTTGAATTTATGTATTTGAGCCTTACAATTGTATGTTGATGCCGCAAAATGTCGGATAAAAGATCAAATATATCCTTTTCACTTGATTTTGTGAATAAGCCCCCTCTGGAAGGTCCGAAATTAAATAAGCAATTCCGAGGGACTTACTAGAGCTTCTACGGTACATACATACATACATACATACATACATAGAGTTTTATAGGGCAGGTCAGCTTTGCAACAGCCATTCCGCTGATAGGGACGTCCTATAATCAAAGTTACAGCTCTTATTAAAAGAATAGCTCTTACTAACTTACAAAATTACAGCTCTTATTAACTGCATAGTTACAATGACCTGAGTAGAAATCAATTAAAGACAAATGTTCAACATTGTGTTTGGAAGTAAAGGTAGTCTTGCTCTCCAAAAATTGTTGTACTTTGGCCTTTTTGAACCTGAACATTGTTTATCAGCAAATTGATTAGAGTTTACCTTAAAGGGGTAGTGTCACGTAACCGTAAACAAACCTGTTATCTCTATGATCTACCGGGTGTCCCAAAAAAAAGTATCCGGATTTGGTCGACCCTAGCGATAAGAATATAGCATGAATCAATCCGAAATGATTTTCAAAACATACCTCGATAGCCAACTTGAACATAGATACCTCGTTTGTTGAATTCGGTGCACTGAGAGTGAAGATATCAATCTTCAAAGGACAAATTTGCCTCCACCTCCAAACCAGAGCTTTGGCGCTTTGGCCTAAGCAAATTCTTGAAGCTCTGTGAATGAAATCAACAAAATTTGAAGACGGCAGAACAGATGTGTTTTCCATAATACAGTTCATGTGAGACCTATCGTCAAGGGAGCCCCGAAATCAGCTTCATTCATCTCAATATTGACAATTTATTTAACACTTACTATTTACCGGTGAAGTACTCCCTTGAGCATCAAAACACTTTTGAGATCAGGTTGATCATCGAGTATCTTCGAAGCTGATTTTCCGAGTGGGTCATCATCAAGAGAGGAGATATCTTTTGGCCCCCAAAAGATCTCCAGACCTTCCTGTCGTGGCCCCCGAGAGATCTAATAAGCAATTCTTTTCAAGGAATGATTCGACGATTTCAAAAGTGTATTGATGCTCAATCACCGGTGAATAGTATTTGTAAAATAAATCGTCGATATTGAGATGAATGAAGCTGATTTCGGAGCTCCCTTGACAATAGGTCTCACATAAACTGTATTTTGTAAAACCCATCTGTTGTGCCGTCCTCAGATTTCATTGATTTTATTTACAGAGCTTCAAGAATTCGCTTAGGCCAAAGCACCAAAGCTCTGGTTTGGAGGTGGAGGCAAATTTGTCCTTTGAAGATTTATATCTTCACTCTCAGTGCACCAAATTCAACAAACGAGGTATCTATGTTCAAGTTGGCTATCGAGGTATGTTTTGAAAATCATTTCGGTTTGATTCACGCTATATTCTTATCGCTAGGATCGACCAAATCCGGATACTTTTTTTGGGACACCCGGTATATTGTTTCCCAGACGTGGTCATTGTGTTCCGCTCAGATTTTGGTGGATGGGGTGAATCCACGATAAAGTTACTTCTAAAAATCCACCAATACCTCTGCAATCCTACAACGTATGAGTGTTTGGTTTATTTCTCTAGAAAATTCAAGAGTCCATCTTCAAATTAACACCTATATTTCGAGAAAAGTTGTGGAAAATCTCTGTGATATAGACTATCAAAAATCCTGAAAAATCATCGTTTGGAAAGAAGTTTGTTTACATTACGTGACGCTGCCCCTTTAATTCGAATTGGTACACGAAGAAGATTTATAGATCTCTGTTGGAATAACCTTCCAGATGGCTGGTCCGCTAAAGCGGATGCTGTTTCTACCATGTTCTTTCCTGGGTTCTATTTTGGATTCTTCTATAGAAGCTAACCGGCCTATGAATCGCTGTCACTTTTAAATCATTGCTTATGTCTTTTTTCATTAGGACACTGGAAAAGTTGTATTCTAAGAGTCGGCAAATGATGGCGTTGAAGACACGGAACACTTCTTGCTGCTCTGCTCTTGTTTTGATTTACAAAGACGAAGCCTCCTCGCTGGAATCTATGCATCAATACGACCACTTGAATGTGTAAATCTTAAAAATGAAGCTTTACTGCAACTCTTATTGTATGGCGATGATGATTTTCCCAATTCATTGAATCAACATATTCTTGAGCTCACGCTACAGTTTATCCACGAAACTGGTCGATTTGAATGAGTTCTATCATTCACCCTATCCCGTCATAAGCCACCCAGCTTTGTAACTTGTCTGTAGGAAATGTCCTGTAATTAATAGTATTTTTTTCTTTATGTGTCTTTAATTATCTTAATTTAACTGGCCTGGGGGTAGACACAGCCTTTTGCTCCCTGGGGTCTACGGTCCTAGTAGTATAGTAAAGTAGTTTTGTAAGTAGTGTAGCTTGTAACGTGTATTGTAAACTTTTAATTGGAATAAGTATGTATAAAAAAAAGTCGTATTGATCTGGTCCGAGGTGCAAAGCATGGTTTGAAGCAAATGCAAATTTCTCTTTTGACAACGAAGGTAGCCGACAATGCTGCTGGTCTTGCTGCAGTTCCTTGTCCATCAAGTGATGTGCTTGATTTAGACGGCAGTAATAACAAAAGTTTGATCAACGATGAAGTGTCCATTGACATTGATGATGCGTGACTAACTGACATTGATGGCGAATATCTACCAAATAGTGAAGAATCGTTGAATTACTCTGTTGAAGAGAGTTTTCCACAACGTATGTCAAATTCTTTTTCTGAAGATGAGATGGACGAATATTCAGATTCATCAAGGGCCGAAGATGACTTTTTAGCTGATCCTTTCGGAAATGAAATAAAAGGAGGGAACTTGCAAACCAAAACAACGGACCCCATTTGTAGCAAGTTAGACCAATTGCTGAATTCAAACGCACTAAATACATGTTTTTTTCTTATGCTCGAAAAGGCTGTGGAATACGTGGAATGGCTCCTACATAGACAGAGTGATACGAGCTTACAATTTCAGTGGGATGGTGAGATTATTGAGTTTATAGAAACATTAGAGTATCATGGCCACAAAGATGTTAAACTTATTGCGTGGACCTGGGCATCTCAATCAAGGGAAAGGGGCATTAAAACGTTCAACTGGGCGAACTGGAACTGGCCATTGCCAGGCAGGACGACAAGGAAAAAGAATTGTTCTGCACCTTCTACAGATGAAAGAATACATTCCTATTTGCTATCGAGTTTTCTAACGTTAGCATCCTCTAGAGACAGTAAAGTTGCACCTTTGCACGAAGATGATATAGTAAAAGTCATCCCTGTTTTCATTGCAAAAGATGCTATGCAAATAAAGCCAGGGTTCTCATTTGACGAAAATCAAAAGTTAATTATTGGAAGTACTTTAAAAATTGATTACAACTACGTTTCTGAAAATCCTTTCCCACATACAGAAACTTTGAAAGCACACATGTTTCAAGAGTGCGAAGTTCTTTGGATAACTAGTGCAGATAAATCAATCAGTGTTCCCTATGCTGTAAATCATTTACTGAAATCAATGTCTGGGGAAGAAACCAAAGCCAAAATGGTGAATGAAGCTAAGCAAACAGAGGTATGTATGTATCATTTAGAAAATGAACTGATCTCGATCGAAAATTCTGTAATCACTAACTCTGAGAAATGCAATTCAGTTTGTTCCGAGTGTACCCAGGAACAGTCGCTCTGTGATGTTTGTATAGGAAAAGGTGTATTTTCTGTGAATACTCTTGCGATTACTGCTTAAAGAATGGCACAAAATGTATAAAGCTGGCAGTGTTAGGAATATCGATGGATTCAGAGTCTCGGAATCGATCTGCACAAGACATATTCAAAGAAAAAAAGCTAGCTGGTGAACGTGATTCTTTAAAGTGCTGTGAGACGTTTCCTGATGCTGTTCATGTTGGCAAAAGAAAACGGCAAAGCTTTGCTAATTGGTTTTTGTTTGTTAATGGGGAAAGGACAAACCTTGTCCAACTAAGGACTCTTAGTAAAACCAGTTGAGCAAAGTTCTTTGACTAAACTCTGTACGGAATAGAGACTGTCAAGATGTTGAGTCACTCGTTGAGATAGGATCAAAAGTTGTTCACTCAGTTTTATCATCAAACATACACTCAGGTACTCATTTCGATTGTTCCTGAGAAATGTAAAGTTACAAAGGACAACACAATAGGAACTTTCAGCTCACCTTTTGCCATATGTATTGGAAATTTTGGTTTGCTGTATGTTTCAGATGTTGCAAAAGGAAAGGTGTTTGGAATTTGAGCCTCACATTATCCAGGAGAAGTTGAGACTATTGCAAAGGGGCTTTCAAATCCAGTCAGTTTAACATACCACGATGAGATGCTATATGTCGCAGAATGTGATTCAAGCCGAATAGCAATGTTTAGAAGTAAAGGCATAAATGGAGAGACTTCACGTCACACTTTGATGTTATTGGTCCTTTTTACAGCTTTAACTCAACAATTGAAAGTAAAGTTGTTATTGAAACATTGTTTGAGACAATGTGGGTGTTTCATAATCATGGATTCAAAACTATTGCTGTTGTTTGTGATGGAGCTAGTAGCAATATGGCAGCTATCAAACTCCTTACTACTGCTAAAAGAGGAGCATTTGGCTTTTCTGATGACAACACTAAAAACATAAAGTGGAACCTTGGTTCAAGAAGCCTTTTGCCCCCGACCTTGATGTATTCTGCATTATGGGTCCTTCACACCAGGTAGGTAGATCATCACAAAGTTTTGCAGAGTTAGAAATAGGTTGTAGTAATTAACCTTACTTACCATAAATGCAAAATACAGTATGATGTGTGGGCATGAATATTTTTTACAACATTACAATATTCTAATTGGCCTGCCTTTTGTAGATACCTCAAGCAATGAAACAAGCAGGGAAGACAACGGGAGTAGTTTTTTGGGTCACACCATGGATTCTTACAAAGAATATAAGTAAAATTTGGTAATACTTCTTAGAAAAAAATATAAACATGCTATAAATCATGATAATCAGTTTAGAAAGGATGTAAACCACGCCGCCATAAGTTGCAATTTCAGGAATGCTTTGGCCTGCTTAGCCCCTGTGCAGCCTCCACTGTCACTGCAGACAATGGTGGAGGGGAGAAGGAAACTTTGGAGAACTCACAGCTCCGCCCCTCTGCCATCCTTTGCAACGACATTAGTGGCTGCACACAGGCTAAGCCCTGCTATACAGCATTGCATATACTGTAGCTGGTCTACAGAAACAGCAAATCGTTGTTAAGATTCAAGATGCTGATACATTTTTTGCATCCACATGTATCCTTGAAGTCACTTTTCCCAAATCATTCAGTAGCCATGATAATCATGACAGAATACATCAAACAACACTACACTACAAAAGGAATGGGAATCTTCTGCTGATACCCTATTCTGGAATAGAAAGGTGAAAACGATGCATCCCCATCCCCATTACAAAGGTGCATACAACCAATATGTTACATTGAAAAACTGTGAATCTTCAAATTTTCCCGCGGTCGAGGTTGTTGCATTGGTTCATGTTTTGTGCCCAGATGTAGTTAGTCAATGCGTAAACACGAGCACAAATGCCTGCTGAATCTGAATTTTCATGTGTAAAGCCACAAAATCAGAAGTATCAAAATGAATCCTACTATTCGGGAAATGCTACGGGATATTAACCGGCTCAGCCAAGAGCTGGAGGGTGGAGGAGGCCAGCAACGGATAGGAACTCAAGGTACTGCAACTTCTGTCAACAAAAAACATGCACCCAGGCACATGGTAAGGCCAAAGAGGCCCCAATGGTCACAGGTCAAGGCCTATTCAAAGCCAAAGTGTTCCAGCTGAAGAGTCAGTAGAGACAGGGCTTTCACAATGCTTCCGTCAAAACTTGGTGCAACCAAGTCAAGAGGAGTTGCATCCAGGCAGCTAAATGCTGGCCCACGCTTTCCAATGGCATACAACTTTATGGGGAGCAGTGCTGCTAATCAAATACCAAATAATGGATCTCGGGCCCCAAAGCAGCCTGCCAAGGATAAGTCAAACAGCAGCCCTTTCCTTAAAGATGTTCTCCTTGCTGGCCCTGACGAAAACATGGTACCTTGTCAAAGTTGTCAGAAAATGTATGCTTCAGTTCATCATGGAAACAACCCTGTGTCATTTAGCAATTATCTACTCAAAGGAAGGAGTCGACCTTTTCGAGCACCAGGAAGGTTTGTAAGAGGAAGAGGATTTTGAGATTGAGTATTTCGTGCTCCTGGAAGATTTTGCGTGAGACGAAGAGGTTTTATCGCAAAAGATCAAGCAAACGAAGGTCTGTCAAAAGCTATGAAAGTTGGTGTTCCACTCATCGATAAATTGATCAAGGGAGTTTCAAAGCAGCAGAGAAGGGAAAAGAGAAGGAGTAGAAGTAAGAAGAAAAAGTGGAAAAAGTTGAGAGGTGGAAATTTGTGGTTAGATGGCCCTTTTGGAAAATTATCATCAGCACAGATTCGGTTTATAAAAACGGTCAACAAGAAAAGATGAAACAATTATTTTTGTATTGCAAGTTTTTAGTGACATGATGTATATATATTAGAAAATTGTTCAATGTCGTCAATAAAAATGAGAGGTAAAGGAGTTGTTCGCAGTTTTAGAGCTCCCAGTCATTGATGACAATTTGTTCGTGGGCGAGGACTTGGAGCATTTTTTGCACTGGGTAGAAAAACAAGAAAATATTGCGGTGAAGGGAAAAAGAAATACTGTCGCCACCGCACCATGAAAGGAGAAGGATTCCTTTCAAATTGGCCGCTTGAATCAGATAAAGCATTTAAAGAACTCGTCGGGAAAAGCATTTTTGATGAATGAAACATTTGCGCGCATTCAAATATGAAGACCAAAGAACACATTGAATTGATAAAGTTCCAAATTCAAAAAACAGCGATGAATTGGGTGATTTCAACATCACACACGAAGAAGAATTCATTAAATCCCACTGCCGAATTGTTCTATCAATTATATATACTTAAACCTAGAAGTCCAAGACCAAGACTGAACTCTGCGAACCCAACAGAAAAGGACAACAAAGTAAAAAACATGTATCCCCTTAAAACTATCCCTTTAAACAAAAACTAAATAAATAGATTAAAAATTAATTTAAAAGATTAATGATTAAAAAATGTTTCTTTATCCAGGCTTTCGCTCTTTGCATTCTTGTGACTTTTTTCTAATTTTTTCAGTTTTTTTTTCTATCGTAGCAGTTATTGCTGGGACTTCTTCTTCTTCATTATTATTTTCATCCTTTCTTTGTTCTTCATGTTTCATTGAAATTCCAACCTGCATTAAATGAGTACCCAATGTATTGTTCTCCCACATTTGTTTTGCCAATTTTGAACAAAGCAATAACATTTCTGCGTATGGTGTCATTTAGGCTGTTATTGTAATCTTGTCAATCATTTTGGCAGCCATTTCTTCTACCAATTTTTGCCACTTGAATCACCTGGTGACTTTTAGCAAGTGAGTGAAAAGAACCGTTGAGTTTGAACATTATATAGCCAAACAAAGATAAAAGCTCAAGTCCCATTGGGATGACACCAAAGGTGTTGGTCCCATTGCAATTATTTTGAAATTTTGTAGAGGATTTTGACAATCGATTCTGAAAACTCAACAGTTTTGCCACTCCTTCTTTTACATCTAGCAAATTGTTATCAAAAATGGATAGTTAGATGAAAGTACATGCTGAATTGAATTGTATGTTACAAAACAGCCACTGTCGTTGGATGTGATTAAACATCCTCACAAAAGTTACATGATAAAGGTATTTAGAAATTTCATGTTTCAAGTTAACATTTGGCAGATCCAGAGGAGGGTATGGAGGGGTAAAAATTTGGTAAAAATGTGTATACAGTAGATACGGTAGGTCTTCTGCACACCAACATGGTTTTCCTGCCCTTAAGTAATCAGAATGTTTTTAATTTCTCAACAAATCTTTGTATAGAATATGAATTTATCCTCCTTTAAGTAAGAATCACCAGCAAAATGCCAACATTTCATAAATTATTGTTAGCCTTGGTATGAGTATCACAGTTTCCTATTGCAATTGGAAGTCAGTTATCTCAGCATCAAGGGGTATGGTATGTTTTATTATGTACACCAATTAGCAGACAACGCAAGAGCTCATGCAAGTATTGAAATAAGCATTAAATGACTTAGGACATCCTGTTGACTTTAACATGATTGATTGAGAACATAAAAGGTTGTTCGGGCATAAAGAATCTATTGATATGCCATAGTCGGTCAAGTTCAGTTCAGTTGTGTTGAAATGAGCTAATGATGTAGTTAATGACATGAATTCCAAAAAAAGTTTGTGATTTCTTTGAAAGATCATTGGTTTTGGTGCGTGTTTTGAACCAAGCAAAGAGATTGTGATGTATTAAATCTGGTGTACTGTTAACCACATGCTGCATACCAAGACATGACAGAGAATATTTATATAATGAAGAAAAGATGTAGCGTGACAAGAAGAAGCACAGCAGAACGCGTCAATAAAGTTCACAATCAAAAAGGAGCAGACCATGAGATCGATGCCAGGATCCTCCAGCAGACTTTAGATCAGCTGAACGGGAGAGTAGAGTTAAAAGATTTGGACAAGGAGATTTTTGAGTACATGTTAGAAAATGATGAAGAAGACTGTGACCAAGAGGAATAAGATACTGCAGAGATGTCAATTTCCTTACCACAACAAGAACACATATGTAATACTACCTAATGAAACCTTTGAGAACCCTGATGAGCTACCTCCAACAAAAGACAAATTAACTTCTGCAGCATGCTCACCACTAGGAGTACAATTCCCGAAATATTATATAATCGGGTCATTCCATTTGAGCACATCCAGACCAAACAAACCACAGTCCCAGAATTTCTAGGAGGGTCTCAAACCCACGGACATTTCCGTGGGGGGTCCGTGGGCCAGTCCGTGACTGCCCCTGGTTTTCGAGGAATTTTTCACCTGTCACGGACATTGCTGTGGTTTTCCGTGGTTGCTACGACTTTTTCATTAAAAATGTCACAAACTAAGTTTAGTCATTCCTTCCTATCTCTCTTATGAAGCTCAGGTTCTTCCATTGGAAAAGAATTAGCGTAGTTGTATTTTAGTTGTATTTTCAGGTATGTTTACATAATAGCTGAGACTCAGCTGAGAATGGTTGCCTGTCACTAAAGTGCCATGAAGTATTAAGCCCTTAATCTATGTTGAT
This sequence comes from Aurelia sp. 3 sensu Dawson et al. (2005), assembly GCA_964020215.1. Lineage (NCBI taxonomy): Eukaryota > Metazoa > Cnidaria > Scyphozoa > Semaeostomeae > Ulmaridae > Aurelia > Aurelia sp. 3 sensu Dawson et al. (2005). The sequence continues at coordinate 15,355,734 of OZ026576.1, read as the reverse complement.
GAGTTCACAAGTGATTAACAATAAATATTTGAATTCTAATTATACAACACTCCTAACTAATTTTAAGTCACGATAGATCCGACAATCCACACTGCTCTAACTTCAAGTCACTGAGAGGAACATTTACGTCCTTGCCTGCTTTCAGCAACGATTTTACGATCTTCACTGCTGTGTGGTTCGTTTGTTTGTTCTTGCTACGCTTTGAAATTTGAAACTTGACGTGCTGCTAAAAAGATTCACTGTCAGAAATAAATAATGTCGAAACAGACAACATTTAAAAGAACAAGAACAGACAACGTTTTCCAGATAAAGGTCACCGAACAATCATCTTCAGCAAGGGAACACCAAGTAAGTAGATTTAGCGTGAACCTATTTTTCAATAATACAATCTTTATTAAGTACAACAGAAGCATCTCACAAATGTTTAATCATTAGAAACTTGAAAATTGTACAATACAGAAATAGCATAAAACATCTTGGGAACTAAGAAACTCTAGTACATGAGTCATGACCTACTAGGTTTGAGACGCCCTGAGAATCTTAAAGAATTCAAACTTTTGTTGTGACACAATGCAAGGGTGTTGCTAAACCATGATTCTTGAAAGAAGCCCAGCAGAACCCTCTTCCTTAAGCCCGCCGCAGACGGAGAGGAAAATGCTCAGCAAAGTGGCATGAATGTCATTTTGCTCAGCAAAATTCTCGCCGTGTGCGGATGATTTTTGCTGAGGAAATACTCATTTGTGCAGCTGAGGATAATATCTATCACGTTTAATAACTTCTGCCATTCGTGCCAAAATTCTCACCGTCTGCGGTGTCACTGAGAATTTTGCTCACTGCATTCGGTGCACACGTATTCACACTTTGGGCCTCCATCTAGCTGTGACCTGTGGTAGATACCATGGCAACATGAACACGTGTGCACTGAAGGCAGTGAGCAAAATTCTCAGTGACACCGCAAACGATGAGAATTTTGGCACAAATGGCAGAAATTATTGAACATGATGGATATTTTCCTCAGCTGCACAAATGAGTATTTCCTCAGCAAAAATCATCCGCACAAGGCGAGAATTTTGCTGAGCAAAGTGACATTCATGCCACTTTCCTAAGCATTTTCCTCTCCGTGTGCGGCGGGCTTTACCAAATAGACCGGAGTCCTTGCTTCAGAGAAACTAAGAGCCAATTTTGAACTTCTAACTTTTGTCACAAAACTTAGGTATTTTTCAGTGGCCTGATCCAAGTTTCCTGTAAAGGAAGCAAGAGGGAAACGAATAGAGCACTGGTAGCTAATATCAAATTCAAAATCAAAATTTAGAAAGGAGGATATTAGATTTTACATCTTAGATACTTCTAGATCATGAATTGCATAGATTTATTTTCAGGTCAAACCTGCTCCTCAAGCTGAGGAAAGAAACAATGACGAGGAAAGAAACCCCATGCCTGGGTGCATTCCGAGGCCTTTCCACCGGAGAAATCCGGCGGAGAGCCATCTTTCGATTTCCTCACGCGAAGGTTTTTGGCAGAGAAATCTCGTTCATTGTGCTCTGGCGGCAGTTGGTGTGGTGCAAGTGACCATAAATTCAGTAAATATGATGGAATGGAGACAGTAGTTTTCTTCACTGTTTTTTCTCCGTTCTGTTTTTGGGCTTATCACCCGAATCTATTATTACCCAGTGTTCTTTCTCACTTTAATCAACACCACCAAATTGGCACTGGCGGCAAATCCTGCTATGCCCACATCCTTGGCGGAAATATCCGGCGGAGAGAAAAAAAAGAATGCACTATGCACCCCATGGAAACTGGCTCTTCGGCTTCCCTCCTGGACCAAATGAAGAGTTTGCGAGCAATGAAGGAGCAGGAAAAGAAAAAGAAAGAAACAGACCCAAAATGCGGGGAATGTGGCCAGTCCTTTAAATGGGCACATAACTTAAAAATGCACATGCCGGCCAAACACTCATCACCAACGAAGAGTGCTTCAAAGCATCACTGCCGTTGGCCAACCTGCGAACAGAAGTACGTCAGACGTGACTGTCTGCAGGAGCACATGGGGAGAGTGCATTTGAAAAACCATTTGAAACATTTGTGCCCACATTGCAACAAAGGATTCGAAAGAAAGGGCTGAATGCAAAAGCACTCTGAGATTTATAGCAAAAAGCCTACAGAACAACCAAATGCTGTAGAGCGTACTTTTTAGAGATCATTACGTGGTCTTTCTCCAGCACTCCTTAGCATTAGCATATCTACTGGGATATTTAGGGTAAAAAGCAAAAAGGTGTAATAAGGTGCCTGGGTAAAAAGGTGTGATATGTTGATTGCTGTAAAATGTATAGGCACTTTTGATAAAGTATTCACTACAGTTGCTATAGTGCTTTGTTGGGGAGATGAACCTCGGCCTGCATTGTTCAAAACAATCAGAAATCGTGTAAGTCCTGGCCAATGAAAACTTGAGTCTTTGAAGCATGCGCAGAACGTAGGATTTTAAAGACTGATAACCTGATTTTAAGGTTCGTCCCTGCGCAGTAACTGACAGATTTGGAATTGCTTGTTTGAAGGAGCGACAGCCTTGACTCTTAGTAATCAGTCCATTCCTGGTAAAATGACAGGATAAAATATTCTTGTAAATAATTCTTGTTGGGGAGATGAACCTCGGCCTGCATTGTTCAAAACAATCAGAAATCGTGTAAGTCCTGGCCAATGAAAACTTGAGTCTTTGAAGCATGCGCAGAACGTAGGATTTTAAAGACTGATAACCTGATTTTAAGGTTCGTCCCTGCGCAGTAACTGACAGATTTGGAATTGCTTGTTTGAAGGAGCGACAGCCTTGACTCTTAGTAATCAGTCCATTCCTGGTAAAATGACAGGATAAAATATTCTTGTAAATAATTCCATTTCGCAGTTCAATTTGCAAGGCTAAATTGGATTTTGTTTTCTTTGCATGCCTAATACCCTTGAATATCTTTATTCAATGGGGTTTCCAAGGGGTTCCTGTAAACCGTGGAACGACATAACGACTAATAACGACATAACGACTAATAACGAGCTATCAAATCACAGTATCGAGTCGTCAGTACAAATGGGTGTATCCACCGGACCACCATGAGTACGGAATGGACTGATCAGTGGATCTTGGGGATAGCGGAGCTCGCGAATTTTCTGTTTCTTTGGAAAGCAAAGTAAGAAACAAGCAAGCTCATCAGTTCTTTTCCTCTGTATCCCTTGTTTCGTGTAAATGTGTAAGTTGAAGATGGAAAGAATGATTCCCTGTCTCCTTACAATTTTTTCCTGACACAACAACGACAACTTTTGCAGGTACGGGTATAGGCAACATTCCTTGGCTTCAAAATGATAGTTTTACCACCAGAGAGAGTGTTCTTGGCAAAATAACATAACAGCTTAATGGCTCGATAATAGTTTTACCATAACCAATAGAGTATTTGGCAATATAACATAACTAATACCGGGTGTCCCAAAAAAGTTCCGATGTTTGATGGAACACAGAGAAAAAGGTTTTGAGCCTGAAAATTTCTACACTCTAGTTACATTCTACACATTTCAACTTACAGTTTGGCATATCATTAGAAGAAATTAGTAATCTGAAAATGGAGTTATGAGCAACAACATTGCATGTTCATACTCCAGACAAAACCAGAGAGATTAGTACGGCGTCCTGCTTCATGGCGGTAAAAGAAGCTGAGGTCTGGGGCTTATGGATAATTTCTTTAATCATAGGGATACTTTGCTGCCAAACTTTCTTACGTGATACTTTAATAGCTAATATCTAATATCTAATAATTAAAGAACGAAATTTTTAACAACGTTCTAAGGTGCCTATTGAGGCATTAAAGCAACTATTATCTAAATTCACACTCGGAAATGAACTTATCTGAACTCTATGAATAAACATTTTGTCTTTAGGAAAGAGGATTTGGAAACAGGGAACCATTCTTTCCATCTTCTACTTACAAATTTACACGAAACAAGGGATATAGAGGTAAAGAATTGGTGAGCTAGCTTGTTTCTTACTTTGCTTTCCAAAGAAACAGAAAATTCGCGAGCTCCGCTATCCCCTAGATCCACTGATCAGTCCATTCCGTACTCGTGGTGGTCCGGTGGATACATCCATTTGGACAGACAACTCGATACTGTAATCTAATATCTCGTTATTAGTCGTTATGTCGTTATTAGTTGTTATGTCGTTCCACGGTTTACAGGAACCCGGTTTCCAAGAGGAAAGAACTCCTATTGTAATTCACTAAGCTCCGCCCAACGCAGCGGAAGCACTATTCGAATAGAACAGATGAAAAAGCAACATTCGCATGGTCTCGAATTTCATGAAACTGTTGATAAATATCTTCTTTCAAATTGTGGGAGTACGCAAATATATCTGATCTTGAAATAAATTAAAATACATTAAAATACATTTAACCATAAGTTACCTCACAAGAAGCATTGCATAAATTATAACTTCATCCCTTCTCCTCAGTCCTCCCAACTACTTCTCCATACTCTACCGTTCATTCCACTATCCTATCGTTCTTCACACTACATTATGGTACTTCTCCGTACTTAATGGTACTTCTCCGTACCTTATAGTTCTTCTCAGTAGTTATGGTACCTCTCGGTCCTCCATAGCTCTTCTCGGTATTTTATAGTTCTTCTCGGTACTTTATGGTACTTCTTAGTACTTTATGGTTCTTCCCAGTACATTATGGTACTTTTTGGTACTTCATAGTACTTCTTGCTGCTCTGCAGTCCTCTCCAGTAGTCCACGGTTCTTTCTAGTACTTTCTCGTACTTCTCAGTTCTTTCTAGTACTTTCTCGTACTTCTCAGTTCTTCATAGTACTTCTCGGTTCTTTGCAGTTCTCTCCAGTCTTCTATGGTTCTTCCCAGTACATGATGGTACTTTCTGGTACTTCATAGTACTTCTCGGTTCTTTGCAGTTCTCTCCAGTCTTCTATGGTTCTTCCCAGTACATGATGGTACTTTCTGGTACTTAAAGAACTGGAGAGAACTATAAAGAACCAAGAAGTACTGTAAAGAACTATAAAGAACCAAGAAGTACTCTAAAGAACTATAAAGGACCAAGAAGTACTGTAAAGAACTATAAAGAAACATGAAGTACTGTAAAGAACTATAAAGAAACATGAAGTACTGTAAAGAACTATAAAGAACCAAGAAGTACTGTAAAGAACTATAAAGAACCAAGAAGTACTGTAAAGAGCTATAACGAACCATGAAGTACTGTAAAGAACTATAACGAACTATGAAGTACTGTAAAGAACTATAAAGAACTATGAAGTACGGTAAAGAACTATAAAGAACCAAAAAGTACTGTAAAGAACTATAACGAACCATGAAGTACTGTAAAGAACTATAAAGAACTATGAAGTACGGTAAAGAACTATAAAGAACCATGAAGTACTGTAAAGAACTATAAAGAACCAAGAAGTACTGTAAAGAACTATAAAGAACCATGAAGTACTGTAAAGAACTATAATGAAGCAAGAAGTACTGTAAAGAACTATAACGAACCATAAAGTACTGTAAAGAACTATAACGAACCATGAAGTACTGTAAAGAACTATAAAGAACTATGAAGTACGGTAAAGAACTATAAAGAACCATGAAGTAGCCTGAAATACCAAATAGCACTGTAATGAACCATTCTAATAATTTATGATAATTTATGATAATTTATTTCAAGGTCCGATATATATGCGTAATACCCAAATTGTCTAAAAATGCTTACCGTAAACTTGGCCACAGAAGGCCTATCGGCCAAAGTTCTCTGGGTTGATCAGTCGATGGCCTAATTTCTTTTCCTTGCTTTCACAGTTCTGTATCTTTTCGTTGTGTTCGTATGAAAACAAAGCTTGCTGATGGATCGTGATAACTAAAACAATACGTAGGCAGCATTTATACCATCCCTTGATCCATTTGTGTGCTGTATACCTGGGTGGGCAGGTGGGCAGCAGCTTTCTTGCCGCCATTACTCCAACGGTCATTTCTGAACTTTTGATTTTGAAAATCCCGCGCTTGATAAAACCCTACTACGCATGTGCCAAAGACTCAAAAACGACGCACTCCAATTTCACCGGACTTACTGAGGTTCATCTCCCCAACAATGCTGGAGAAATATTTCGTAGTACCTCATTAGTTTTTCAAAGTTCTACAAAGTGTAGCGTTTTGCAGTTGTGTTCTGGTTTATTTTTATCAAAAAGATTCACAAAGTTGTATCGTTAAAGCACATCAAGGCGTTGTTTCAGTTAAAGTCTACCAATTGATTCCTACCTTGAATGAAACTCTTCGCTTCCAACACCGGACGAGCTGTTGGAAAGAGTAGCAGTTTTCACGCTTTTGGTATGAGGATGGTATCTTTTTTTAACGTCTTGGTCTAAAGAATCAAGAAATAGACCATTTTTTTAATTTGTGTTTGGTCGGGATTGTTTCGAAACATTGGAATAAGGAAAGGGTATGCTTTGATGGAATGCCCCCAGCAAAAATCTGGTGATGTGCTTCCCCGGAAGTCGCGCCCAATTTATAATTTCTATGACGTCATACATCTTTATGAATTAGCAATTTTTAGATGAAAAATCATGTAATGACTTGAAATATTGATAAAACTAGTTGATTTCACTCAAATTATGTGAAATTGATTCGCCTGGTGGAAAACAGGCTTTAGCTTGCCTCAAACAACGTCACAAACTGCAAGTTGAAACCTGAAGTATTCACCTGTGTAAAAACAGAGAGAATTGAATGTGCAGCTCCTCCACAGTAGCCATACTAAAGGGGCACAATTTTTTGGGGACACCCTGTACTTGCAGCCACAAATCTAAGTTCTTTACGAAAAATGGGTGCATCACTTTTTACCGATGCATGAATCACAAATCCAGTCTGAAAAGTCTTTGTCTCTGTCGACACTTATGCAGCATTTGTGAAACCATTCCTCTGCACAATTGGTTGAGGTGCAGCAAATGAGTTTGTCAAAGTTAGCATTTCGGAGGCAAGTGCAATATTGGGCGCCTCCATCTTGTTCAACCGTTCCATTTTCTATACAGTTGTCACAAATATAGTCCCCGGTGGGAACACTGTATAGGCCAATGCATCCGAGATGAAACCATTAGTTAATGCAATATTTGCCAGAGCTGCATCCAACCATCTCGTCAAAACCTAAGAGCAAAGAGAGTTTTATTGGTGAAGTGTTGAAAAGAATTTGATAGGCAGCTCTCAAAGTACTTCAAAAATGTATTTGAATTCCAAAATAAGGACTAATTATCGAAAATAAAGAGGTCAACTGTTGCAACATCTTTTCATCCTAGGCGGCCAAGTCTGAGCTTGGAAATTTGGTCAAATTGAGATTTTTGCATATTTCTCAAAATTAAGAAACCACATTTAGTCGCATAAGGAATCTCACAAAAGCTTCTACTCTGTATAGAACGTACAATCACAAAAAAGTAGCAGTATATTTGTTCACTTTCCACTAAAATAGTTGATAAACATGTTGTTCACAATGACAACATTGAAGAACTCCTTGAAAAGGCAAATTTCCATGGTGAAACAAAACAATCTGATGGTAGGTTTCAATGTCGCTACAAGGGATGCAAGAAGACATTCAAATCTGATGGTAAAACTTGTTTACAAAAGTACAGATAATGGCAAATCATAGCAGGTCATTCTCTAAAAACAAACACCACAGGAGAATTTTATGTTTTAAAATTGACCTTTTTCAACTTTAATAAGTATCTACAATGATTAATTTATTCACCGTATCTTTCATTCAGGACCTCTACGCAGCAATAAAAATCGCCCACAAAGGAATATCTTAGGTAATCTCATCGTTTTTGCTTCGTTTTATGTAACTTTCCTTCCAATTTCAAAGCAGATTGTTGAATTATTTGCTGACCATTGCGTGAAGTGTTTTCTGGGGCCTATCAAGTCTGAAAGGAAGGTGAGGAATGACTGGTTCTGTACAGCCCACAGCTGCACTGCCAGATTATTTTTTGACACACATTCATATCATACTAACAATTTCCTCATGTTTGAATTAATGATATTTCATTCCTCATCTAATTAAAGATGAAACTTGCTTATGTATTGATTATTTTGGCAATTGGAACGGGTTTCCAATATCTTCACATCTATCATCATTTTGATTTTATTTCATAATAACACAGCTGTCTTTGCTTGTTTTCGTGTGAAACAGAATGCCTGAAGAAAGTAGCGACAAAAGAAAAGGATGAAGAAGGTAATGACCGCTCTTGAGTACAAAATAAGTAATTTTTCTCTTTCTTCCTGGCCAGCACATCTTTATCTTACGGGCGCTATGGGTGGATGCTTCGGGCAGAACAGTTAAATTCAGTTCCATCCCCTTCCATCCAATGTATTGTGCGCTCAAAATTGAGATAACTGGCGATCACATGACAATGCAAAATCCGTGTCTAAAAAGCCTCCTGTGGCCACACAAACATAACGTGACAGTGGGGTAGGATTTCAAATGCAGACAAAGAGAAATGAATTACCTTATAACAATTACAAAATGGCAGTAGATGAAGGATAGGACTAGCACTGAATTTGTGGTGCCATCTGAACTGATTGCAACCAGACACTGTTCATGTTCATACTTTGATTCCGTGTCTCCTCAATGAGGATAAATCTATGAAGCATCATTACCTATTGAAAGATTCCTCAGCAAATAAGTAAAGACCTGATTCGTTTCGACCGCTGTGCAAAGTGCTTTTGGGTCTGCTCAAGCTGCCAAAAGCAGCGAGATGGGAGGGGGTGAACTTTTTGGGGAATGCACGCAGTTGTGGTGGAATCTATTGTGATCCATGCCTCTTGAGACGCAGTTTGGGATCAGGCGCATGCGGAAAGTGTTCAGAAGATAAACAAGCATGGCTCGAAAAATCATCGACCCTGAATAGCTTTGATAAAGATAGGTAATTTGACTTTATTTTCCTTGGGATGGAGGCGATATTTATCAAGGAAAATTCAATATGAAGAAAGGATTTTTATGGAAAAATGGCTCGCTGCCGCAAACTGAGCGTTGGTGGATATTATCTGCAGAATATGAGCATCATGTTGAGACAGGTCAGTATTCTTGAAAAATTGGCCTTCTGTTACTTTTTTTTGCCATACAGTTTGGTCAGTTTTTAAGGACGAATATATCACTTGTTTGTTTACATGTAAACAGGCAGCTCATAGGGAGGTCTACAAGATGAATATTCCCCGGAAATTTTATGTCAGCCTCGTCATGGCCTATAATTTCATGAATCCTATTCCGATGATCTATCCTGGTACATCATGTCCACAAAAATTTTTATTTTCTTGTAACAGGTCTTTTTCTGAGGGAAAAAACTAAAATTTAGTAAACGGGGGGGGGGGGGGGGTGGGAACCCCTCAAAGAAACCAATAAACGGTGGGGTCTTAATAAACAGGGGGGGTGGGTGAGAAACTAATAAACGGTCTTAATAAATGGGGGGTTAGTTTTCGAATTAGTTTCATCCAAACACATTCGTACATTTGAACACATTCGAATTAGTTTACAAGTACACTGCAATGACTTCTTTTTCTAAAAGAAGACATTCGAATTAGCTTACGAGGTGCACTGCAATGACTTCTTTTCTAAAAGGAAACATTTGAATTAGTTTACGAGTACACTGCAATGGTTTATCTTTCGAACAAAATTTTGTATAAAAATCACATTGAGCTTTCGACATTGTTTTGCCAAAATTAATAAATGGGGGGATCTTAATGAGGGCTGGGGGGTGGATAAAATTTTTGAAAATTAATAAGCGTCCCCCTTGTATTAGGCACCCAAGAGTAAACAACTGAAAATTGCAAAAAATCTAGTCATTGCCGCTAAACGAAACTAACGCCACTGCGTAGGTGATATGTTCAGCTTCAAATTTCTCAACCCCGTTTTGGTCGAAAAATTGGCTCATGCCAAAAGATCTGTAACATTTGCTTAAGTACCAACTTCCGCGTATCGCGGTCAGCCAAATCTGCATCAAAAATGAGCTCAAAATGACATGTTTCCTTCTTTCTGCAAAATCCATCGCAAATTTCAAAAACATGCAGGTGGATTTGAATAATTCAAGTCTCTTCTGGTAAATTGAGGCGTAAAAAAAAGACTTACTTCAAAACTCGAGGCATAAAAATTGAGATGAAATTTTCCACTTTGGCTCCAATCAATAGGAGATTTGTACGTAGGCCATTCGTTGCGATTTGAAAATGCCCTATTGCTTTAGCCTCGGACTTGATATGAAAAACATACAGATGGATCCGAGTTCGCTATTGTTTCATCTACCATAGGGTACCAAATTACCTTATCTTTCTCAAAAATTTAAGGCATAAAAATGCGAATTTCTGAGATCCACTTTTTCGTCGTTGGATCACCTGGCGTTGTGCGCAGAGTCTCGCGGGAGCTCGGGTAAGGCTTTCCCGCCAGAGCCAGCGGGACTTGTTTTGGCGGTAAATTTGTAAATTCGTTCTTTGGGCCTGATAAGCATCGATGAAAATGTTTCGCCTTTTTGCAGCCTGCCTATTCCTGGTTTTGATATTTGAATTTACAAGTCTTGTTTCATGTGCAAATGAGGAGAACTCTAAACATTCTGACGAGAATAATTCCAGTGGACGACTCCCATTCTTTGGAATCCAGATTAACAAGTGAGTAGTACATGACAAACCTATTTAAAGTCAAATGTAGTGCTGAGTGCAGACCTATTTTGTCGCAGTTTTTCGAGGCCAATTCGAGAAGTTTCAGATGAAGTACCCCCAAATGACAGAATTTTCTGCATGTCTTATACAGTATGCCTAGCTTGCCACGATTTTCATAACTTTGTGCCGACTGCCACAAATTACTGGCCATTTCAAGTAACTGCTTTTCTTCCTCACATGAGCTTTTCATATTCCATGGCGGATTAAGGAGGCAAATGGGGACAACTGTCCCCCCTTATGATGAAACCTCAGCTTGGTGCCCCCTTTTTGGAAAGAAGGGCACCCCACTTATCCTGACCCATATGCACTCTTTTCTGTGCTTCGTTTAGAATGTGGGTAAACATATAAAAGGCGTTATTCAGTAGAAAAACTAGATCATTTCTCTTGAATAAAGGCCCAAACATTTTTGCGGGCCTTAAGAGCACTTACTTTTTATAATCTTTTTGGTGCCCATTCTCCAAACTGCCCCCCCCCCTCTGTGACTATGGGCTGGATCTGTCCCTGTTATATTCCAGCTCAGTCCAAATTTTGTTCATGCCAGTTCAGTTTATACTCAAAAATAAATGCAACATAAACTCTAAACACATATTCAGACTAACTGCAATCATAAGATAATACAATTTTAGAAATACTGTTTTAAATCATGATAGCAACAACAACTGCAACATCAACAAGTAAGTTCAAAAACAGTTAAGACTAATAAACTAGGAGGTCTTTGGATTAGCACAAATCAATTTAAGTTTCAGAAATATTGCACAATTTTACAAAAAAATGACAAAGACCTTGCCAAATTGCAGCCATTGCAAAAGCTATACAGGTTTCAAATTTTTCATTGATCTGCTTTAAATTTTGTTATGAAGTCATTTTGCTCAATTTTCATTGAAGCTACATACTGTATGAAATTTGCAAAGAAGAGAGAGAGAGAAATTTAACAGAGAAGGCCGAAAGATAACATGGAAGGAACTTGGATACCAGCAGGAGGTCTTGGAAATGATTTTACATAAGATAATGGAAAAGTATAATCTACATCAGGTTGTGGTGAATGAAAGAATTATTGCTGTGGCCAAAGTTAAAATCATCAGGAGTAGCAATGCAGTTGCCAATGCTATCAAAAAGGGTGGAGCCTATCCAAGTATGCTCTTTAAAAAGTGGAAAACAGGAAATCAGTCCACTTGGCCCTTGAGAATTTACTATGATGAATTATGTACATACCAGCTATCCAAGGAAAATTTAAAAACAACAAAAGAGAAAAGGAAACTGGAAACCAAAAATCATGAAGTTGAAGCCAAAGTGGCCAAGCTTGAGTTGAAAGTTGAAAAATCAAGTAAACTTTTGGCAAAAGAAAGAGCAGCTCATGATAATTCAAAATCAAAAATTACCACCTTACTATGTAAAATCTCAAAATTGAAGAGGGGAGAAAACCCAGACACAAGGCGAAAAGGTTCAAAGCATTTTAATCAACTGAGCAGGATGCAACAACACAGGATTAAGAGTCAAATGATAACTGACTGCCAGACAACATTGTCCTTCTTGGGTCTGTATGATATACATGCAACAAAGCTGGAATTGTATAATGAAATGACAGATACATATGAAACGATGGACTTAGTAGCTAATGAATATTGTAAAGTGCCACAGAAAATTGAAAGAATAACTAGCAGTGACCTTGATGATGTACATATGTTGTTATTTATCAAAGATAGATTTAACATATCAAATAGTGCTTACCATGAGTTGCCCTTAACATGCAGTCATTTGCCAAGGGGATCTTCTCTAATTCAAAGAATGGCAGATATCAATGCTAAGTGGAATATATTTTTAACAGCTAGTGGTGAAGGTGTTCAGCAAAGGATTGGAGACAGGTTGAGTTATGTCATTAAAAACATGCAGAAAAAATTTCCAGATAACCCCTGCCATCTTACTCAGAAAGTAAGGGTCAAAATCAATGGTGATGGTACAAATATAGGTAAGAGGCTCCATGTTGTGATCATTGCATTTACTGTTATAGATGAGGGACAAGCTGCAATGTTATCTGAGGGAATTCACACAATTGCAATCCTGAAAACTACTGAAAGCTATGATGATCTTAAAACAGAATTAAAGGACATTATTAAAGACACAGAGAACCTGAAGAGCATCTCAGTAGATGGGAAAAACTATGAAATTGTTTGGTACTTGGGAGGAGATTGGAAATTTTTGGCATCAGTCACTGGGATAGGTGCTGCAGTAGGTAATTACCCATGTATATGGTGTAAATGTCACAAGGATGAGAAGCACAAACTTGCTACACGGTGGTCTATCTGTGATTCCACTAGAGGTGCACGCACAGTAGAGGAGATCACCAAATTGGCAGAGAAGAAAGGAAATGCAGCCTTGAAATTTGGATGTAAAAACACGCCACTGTTCAAATCTATTCCAACCACCCACATTGTAATTGACACTCTTCATCTCTTCCTTCGAATCACAGATAATCTACAAAATCTCTTGATACTCTCACTAAGAACTGCTGATGCAATTGAAAAGAAAAAAGTTTTCAATGATGGTTTTGACCATAGCAGGTACAAACATATGGCTGGCTATGAGAAATTTCTGAATGAAGTTTGCAAGATTGACTTTCATTGGTTCCTCTCAAAGGAAACAAAGGAACTTAAATGGAGGGATCTAACGGGGCCAGAAAAATTGCGCTTGATAGCAAATATCAATATCCCATCTTTATTACCTCATCATGGTGATAAAGAGAAGATTCAGCAAATTTGGGTAGATTTTTCTCATCTTTACAAAAGAATAACAATCCAAAAAGATTTAGATGAACAAGAAATCATGCAAATTCAAGAAGAAATAGAAAAATGGGTGGCTCTTTTTCTTGATGTCTATGTAACAAAGCACCTTACTCCTTATATGCATGCCTTCTTGCATCACATCCATGAGTTTTTGAGACTACATAGAAACATTAATTTGTTTAACCAACAAGGCCTCGAGAAACTCAACCATGATTCTACAAAGTCCTTCTTCAGTGCAACAAACCAAAGAGGTGTTGAAGCGTTTACTCAGTTGCTCCAGAAAAAAAATCGCCTGGAATATTTCAAGGACCTTGGCTGCATCAGGAAAAAGGTCAGTCAGAATTGTAGGAATTGCAAGGCCTTGGGCCATAACATAAAAACATGCATAGAGAAATGTGCAGCATGCAGCTTCTCTCCATATTGTTCCCCAATGCACCTGATAAAATCAAGGGAAACAAAGCAATGGATTCCATGTTGCCAAAAGGAATGAGCAAATATTGAATTACAAAGAATATTAGAAACAACATGATTTTTATGAAAACAGAGCTGTTGAAACATTTTAAGGCAACTATTTTCTACAATACATTATCAATGTTGAGTGGTCAAGGGTTAGATCAGTAAATCATACAAAGATTTAAATAATTATCAGGTAATGCAGTGTGTGAAAGTTTTCAAGTTTTCCATATTCCAGACTCATATTGATGTTGTGTCCCTTCTTTACGAACAAAATTGAAAACAAAATGGCTGCGTTGCATTATCCAGCATTGCATCAAGATTCCTCCAACCCGTTTGTATTCAAGGATTGGCTTAGTTTTATTTAAATGAAATGTAACTGCTCCCTTTACAACATAAGAAAAATCACCCTCTTCATTCTCTATTCTATGCTCCCAACAGTCTCCCAGCACTCCATCTAAAAAGCTATTATCGGATATAGAGTGGATTTCTTTCCCCCTTATCCTGCTCTTAGTGTTGTTGACATTACCAACAAACTCACTCATAACATCATCATCAACTTCCATTGAAATGGTGATTTCAGGGTCCTTTCGTTTTGTTATGAAAAGAGAATGTTTAATTTTACGGGCCAGAGTATCAGTAAAGGAAGTGTATCGATCAGGGAGAGAAACTGGGCATAGCTTTGGCAAAGGCTGCATTTTCATCACAGGTCTTGTTTCCTTGCAGTCCTTCCATTCATCATCTTCAGACCCATATCCTTTGTAGTGTACCTTTATTCTTTTGTTAACTGGATCTCTATCAACAATCTGCAAAAAAAACACATAGGTTTAAGCCTTGCACAGGGAAAATATTCTAAGTAGCTTTTGCAATACATGGATGGAACCAGCTTAAATTTAAAGAAATTGCTGTTGCATCACTGAACTGACTGGCTTGATTCACAGTTTGATGATGAGCTTTCAAAAATCATGTAGCTGATTGATTATCAACAAAGTATATGTGGTCCAACTAAACACTTAGGTCTGTAAAGCAACTTGATAAGCATCATCGAGCGATTTGGTGTTGTTGGCCAACAAGAACATCGAGGCCTAAAATCCTGTGAATGTGATTCCTATGCAAAAAAGGATTAAGAAACAATCTACCTCTATTTCGAAAAGTTCGTCTGATTTCGATACAGCAGCAGTTCGCAATGCTCCCCTTCTCTTGAAATCTTTCTCTTCCGTTTCCTTGTAGAAACCAACAGATTTCCGAACAGTTGAGCGTAGATTCTCCGCCATTATGATCAAAACAACAACACGCACGCGGACATGATACAGAGCATGCGCGAGTAGCAGCACGTGCATGACGCCAAATGTTACAAATCCTACTCGAGTCTTTTGCCATGACATTGATTTTTTTTGCGTTTAAGTTTGCAAACATCACTTGAAGAAACTGCGACATTCATGCATAGGCCATTCTATTTTCTTAGCATTCTTGCTGTTGTTGTTCCTTGATGGCCTTTTGTTTTTCTGTTCTGCCTTTTCACAAAGGGTTTCCGGATGTTTTGCTGCCCTGCTGTGTTGTTTCATCATATTTTTGAAGGATCACTTGTCTCTTCAATGCATTGAAATGATATTTAATTGCCATTTTATAAATCGTTTTATTGCTTTGAGTTCATATTTTGCTACAAAACCAAAATGCAAGAACTTGTTTTTGAATGATTTACAAACGAATTGCCCCAAGTTTGATGGCTGCATAGCAAGAAAGCATGTTCAGTTGTTTCACATATTTTATCAAATGATTCTACAACATTGTGTTTGTTTATGTTATGGAACAAGTATCAACTTACCAAAGAATTGATCATTTGCTAGTAAAACAAATAGCTACTTGTTCTATATTGTAGCTTTGTGTCATTCTGTGATTTGCAATTCCTCACGCAAGCTGATTCAACAATCCCCTTCTATCTTCATAGGAAATGTAAAAGTTGCTGCTAACTAAAGCAGAGATGAAGACCTCAAATATGGTATCATATGAACGATGGAAAACAACCAAGCAGATCTTTAGAAATTTCTTACTTCCTAAATCTGCAGCTAAGCTAACCCAAGCAAACTTATATCACCAAAAAGTGCTGAGTGTTAGACATTAGCTTTTGTAACCTTGGCTCCATGTGAACTGCGTTCGCACCGTTGCACACATGCCTAACAACCTAACAGTCGGATACCTAGAAGAAACGTGACTCCGCTCGATTTACCAAAATATTTCAATGACAAAGTTTGTAAATACATGGAAAACAATTCTTTTTAGATATATAAACAACGGCTTCTTAGCCTTGCCAACAAAAATCAAAACCTCGTTAATAAAAAAAGCACTCAATGAACTTCACCCGGCTATCCAATTCACGATGGAAACTGGAAATAAAAACAAATATTGAATCCTTCAATTTCTTAGATATGGAAGTCATTTTACGCGATGGCAAATTTGTCACTACCGATATATATTATAAACACACAAATCCACCTGACTACCTCAATGTTCACAGCGTCTACCCATTCCACAAGAAACAAACAATCCCATTCAAGTTAGCCGAAAGAATCGTATTATTCGTTTCTGATCCTGAACGCATGAAATTCCACCTCGGAGAACTACCGGGTGTCCCAAAAAAAAGTTCCGACATTTGATGGAACACAGAGAAAAAGTTTATGAACCTAACGATTTCTATTCACTCTAGTTACATGCTAGACATTTCAACTTGTAGTTTGGCATATCCTGGGAAGATATTAGTCATCATAAAATGGAATTATGAGCTCTAACATTTCATGTTCATGCTCAAGACGAAACCAGAGAGATTCGTACGGCGTCCTTCCTCATGGTGGTAAAAGGGGACTCCTTCAAAGACAAACACATACACTCAGTTGACGATGCTTTCATTACCTTGACAAGGGGCAAGGTTTCATATCACTGAGCACAATCAAAGTAAAGGCAATTTTCCAGTCAGTGGAATTTGCCAAGCGTGCAGAAATTCTACTGTTAGCTGTTGTTATTGCTTTTTCATTTTGTGAAGTGACACCTGCTCGAAATCATTTTGTGGATTGTCTTGGGACAAACGGTTTGCTGCTTTTATTGTTGCATTATGCCAACTGGGAAATTCAAATAGGAGTTTCACTATTCCACAGTTCCACAGTTCTTTTCTCTAATGAAGATAGTTCTCAGTTCCTTGTTCGAAGTGCCATATAATCCAACATTTCATTCTCTGGCTTCGTGCAGCTTGAATTGAGTGGTAAAAAGTACCAACTTAGTATGTTCCCCCGAGACCTATTCCCTATTGGACTCGATTTTCAGACTTTTATTTGAATGTGCTCAGTGAGCAGAACACTTTTTTGTCATCTGTTTCTCATCCGGAGATTCCCCCTTCATTGCGACAATGAAGAAAGGCGTACAATCTCTCTGGTTTTGGCTAGGTCAAAAACTCGGACATCTCGGACTCCTCGGACCAAATTGTCCAAGTTTTCCAGGTCCGAGTTTTCCTTTTAGCCCTATGTTCAAACTTGAAAATTTGCACCTCTCAGACGAAGTTGGCTGACTTTTTCTTTGTCCGAACTATCGAATTTCTCCTATGCACTAGAAGAAAACTCGGACATGTTGGAACTCGAAAAAGCGGACTTCTCAGACGAAAAGGTCCAAATTTCCTTTATGTCCAAATTACTGAATTCCTTAGCTTTTTTCGAGAAGCGAAATTCTGTTTAGTCATTTTACTTTCCGATTACTTATTACAATTGATGATATAATAAATAAAACTCTCAAAATAAGTAAGGTCCATTCCTATCTGACTGCTTGAAGAAAATAGATGCGAAGAGTCTACCATGCTTTAGGGGAATATTTGGAAATGTCGGACACAATCATTTCACAGAGGTACAGGTAGTGAACTTGAAGATTGTTATTGAACCTTTAACAGCCTCGTAAGGAACTCTGAGTACCCCAAATCTGATAACTTTATGAAACTCTCAATACTGGCCCAAATTCTTTGATTATTTTAATATGGATATTGCATCTTATGTCTCTTTTTGGTTTGATAATGCAAAGAAGCTTCAAGAATCAGTATGAATCTGAATTTTATCATCCATGAATCTGAAAAATGGTTCTTGCTGAATTACAGGGTTAAACAGCCTTTCCTTATCTTCTTTGTATTGTAAAAAGTCATAAGACAATGTATTTCGCTTTCAACTTTGTTACGTACAGCGCAGGGTCGATCATTTACTTTCTTTTCGTGAAAGTTAAAAGAGTTAAGAAACTCTTTTCAATAAGAACTGGGTCCATAGAAAGTTGCAAAGTCTAGAGCCAAGTGTTTTTTTATAAGAAATGAGCGTATTAATTTTCATTGATTGTTTATAAGCGTATATGCCAAAACGGGTTCAGCGGAGGTTGTGAAAGTTGTTGTGTCCGGCCATTTGCGATCGCCCCTTTGATACTTCCACGTTTAATTGCATTTAGATATCTATTTATTGCCACAATGGTCAAATTTGCTAATGCCCAACCATGTCTAGCATAAAACTTTGAAACCATAAGTTCAACATAAGTTCTGGGTGTGGGTTGTTTTGGTCACTGACGAGTACTCCTACCCTAGGTTAGTTTAGATAGCCCTACACAGGAAATGACTGATAAGAGCTGTGGTCAACTAGAAATGTATCCTTATTCAAGTTGTTGATTTAAAAATGGTATAGAATTCTGTAATGGAAGTGAAGCTCAAACATTTGGTTGATCAGAAATATTCACTAAAGTATACGGAGATGAAGGATATCCCCCTTGGATAATACAATGTGAATTTGGTGACAGTTGCTAAGAAGTTTCAGCACACAAACTCAGATGATTCAAGAAACTTGAAACTTTTAATCCAAAGCGAGCAAAATTTTTTAATCAAAGTTTCAAAGTTTCTGAGCTTGATAATGGGCTCAGCTGGAACGTCGTGATTCAGAAAACTCTGATCAAGGTACGATTAATTCTATTCTTGAATGTTTGTTTTAAAGGTTCTTAAAGGTTTTGTTCCATGGCGCCTGTGAGCAACGCGTCACTTCTGTGAAAAGTAGTGAAGAATGTTATGATTCAGTGAATAAAGGCTTTCTGTACGGTCATCCTAAACTCATAAGAAACGGTAAGCTCGATTTTCGAAACTTAGAACTAGCCTCTGAATTTAAACAGCCATGAAACTTTTTGTAATTTGCAAAGTGTCCCAAAGTTTAAGAAAAAAATCGATATCTTAGAGAAATTCATGGAGAAAATCGATAACTTAGAGGAATTCATGGAAGAAATACGATAATTTGGACACAAGGAAAAGTCGGACCTTTTCGTCCGAGAGGTCCGCTTTTTCGAGTTCCAACATGTCCAAGTTTTCTTCCAGTGCATAGGAGAAATTCGATAGTTCGGACAATGAAAAAGTCGGACAACTTCGTCCGAGAGGTCCGAGTTTTCAAGTTTTAACATAGGGCTAAAAGGAAAACTTGGACCTGGAAAACTCGGACAATTTGGTCCGAGATGTCCGAGATGTCTGAGACGTCCGAGTTTTCGACCTGGCCCTTCGGCAAGTCTAATGGTCAAGGTTCAAGAAAATTACCTTTCCGGAAATTGTTTCCAGAAAGTCTGATTACATTGAAAATAACCGTAAACTTTACTGCAAATGTAGACGACCCACATTCGGGCAGATGATTGCTTGTGACAGTGCAAAGTGTAATACTGAGTGGTACCATTATCCCTGTGTCAATGTGTGGATCAGCACATCTAACAATTTCACACATTTCTTTCTCACTTTTTTGGGTACATAATATGAATTCATATCATTTTTACCACTGTGTGTTTCTAACCATGCATAAAGCTCATTCTTTTTGGAATAAATAGGCTCAAAATATGAATTATTGTGAATGTAACCTTCTCGAGAATAAAAGGTTCAACAACATTGTGCTATTATGAACTTCTTGCATTTAGTTTTTAAAACTTTCTTTGCATTTCTAAAAAACATATTACCAGACCAGAGGTGTTGAAAGCTTTAGCCACTTGTATGTGTGGAAAACTGTCACAAAAATATGTAAATCAAAAAGAGCGTAAAGTTTTGGGGACTATTCTAGAATCGCACACCTAGGGTTTTGGTAGGGTTCAGTTAGGATCAGTATAGCCACAGGTGTGCAATTCTAGGATAGCGCCAGTTTTTGCCAAAAACTACCAACTAATCACTAATAATAAATAATGCACAACAAGCAGAGGCTATGCCAGAGAGAAATTTCCTATTGGTGCCTGTGTGTGGTAGCTTTGATTTTCATTTCATAATTTAGTAACCCAACTTTGACTTTGTAAGAAAAAATATTGACAAATAATATTTTTTACACCTTGCACTAACCAAAAACACCTTACGCCAGCCACTAAACCAGAGCAGAGCACGGTTTGATTCTTTCATCAGACCCAACAACAGTATCACCCACATTTGTCTTTGAAGTTTGAATTTCCAAGACGCTCGCTGGAACATAGCAGGCGATGATCTTTTGAACCCATTTGATGTATTTGATATAAGATATTATCTGCAGCTTTTGCCTCCATCAAATCTTTGTCTTTTTCAAGGATCTTCATGATAAGAATTTGCAAATTATGAAGAAATTTAAGCTCAATATTTTGGTGCGAATCAAGCAGTGGGAATTTCGAAGTGCCTAGGCCAAGCGATAAAATCCAAGCCCAAGAATCAAAGTGAGGCTATGTTTTGAGCATTCCTTCTGGCGATTTGTGGCGACTGTGGTAGATCACATACATCGCCACAACCATTTCACAATCTTTCCTCCATGCATTTTGTATTGGATACCATTTATCATCCTTCGCCTCTACAGTCGCACAAAAACGATGCTAAAAAAATTGGTTCCAAAAACAATTGTTTTTTATAACCGCGCAGTTTTTAAAATATGCGTACAGTCGCACGCTGGTTCTCTAATGTATGCGTAAAACTTGCTTTTGTTTTGTAAAGAAAGGGCTCCCAAATATAGAAAGCATTCAAACCAGGGGAAACAGAACAAGGCAAATCGACTATGGGCCCTCCAAAAGTGATCAGTGATATGGTGATATGAGCAAGAACGGTATGGGAATGGAAATAATGAATACGAAGAGTTTCAATAACTTAGGGTTGAACGAAGAAATTCAGAAAAAAATTTCGAGTATCAGTGCCTGAATTTTCCTTCGCTGATGGCACACCGTAAATTATCAGATATTTAACTTAAAAAGAAGAAGCCCTTGGAAAGTTGACCGTCTTCCGTGCGTCTGTGGCGACTGTCTGGATCCGCCCCTGCGGCCATGAATACAACAAAAGACAGAAGGAGACTGCAGAGCATGATAATAAACGTTTCCATCGTTGGACCTTCCTAGCCTGTTCAAATTGCTTGGGAAGTTAGCAAAAAAGTAAGAAATCTAAATCTTGACACTTCTCCATTCTCATCAAGATCCTCAGTCAATGATCAACAGTTTCATTTAACTTGAAACTACGTGTTTTTAAACTGCCTTCCTTCAGATATAATCTGCCTGTCAGTCTTATTCTGAAATTTGCTTCAGTTGCTAAACATCCGAATCACATTAAGATAATTCATAATCATAAAGTATAAATAAGGCCTTTTAAAATAAATTAATAGATTCTCATCACTAAGTTTCGAAAAGTTGCGCGAGGCGGGAGGTTTCTATTTCACATACCGGGTGAGCCAGAAAACAGTTCCCACTTTTGAAAATTCATAACACCAAGGCTACTCCATGGATTTGAATCATTCAAATTCTAGTTAGAAGCCGAAAGATCAAAGTATTTTTGCGTTTTTTCTCGCTGTCCTACCAGCACTACAAATATAGGTAAATTCAACTTTACAAAAATTTCATGGTTGATTGATTACTGAAAAATGGCCCAAAACATCGATCAATTCATAAATGACCTCTCGCACAGAATAATGAAGGAAATGCAACTTCTCATGGGTGAGAAATATCCTCTAGGCATTAATTTCCTTGGCATTGAAAATCTTTCATATTTGTTTGAAAATCGATGTCTTATAACTCTTGAAGGAGGTGAAACGCCCATGGCCTATTGTTCGATTTGAATAGAATCCTTACGATTTGATCAATGTTTTAGGCCCTTTTCCCGTGATTTTGCAACCATGAAATTTTTATAAAGTTGAATTTACCAATATTTGTAGTGCTGGTAGGACAGCGAAAAAAATCACAAAAATACTTTGATCTTTCGACTTATAATTACAATTCGTATGATTCAAATCCGTGTAGTAGTCTTGGTGTTATGAATTTTCAAAAGTGGGAACTTTTTTCTGGCTCACCCGGTATAAAACCTTTTGGTTGATCTTGCAAAACCTACGAGGGAGGTATAATTTTCTCGTTGATTTTGTTGTCTGGGCTTGTAACATGCCTGTAACTGCATTCTGCTGCTTCATTGTTGACTGCTTATCGCGTACAAACAACCTAAACAGATGCGCAGGATATCTGCAATCATCTGCAGATATTAACTGCAAATCATCAACGGGACATTGACAAGTATGAAAGCACGGAAGCCCCCGAAAGCTAGTCAAATCATCTGTTAAGGGGCAAAATATCAAAGTAAGCTTGTTTCTTACGGCGTTTGATTGAGTTTTCAGGCAATAATAGGCCATATAAAATATAAAACATATCACAAATCTTGCAAACGACGGGCGGGCGGCACTTTTATATTTTGTAAATAAAATATAAAAAATTTTAGACGCAGAATACATTTCCCATGCAGGCGGTGATGAGAATCTATTAATTTATTTTATGTGGCCTAAATCATAACAAAGTCTTGCCATGTAAATATATTAAGCTTGGGTCCAGGTCTGGAGTTGTAAGGTATGGTCTGGGGTCGTAAGGTCCGGGGTCGTAGGGCCCGGTTAAGAGAACATCCTGTGATATAGTTTGATTGGGCAATGGTCAGGACAATTTTTAGATAAGATCCAAAATGACTCAAGGTTATATACTGGGCACAAATAGGTTGCGTTGAATGTAATGCATTGTGGTTGTTCGATAATCACTAAAAAAGAATACCTAGATGGAATAAGACTGATCAGATTAATGTTGAAGCAATTAAGTCATGCCTTATAATGACTTACTGTACATTACACACGTTCCTTTCTTCTCTAAGAAAGTAAAAACTTGACCCACTGAATATTCTTCAAATTAAACATATATATTTATCTTCTTATTCCCTTATTGAGTGCGGCTGGTGTAATCTGCATAACGCAGGTTGCATGATGCAGGTTGCAGGTCATATTTCATGGCCAAGGGCTGCATGGCTGTACCAAGAGGCTGTCACCCACAAGAAGGCTAGCATTTCTGTGTCAGGGGGATTGCAAATAGTTGGTAGCAAATCAATATCATGAATTAAATCACATGGTTGCAAGTGATTAATTGCCTCTGACTCAGACTTTGATCACAACAAAACATTTTTATCAAATCAATGTGGAACCAATGAGCGACATCATTCTATTCACATTCAATATCCATAACTAACATGATGCAATGGTAATGGTATCCTCAACAACCTTGTGGATTTTCATGACAATGTTATGTTTGTTTGAGGGGAATTTCATGGGAATTTCACTTAGTCCTCAAGATCTTTCAGAGCAAAGGTTTTTAAGATTTTGATGGATTTTCTCAAAACCAAAAGAATTTTTGCCAGAGGTCTACGAAATTTTTTGGGAATCAATGAAATGCCATTATGTTAGTTGCTTCCTCGGAGGAAGCTTTAAGTTTTCCAAGTCTACCATTTCTGTTGGCCCTATTTCAAGCTCGAAAACTTGCACTTTGTAAGCAAAGTATTCTGAATCTTCTCTTAATTACCGAAATTTGTTTCATGCTCCACAAGAAACTTTGACAAAGTATATCATAGACAGAGCATAGATTTTTTATATCAATTGTAAAGCTTTGAAACCAGACCCCCTGAAACTAAAAAGATTAGTGTCATCAACAAGGTGGCCCCGTGGTACAGCCATGCAGCCCTTGGCCATAAAACATGATCTGCAACCTGCCTTATGCAACCTGCGTTATGCAGATTACACCAGCCGTATTGAGTGCTGAAACTTTCTTATGGGCTTTTGTATGAGTTTCCTGTACAGTAATTTTGATTCTTCACAAGGAAGCACTTGGAATTTCTTACCTTAAGAGAAAGGCCTTTGTTCCAGTATTAAAAGATTTATTTGTGATTTAAGAGTTGGGTCTAAATTATGAAGGGTTTCTCAACCAGCATGGTGTATAATGTTGCAATGCAAACACGTTTTTTTTCAAAGGCTCACTTCCCCAGATCTTAATGTTTTGTCATGTTGCTACTGTTTGCCCATGCTGCAAATCTTCCCAAGGCTTCTTCCAATCTTTCATTACTCATCCACCGATCTTGCACCAATCCCATGCACTCTGCTGCAAAGTTAGAGACTGCTTGACACACAGTGCTACCTGGAAACAACTGACTTCTGACCTGCCAGCAAAGCGTGAATCCAAGGCAAAATGGATCACTTCTTTTTGACACCTTTTGTAAGCGATCTTTTACCTTGGATGGAAGACAGCATTCGTTGCCAAAGGTGTCCAGATAGACCTGGGGAATGATGTAGGCATCATTTTGAAGACATGCATGGCTAAAGCCAACCACACACAGTGATCCAGAATCGCGAAAATAGTACAGAAATACCAAACAATGAATTTTGAAAAATGACTTTGGCGCTATTTTTGCTTCAAAGCTAACACATGGATTAGTTTAAAACAAAAAACCCTTATTTAAATTGGAGATATACTTGCGGAGCTAAAATTTCCCAAAGTTGACATAAACAAATGAAATGCAATATTTAGTCAATTTCACGATGAAATCTACAGTTGCCTTCAATGAAGTCTATCTTCAAATGTTTGTAGAATCGCTCTGCCAACTTGGATTTATGCAAGATTCCCTTTGTCTGAAAGAGTAACAATTTGACTATATCTTGACTCAAAATCTAAATTTTCGCGATTTTTGTTCTATTCAATTTTTGCGAATGGGCACTTGTACTATTTTGGGAAGCTTAGGCCTAAAAATAAAAAAATATTTTGAAATTCAAGTCAAAAAGTGAAATACATGTCAAAACATGTCTTTGTGACACACTTTGTTTTTAATTTGAAGCATTGGCTGGACTTTTGCCAAAGGTTTCGCACAAATTCGTACCCAAAAAATTTTTATGCAATTTTCTTTAATTGTGGTATTTTCGGGAAAACGTTGCAATTTTCTACAACAATTGTTGTATGATATGGAATAGCTTTCTTAAGTTGTTATCAAGGAGAAACCATGGATAAAGCAAATGAATATGGACTTGTAGACATTGTAAATGACCTTTCATGCTATAGCTTTGTGACTAATATGCTCTTATTGCGAAAAATAAGTAGTTAAGTATCTATTTAAGGTAGGCTAAAAATAAATAGCTAAGTTTAGCCCTACTACTTACAAAATACATAATCTACAATCTGATAGAAGAAAAAAACAATCAATGCAATTTGCAGGACCAATGAGAGTTAAGAATCTATCGTGTTATGCTCCATGCCTTCATTTGATGCACTGCTGTTGCAAATTGGTTGCTATGATGTATATAGGCCATTTAAAATGAAGTAGCACTTCTCTTGGGCATATTTTCAAATTTACTATATTTTGTTTCATGCAAGTCAGACCTTGGCCCTTTCATCACACTTCAATCATCTTCTTAGGGTAAGTCATGGGGAAAAAGGACGCAAAAACAAATCCAGTGGTGCATACACGTATCTTTCTATGAGAAACTGCTTATAAGAAAGAAAACACTGAACTCTCAGATCACCAAAGAATTAAGAAAGTCCAGCACTGGAAAAAACATAACTTTAGAAACTACTTATTTTTATAAAGGACTTCTTAACAAATGTTTGCTTTCTTTCCACTTTTTTCTTGTATCATATTACTTATAGGGTACTTGAGTCACTGCTTGAGTATAGCCTAAACATTGGAAAGGCTTCAAAAAAACCTTATTTTGAAATGTTCTTGAGGGACCAAGTAGCAAACAAGAAGATTGTTATAAACCTTTAAGATACTCGTAAGAAACTCTAAATACTGAAAATCTGATAATTTTAGGAAGCTTTCAGTACTGGCCCAGTGTCTTAGTCTCTAATAAAAAAGTATGTGTAAAGTATATCTTCATCAAAACCTGTCTAACGTAAATGGAATGTTTTAGTTGAAGACTTTCTTCCGAAAAATTGGATCTTGGATCTTGGGATCTTAATTCTGGGATCTCAATATCTGGGATCTTAATTTCTCAGATCTTAATTTCTTGGATCTTAATTTCTCTGATCTTAATTTCTGGGATCTTAATTTCTGGGATCTCAATCTCTGGCATCTTAAAGGGAATCAACATAGTTAAAAGCTGGCCCGGGCCAGGTCTCTGGTAACCTAAAAATAGCTAGCCAATCAAAACCATAGAATAATTCATTCCTGTGATCAGTGCATGTAATCAGTTGCTGCTGTCAAGGAAAATGGCGCAGGATGTCTCCTCGCCTCCTTCGAAAGAACCGAAGAGAAAACGAGATGGAAAACGTTTAGAAATTCGTCATGGATATGGCGATGCAGCTAAGAAGGTATTTGGCGAGGTGAAATTGATGAAACACGCGTTGGGATTCGAGAACCAATGCAACACGTTAGAATGGATGTTGACGGCAGTTAGGCGAATCTTTGAAACTGCAGAAAGACATGATCCTGAGCATGAGCGGACGAAAAAACCTTCTTGTGGTACCAAGAGTACCAAGGTTCGCAAAAGCAATTTGAAAGCAACTGGTAAGGAAGCGAGTGGAAAACCAGACTCAAAAAGGTAACATTGTTTGCATTTATTTTAGTTACTTGGATGAAAACCATAGTTTCTTTGAGTTTACACAGTATTAGTTTAAATTTTTAGGCACCTAAGACCTAGTAGGCCAATTTTTCTAGCTGCAGAAACATCCTATTCCATTGGTCAGGGATTGTTAGTCCACGTCCACAGTCATTCTAAGTGTTTAGGAAGAGTTTATTCTTATCAAGAGAATGGACATGAGAGAACATGAAATTTAACCTAATAACAAGATTGTCACGTAAGGTCTGCAGGAGTAAAGTGGGAAGGCTGGGGTAAAATGGTTAGTGTTGATTGCCAGAAAACAGCATACCATGGACTGATATATCAGTGTTCATTGTGTTAAGGAGGGTAGTTTGAATGGTTTGCAAGAGGAAAATGGTGAAAAAAGATTTCATCAAAATTTATCCATGCTTTTGGCCCTACCCATTTTACCACAAACTTACCTGTTTCACCCCTGAAGACCAAACATATCTATGTATGTAAGAAAACAGGGCTCAGATAATAAAATGAACATCCATGAAGCCTGTATAATTTCCACTTGCCTCTGGAAAGCGGTCTCTTATTTTCCAGATGATACATGATGGCACCACTTTCCGATTTCTTCTCAAATTATGAATTGACGGTATGCAATAAAATACTCTGATGCATTTCTTTTGGGGTAAAAAGGGTAGTTAAAAAAGTCTGCATTTTTTTGCATGGCAAGTTCCAAACTATGCTCTGTGAGCACATGATTTTCAAAGAATTTATGTTCATGGTTCTTTTCCATGTTTTTGCACGTTTTTGCAGCAGACCCTTTCAACTTCTTTTTTCATTTCTCTACACTGACCGCAAATACACCATTCAGGTACACCATTTTTTGCCTTGCATTGTTTTCATTTTTCAACCATGCTGCTTTCCTCTGCATCTTCATGACTTGTATTGCATGCGTTGTCTTGTTTTTGTCCAAACTTTGATACAAGCCCCCACAGGCTAGGAGACAGTCTTGCCATCCCAGCCAATCATTCTGTGATTTTTCCTTCTCAAGGTTTTCACATTTCTCCTAAAAAGGCTATGAATACTTTAAACATTTTGCATATAAGATCCTAAGCTCAGTACATTCATGACAAACTACAATTATAGTACTTTGTATTATGTGCATCTCTTAAATTTCATGCTACAGTACTGGCATTAAAGGTGCATATGAAATACCAATACTGAATTGTTAGTTCTAATGAAACATTTGCTAGATACTGCATGCACCATTCTTTGTCAAAGAATTCCTATTATGATATATGTACAGTACAACCTTCAAAAACTTGTTTCAAAATTCTGAAATGTTTTCGTACCACTTAAGAGGTCTTATCAGGCTTTTGAGGATTTTAAGAACCCTACAAGAACTTTTGTTGTAAATGTCTAAGGCTACTGAGGTAAAATGGATAAGTTTGGGGTAAAATGGGTAAGGTGAAAGGTATTGGATAAATGTGGCCAAGATATTTGTTCAGGGTTTTCCTCTGGCTAGAACCACTCAAACTTCCCTCCTTGACATAGTGAATGTTGATTGATCACTTGTGGGTCTACTGTTTTCCAGCGATCAACACTACCCACTTGATCCCAGTCTACCCATTTTATCCCAGTAGGCCCTATACAAAAGGCCTTTACCATATTTAATTGACATGTGCAGTACATGTGTCATTTTTCTTGCATTATGTTCAAATGTAAGCATCAGTTGTCAGCAATGTTAGAAATAGCAAGATATTTTGTGCGAGTGCAGTTACAGTATGCTTCACCACCACTGATGGTACTGTACAAGCTGCTTACACTACTTTGTAAAAACATCCTACCAGGACACACCTTCACATCTCTCTAGGCATTCTCTAATCGCTTTTACTGATCATGTGCTCCCCTTGATATCATGGCTCTTTCTCTGTGCATTAATCTTGTTTAACTTCTAAGCTTCTTCCTCCCTATGCTTACATTTGCCCTTTCTGCAAGAGCAGACATCATCCTTGAAATAAACCCTCTTGTGGTTGCATGGTTGCACTTGCAACCAACTGCCTCTGAGTCACTGTCAGTACTCTCTTCATTAAATTCATTGCTTGAACACCTGCAGTCACTACTTGACAAATAATCCTTCTCTCCTACTGAAACCTAAAGCAAAGTGCATGCTCTTAGAAAAAAGTTTCTCAACCAATAGTCATTGCTTTTTCAAAACAGTTTTGGTTGTCAGGTCTATCCCAGATTGACTTTTCTATTACTTTTAAGACTTAATGTAAGCCTAAAAATGGCAATCAGTTACAGTTACTGTACAAAAGCCTCTGAAATATGGAAATTATCAATTCATGAGGATGGTGCAAGGGAGTTAAATGCAATTACTGCCATGGAACAAGAAGTTTAATTGTCCCCCTTTTCTGCAAACCACTAGCTACAGTAAAAGTAAACATATTTTTATCAATTTCCCTAAGATGGAAACATGAATTTTATCAGTAACTCAACACTAAGGGGTCAGTCATTATATATCAATTTTGTTCCTGATCAGTATCATTTTGATGGTAACTTTCAGCCCCCACCACTCCCCAACCTTAGTGTTTTGGTCCATTCAAAACATACAGTAGGCCTATGGTAGGTCTAACGAGAATGGGAAGTACAAGACCCAACTCTCATGGTATTCTGTGGCCACTACAAGGCTGCATTTCAAAAGTAGAGTTATCACTTCTGTGGCCACTACGAAGGCTGCATTTCAAAAGAGGGGAATGTTGCAAGAATTGTAAATAAATATGACGAGTAGCTAGTGATGAATGTTTTTAATATCAGACTACTGCAAACCTTTTCCTTTTTATTTGTGCATTTTGCCTTCTTGCATTTACAGTTCTTGCCACATCTTGAGCCATGTTTCATGCAAGCACAACCCTGCTTGCACATTCCCTTGCATCCACAGTACACCTGTGGTGCCCCTTCATCGTCCAAGAGTCAATTTGAACAGGGACTTATTCAAATCATCTTCAGCAGCAGTCACTTGTGCACTGTTGACAAGAAGAAAAGAAGAATGATGATTTTAAATTTTTCACTGAGGTCCAACACAGTTCGGATGTGCAGACTCTTTGTTTTATCAAAACAAAGTAAGTCTTGATTTCGTGTGTGTGTTGGGCAACACGAACGAGTGCACTCAGTAAGAATGACAAAATGGATTGTGAACTAACCTTTCAACCAGTTCTTTTCTAATATGCTCTCCAGTTCGTCCAAATGTGGACTTGCTACAAGTATCATCCTCTAATTACTCGAAAAAAACTCGAGAAAGCGAGCGAGGGAAAATAAAAAGAGCGAGGGAAAATAAAAATGAGAAAAAAAAGAAGGAGGAGGAAGAGACTTGTCAGGCACATTTATCCGAAACGAGGCTCCATTGTTTTATGCACTTTGGTGTACAAGATTCTGTCCACCGGCATTCCTTTGTGAAAGGGTTCGAGCCAATCAAAACGTAGTATGCCTTCATGAGAAGACAAAGAGCTCACCTGAACAGGGGGGTAGGCCTGATGCACAATAGCCACAATAAATCGTCGATGATGGCTGAGGTCGACAACATAATCGATGCTGTTGGTGAAAAGTTTGGGTTTGCAGAGATAAAAGATCATCAACGGGATGGGCTAAAAGCACTTATTGAAGGAAAGGACGTATTTGTTGCACAACCAACAGGATATGGAAAATCCGCCATTTTCCACATGGCACCATATGTAAAAGCTGTTTTGTCAGGCGCGACATTCCATGGCCTTGCCGCATCGAGTGATTCTCCGATTCCTTTATTTTCCTTGGTAATATGCCCCTTAAACTGCTTGATCACAGATCAGACACGCAAACTGTGAGAATTGGGTTGTACTGTACTTTCTTTGGTTGACGAAAAAGATGCGAAAACCAGAATCAGACAGGGAAAGTATCCCTTCCCTTTTCACATCCCCAGAGGCAATTCTTGGAAAATTTCGTGATGAGCTGAGACAACTGGATTTTCAAAGGAGGATTGCATGCATAGCTGTTGATGAATGTCATTGTGTGGTTAAATGGTATGTATTTTCAGCGTTTACAACAACATCAAAGGATTGAAGCATATTTGTTTTGAAACGTTCAAGAGGGCATGAATACAGTAAACATGGGGTAAGCTTGAAGACTGTTATGGACTCTTTAAGAAGACCATAAGAAATTCCAAGCATTCAAAATCAGATAATTTCGAGAAACCTTGGGGACTAGTTATTATTAATGGTGGAGGGTGGGGTGGAAGATATTTTTGGAACAGTGTGGTATTTTCTTGACCCCCTTTTTCTTGATTTGTCTCATTTTAATTTCAAATTCCTCAACTGAGGCCTGGGCATAACTTTGTTAAAGCCTCCTTAATGCATTGTTAATTTGCAATGAATTGTGCGAAGCGGTTCGTGGCTCTTGGGTGCGGCTTTGCGGGCGGATGGTCCATCTTTCCTTATTCACCCAGTTGTTTCTTTTTTTCTTCTGTAAGCAAGTTAATGCCTCATTTAGCTCATGCCCTGACCACCCCTGGGCAGCCCAGCAGTCAAAAAAGTTTCTTGCAAAACTATATAGGGGCAGGGAAAATTTTCGGAATGCCAAGGGAGAATTCCAAGCTATGAATTTCTGGTATTTGTCAAATGGCCAGTAGCCTTGGAAAATTTATGGCTAAAGGTCAGAGGGTAGGAAGGATTTTTCAACAAATACCTGCGGGTATCCTTGGGGATGGTCAGGGTAGAAACTGATCAAGACAAGAGAATGATGGTTTGTTCACTGTGTTGAGGTGAAATTGTGTTATTCTACCGGGTGTCCCAAAAAAAGTATCCGGATTTGGTCAACCCTAGCGATAAGCATATAGCGTGAATCAATCCGAAATGATTTTCAAAACATACCTCGATAGCCAACTTGAACATAGATACCTCGTTTGTTGATATCGGTGCACTGAGGGTGAAGATATTAATCTTCAAAGGGGAAATTTGCCTCCACCTCCAAACCAGAGCTTTGGCGCTTTGGCCTAAGCAAATTCTTGAAGCTCTGTGAATGAAATCAACAAAATTTGAAAACGGCAAAACAGATGTGTTTTCCAAAATACAGTTCATGTGAGACCTATCGTCAAGGGAGCCCCGAAATCAGCTTCATTCATCTCAATATCGACAATTTATTTAACACTTACTATTCACCGGTGAAGTACTCCCTTGAGCATCAACACACTTTTGACATCGTCGAATCATTCCTTGAAACGAATTTGTTATCAGAACTCTTGAGATCAGGTTGATCATCGCGTATCTTCGAAGCTGATTTCCCGGGTGGGTCATCAACAAGAGAGGAGATATCTATTGGCCCCCAAAAGATCTCCAGACCTTCCTGTCGTGGCCCCCGAGAGATCTAATAAACGATTCTTTTCAAGGAATGATTCGACGATTTCAAAAGTGTATTGATGCTCAAGGGAGTACTTTCACCGGTGAATAGTATGTGTAAAATAAATCGTCGATATTGAGATGAATGAAGCTGATTTCGGAGCTCCCTTGACAATCGGTCTCACATAAACTGTATTTTGTAAAACCCATCTGTTGTACCGTCCTCAGATTTTGTCGATTTTATTCATAGAGCTTCAAGAATTTCCTTAGGCCAAAGCGCCAAAGCTCTGGTTTGGAGGTGGAGGCAAATTTGTCCTTTGAAGATTGATATCGTCACTCTCAGTGCACCGAATTCAACAAACGAGGTATCTATGTTCAAGTTGGCTATTGAGGTATGTTTTGAAAATCATTTCGGTTTGATTCACGCTATATGCTTATCGCTAGGGTCGACCAAATCCGGATACTTTTTTTTGGGACACCCGGTATTTCATTTGAAATGTTGTATATTTCAATAAACAGAATACGAACCAAAATTTTTGATAACTTAACAGGAAAGACAATTACTCTTGCTTCTAAAGACGTAGGAGATGCAGGATGGCACCATGCTTTGTAGAAACTGTTTATTTCGGAGAGCTTTGATTGGCTCGAAGTTGGGATATTCAAAATATAATTCATTACTGTGGGACCTAAATTTTGCAAGAAAGGGAAGGCCAAAGAAAACAATGAAAGAGAATTCACATAAAGAAATCTACTGATTAGGCCCAATGCTACTAACCTTTCCATCTTTGCATTGCTCTGTGATTTTCCCTCGTTTCTTTGTACTGCATCAGCACCGTACACCAGCATCCTTACAGACACGGTCTTGTTTTTTCTTAGTAAGAGTAATTGTCGGATGCAATACAAGGTTGGATGCAATTACTTGGATGATCGATGCCCTGTGGTATCCTCGTTTTAGGTTTGATGAGACTTGCTCTCACTCTGTTGCTATTGCTAAATGAACTTACTGTTTTTTAAGCCAATCTGAGGTCGGAGCATTCTCGGGATTTAACGGCATGTCTGAGTAGTCAAGGAACTATCCAGTTTTGTAAGAAAGTGCTTAACATTGTTAACATTTCTAAGAAAGTTCTTAACCCTTTTTCCACCGTCTATTTAGGCCCATTCTTGGGCCCAATTTGTATGTTATCTAACTCTTCATCTTGAAAAGGTTTTGCACTGAAGAGTGGATTTATATACTGTCAATGACATTGAGCACAGGGGAGATTTCCTTCTTGTTTTCATTCTTTTTTTTTATTTAGTTCAATCCATTCATCCACATGATACACAGCAAGCCACTAAGGGACTGATTGCATGGGTGAGTTGACCCGCTTGTAGCTCATTTACGGCTCAGTGAGTTGCCCCGATGCTTTGGTCCTATCCTACATAAAAATATTTTGTGATTACATGAAGCGAGCAAACCCCGAGCCAACCAGTCTTGCCAGGTGGACCCGTTTTTCAAAAGTGGGTCAACCCAGCCAGGTGAGGTGGCCTTTCCCATGTAATCACAGTAACAGAGTCAACACCGGGTTGACTCGCTATACGTGCATGTAGTTTGACCACTGGCCATCATAACAGAATGGCTGTTGCTGCAAGCGCAAGTGCAAGGAAGTTCTCTTGGACACCAGAATTTGTGGAAAATTTGATAAAGTCACTCAGTAACATTGATGAAACTCTTTGATTTCACCCAAATTATGTGAAATTGATGATGTTTAGGCATTATAATTGAGGAAACAATTTTGCATTGAATCAAATTACCATTGCTTATTTATTTAATTAATTAGGAACCACAAATGTTCATGCGAAGCTGAATGGAGTTTTAAACTGAGGCTATCAAGTAAGTATTAGGGTAGCTTTTAGCCGATTTTAGCCTGTTATTTAATGTAAGTATACTGTTTTTTCCTGATAGCTCAATTTTTTCAAAATTTGCCGTATTTTTGGTTGCCTAGCAACCAATCACGTGATTAAAGATTAATTGATGCTATTTTTGGATTCTCCTTTGTTTAATCATAACACAGTGCAAGTTTCATTATCATAGCTATTATAGTTCCGAAGATAATTAGGTTGAAAATCACTTTTTTTCACCCGGTTAAAATAGGTTTAAGTACTACTTGACAGCATGAAAATGATAAAATTTTTTCTAACATACATGAACTTGTTCGTTGGCTGCTATTATCTCTGCCTCCATTCTATCATGTCCATCTCCTGGAGGTGATGGTTGGGCATCTGCATCTGCACCATTGCTTTCATCTGTTCTTGGGTGTAAATGGAATTCATAGATTTGTAAGACAAATTTTATGAACATTTGATTACTAGTAATTTTATGACGCATGAAACTGTTCTTAAGTGTAAGGAATGGTGCACATGAGCAATAAATAGTGGATTGAAATACAAAAAATGCCAAACAACTATGATCTCACTTGACCTACATAGTGGCAAACTTGATTTCTAAGCTATATGTCAATATTCCCCTCTATGCCCACATCCAAGCTTGGATCGCAGGAAACAAAACAATAGTTAAACATGTAAATGCAAACATACCTGTGTCTTTATCGTGGTTTCTTCTGCCTTTCTTGGCCTTCCCTTTCTTCCTTGCCACAGCTCAATTCCCTGATTCAAGTTTGTACTGGCCTAATCATTTTGAATTCAATGGGCCTAATTCAGTTTCTCTACAAAAGAGAGGCTACCCTCATTTGCGGTTTTGTGATTCAGCAGCAGCAAGATAAAAGGAAAATAGATGGGAATGAAGTGTTGTCTGCTCCTTTGTTTGTATTTTGCAAGATGCGTGTTCATCTAAAATGACCTTATTTGGAATGAAGCCATGGTTGCAACGTCACAGTTATTGAAAACTCATCAGGAGGGCTGCTTGAACTCAGTCAAGTCAAATATTTTGAAGTGAAGAAAGTGCAAGGCCAGATGTCGTACTCCTAAATTCACATTGAGTCTAGGTGAAGGGAGGAAAGTTTGGAGGCGGCCCCCATATCATCTATCAAACTTGTTTTTATGGATTTTCTAGCCAAGTTCTGTTGACATGGTAAGTATTGTCTTACTATTTGATACCATTTCACAGTAAATAAAATGCATTCTGTCAAATCACATGGTTTTCATTCTTTGCAGTGGGGGCTTCGAGAGGCCTACCTACCAGCAAGCTTTCATTTTATTTTAAGTTCTTTAAATACGGTGGCCCCATCAGCCAAGAGTGGCTGCTTTTCAGGGAGCCATGGCAAAACCTACTTACAACATTACTAAAATAAGTAAAAAAGAATATTTACTGTGCTAAATAAATGAAAAATTAAAAGCTACTTCTGTTACTTCATTTGAAACATATTTTCTGTGTGCATAGACATATGAATGGGGGGGGGGGGGTCGCTGGGAGCATGTGCCCCAAGATGTTACAATAAACAAAGGAGTGCCTTTTTTATTTTTAGAGAATGCCCTGTTTCAGAGATAAATATAGATATATATCATCAGAGAACGGATCTGTCTGTATTTCACCGACATTCAATGAATTAAGCAAATTTATACCAATTTGCCCAAAGAGGGACTTTACACCCCTTGTATCTCTGAAAAGCCTCCTAGAACACGTGATCAACACCCAAATTCAGAATCTATGCGAAAAACTGATATAGAAAAACTTGGGCTCATAAATTCTCCGCTTGGGTGGTGGTACTCCCCTTCCACCCTCTGGTCTAATAGCACCATCAGTAAAGAATAGGGACTTTAAGCATGAGCAACAATAACGACAACACCAACGCCAACGCTAACTCTTAACGTTACCGTTTCCGTTTGCGATCTGCATGTACGTCATTAAGCATTGTGACGAATACGTTAGGTTTATCATGTGCTTTGGACACAAGGAACTTAAAGTTTTGGTTTGGCGGGAAAATTATTTCTATCTTATTTCACTTCACAATCGTTCTAAAACTTCAACATGCCAAATTTACGCAAAATTCGAGGTGCCTTACTTGCAGCCTATGATCTTGGAGCGATAGATGATGTAGAGTTTGCTTTGCTGTATGATCTAAACACATCCAAAAACCTTGAAATTCCATATTGGCAGTATGAGCAGTTCAATTTAAAAAATATGAATGCAGATGAATGCAAGGCAGTATTTAGATTCGAAAAAGAAAATCTACACGATTTGGTTGATGCTTTGCAACTAGAAGAGGAACAATTACTGTACAATCGATTAAAAGTAGATACAGTCGAAGCAGTTTGTGTTCTTTTAACTGGGGGGCCCCCCTAGCACACTTTTCTACATTGCACGAAAACGGCCTGTAATTCAACCACCAAACTTTGTGACTTTTAGTCAAATTTAATTGGCAATTAAATTTTTAACATTTCATTGTTCTAACTATGATCATGTGACCACAGCAATACCATATTTGGAGAGTAGTCAACAAAAAAATTCTTAAAACCTCAATAGATTTTGTCTCGTTTGTCCGATTGATCTCAAACGTACACCATTTGATTGCATTTGATGAGTAGTTTCATTTGATATATATACATTTCATATTTGCTGACATCAGCAAACTTTAATATCTATGACGTCATTGACATTTATGACGTCATTGATCTAATGAATAAGTGTAAGATATGAAAAATTGTTGTCTTTTTTGCTTCAACTCATTTATTTGATTACTTCTGAGTCCATATTTAGTAGATAAAAGGACAAAAGCTAATTATGCTGAAAATAGAAACTGAAAATATCTAAAAAGCATGTATTTTAAATCTGCAACATGTTTCCTACAACTTGAGACAAATTTGGAGAAAATTGGATTAAAGATAAATTAAATAGAATTTTTCTTGTTAAAAAGGTAAAAAATTGCCAATTTTCCTTTGTTTTTGGTTGCATAGCAATGAAACAAGTGACTAATTAATTGTCATTGTTACATTTCAATAGCTAATTGTCTAAAGAACAATAGGCGTAAGTCTTATTGTTACATCTCTAGTGGTTTCGGAGAAAAAGAGGCGGGGGTGAAAAACGCCCCCCCCCCCAGTACAAAGTGAGTAAAAAATCGCCCAGTACTAATAGGGTTAAAACGTTTTGCATATCCATGTCGATATTCAGATATGGTGCCAAGATTTGCAAGGCCAGTTGCTGAAATCTGCGTCATCAATAACCATATGATGAATTTGATATATGATCAATGGGCCTTTTTGCTGACAGACTTTAATAGAGAACTACTTTCACCCCCAAATCTTCAAAGATATGCAAATGCAGTGCATACAAGAGGGGCACCTTTGCAAAACCATTGGGGGTTTGTAGATGGCACTGTTCGTCCTATATCAAGGCCAGGTCAAAATCAGCGAGTGGTGTATAATGGACATAAACGCATCCATGCAATAAAATTTCAATCTGTTGCTACGCCTGATGGATTGGTTGCATTGCTACATGGCCCATAGGAAGGAAAACGCCATGACAGCGGGATTCTTCGAGAATCAGGCCTTCTCCAGGATCTTCAGCGTCATTCTGTCTCCCTAGATGGCCAGGTGATGTGTATCTATGGTGATCCAGCTTATCCTCTTAGGCAACAATTACAGGCTCCATTCAGGAATGCAGTTCTCACAGAAGAGCAACAGCTATGGAACAAAAGCATGAGCTCAGTGCGGGTTAGTGTGGAATGGCTGTTTGGAGATATCATAAATTATTTCAAATTTCTGGATTTCAAAAAGAACCTAAAAGTGCAACTCAGTGCTGTAGGCAAAATGTATATAGTTGGAACAATCCTTAAAAATGCCAGAAACTGTTTGTATGGTAGTTCTACTTCTTCTTTTTTTGATTTAGATCCTCCAAATTTGGGGAATTATTTTGTGAGGCTTTGATGATATGTTTTTTTCAATCTATTGTTTCATGTAACATTTCAGAGCAATCCCTTTGAGCTCAGTTGCCAGGGTTAATATCATTCTAAAATTTCAATAACTCTGCCTCTACAATTTATAGAATCTTTTGGTTTGTTTCCAAATTACTTACCAACACAGTGTTATTGAAACTTTAGAAAATATGTTTTCTCTTTCCTCCTTTCATTTAAAGATGTACATAGAGAAATACATAATGACCATAAACAATAATTTTTGATATAACAGAGCAATGTTTGTATAATTATGAATAGAATTTAGAAATTTGCAATTGAATTATGTATAATGTTAATCATTCTTATCCTTATTTAACTGTTGAAACATTGCCATCATCATTTGCCCTTGTTGCTGTTGTTGTTGCAGCATATGCATTAAAATTTGGTTCTGTTGCTGCATTTGCTGCTGCATATTTTCCCTTACCCTTTCAACATTCCTTTCAGCAACATTCCCTGCATTCCTCTCCCTCTCCTGTTGTTCTTTTAGCTCCCTTAGCCTTGCCTTCTCTGCTAGCTCCCGTTCTCGAAGCTCCATCTCCCGCCTTCTGAACTCTGCATCCACTGTCAGCTTATCCTGCAGGAAAGTCAGGGTGTCCCTTCCTGAATTTCGCGTCCTTTTCCCTGACCCCTCACCCTCCCCTAAATTCTTTCGTTTCCTTGTCTCTGCAAAGGTCTCCAAGGACTGTTGGCGCATATCCTGGGCCTTAGCTATATCAGCTGCAGCCTTGTCTGTTTTCTCTTTATCTGCTGCCTTTTGGTCAATTGCAGCAGATTCAAAAAGCCCAATTAGTTCGTCAATCATGACTTCAATTTCATTTGGCTCATCTGGGGTTATGCCACTAGCTCTTTCCTCCTCTCTATTCTTGGCCCTTCTGCGGTCATACAACCCCTGGAAACGTTCCCTTACTGAGCGTGGGCTTACGTCAAATTTAGGCCTCTCTATTCTGTTCAAAGTCTCTGACAACTTCTTCCAGCCTTCTCCTCTCTCTAAACTTCCTGCTTTCGTCTGCCATATCTCTGAAGCAAGCACCTCCCTCAATAACAGTGTATCATGCTCCTTGCTCCACTTGAATCGCTTTCTAAAACCAAATCACAAATCAGTTTTCCTTAAAGCCTCATTGGCAAGTGAATCTGGCAGGATGTTTGTTTACAATCATTCATATGATTTGTACTTCATGGTAAGTCAAAGATGTATTCAGAATTGAAATCATTTAAACTTCATCATTAGTAACAGAAGAAAACAACAGGGGCTGGTAAATTTCAAAGAGAGAAGTCTAACTAAACTGGTCCTTGGCCAAAAGGCCGGTCATTTCGTGAACAACCTTTTAGTTAGGCCCAATTTTGTCCAGCCTGCCTGAGGTCTGAAACTTGAATGAATTTATGGCTAAAATTTATAGAGAACATAATATTCTTACCCATTTGTCTTCAAAGCACTTGCAGCAGCCATTATTCAATCCTTTGATAACGTTTCGTTCGAGAAAAATGTGATGATATTTATGGGATGTTCTTTTAACCAGACCCTACGACCCTACGACCCCGGACCTTACGACCCCAGACCATACGACCATACGACCATACGACCCTGGACCAAAGCTTAATATACTTCCTTGGCAAGACTTTGTTATGATTTATTCATATTCTATGATTTATGATTATGATCGTTATGAATTATTTTG
Source organism: Aurelia sp. 3 sensu Dawson et al. (2005) (assembly GCA_964020215.1). Classification (NCBI taxonomy): domain Eukaryota; kingdom Metazoa; phylum Cnidaria; class Scyphozoa; order Semaeostomeae; family Ulmaridae; genus Aurelia; species Aurelia sp. 3 sensu Dawson et al. (2005). Next base: position 15,316,026 of record OZ026576.1, on the reverse strand, counting down.
CTGTGATTCAGATGTTTAGCAATTGAAGCAGATTTCAGAATAAGAAACAATGGCAGATGATATCTGAAGGAAGGCAATGGAATAAGAATAAGAATAAGGATAAGAAACAATCCCAGAATAAGAAACAATGGCAGATAATATCTGAAGGAAGGTAATTTAAAAACACGTAGTTTCAATGTAAATCTAACTGTTCATCACTAACTGAGGATCTGGATGAGAATGAAAAAATTTTTTATTCAAGATTAAGATTTCTTACTTCTTTACTATCTTCATTCTTCTCAAGCAATTTGAATGGGCTAGGAAGAATGGTTTGAGGCCCAACGCCAACGCTTTATCATGCTGTGCAGTCCCCTCCTGTCTTTTGTTATGTTCATGGCCTCAAAGTTATACGTGAATACATTTGATTTTATGGTTTGAATCAAGAAAAGAAGCATATATTTGTGAATGTTTGACATAGATATTTATCGATTTCATTTTCATTCTTCGAAGGGCCAGTTTTGTTTACAAAGACTGGGTTTCTAATGTCTGGTGCTGCTTTTTGCTCAGTAGAAAAACATCGAATAGTGCCTTGCCAGTCAACATTGACACGTCCGGTTTTCTTGCACGTTCACCAATCAACCATAAGTGCTGATAAAGACGTGTCAGCTAAAAATGTAAACTTTGGTCGTGGGTCGTATGGTCCGGGGTCGTAAGGTCCGGGGTCGTAGGGTCATAGGGTCCGGTTAAAAGAACATCCCAAAATTTATGTACAAAGTTAACGTTTCGTCAGTACGTTAGGAATGAGGAGGAATCTCCGTTCGCGCGTGCGCAGTAGGCAAATTCCTCTGGTCAATGTTAGCGTTGGCGTTACCGTTGTGAATGCTTAAAGTCTCTAATGAGGATCCTGAACCTGTAGATGTAGGCAGTGATTGTACTGAGGAGTATCCTTATGAATACTGTTTGAATGATGTTAAAAGTCAGTCATACAAGATATCATATCCGAGACAGATAATCCAAAAGGTTTTACAGAGGTTTTGGATTGCTGTCTCTTCGGAACAGCAATCCAAGCAAGGAGATGAAATGCACACTGGGAGCTTTGTGAGGTGCAGTTATGGAAGTTTAGAAGATGAAAATAACTTAATTGATGAGCAAAAGTGTATTTCTTCTCTGAGTCAGTTGAAAGCTCTTGTTGGTAAGAAGTATCCCATGGAGAATTGCGATGGGGAGATCACTGACATGAGGCATAAAGTCTGTGGTTTGTGTGTCAAGTTGGAATGGGTTTGTCATAAAAATCACAGAGGCATATGGTATTCCAGATCATTTTATGCTGCGGGACTAGCTTTAAATTATATTGTGGATGGAATATTACTTCTATCAGGTGGCCAAATCAATCAGTTCAGAAGATTTTCCCAGTTTGCAAACATTGGGAAATGTTCCACTGCCAGTTTTTATCAAAATCAGCGCTTGTATGTTTCAACTGTTGTGGATCAGGAATTTGAAGAGATTTGAAGAGAACAGGTCACAAATGAGATCAAAGCAGGAGGAAACAGCATTTTCTTGTGTGGGGATGGAAGGATGGATTCTCCAGGATTTAGGGTCGGCACTAGATCATAGTCTCCCAAATCACATTACCTCATTTGATCTGTGTGCCTCGTTGTCACTTAGCCTCAGCCTAATGCAAGCATGCACAGAGTCAAAAGGTTGGACTTATAATGTATTTTCACAAAGCTTCTGGCTCGTTCTGGGTCACCTGTCTCTGATCATGTGCTACTTTGTTAGCTGTTATATATCGGGCCGAGCAACACACGAGAGAACAGGCTGAAGTCACGCTAAAAACCAACTTACCAAACTATATCAAAACAAGGCTAAATGAACAGGACTCCTAACCAAGGATATAATATACTACACTTTCCCCCCTTAAAGAAAAGCGTCCAAGTTCCCTTAAGTTCCCTCTTAGAGTTCTTCACTGTAATTCTTCCATAATACGAATCACTCACTGTAACTAAAAACAACAAACTCAACTACAAGTGCTGGGTGGACTATCAGCACTTGGAAAGCAGGCAGAAAAGCATTATTCTGGCTTTTTAGTTTGTTCCACCTGTTTTACTACTCTAGTCCAAGTCTCTTTGGAGGTCTTCTGATTCTTCCTGGATATCGTCTTTCAGGAGTCTTTGCTGGTGAGTTTACATCAGGAGTCTTTGCAGCTCTTACCTCAGGAGACTCCTGGACTTCTGTTTCTATCTGTAACTCTATCTGGAATCCACCTTTCCTTGCTATCTCTGTGATTTCTGACAAGCACTGATTGATTTACCCTCAATTCACGACTTTTAACCCCCTTCTTATCATGGTACTTAACCCGTTGATGCTGCTTCTCTTCTACAGCACTAGCTAAGTTTGGCTTCACTAAACTTAACCGAGTACGCAGTATTCTCTTCATAAATAAGTCAGATGGTGCTTGCTTTGTAACTGAGTGTGGCGTAGAACGGTAAGTCAATAAGAAATCAGCTAATCTTCTTGACCACGTGATTGAAGTATCATTTCTCTTATGATCTAGCCACATCTTGTTTAGAGCTTGCTTTACTGTTTGCACTGCTCTTTCTGCAGATCCATTACTTGCAGGATGATAAGGTGGAATCACAACGAAAAATGTCAAAATTTCCCCATAGTTCTTTGGTGGAAATTTAAGGGAAATGGGCAAATTTCTATGGAAAATTGAAGGGAAACGGGAATTTCTATTTCTCCTTTGGGAAATTTTTTGGAAATGTGTCCGTTTCCCCAAAATTTTCCCAATACAGGTACATGTACCCCAAAAACTAAGGTACCCCAAAAACCACAAGGTCAGTTGAAAGGCAATATCTATAGAAGATCAACATACAACATAAAACTCTTACTGATCAATGATGCTTAGGTAACTGGGCTACCTAAAAATGTAGGTTTGCCATGAATAAATTGGATTTAAAAAAAATTATAGGGTGTAAACGCAAAAATTTGAACTTGAAATTTTACAGATTATTTCTATGAACGAGTAGCAAGTCGCAAATTCTTACTATAAGTTTGCAAACCAGTGTTTTTCAGTATCTTTCATGTGTCCTCTTGCCAGAAAAGCACAATGGTTACCTTGCAATATAGTGAACCTATTGAATGGGCATCCTGACTTTGGTGATTTTTTGTGTGGTTTTGGGGTACATTTCACTGAAACATGGAAAACACAAGTACAGGGTGTGGTGTGCCACAGAGAAACCAAATGAAATTATGTATTTTCAGCAAAATCACATCTATATTTATATATTATTAACACTCTCTGAAAGCAATTAACATAAGGTATTTGTCCACATAACAAAATATCTTCTGAAAGTCAAGGTTAGAATGGTCAAGTTTTTAACAAAATTAACAAAATAACAAATATTTCCTGAAAGTCTGTAAACAAACAGCAAGTAAATTTTCCATTTTTCAGCAAAATAACGAACACATCTTCAAGACAATCAACATACAGTTGGTAAAATGGTATATGTCTCAACAAAATAATAAACATTTTATGCAATTCAATTGACAGACAGTTAATTAAAATTGCCCATATTTTAACACAGTAACAAAAATATCTTTCTAAAAGTCAATCAACATAGGTATTTGCTGTCCATACATTATTAACTAACCAATCACTTTAGAAGACTTCTGTTAATTTTGGATACCACTGGAAAGTTACTCTCATTTGAGGTTACTCTCATTTGAGGTTACTTTGAGGTTAAACCATTTGAGGTTGCTCTCAAACATTTTGGGGGTGATAAATGAAACCTCTGAGGTGGTTATAAGTCTGGTAGGCTCTAAAATGAATGCAGTTGTGAAATTAAGGGCAAGGAAAATTTATCCATGGAATAGAAACATCAAAACTTTTCATTATTTATGAAAAAATTACCAGGAACATTGATATTCTCAAATATTTTGATACTTTATACTTGGAAAAAGCATGCACTTTGTAATTGCTGGTAAATGAATAACACAGTTCCTCTCTGTTAGGTCGGACTGTCAGCAGATTTCAAAATATATGCAGAATCAAGAAAAATAATGCTTTTGAAGATTGATATGCTGCAAACGGCTTGATAAGTGAAAAACTAATGTGGTTTTTGGGGTACACCCCATGCGGGTTTTGTGGCACATTAGATACTTCCACTGAAAATAAGTTTGCAGCTATACTTTCTATCCATTACTGATTTATAATGATGACTTTTTCCCAAATATCACAGTGATAGGTGCATCAGCTGTAATCTTTTCCGTGTTTTTGCTTTTGTGGTTTTTGGGGTACATATAGTGAAAAACAAGAAACTTTGTCACATCAGTACTCGGTCAATCTTAGGCAAAAAATAATAATACCCAACGGGAAGACCTCGTTTTCTGCAGCCCTTCATTGACACAAAACCATTTTTGAAATCAACTAGTAGGAAAAAAATTATAACCACACGCTTTTTTTGTGGCTTTTGGGGTACATGTACCTGTAAATAATGTGGTGAAATTTCATCATTTTTTGCAGTGAATGGGTGTGTGTTTAATTCCATTCTTCTTTAAGAACATGTCAAATTCTTCAGAAACAAACTGAGGACCATTATCGGAAACAAGTTCCTCTGGCAATCCATAGCTTGCAAACATATACCTCAGCTTATCTATGGTTGCTCCACTGGTGGTACTAGACATTTTGTGCACCTCTATCCATTTGGAATAGCTATCTATGACAATCAAAAGCATCTTTTTGTCAAACGTCCCATAGTCAATATGAATTCTCTTCCAGGCTCTAGCTGGAAACTTCCATGGATGCAAAGGAGCTTGTGATGGCTTATTTCGAAACATCTGACAGCTTTCACAACTTTTGAGATATTCTTCTATCTGTGAATCAAGACTTGGCCACCAGATATAGCTTCTGGCATAAGCTTTAGTACGACAGACACCTTGATGTGTTTCATGCAGTTCTTCAAGCATTCTATTTCTGAATTTTGGTGGAATAATCACCCTTGTACCCCACAACACACAACCCTGCTCTGCAGATAGTTCCAACTTGCGATTGAAATATGGCCTTAATTCTTCAGTGTCACAAATTTCTGGCAAACCATTCAAAACAAATGAAAGAACTCTTGATAAAAGCGCATATCTTTAGCAGAGATCGGCAAGGAATCGGTAAACTTGACTTGGCACACTGATGGCTCTTCTCCTTTCTTTGAATTTCCACTTGGTTATCTAGAAAGTGCATCAGCATTTGCATGATCACTAGATTTTCTGTACAACAAATTGTATTGATAAGTTGCAAGAATCAAAGCCCAACGTTGCAATCTAGCTGCTGCTAATGTTGGAATACCAGACTGTGCACCAAGAATAGAAGTTAGCGGTTTATGATCTGTCACCAAAGTAAATGTTCTGCCATAGAGATACTTGTGAAATTTCTTTACCCCAAAAATCATTGCTAAGGCTTCTTTCTCTAACTGTGCATAATTTCTTTCACTTGAACTTAATGTTCTAGAAGCATATGCTATTGGTCTTTCTGAACCATCTTCCATCACATGTGATAGCACAGCACCTACCCCATAACTAGATGCATCACAGTCCAGCTTAAGAGGTTTAGCTGTATCATAATGCACTAGTACCTTACTGCTGCTCAACTGAGCTTTACAAGCATCAAATGCGTTCTGACATGCTTCTGACCATTGGCAAGTTGCCTCCTTCCTTAAAAGCTCATGCAGAGGGCCTAAAATTGAGGCAAGACTTCTTTGAAACCTCCCATAATAATTTATCAATCCAAGCCAGGATCTTAATTCTGCAACATTTGTTGGAACAGGGGCATCAGTGATAGCCCTAACTTTCTCTTCAGTTGGATGCAGTCCTTCTTTGTCTATCTTGTACCCTAGATAATTGACAGCAGACTTGAAAAATTCACATTTACTAAGCTTAGCTTTAATGTTATGCAGCATTCTTCACACCAGACAACACCCTATCCATGACTGACTGAAATATGGCAGGAGCACTAGAGACACCAAAATTTAATATCTCTATTCTGAACAACCACTTGTGAGTATTGATGGTTAACACATTTTTAGCATCTTCTTCAAGCTCTGACTGTTGATATGCATTGGACAAGTCCAATTTGCTGAAATAAACACCACCAGAAAGTGTTGCAAATATATCTTCAATGTTAGGCAAAGGGTACTGATCAACATCTAACATTGGATTCACTGAAACTTTGTAGTCCCCACAAATCCTAACCCTACCATCAGCTTTTGGAACCACCACGATTGGAGAAGCCCACTCACTATGCATCACTGGTGTCATAATACCATCTTTGGTCAAACGATCAAGTTCCTTCTCCACAACTTCCTTCAAAGAAAATGGAACAGGACGGGCCTTCTTAAAAACAGGCTTAGCATCTCTCTTAAGAAGTAAATCTGCTTTAAACCCCTTTATAGCACAATGCTGACCATCAAAAACAGACCTGTGTTTTTTTCAAAAGCTCCTCACCCAAACCATAATTCACCACAAACAACTGATTCCAATCAAGCTTAATTTCCATCAACCAATTTTTTCTAACAAAGCTGGCTTGTCTCCATCAACAACAACCAATGGTAACTTAGCCTTTTGCCCTTTAAACTCAACATCAACCAAAATTTCTCCCTTAGTTGCAAGAATCTCACCAGAATAAGACTGAAGTTGCTTTGAAAATGAAGATAAGGGCACATGTGGCAAACACTTCTCATAAAAACCACTCCCAACAACTGAGACTACTGCTCCAGTGTCAATTTCCATAGTCAAAGGAATACCATTGACAGAAACTGTTTCTTGCAAAGTAGCCCTGGCATCACCTTTACAAGTAAAGATTGTATGCAAGTCTTCATCACTATTCCCAACATTACTTGATGAAGGACCAAGATAACTTGTTTTTTCAACTGGTGCAGTTTTCCTCTTTTCACCTCTACACTTCTTTGCAGAGTGACCTTGTTTGGAGCAATTAAAACATTTCAATGACTTGAATTTGCAATCATTTGCATTATGATTATCTCCTCCACATCGCCAACACTCTTTAACTGGTTTAGATGCTGAGGCGCTTGCTTTTGCTTTCTTTTTGTGCTTATGATCAACTTTGTTAACTGCTATTCTACCACTGGAACTTGATGGTTGTAAATCAAATGCAAATCTTTGTGCTAATTCCATTGCCACAGTGATCTTTTCTGCCTTGTCAAAGGTAAGATCAACTTCTGTTAAAAGCTTTCTTTGAATACTCTCTGCACGCAAACCACAAACCAGCCTATCACGCAAAGCCATTGACAGGAAATCCCCAAAGTCACAAGTACTTGCAAGTTTCTTCAGCTCAACAATGTAATCTGAAATAGACTCATTTTCATGTTGATTTCTCTTGTAGAATTGAAAACACTCAGCAATCACCAAAGTCTTTGGTTTAAAATGAGCAGATAATGTAGCTTTCAGCTCATCATACGTCTTACTTGAAGGAACATCTGGAGTCATCAAATTTCTCAATACCAATACAGAGTATGTTGAGGGTCCAATTCCACTCAAAAGTACAGCCCTTTTCTTGGGTGCATCAGTAATATCATTCGCAATGAAAAACTGCTTGAGTCTTTCCACATAACAAGCCCAGTCCTCCTTCCCTTCACAGTAAGGACCAACCTGTCCTAGCACCTGTGCCATGCTAATGCCACGTCAGCATTCAAGCAAAAAAAATGGGCCTAAGAAGGCAGAGTTTGTCTTCACCAGTCAACTCACTGAACTGGCCTAACTTGAGTTTTCTGTTTCAACAAACCACCATGGTCATTTGCAACATCTAGGTCTGTATCCATTAAAACATAATGTGAGTACCTGAAACCATTTCTCGTCACCAGTATGTTATATATCGGGCCGAGCAACACACGAGAGAACAGGCTGAAGTCACGCTAAAAACCAACTTACCAAACTATATCAAAACGAGGCTAAATGAACAGGACTCCTAACCAAGGATATAACGTACTACATTAGCGATTTTTATTAGTGTCAACATAGCGAAGGAATGCAAAACGAAAATAAGGCCATAGTGGCTGACTGGTCAACCCACTTCGGCTTTCAAAACCGGAAAAGTGCGGCCTAGAGCCAAGCCAGCTGCATTGTGCTTTTCATAAGATAGTGAACTGTTGGAAGGAGTTGAAGATGATATCCTGGTGGCCACATACAAATCTTGTCACTTGTTATTCCATACAAAGAAGAAATAACTGCAAAGCAAAGCACTTATTCAAGGCCAACTCAACGTATTTGCACTTTTGCGAACGATGATAAGGCAAGGAACATTAGGGCCCATTAGCGAGCACGTCCACTGAGTGCAGAAGTTATGGGCATGGCCAGTTTTCAGCATTCAGGGGACTAGCCGAGGAGGTTACTCTGGTATGATTATGATAGGGCTGGCAGGTTGGGGTATAAAAATCAACAAAAAAATAATAATTTTCAGCATAAAATTGACCTGAAAAATTAACTGTCAAGATGCCTGACCTTAAAAGTAACTTTTTTGCCCAAATTTTAGACCCAAAAATAACTTGAGTATCCCTATCCTAAAGATACCACAGTACTGCCCTGGGGGAATGCAGTCATGCAAAGGGAGGGTGCTCATTCAAGGAAATACTGGCAAAAAATATGACTTCGTTTCAATGATACTATGTAAATAACGAGTTGCCTTTCTGAAAGATATACATGCTTGTGTCTCTACATCTACTTCCAGAAATTTTTGTTGATAATTAAAACCAATGGTTTTTTACTTTAAAAATGTCAAAGTGGTACACAGAAAATATGAAAATTTGAAATTGTTGCACTCTTGAAATCTAGAACATCCATTCAAGAACCAACATCTTCTTCTCAAACAGGCAGATGTAATCAGCCATCGTAGTCAATAGAATGTAGCTGATATTGTTGTTGTCTACAGTCAAAGATGAAAACCACATTGATATACAGTTTCATATCCATGTCCCCTATAATTTACCTATGGGAATGTCACCCATTAGTGCAACTGGCAAAATGCTGAGCACTAAATTGCTTTTGTGACTGATTTCTAAATCAAATATTGTACAGGGTGTCCCAGAAAATTTGTGCCCCGTTTGCCCGAAGATTGCGACAAAGCGGCAAAGGGTCCTCACCATACTTTTACTTGATGTTGCTCTTCAGATGTTCAATTAAAGTTTGCTACCATCCCCGTAAAAATCTGTTGAGAAATGATGGAGCTATGACGTTCAGAAGGCCAAACTTACCTGATGACTGAAACCAGCGGTCGGCCATTTTGTTTTACTATTTTGCAACGGTAAACAGCTTCATGGATGAGCTGAAACAGTAACTTCCAATTTCATAGCTCTCGCAAAAGTTTCAGTAATCATCAGAGAGTTCAGCTATTTCGTACCCCACGACCCTTGATTGAATGCCAAAACGAAGACAAGGGCCCCAAGATAATAAACAACCAAACGGTAATGACAAACATATAGTCACGTTTTGTTTGCAGGTGTGAGGAGTGTCTGAACCAATTATTTAGTTTATTGATCAGTTCAAAATCTTTTGCCTCTCGTGTTTCTTTTAGTTCATTGTCTTCGGTAGTAAATCAACAATTGCTTGTAACAAATTAAGGAAGAAATCTACATAGGGAAGGCGACAAATTTAATTTGAAATATATTTTTGTCGAAACCTTTGATGTTTTACTGCCTTGGGAATTCTTATCTTCATTTTTGTATTCCATCAAAGATCGTGGGGTACAAAATGGTTGAACTCTCTGATGATTATTGGAATTTTCGTGAGAGCTATGACATTAGAAGCTGCTATTTCAGTTCATATCCATAAAGCTGTTTATCGTTGCAAAGTAGTAAGATAAAATGGCCGACCGCTGGTTTCAGTCAACAGGCAAATTTGTTCTTCTGAAAGTCATAGCTCCATCATTTTGCAACGGATTTTCACGGGGACAGTGGCAAACTTTAATTGAACATCTGAATAGCAACATCATGGAAAAGGTTAGTGAGAATCTTTTGTTGCTTTGTCGCAATCTTCAGGCAAACGGGGCACAATTTTTCTGGGACACCCTGTATGTGCTCAAGTGAGGGATGGATGTGCTCAAGTGAGGGATAAAGGCTCCCCCTTTGTCAATTCACTTGCATGCATAAAAATAAAGGTAATCCTACAGGATAAAACATTTTTAAGTAAATAAATTAAATGGAATGAAAATTGGCTTGGGATCCTCTGGTTCTCAAACGAATTTTGCTTGATGTAACGACAAAACAAGTACGAGTACTCAAAGGTTGCAGCTGTGCACTTAAAAGCTCCACAATAAACAATTAGATCAGTGTTTTGACTGAAATGATTCTTTTATGTTAAACAATCGTTTGAAATTAGCAGACAACGTTATTTTCATTCATATCATTTGATGTGATGTGATCGTCAGTTTCTCCCCTTCAACTCCTTCAACTTTCTCTTTGTCTCTCTTAAGTTAACAGAACAAGCCTACTTGCATTGTTCAGTTCAAAACAAAGCAATGCCTAGGCCCATATGCCATTGGTTATTAGAGGAATTACCGTCAGAAATGTAGTTTTCAAAAACGAAAATAACATATTTTGCAAATTTTCCAGGATAATCGCAGTACACTGCCATGTAAACCAACATGTTAACTGCAAAATTAGCACGTTTCTCTGTAGGGCCAGGAGTGAATTTGTTTTTACAAAAATTTCCTTGGGGCTAGTTGAGGGGCTAGAATTTTAGGCACAAAAATGTTTATCTGCTACTTATTTATAAATATTCCTAACACGAGTTACATTCCAGACACAAAATCGAATTGATGGTCTTTCCACTGACTTTTCAAACTATTCTCAACCTTTACTTCCAAAAACTGATGGAGTAATGCTGATTTGATGAGGGAGTGGTCCTGCTGTAGAAAAATTGAGGTATCGCGATTTGAGCAAAGTGTGAGAGTGTTGCGGAGGAGAGACAAAGAATGCGGAATGAAGCGATTAAGGACAATTGTGTTGATGTGATTCGGAGGAGAGGAAGATTTGCATGGCGAGAGTTGTTTTGAATTGTTATGGTTGTGACAAGTTGATGGAGATTTTTGGAGGATCGAATAAACGTGAGAAAAGAAAAACCAAATTTACGTGTTTTTATTGTTGTTACCCTCGTGACGCCACAGATTTTGGAGGCACCACCCGGATTGAAACTGGATTGTTGCGGGAGTACTGGTGAATATCGTTTGTTGTAAATATCACGTAAACATGGACTGAATTGCTGTTTGCTTTGTATTTGCTGAGACTTGTTTATAAATCTTATCGTCGCTATGCCAGAAGGAGAAAATCCCGAAGGGGCTGCTGCTGCTCCAGAAGCAGCTCACGAGGAGGTCAGATCTAATTTTGGATTGTTTAGAAGGCCAGAAAAGTTCAAAATTGGTGAGGACTTCGATCTGTTTACGAGGAACATTGATTTATATTTTGAAGATGTTGAGGTCACGGATGAGAGAAAGAAACGGCTCGCTGTTTTGTTTAATTTGAATGAAGATGCCTTTAGACTTGCGGAAGGGGTGCCATTTCCTGATGAAGGGGACAGGAAATACGAACGTTGGTTGAATGAGCTAAAGACTCTGCTCGAAAGGAATGAAATGTTGACGGAGCAGCGTTATGATTTTCATAAGAGGACTCAAGCTGTTGGAGAAACTGTTGATTCTTTCGCTGTTGGATTAAGGGAATATGGGGCCAAATGTGGCTTCACAGGAAACGAATATACCAACAGATTATTAGATCAATTCATTTTAGGACTCCTGGATAAACAAACGCAGACTTGGCTGCTACAGGAGCCTCCAGGAACACTGGATGAAGCTTTAGTTATAGCTAGCAGGTTTGAAGCAGCACAAAGTACAATGCAAACCTTGAGGCAAGACACAAATACTGGTAGATCGTTGGCAGGGGCTGTTCGTGCTGATAAAATTTGTTTCAACTGTAATCAGTCAGGGCACATAGCTAAATACTGCAGAAAAGGCCAATTTAATCCCCATAATCCCATTGTTAGGGCACAACTAGGAAGCAAAATTTGCTATAATTGTCAGCAATCAGGGCACATTTCTCCATTTTGCTCCTTGAAAAAGAGTAACCATGACAAAAATAATTCTGTGCAGGACACGTACGCTTATGATTCAAAGCCAAACCTCGTGATCGGAAAAAAGGCAATGACTGCAGTTAGACCTTTTTCGTAAATAACCGTTTAGAGAGTTAGAGTAAAGGTTGAAATGTTTTGACTGCGGTTCTGATGAACAGCAGTAGAGGAACAAGGGAAATATAATTGCAACAAGGAAACACAAAGGGAAAAATGGCGACTACTTGCGATTCCATCACAGGTAGGCCTTGTTCAACTTCTCATATCTTTGGATTCACACACCAGAACAAAGTTAACCACGTATCAGCAAAGTACTTTTTCGCACACTTTTTGAATTAGAAGCCCCAGTCCTCTTGTAAAGAAACATAACTCAATTGTACACAAAAAGCGCTCACAGCAGCCTGTGATCGGAAAGGGGTGATGGGGCTCTATCAAAGTCGGCTTTCAGGATTGCAAAGTTTTTCAATTCACATATTGGTTTTCTGTATTTATAGTGGTGAGGGATGTGTTTCTAAATTACTAAAGTTTTATTTTGCGTTTGAAAATACACAAGTGCTGAAGTTTCTACAACTGATAGGTAATAATGTGATTCAATGACTGAGTGCTTTTATTAACAGATACAAAATTCATACCTTTGTTAACATTATTGCTGATGCTGGAATGCATTTTGATAATGCAAGATTCAACAGACATTTCACAGCCTCTGAAGCCAACGCACTTTTTGCTGAGAACAAATTAGATAAAACAGAAATAGGAAAAAGATATAGACTGTTATGTTTGCCCCCACAGGTCGTACTTAAATGGTGATCCAGATCTGCCAAAAACCAGAAAACAAGGCCCTCCATATTCAAAGTCAACTCAGTCCCTCAAGACCGCGAGAAGGGAGTCAATGGATTGTGGATCATGGATCAATGGATCATGGATCAGTGGATTATGCTGTAATCCTTAAATGTCAAGTTTTTTTAAATCTAAATATAGTTTATTGTATTCCATTGTATCTGATGGTATTGAGAGATTATCAAAACAATTGCACAAATGATAGAAGGCGCCCATCTTTTGTTCTATTTTTAAACTAGACAATATTTCTTTTAAATTTTAAATGACACTATACCGGAGGTACATGGTCTACGCTCTAAATAAAATAAATATTTACATCAATAAAGTTCAAACTACAAACAAAAATCATAACTAAATAAAATTACTTGAGAACAAAATGAACAGTAAAGGGAAACAGATTAACAACATTTAAACCTACCTCGTATATGTATAAGTCATTTGTCCTTAAACAGTGGATATGCTTTTACAAGTGCACTGCACATTTCGTATAGTAGTCGATCACAGTGAGTATATGCTTGTTGCCTTGACGTGTTGTCTTGAGTGGACCTATTATGTCTGCATAAACCATGTAATAAGGTTCTGGAAGAATCTTTATTGGATTCATCGGATATCGCAGTCTTGGAACTTTTATGTTCTTTGCTCATATTCCGCAAGTACGACAGTGGTTTTCCACAGTGTTATGGAATCCTGGCCAATAGAATCGTTTTGGTAACATGTCAAAGATCTTGTGAATACCAAGGTGACCTATTCCTTCATGGACTTCTTTCAAAATTTTACTTGTTAGAAATGATGGAACAACAAGATTTTTGTAGATTACGTTTTTCTTTACACGTTTTTTATAAGAAACAGGTTTATAGAAACTAGTACTAAGTTGACCAAAATTTTAAGAACCTCTAGTACTATGTCTGAGAAACATTAAGAAACTTTAAAAGTCAGAAGCATGTGTATTACAGTAAATATGTCATTGAACCTTTATTCTTGAGTAATATCAACTAACCACTTGTGTTTTCAACTAAGTAAAACACTGTTTATTCCTACATTGTTTTAAATGTCAAGAAACGTATCTGCAGCAGTGTTAGCGACTGGGTGTTTGTAAAATAAGACCGAAGATAGAAAACGAAGACAAGACGCATGCAACAAAAATTCAATGTAGAGTAGATTTTCAACATCCTGTGCAAATAGACCTTTCTTTGGCAAGGGTTTTACCAATCAATGGCCCTGGCCCTATGGCCCTATGGCCCTATGGCCCTATGGCCCTATTGCCCAATTGTCTTGAGTACTTCGTTAGAAGTAAATCACGAGTTAGATGATGTATTTCATTAGAACTCATTTGAAAATTGCAAGCAAACATGCCCAAATTCGTGGACAAAATTCTCGTTCATCTAGTGAAAATTTTGGTGACGTGATACAGGGAATCACCCACTGCCAATTTCCTTGTTTTATTGGAAAACAAGGCAAAGGAGGATGCTGAAGTTGCATGATAAGTAGAGGAAGGAACTTGAAAATCTTTACAGTTCTATGACTCACAGCAACGGGGCTAAGGTCTCCACGAGAGAAGTCTTAAAAGGAAACTCGATTCTCTCCAGATCGCTAAAAAATTAGAAACTCCATTACTGGGAAAATCAGCTTAAGAATTCTTATTCTAGTCAAGGCGATCTTTGGCGTGTTCTTCCTCCATCTTCACTTGCTTCCTGTAAAAAACCTACATTTGAAATGTTCACGGAGGAAGACAAAGTAAACATAACGATAGTTATGGAAGGGAATATGTATGAAAGACGTACGAAACTCGGAAGAGACTCTATGGACTGAAAATTTGATGATTTTAAGAAACTTTTAGTACACGTTTTTTTATAAGAAACTGGTTTATAAGAAACTAGTACTAATCTGGCCAAAATTTAGGAAACTCTAGTACTATGTCTGAGAAGTACTAAGAAACTTTTTCAAGTTAAAGCATGAATTTTATAGCAAATAGATCGTTGAACCTTTATCATTGGGCAATAATACCTAACCATTTGTGTTTTCAACATAACAGAACACTGTTTAATCCTATAAGATGTTTTGAATATCAAGAAACATATCTGCAGCAGTGTTAGCGACCACATTGACAATTCATGCATTCAAAAAATAAAGAACCAATTAAGAAACTTTTAGTACTAAAATGGACAAAATTTCATGTTAAATTAAGAAACTATGGCCTGATCCTAGAATGGCCTGTACTATGGCCTGATCCTAGTTTCATATAAAAAAACGTGTACTGGCAAAAGTTCTTTACATGATTTGTTCTGTTGCTTTTAAAAGACGTTTTTGAAGGCTTTGATCATCATCCTCTCAACTTCAATCATTTGAAGCGGAATTCCCAATAATTGAATTTGGGCTTGTTTAAAGCAATATTTATACAAATTCTAGTCGAAAACACTGTCAAAGTCATACTCAGGTATTCATAGTAACGTAGTGCCACTGGGCCATTGGGCCATAGGGCCATAGGGCCATAGGGCCAGGGCCATTGATTGGTAAAACCCCTTTGGCAAGTTTTTTGTCGAACTTGAGACAACACCGTAACAATTTGTTTTACAGTCTTGGTTGAGTTAAAACACTGTGGTAGCATTTTGATGCCTGTCTTTGTTTTGCAGATTGAGGGGGTCATTCTGCAAAACAAAGACATGTTCTAAATGGCCATCATATGATCCATGGAGTGCAATAATTATTTTTTGGTGCCTATTCGAGGAAACACAACAACTGTTTACCATCTGGGTTGAATTTAAAGACTTTTACAATATTTCGGAGGCTGTCTTCGTTTTGCAGATTGAGTTGGTCATTCTGCAAAACGAAGCCATGTTCCAAATGGCCAACATACAATATGTGCTGTGCAATGATTGTTTCTTGGCGCCTATTCGAGGAAACACAACAACTGCTTACCATATAGATTAAGTCAAAACACTTTGGTAGTATTTTAAAGCCTGTCTTCGTTTTGCAGATTGAGTGGGTCATTCTGCAAAGCGACAACCAAAATTTTCAGCACTAAATTTGCTTGATTTACACTTGTTCATCAAACAACTTTCCATAGAAACAACAACTTGCATGTTTTTGTTGAGTGATAGGCTGGAGATCACTAGTTTTATTCCCACCAGAAGAGATAAAACAAGCACCTATCACGGAAGCAATTTTTAATGATGCACCTTGCGATCAAGAAACTAAAATATGGTTTGTATAATTCCAAATCATTGCCTGCTAGGTGTGATTTTGGATCCTTTTAAACCTTCTTTGGCTTTCTGAAAATAAGAGACAGCAAATGCCCCTGACCTACTTAATTTTGTTTCTGAAAGGTTTCCACACACTTGATATCCATATTTCATTTCAAGAGATAAAAAGATCATAAATGGGTTGTGTCTCATGAAAAGATTTGAATATATCTTCCTTAGTAACCGAGAAGACCCACTAACCTTCTGACATCACCAACTGTTTTTGGTATTGTTTTCTGCAAATGTAATAATTGAGCAACACTGTCAGCATCAAGTCTACAGCCTTCTCTAGAGACAATGCTACCAAGAAATGCGACTTGCTGTTTAAATATCTTGCATTTATGTGGCTTCAAATATGTTGCAGTTATGCTTCTTCAACTTTACTCCATGATGCCTCAAATGTTGTAATGCTTCTCCTAAGCTATCAATATGTTTTTTCAAATGTCTTACTAAAAACAATGACGTCTTGAAGGCAGGGTATACATGTCTTGTCCCTTAAGCTGCCAAGACAGTTTACCATTAAACCCTGAAACAAACCAGATGCATTTCGTAATCCAATTCGTATCCATTTCCATCTGTACACCTCTGGGGGGACCATTATGGAAACAAGGTCGGATTGACTTTTTAATGCCTTTGAAGTTTAATACGTCTGCCTCAAAGCATCAGTTTTGACGAGTGAGGTATTTATCTTCAATTTAACTATCGGGGGACAACCTTAGCAGGATTAGCAACTGACTGACGAAAATCTGATATTTCTGGCTGCAATCAAATCTGGAAACATGTATGGAACATCTGATAGGGTGAGCAGATCAATAAATATTTCAGTTTTCAAACTGGGAAGTTTCATGAGACTCTTTTAAGTTCTAAATGTGCTAAATGTGCTAGGCTCAGTTCCAAACCAGTCATCAAGTGGTACTATGCAGGACAAAACATCAAGGCTCTGAGGATTGTTATTCACCACAGGATGATTATCTTCTTCCTCAGCTGAACGTTTCTCTTCATGGTCATACTGCGACGATGTGTGTGCCCCTCTTAGAGCAGGGCTGGTTTCAAGTACTATGAAAAACAATAAGTGCTATGAAGAAATGTTAGGATGAAGAGTAAAATCAAAATGATGACCACACATGCTTCGAACTCTTTTGAAGTAATGCAAACTCAGTTACACAGAGAAAGTCTCAGGGCAAGAGTTTCAAAAACTATTTCATTTCACCTAGACATACACTTTTCATGAGGTCCACATCCACTTTCACAGGAAGATATGACATAGTTTTCATGGTAACACATTCAAATTCAAATATTTTGAAAATTCAAACTGAATTCAAACAAATTTCAAATCTTTTATAAGAAATTCAAGACATCTTTGATCCAGAAATCAAATTCCAAAATGAAAGACGTGAGAAACTTGTATTACAAGTGAATTTTTACAGCTTTGGAGTAATAGTATCAGGTGGAAAGATCTAAAAGCATCAACAGTTCTTTCTAAACAATAAACATTTCCAGGGTATTTTCAGAAAAAGACTGCTGTGCCATATCTATTTGGCATATTTTAATCAATTCTAGTTGAAAAGCAATGCAGTGAAGACACTAAAAAGGTAGTTATATACAATTTATCACTAACAGCAATATAACTTACTCTGGAATGAGATTTTATTGTTAATCCTTAGTAACAACTTCAGCTCACTTTTCGTCCAAAGAGCTGGTCTTCGGAGGTGAAATCCTTCTGGTAGTCCATTTGCCTCAAGGAACCCCAGCTGAATTTTTTGTATGGCACCTTTGCCCATTTTCCTTTGCTAGCCTCATCTACAATGTAAATGGGTCATTTGACACTAACAAGTAAAAATTCAGTAAAAGCGCTCTTGCAAGAGCACAATCTTTTCATTTCCCCTTTTTTCTAATATTTGGTTTAATGTTGTAAATTTCACTCTAAATTTCAAATTGGCCGATAAAAGGCTAACTGATCATTGTTGTCTTCAAAATATCCATTGTTTTAAAATGGCAGATATTTGTGCAGCTTGAAGAGAAATATCTTTGAAGTATGACCCACCAGAGTTGATATCAAGCATAAATGTAATTAAGAACGCTGAATAAAAATACCTAGAGAAATCTAATGCTTGTGGATCAAATATTGCATTTTGATTAACCTTATTTCACATGGGTTATTTTTAGTGATTTTGGCATATGGGGGGCGTTTTTGGCTCCCCTAATTATCTCTTAAACTATAAGAGATACAACAATGAAACTTGGTAGTAATTATCACCAACTAATGGAGAATCTATTGGTAGTATCAATTTTTTAATTAGTTACGTGACCTGTTGCTAGGCAACTGGTTTTCTGAAGGTAGGTATGAGAAAATTGAGCTTTTTTCTTGACAAAACTTGTAATTATCAATGTTTTCAAGTCTAAAGTGGTCAATTATCTTCTTAAAGCATTAAGCTACTATATTTCGATAATTTCTTAAATACATTTTTGACAATTATAAGGATTTATGGTCAGAAAACAATATTGTGCAGCTATGGAACTTGAAGCTACATACGCTGAAGAGGGGATATAATGTGCACCAGCAAAATAATGCTTTACAACATTAGAAATTAATCTTTCTTTGCATATCTGAATTGTTTATTCGTTATTTTATACAAAAAACTTGTTTCCCGAATTTTTTTTTTTGATTTCCATTAGAACAATGATGTCATGTTGAAATGTGACGTCATAGTTCTGAAAACTACAAATGAACAATAATGTAAACACAATATATATCAAATGAAAGGTCTTGATGAGAGGAATTCAATGATATGATTTATAGGATAATTGGTTGGAAATTGCAAGAGCTACAACCAAATTTGTGTTTTCCTTTGTGACTACTCTCGAAATATGGGCATTCTGTGGTCATGTGACCGATTGGAGCTAATTGAAAATTTCATTATCTGGTAGTGCATTAGTTTTTAGGAAAATTCAATGAGTCTCAGCCTCTTTGGGCCTGTCGCCTAACTGCTACATTGAATTGTTCAGTTGGGGGGGGGGGTGGGGCCAAAACGCCTCCCCCATGTGAAATAGGGTTAAGAGGAGACCCAAAAACGTTTTGAAAAAGCTGCATATGTAAACACATGTCTTGGATATTTTTCTTTTGTTCAGGATCTGAGAAGTAAGCCTCTTAATTACACCTAACATATGAAGCATTATGAAGGGGGAAGACAATTCATAACCATATTTCCCAAACTAAGCAAATCTTACCTACATTTGATTCACATCGTGAAAGTTGACTTGTTGATACTTTCCAATGTCTATGGAAATTAAGATTTGGTATTGCATTAACTTAAGCATCTCCTTTTTCCTTATCAGGCACCATTTTGCTTGAATATCGTTCATAATAAAGCCTATGTGCGACACAGCAAGCTCTGTGCAGTTCTGGGTGATGAGCTGTCCATTGGATGACATAAGTGACATAAGAGATTGCATTGAGCACAATGGGCTAGGTAAAAAGACATATTGTATATCAAATAAATGTGACAATGCAAGTCAACAATGTGATAAAACTGAAAGGAAACTTTTAACACAGTAAGCTTGGTGCTGCTCTGGGTGATGACTGTCCATTGGATGACATAAGTGAGGTAAGACATTGCATTTAACACAATGGGCTAGGTAAACAGACATAGGTAAATAGACAAAAATAGCCAGTCCATTCATGCACAGGGCCATTCCTGAAACAATGGTTTTCCCTTGCAGCGGCGGGTTGCCATTGTTTTATGGACCGGCTAATTTCCTCCATCATGGGGAGAACAGCAGTGGGCTATGGTGGGCAAGATATTTTCCTTTTGTGTCGTTAACACAAAGACCCAAGTTCAATTTGAATCCACAGCCACAAAGAGGAGTCACTGGCGAATATTTTGAGGCCAAGTGTGGAAGGAATACTAGCCAATGGACGGCAGAGCAAGGCAAAGAAGCTGAATGAAGCTGTGATGGCCTAAAGAGACCTGCAAACCTTGAAATCTTATTTCTTTTTGAGTGGAGACCGGAACTGTCTGTATTACAAACATCATCGCCGCTTGGCTAATCTAGACAAAGTTGGTGAATTTGGCAAACACTAAAGTAAAAAAGGAGGTACTTGATATTTTTACTAATTTTTCCCCACTACCTGTGTCAATGACATTGAAAATAAGGAGCACTTCTTCATGAACACTTAAAATTTGAGGCTTGAAGAGACAACTTGGACATGCTTCCACAAGTGCAAACAGTAATGACAATGACAATCCGTTATTCCAAGTAAGTGTCTACCATTAATGAATTCTATGGCTGTAAAGGCCTGTAACCAGAACATGCAAACCAATGATGTGAATGTGGAGGGAAAAGGCATTTCACCTAACTAGTCATTGTTTTATGAGCTTGACTTCTTGACTTTCACAGCTGATCCTCTACAAGTTTCATCAAGTTCAGAACATTTTTTATAGCACAACAGCACAAGGTCTTTTGTCAACTTCGTGCTGCTGCCGTGTTTGACTACCCAATATGATGACTTACCTCTAATATTCACTAACATATAGTTGCATCAAAGTTGCCATAAATCATAATTAAATCAATGACAATAAATTCTCTTCCTAGAACCTCAGCCCAAGATCCTTGTATTTCTACTCTAGCCTTTCACCAAAAGGCAGACAAACTTTTTTTTTATATCAATAATCATTACATCACACATCACTAGCTACACTACTTAGAAAGCCACTCTACCAATTACGCTACGTACACAACTACTATATTACACTACTAAAAACGATACCACAAGGAGCACAATGCTGTGTCTACCTTGCGGTCATTTAACATAAAGATAAAAACTACAAACAGATATGAAGGGAAGGAGAGAAAAAAAAGAAAGAAAACCAAACAATACACATAAGTCCCCGAACAAGTTGCAGCAGCTAAGTTTCAGTAGCATCATTTTATTCAAAACGTTGTGTTGCGTATATGTATCTTAAAGTTGCTTTAAGGATTTCAGAATTAGAATCAACGGACAACCTTTCATCACCATACAGTATCAATTTAAGCATTAGAGCATTTGAAAGATTTGGCAAATCATACGGTTGCAATGTTGAATTTACACTATCGAGAAGATCTGTCCTGTATGCATCGTAAGAATGGCAGTGCAGCAAAAAGTGTTCCGTGTCCTCAACACCGTCGTTTGAGGGGCACATTGGATTCAATGTGTCTCTAAAATCGTGTCTAAACTTGTGCAGACAAACTTAAAGCCAGGTATGTGGTATCACTGATATCTAATTTCCAGACAACGAGGCAAGAACTGGAGCAAATGTGGCCTTAAGCCTGGTTTCCATTTGATTCTTCACGATCGCTGAGGATCCCTGGAGTTTTGCAGCGATCTGGATCGCTCACGGTCTATCACGATTGCTGACGATCCCTGCAATTCTGGGTGCTTTAGGCGGGCTTTTTGCAGATTCCTTGAAATGGCGAAAGTAGACAACAAGATTTCCGGTGGAAGGAAGCTTTTTCATGCTTTGAAGATAGATCTTCCAGCATTTTGCAGCTCTCTCTGTCTCGTCACCATTTTGTCAAAGAAAATTGATGTGCATTGTGGGATAGATGAATCACTGTGGCCCGTTTTGGGTTGCTGGTTAGTTTCCATTTGGGTATTAGGGTTGCCTACAGTCTTTCTGAATCATTCAGGATCACTGGAATAGAACTCATTTCTATGTCAGTTTTTGTTAACTCTAAAACCTATGGCCACATTTTATACAAAGTCATTTGATTTGTGTCTGAATGCAATAGAGCAAGTTGCACTTGCACAGTGGCAGCATCAGCCACCAATAAGTGAGAGGACAGAGTTAAATAGGGGCCATGGGCGAAACCCTCGGGAAATTCTGACAAAAGCTTGCAGGATAGAGGATGATTTTGGCTAGACTGAGTTTGCTATTACTATGACATGATTACACATCCTCCATAATAGAACTAAGCTGGTTTATAAGAAAGGAAACTCTGTTTGAGAAGTAGTAAGAAACGATCAAGACTCAAATTCAATGATATTATGGCAAATAAGTCACTCTTGAGCAATATCAACCAGTTTTCCTTGCTTTGAATCATCATCTTCATTTACGCTTTCCGTCTACAGCGACATTGCGCGGTTCACAATAAGCATCTAAATATGTCTATTTTGTGCCATCTTTTCATGTTCTTTTACTTGTATTGTGTTGAAACTACCATCTTTGTTGTTTCTTACTAATGTCTTAAATTCAACCTTTTCCAAATCTTCGCCTATTTGCTTGATCCATGTTAATTTTTGTCCGCCCCTTGGTTTTTTGCAGGGGTTCTTTGCTTCTTTTAATGACTTTCTAGCTGGAGTGTCTTCTGGTAGCCTTTAAAGATGACCATACCATGTCAACCTTCTTCGCTTTACAGTTTGGCTCCATGGAGTTGAATTTGTCTCTTTATAGAGTTTATCATTGCTGACTTTATCTCGCCAATTTAGGTTCAAAATTTTTCTCATCAGCTTTCTTTGAAATGTATCAATGATCTCTTCATGTTTTTTGGTTAAAGTCCATAACATGCTTTGAACAGACAGAGCAGAACTGCACACGCATGTCAGAAAACTTGTAATTTTGAGTCAACCTTGCTCCGTCCAACAGATCCCGAAATTAGGCAACAGTCCCCGGTGGGGCGGGGGGGGGGGGGGGTAACTACCATATATGCTGGTGCGGGATGTGCCATTTTTTGGAGTGCCATTTCGAGCAGAAAATAAATTTCCGGTTATCAAATCACAAGTAGTCATAAATTTTGGGGTATTGATTTTGATCAAATTTCACTTACTTGGTTAAAATTTTGGATTGTTGTCAAAATTTTAAGGTCATAAATTTTCAATGGCCTGTAAATTTAGGGGTGTTGTTTTCGCCCAAATTTGCGAGTGTTCATTCAGATTTCAGACATCAAATGGCAAAATGGCACACCCCCTCACCCGCCTATTGAAGTTACCCCCAGGGGCAACAGTTGATATTTTCTTTCTTGGGCTTCAAACTCGTGATTTTCCATTTTAAAATGCTTATCTATCAAAACACTTCCTTATCTCAGATTTATTAATGACATCATTTTATGCAATTTCTGCTCTGTTTGCAGAAGACCATTTATTCTCATCTGATGTTTTAAAGATCAAGAAACACATTTTCAGAAATGGTAGGACTAATGATTCATTTTTAAAAATAGGAAACAAATTAAGAAACGTTTAGTACTAAAATGAGGAATTAGGAAACTGTTAGCACCATGGCACAGTACATTTTCGAACTCCGACAAGGAGATCACTTGATAGGCAAATATGACATTTTTTGTAGCTCTTCTGTTACACATTTCCACTTCTTGAAACGCTAGAGCGGTTGCATTATTGCTTCTATATGACACATTGAAGCAAGATTAACATTTTAGGACTCTACCAATGATTTTGGAAAATAAGACTTTGTGCTAAAAATTTCTTGTAACAGTCTTTACTTGAGTTCTGCTTGCATCGATGATGAAAAGTGATCCTATTGTTTTGAATCAACCGTTGAGTTCAACTTTATTTTACAACAGCTCTGTAACTACTTGTTCGATTTACTCAAACAAAGTCTCAAACACAATGTTCAAGCCTTTCCTTCACAACCGTTTCAAATCGAGAGAACTGAAATCACAATTCCTCCACAGCAACCATTCTAACAAGGCAAAAATTTTTGGGACACCCCGTGCCCAAAAATGGCAATACCTCTGAAGAAGGAAATTGTACAATTTGTCTAAAGCCAGTTTTGGATAGCCAAAAGAGTCCCTCTTACATGTAATGTAGAGTAGACCGTTCATGGTAATTTTCAATGGTAATTTTTGTTCATCCTATCCTTGGTTCAGGAGGGGTTGATGCATCTTTGAAAATATCAATTTTGCGTGGCACAGATGGTCTGCTAGGGTATTGCTAGAGCATTGATGGTATCATGAAGAGTGTTAAAAGCATACAAAATTGTCGTAAAATGGTGATTTGTTGTCATTCTTAGGTAATGAGATTGGCCTAGATATTTGAGAAGTATATGCAACGCGAAGTCCTTTCAAGTTGATCATTGATGAATTATTGTTATAATTTTCAAACTGGTATTCGTCTTTGTGTTTTTCTATTCAGTCTTAACCAAGTTTTGCTTTCCGATGAAAATTTGTGTCAACTTGGCAGCAATAGCTGTTTGGGCAACGGGGAGAATAAGTTGTTGCAGGGGAAAATGTCGCAGGAACTAAAAGTTGAGAGTTTTTCTCCAAAATTCGCAACTTTTAATTCCCGCGACGTTAAAAACAAATGACAGAAATATAAGGCGACTTAAATCAGGGGCCTGGGTGGGCAATCTAAATATAATCAATTGTATTCCATTGTACTTGATGGTCAAGAGAGATTCTCAAGACAGTAGGACAAATGATGGCAGGTGCTCATCTTGTGCTGTACCGGGTAAGCCACAAAAAATTCCCAGTTTTGAAAATTTATTGCATCAAGAGTACTTCACAAGTCAGAACAATTCAAATTCTAGTTAAAAGCCAAAAGATCGAAGTGTTATTGTGACCATTCTGGCTGTCTTACGAGCACAAGAAGAAAAGTATAGGTTAATTCAACCTTTAAGAAATTTCAGAGTTGCGAAAAGACTGAAAAAGGGCCTAAGATATTGATCAAGTCATAAAGGACTCCTCGCACAGAACGCAATTTCTCAAGGATGACAGCTATCCTCTGTACACTTATTGCCATGGGGTTGAAATTCCTTAGTATTTGTTGGAAGATCTGCGTCTTACAACTCTTTAGAGAGTTGAATTGAAAACAGCTTTGAGCATAAAGGATTTACAGTCATAGCTTTTTGGGACACCAAGTAGTAAGTACATATATGAAAAGGCAATGGGGAGCTTAAAAAGAGACCTCCACGCATTGTATATACTGAAAATTGCCTGAGTGTGTATTATGTCCCCACAATTACTGTGTTGAGAAAGTAACATGGAATACCCAAAGGTCCCCACAACATAACACACCATGAAAACCCACACGTTGTGGCGACCTTCTGGAAATGAGTTTAAACA
This sequence comes from Aurelia sp. 3 sensu Dawson et al. (2005), assembly GCA_964020215.1. Classification (NCBI taxonomy): domain Eukaryota; kingdom Metazoa; phylum Cnidaria; class Scyphozoa; order Semaeostomeae; family Ulmaridae; genus Aurelia; species Aurelia sp. 3 sensu Dawson et al. (2005). The sequence goes on along the minus strand of OZ026576.1, from coordinate 15,290,797 downwards.
GGAAAAATTGATATTTTAGATAAAATTAGGAAAATACGTAATGGGGACCAGATGTATGTCCCCACAACTCTGACAGACCCCACAACGTAGGTGTGTATAGAAAGAAATGTCCCCAGAACTTAGGTCATGTTGGCACATACATACATACATACATACATACATAGCTTGGAATGAACTTGCACAACTTCAATATTCTTTGTGATTGGCCTGATATCTTAGTTATTCAGTTGGCTATTCTCCCAAAAATCATCCTCGTCGACAGATGAAAGAGATAAACACTTTGAATTAATGTCCACCAATTCACACTTTACGTTGTGTGTCTCATCATCATCTTCAGACTCAGCGATGTATCCTACCTCATTTTGTTCCATTCCAGATACAGCATGATCATCCAATGCTATTCCCATTAAGTTTGGCTGAGTTTCCGGCACAAAATATTTGATTTCTTGTTCCATATTGGTACCTTTATTTGCAGAGACGAAATTTCCAGGTGGAGGCGGCAGAACCGCAAGATAAAAGTTGCGAAGGAAAGGACCCCACTTTACGTTTTGGCGCCAAATGAAAACCTCGTCTCAGAACGAAATACCTCAAATTGAAGATGGGTCGGTTTGGACAAAACTTTCCATTCTGGTCCAAAGTAAAAATGAGGGCTATGAGAGTTGCAGTACAAACGAGTAGGCTGGCAGTACAAATGAGGGCTTTACAGTACAAATGCTCAAACAATCACAAATCTGAACATTTCTACTTTGGGATTTTTCCTGGGATTTTAAGGAACCTCTCAGCCTGGTCAACTTTCTTTTTGTTTAAACGACTGTACATGTTTTTCTACATGAACATCTTGCGAGGTTTTTTGATGCGGCAGGAAGACTTTGCCAGAGCCCTTGGCGTGGCTGAATGGTTTGGTGCCGCGTTCTTTCTTACTCATTGATTTTTTGCTCCACCTGTTGCAGAATCATTTGAATTATTTCTTCTTCTCTGACCTCTTCGCGAGCGAGCGCTTGGAGTTTGAATGCCAAACAAAGACCTTTCCTTAGTATCAGTGTTGCGAGATGAATCTTTTTCCGCCATTTTATTCATCGAGATCAGATTGATGTTTCTTTCATGACCAACCCCCGTGATTTTCATAAAAGTTGAAAGAGAGCGCGCAACACGAGGTCCTGGAACGATAGGAAGGAAATTCTAAAAATAGTAGAAAACAGACATGTCAGGCGGGAAGTTTGGGATTTTGCCGTGTGAAAGTGATAAAAACTCATGAAAGTACTGCAGTTTTCGCGGCCGCACAGAGCTTGATTTTACTTCAAAGATGGTGCATTATACATGAATGGAAAGAGGAAAGTCTAAACAAAAAAAAAACATCTGCTTTTCTGAACTGTTTCATAGAGATTCAGCAATTCAGGAGGCCCTAAAAATCACCCAGGCATTCTGTTCCTTTGGGAGTTCTTTATAAGCTCTGGAAGATGTATCCCATATGCATTGATAAGCCTGCACGGCCTCCACAAGCTGCTCGTCCTCTACTGAGGCAGCATCTGTATATTGCTGACTTTGGTCTACATTAATCAATTCTGACGAGGCTTGCCTTTCCTCCATGTCGTAGATGTGCAATCCTCTGGCAGCCATGTTTAAATTTGATCGTGCCACGAGGTCAGGTTCTTGCAACATGATTGGTCCTATCGGTAGTGATCGCAAGGGCCCTTGTTGGGAGTTGAACTTCTTCCTACTCCCAAAACTGCTGAAAATCGGCTGCTGCGATCACTTTGATCGCCAAGGTTTTCTCAACTGCGCATGCTCATACTTGATTGCAGCGCCCGTGCACTCAAAACGCTAGATATGGAGAGCAGCCTTAAATAATTTTGTTATACAAAATTAATAACTATGGTAATTTTGACCATAACGAGCCTCCATACAAGAGCAATGGATGCAATTACAAGTACATTGAAACTGGAAGATTCCCCAATATTGACACTGTATTGTGATAGTCAGCTTGCATTTGCTGCAGGTAGAGACTCAATGTCAAAGGAGTTTGTGAATCAAAACTCCCGGTAATTTTTTGTTTACCTTATTTAGGCCAATACAGTCTCATGGTGAAAACGAGACTATGTAAATTTTTAGGTAACGCGTACCCACTTGTCGATTTTCGCGTTGTTTTTCAATCAGCTAAACGCATTGAAAACCTTTTCTCTTTCAAAGATCACATCCCTACGAACATTTATTCTTCTGTTGTTTACAAGTTTACGTGTAGTAGCTGCCAGGCTACTTATTATGGCAAAACATCACGCCACTTTGTTGTTCGTTGTAGGGAACATTTAAGAATAAACAAGAAAGGAATAAGTATAAATGTTGCTTCTTCATCCATTAGGGACCATATTAATGAAACTGGTCATGCCGCGTCTTTTGATGATTTTTGTATTTTGGACAAAGCCAACAACAATTTTGATTTGCTGATACACGAGAGTCCTCTAATCTTGAGGGACCGCCCGACACTCAATCAACAGAACTCTTCTATACCGTTGCATCTTTTTTAATCTCCCTGGACTTTCCTTTTAGTTCAATTTCAATAGACTTTCCTTATTTAGATATCGTATGATTGATAATTTATTATGCATTTTCTCTAGAATAATTATCACTATAAAAACCTCACACGTGTAACTTTGATTTAGCTGAAGATGAGACAAGCTCGTTTCGAAACGTCCTGAACATGTCTTAATTAATTAATTTTTTTGCTAATGGATTTGTCTTAACCAACTAGAAATGTCTTAACCAACTGGAAATGTCTTAACCAACTGGAAATGTCTATTTAACTACGTTTGTCTTTTCTGAAATGACTCTCAAAATGATGTTCGTCGTGGTCCTAATGTTACGAGTTTGTGAATCATTTGGTGAGATATGTCTATTATCTTTATTCTTTATTTAATGCAAAAAATGTTTATTAAGGCATTTCCAGTATTTAGACGATACTCAAGTACATTCCAAGTAATGTGATAAAGGAAGCAAGTGAAATAAATAAATAGTTTCTTGAATTATATTTTTCCAGTATTGGAGTTTCTTAATTTTTATGTGATCTGAGAGTTGAGTTTCTTAAAGCAGTTTTTGATAAAAAATACCTGTATTTAGCAAGAGAGTTCATGGATATAACTCAAAGATAAAGGCCCACAGCAATTTTGCCATGACTTTCTTGGATTTGGCTTTTGAATATCTTTTAGCACTTCTATGACATAGTGCTGGAGTTTCTTAAACTTATGGCTGTCATAGTGCTAGTTTCTTATAAACCACTTTCCTACAGAAGAAAAAAACATGTAACGCAATATCCGAGTTTGGGCCTAAGTGGCATGAGACTTGCGAGATTTGAAATTCCCGCCAAAGTTTTCCTATTGTTCATAAATGGATAGGAGGCTAAATAATTGAAACCGGGACTATCTCCTGTGCAGCGAAAAGAGCTTCGCAGCAACGGAGAAGGAAACTAGCTGTAAAAATCCAGAAAAAAAATGGGAAAAAATCAGAAATGACATGTAAAACATAGAAAAGGACCTAATAAGAGTAATTATTGGCAATTCGTTGCAAAAGAATAAATGGTGGCAGAGGTGACGTAATTATGACGTCATGGTGACGCAATGAGCAATTCCAAGAAAAGATTTTTCCAGAGATACATTTCACATTTGACATTGAGTTCACATACATTTCACATTTCACATTTGATTTTATCAAAAAGTGGCTCTTCGTTTAGGATTTATTAAACTTTTACTACGAAACTGCACTTTTACCAACTCCGTCTATTTCAGTTTTGAATTTAAATAAAAACGACGAGCTATGCTTAAATTTCGAGCCCAAAGCAGTAATGAATACCTTCACAAGAGCAATGTGTTTACCTTTGAGAAATTCTATTTGATTCTTTGTCGGATGTTACCTGAAAATGGCTTTTATCACATGCAGTTAAATGTACAGATGGTTCTCAAATCTTTCAAATCCTGTTTTATGGTAAGAGTTTAATAAATCCTAAACGAAGAACCATTTTTTGATAAAATTTGGTACAGACACTCATTGTCAAAGGTAACATGTATCGCTGGAAAAAGTTTTTCTTGGAATTGCCTATAGCGTCACCATGACGTCACCTCTGCCCCCATTTATTCTTTTGCAACGAATTACCAATAATTACCCTTATTACGTCTTTTTCTACGTTTTTCATGTTATTCCTAATCTTTTCCCATTTTTTTCTGGATTTTTACAGCTAGTTTCCTCTGTTGCTTCGAAGCTCTTTTTGCTGCACAGGAGATAGTCGCAGTTTCAATTATTTTAGCCTACTATCCATTTAAGAACAATAGGAAAACTTTGGTGGGAATTTCAAATCTCGTAAGTCTAAAATACCTCTTCGGCTCAAACTCGGAAATCGCGTGAATGTTTTTTTACCAGATTAGGAAAATACTAAACGGTAAAGTAGGATACATTCCTTTTTGGAGGTAGTGAGAAGTTACAGAGTTTTTATCATCACCGAGTCTTGTCTACGCCTGTTTATTTTTCCATTCGACTTAAGTGCAAACGGACTGAAATGCTTTCAAATTGAAAAACATTGGCAGTTTTGTACCAACCATAAAGGACATGACGCGTCATTTACGAAGAATTGCTTGTTGAAGTCACTGTTGACTTGTAAGACATATTTATCAGCATTTTTTTCTCGTGATTTCAGCTCTGTTTTGAAGATTTTTCTAAGGGGCTTTCTGGAGAAAACCCCTCATGATGTCAGAACAGAGGGATAAATTTCATTTAGGAAAATTTGAGGTCGATTTCAACATGTTTCCTGTTAGTTAATGTATTTCTGGATATCATCTTCTTGATATTCAGGAATCAGTGAATTTCAAACGGGGCTTATTTTTATTGACCAACGCGGCATATAAATGGTGGGAGTAAGCACATTTTCTTCCTTTCATCACCAGATGTAAGCTGATCCATGCAGTATCACAGAAGAAAACACAAGAATTTCATTCATAACTTAATGCACTTATCATTCATGTGATATTTTTACTGAAAGGCAGAAAGAATGTCTTCTTCAATCATCTGGGTTGAAGTAGGTGCAATAACGTCCCAACACTCTCCATTCCATCCTTTCAGCTCCGAGTATGGTACTGTCAATTACTTTCATCACTAGGTAGACAAATATCTGCAAGCAAGTTATTGATGTTTTATTTTCGGTAGATGGAAAACAGGCTTGTCAAAATGAAAAACCTTTTCTTTCAAAGAGGAAATTCACTTTTCTTCAAATAACAGATGACTAATATTCTCTGAGTTGAGAACATATGATTTTAGATCTTAGGCAATGCAAGAGAAGAGGCTGCTGTTTCAGAATGCGATGAAGCAAAAGAATAACATGATATTTCAAAGTAAAAGTGTTTAATTTACTGTAAGTTTACTTCATTCTGTTAAACACTCTAGCTAATAATTCAAAGACTAAAATTGCAAAGAAAGACAAAGGATGCCTGGATATCAAAGTTTTAATTCATGATATAGGCAATGCTCTATTAGCTCCAACTAAAGATCACTCATTCATGTTCCTCAAGTAGTTTTCGTAGATTTACGGGCAAGTTATAATCTGCTATTGGTGCTATTGGGTGTGCCGGAAAAATCGCAACAGATTTGAAAAATTCTAATGGAAGGTGCTTTATACTTTTTATCGAACGATTATTCTTATTGAAATCTGCAATTATTAGAATAAATGTTGATATTTTTTCCAGTGTTTTTGATGGCTTAGTTGTAAAGTCAAAAATCAGCAAACTTCAAAATTGCTTCTTGGTCAAAACCAGAGATGCTGCATTAGCAATAGTGGATTAAATTGTCAAATTATAAAACATGACCGAAGATTGCTGACAAGCACACAACCACAAAAGTTAATTGAACATAGAACAAAAACTTTTATAAAGACGTCGGTGACAACACGGTTGCTTTTTCTAAGATGACTTGGCCTTTATCAGAGTTATACTTTCAATTGGAAATGAACACTGAGAGCTCCATCGAAACCAGATAAATCATAAATCATCAAGGGATCCCTTTGTCACAGTTTCTTGAGCAAATTGTGTGTTTGTCTGTAGTCCTGTGAAGTTGCAGATAATGACATGCATGTAATTTTGCTGTATACTTTGCACTAACTCTGGCAGCTCTGGTTTTGCCCTGACAGCGAATTTAGAGCTTGTTGATACTGGGTCACCAAAAATTCTGAAAAATATATCAAAATTTAATAGAATGATTATTGCAGATTTTGAGAAAAATAATTACTTAATTGCTAACTTAAGATAGCTTGTGTTAGAATTACTTAATATGTTGCGTTTTTTGAGACACCAGGTAGTTCTGTAAATAGAGATGAACATATTGAAATAGAAGTAGCATAATTACTCACAACGTATAAATGTATCTTCTAATGCTGAGATGACCCAGACAAACTAAGTTATCAGATACACTTAAAAGAAGAAGATATCATAAAAAATATATTCTGCAAACTTCAATGTGTGTGTGTTATGTCAAAGTGATTTCCGACCTCAGGCATGACCATGTGAGAAAGAAATCTTCACATTGACAACTTTGCTCAATTTCTGAGATATCATTTTCAATCCAATGCCATGACTTCTCAACCACAAAGTAGTACTGAAATGAATTAAAAGGTATCTTTATAACCCCTGAAAATGCACTGAGCTGAAAACATTACCTGAAACCTTAGGTGAAGAAAATTTTACCTGAAAAGCGGCTCTAAAAAAGCTCCCAAGGCACTATTGCCCATCATTTCAAATATTCAAGTGTTATTGCAAAATTGTTTGAACTTGATTTCTTTTTAACTTTGACATACATTGATAATTCATGCATTTAAAACAAGACAGAACAAAACCTAGAAATGCGAAAATCTTTATACTGAATTGCGAAACAACTTTCAAGTTCCTTGTTAAAAACATTTATTGCAATAGAAAAAGCATTTGCGCAACATGAGCAATTTCTTACGGTTGATACATTCAAATCCAGGACATGAAAACAACACAAAACGAAAGTAAATTGGATACTTGTTCTCACGGATTCCCACACAAAGTTAATTTCTAACTTACTACGGATTTCTTCACTTATTTCCTAACGATTTCATCTCAGAAAGCTGTCCATTCGTCAGAGCTTCCGACCCCCGCAAACGCCTATTGTTTCCTTTGAAGCCAGACCTTGTGTTTCACCTTTGTCTGTCTCACAATAGATTATGACTGCTTGTCACCTATCAATATTATGTTTGATCTTGCCGACCTCTTATTTACAGGCAGACCTCAGATATACAGGCGCCTCAGATTTAAAGGCTCGTGCTACGGTTGACTCTCTGTTTTAGGCCTTTTTCGGTCATTTTGGAACCATGAAATATTAATAAAGTTGAATTTACTTATGCTTCTAGTACTGGTAAGACAGCGAGAAAAATCACAAAAATACTTTGATATCTCAGCTTTTAACTGAAATTTGAATCATTCAAATCTGTGGAGTACCCTTGGTGCTAGGAATTTGTAAAATTGGCAACTTTTTCCTGGCTCGCCCGCTAGAAAAAAAACTTGAAATGTGTGTGATTGTGTAAGCACAAAATTAGGGTGAACCTAGGTTAGTTAAAGATATGAATCAAATGTTTAGCCGAATTTTGCTGGTGGCCCATGGCCGGAAACCACCAAAACCTCGTTTTTACAGACCAATCAGACGGCAAATAATTGAGGAAAACAAAAGAAACGTGTGAAGATTTTTTTAAATTTTACCTACCCTCATAAAACGCAACCAGGACAAAAAACTGCTTGAAATTTCCTGATTTTTTTTTAAGAAATCTACTCTCCATACGTTTGGGCATTCAAATTTGGATGCTGGTCAAAATATCTCCCGATTCCAAGGAATTATGGCAACTCAAACTCATGACCTTTGTTCGTATTCAGCATTTCTGAGCTTCCAGCATTCTTAGTACTCAACTCATTCCTAAAAAGTCTTGTACAACTTACCTGAAAAATCACTAATTCCCATAAAGTTCATACAGTAGGACTGTGGACCTTTTCACGGCAAGAAATACACAAAGTTCACAATGTTTTTTAAGTAGTAATCTACTGTTAACGGTCCAGTTTCATGTGGTTTCTCTTGGATACACGAACAGGAAGTGTGAGATTTACTCATTTTTTTCCAACACGAGAAACTATGGTTAAAGGAACGTTTCCATTTCCAATGTTTTCTCAATGTGCACACTCTGCGTTTCTAACAAGGGAAACGCTTGTTAAATTACAGGTTTTCAAGTTAGACCATTGTGAGATCTTAAGTTTCTTTAGCGCACTCATCTTGTGTAAAAGATATTTTTCCGGAGATTTGACATTTCGCGAAGTGAGATTCGTCATGCTTCTGGCAATTTCACAATAGTTTCCTCGTGGCTTCCGTGGTAATTTTTGCCCTTTTCCTACTTAATAGATCCCCCCCCCCGTAATATATATATGCAAAATGATCGCAATATTTCGGTTTGTGCATTTCAACTACGATGGTTCACGACTTGGAATGGCTATTTAGATGAATTAATCAAACGTTAATAGAATTATAAAGACCAATGGACATAACATGGAAGACAATCTGTCTTCAATGGATCCATTCTGGATATTACAGAATAATGAAGTAAATCTTACCATCAAATAACGAGCTCTCAAAACATCAAGTAAAGGAATTTTAAGGATTTGGAAGCTAACATGTGAACAACTAAGAAGGATGCACAAGATGCTCTCACAATCATAGTTTACAGTTCTACCGCTAGGTTACTCGCATATATCACGAATGTCCAATAATGCTCCTTTCAAAGAAGCTCGGGTATAGCAAATTCCTTTCAAACACTTTCTCCACTATGTCTCATCTATATGAAGTGTAATCAAGGCCAAAATCAAACCTTGATTGTGAAGAGACAATCGTGCACTTTTGTTACAATCATGCACTTTCCAATAATGCACTTTCCATCCTTGTTCTTAGCAATCATGCACTTTGTAATCATGCACTTTCCAATCATGCTCTTTCCAATCGTGCACTTTCCAATCAGGCACTTTCCAATCGTGCATTTTGAATTCAATTCACTTTTCATTCATCCACTCATGGGGATAATCGTGTACTTGAAAGACATTCTTGCACTTTTTAATCATACACTGTCTAATCTTACAGTACTTAGTAATCTTACACCGAGTGCAACCATAATGCAAAATTCCGAAATCACTCAACCCATAAGAGAAACATAGCACGCTTATAAAGTTGACGTTTGCTTTAAGGGCGCTTGCTAATTGTCATCAGTCTGCCGGTTGGAAGAGAACTGCACATGGCAAATGTGGGAAATTATGGCAAACTTGGTTGACAAACTGATTTTCATTATTTTAGCCCTGTACTTTTTAAAGTCTTACCCTCGCTGCCTTAGCTATTCTAAAAAGGAATCTGATATGAACGATATTTTGATACATTTTGCAGAAGTTTCGAATGTACACAATAGTGACAGAAACTTTAAATGGACCTTTCAGATGAAAACATAGCGAAAAGAATTGGGTTTCATGACCGTCTCTTTTGCGGTGATCAAAAGCAACTGATAAGCGAGGCTATGACTAAATTTATAGCGACAGTAAGATTTTAATGGGATCTATTTAGTCTCTATTTTATTGAAAAATGATTACAGCAAAGTCCCGCCTTTAAAAGAAAGTCACGCCCTGAAATTTTACTAGAACGATAGGAGATCAAGAGGCTAAGTAACAATAGGACAATAGGCTGAGGTAGGAGAGGGGGGGGCTTTACTGTATAATGCCTATGCACAGGAGCTATAGTTGACGGGTGGAAAATTACGGCTGTTGCCGCAGTTTCCTTTTCATCATCCCAATTATGCTCGAGTTATTTTAGCAACTGCCCGCATTATTTGTTCACACTTGCTTTCGAAAGGCGTGGCTTGAAGTATTCTGTTTGACTGTGAACTTCTTTTGTTGCATTTTTTATTGACAGCTGGTATAAACTGAAAGTTTCTTAAAATTATCATATTTTTAGTACTCAGAGTTTCTTACGAACAAGAACTCTCATAACAATATTTATGTTTACTTCCTATGCCATCGTGGAAACTTCAAAAGGAAGTTTTGAAGCCTTTGCAATGTTCAGTCATTATTCCAGGACCTTTTCAAAGTACACGTATTTTTTGTGAGGCGCTAAGAATTTGGGCCAGTACTGAAGGTTTCTTATGATTATCAGATTTTGAGATCTCAAAGTTTCTTACGTGTTTCTTTCCATAACAAACTTCATGGTCACTACATTGAAGATTTCCAAACAAGGTTTTTTGAAGCCTATCCAATGTTTAGACATTACTCATACATTACATTACTCAAGTATAATCGAGATGTTCCAAAACTGCAAAGGACCTGTTATCTTTCATCAATCCTTTTTTGATCTTCCGCATAATTTAAGGAAGGTTTCCTAATTTGCCAGCAGACTGATGACAATTAGCAAGCACGCTTAAAGCAAACGTCAACTTTATAAGCGCGCTATGTTTCACTTAGGGGTTGAGTGATTTCGGAATTTTGCATCATGGTTGCACTCGGTGTAAGATTACTAAGTACTGTAAGATTAGACAGTGTATGATTAAAAAGTGCAAGAATGTCTTTCAAGTACACGATTATCTTTATGAGTGGATGAATGAAAAGTGAATTGAATTCAAAGTGCACAATTGGAAAGTGCATGATTGGAAAATGCATGATTACAAAGTGCATCATTGATAAGAACAAGGATGGAAAGTGCATGATCGGAAAGTGCATGATTGTAACAAAAGTGCACGATTGTCTCTTTACAATCAAGGTTTGATTTTAGCCTTGATTACACTTCATACATATAGTTTATTCTGGATCAACTATTTCGCTTCAACTTCTTAAAAACTCTATCAAATTAATGACAACTAAATGACCTAACTACCAAGACTTGGTCCCTGAATTGAATAACACGTTAATTGAGATAGACAAAGCATAACGGAAAGAACTTCGGCAATTCGAGAATTTGCAGTGCATCAAATATTGAGGAATAGATGAAAAGTGGGATGAATGAACGTTTGATTGATAGCTGCTATGCTAATTTCTAATGCTCAGAAAAACAGAAAACCAACAAACAAATATTTCACTCTCGCCTATCAAATAGGCTTTGATCCAGTCCAATACTTTATTCGCACCCCATTTTTAAACACACTTGAAGTTCTTTTCGGTCCACCCTGCAAAACTTTAAAATGCAATGTCATCAAAACGTAGCCAATAATATGATTCAAAAGCATGTTCTCATCTTTCTTATGTTTTATGGATTTTGACAAGGTGATTTTATTGGTGTCCCAGAAAGATTTCTGACCTTGGTGTACTTTTTCTAACACAATATTTGACATGCTAATGCATAATTTAAACTTTCAATGATAGGAGTAATACGGGAAAAAATGTTCTAGGTAGAATAATGGTTCATAACAGTCTTGTACTTTCAGTAATATCCTACGTAAGACGGTGCAGATGTTTGTTTGGAACGTTTGTCTCTCCCGTGCTCTTAATCTGCTTGTACGCTCTTTGCTGCGCCAGTAAGGAGTTCTAATTGGCAAACATTGAATTTTTTGCCTCGTTTGACACCTGCTGTTTTGTCACGTTGCTCCATATATTTGTTTCCCCAGAAGGAACAAGTCTGCTTTTGATTCCAATTGCTAAAGGAGAAGAAATAAAGTGGAATTAGCAAATGTTTTACTGTACAGGGTGTCTCAAAATGAAGGGCTACATGATGAAATAACCCTGCTCCTGAGATCTGTAATCAATTGTAGACACTAGAATTTGTAAATCCGACGAATGCTCGTCAGGGAGTTCTGGGAGTTTTAGAAGTTCAAGTTTATGCGAATGCAGAAACCAGAGGCCTCTAAATGTCATTTCCGGTAAAGTTAGCATGTGCTGTTGCCGCTATTAGAGATCACCAGCCCCGGCCCTGGCTCTGGCACCATGGCCCTCGCCCCCCGGCCCCCATATTCATAGGTGTTTTTAAAATTTTGTAACTGTCTGCTTGTTCCCAACTTTCAACTAATCTGTGTAATCGCCATTTCATCCAAAAATTGTATTTCAAGAGCTTAGGAAACTCCTTTCAAGTAAAATGAGAGAACTTCGAGGGGCCGAGCGGTTATCTGAGCCTTGCAAAACAAGTTCGTTATGATTTCCTAAACAAACCGCAAATGTGTATACACACTGATTCACAATACGATCATGCGCCTTCGCACCATGCACTCATGCGCCTTCGCCCTGAAAATTCCATTTTCCTCTGTTTTGAAAAGAGGCAGAATAAATTGGTTGTAAGGAACTCTTTCGAAGGAACTAAACTTGCCGATGGCGAGGTCACCATTAGCAAGAAATGGGGAAATTTGAAGAACTTCATTGAAGTAGCTTTTTCCATTTTATCAAAACCAGTTGCAGCCTGTATTCACCGGCTTCTTATAGCCTGTTTCCAGCCCCTCCGAAAAGAAGTCCGTGAAAAAGGTTGTACGATGTATTACCAGAGTCGCAAAAAGTCCTTGACCTTCCTCCAATCCTGGATTTCAAGGTCCCAATTTCCTCATTTCAAAGTTTTCTGAAAATAAGCAAAAAGGCCTTTACATATCAAGAAAAGTATTGATTGATGTTTACATGATACATTGGGATTTTACATGTGTTAGGATCTATTGCCTGCGGTCTATAGAGTGGGTATCACAAAATGGTTCCCACACCCAATTGAAGCTTTAACTCGAACGAGTTTTGAATGATATATCAATAATTTCAGTCAGTCTTACAGTGGCCTAGCAAGGGTAAATTTACTGGAGAAATTGAAATGAGGGGTATTTTGCTCTTGGGAAAATTCTTTGAGGACACTCTTGGTCTAATGTTTCCCAATGCTAGAATGGAAACTTTGAAACAATTGTAACAGTTAAGGAAAGTTTGTAAGTACTGTGAAAGTGAACATTCCTCAATTTGGCTCCGAATGCCTCTCATGATCTAATGTTGCCGAAAATGGAACCTGTTACAATTTTGTGTCGGCTACTCTACAAATCAACGTTGGTGGAATATCAACGAAGGTCATGGAGCGAGATTTCGCTGATTTAAGGCAAGAGAAATCATCATCATCATTATCATTATCATTATTTATACACGAATACCTCTTTAGCTAGTACGATGTTTACAATCTTCAGCTAGCACGAAAGCATAGTACAATGTTTCTATAATAATAAAAAAAATGGAGTATTACCTAAAAAAAATGAGCTGTTCTTCCAGAAGGTCGTGTTTTGGTGCATTTTTTCTCGGCATTCTCAGCTCCTCAGGTGCGCTTTTAGTCCTTTTTTGAAGCGCCCGAGTGTTAAGATTTCTCTGATATTAGCTGGGATATCGTTCCAAGCCTTTATTGCAGAGTAGTAAGATCCTTTTTTGGCATGTTCAGTTCTAAGCCTTGGGATCTGCAGATCCTTACAATTCATTGTTATATAATTTGAATACGCGAATCTATATTGGTACTTGTTCCAAAGGCTATCCGGGCTCAACTGGTTCAGAATCTTATATGCCATAACAGAACGATCAAATCGATTAAGATTTTCAACACTTAGCCAATTAGATGACCATTCGTCCTTAATGCGTGCATTTTCTGTTATGGAATGAGCGCTGTCATGCAGACGTTGGAGGGTATCTAATTTTGCTTTTCATAGATTCCCCCAAATAAAATTTGCATAGCGAAGATGACTTTCCATGATCGCGTGGAATTCACTACACAATTGTCATTGTGGTACGATATTTTTTAACTTTTTGAAGGCAGACATTCAAAACATTCAAAATGTCTATTCACATTGGAAAGCAACCAAAGAGTATTCTCACCTGGTTTTGTACTGAGTACTACTCAGTTTCGATGTACACTTTACTGCAACCTTTATTCATTTTAATGTCCTGTCACCCACTCTGAAACTGTCCCAGTGAAGATGTTGAATAGTTTGCGGTTCATCTATTCAATTCAAGGCACTGTTTAGTAAATACTGTAATGTATCAAAGAATGTATCAATATGGAAAGAAATGTGACACCCTCATCGATCTATTAAGGATTTTCAATGCCAAGGCGCATGAGTGTATGGTGCGAAGGCGCATGAGTGCATGGTGCTAAGGCGCATGATCGTATTGCGAATCAATGTGTTTTCACATTTGCGGTTTGTTAAGGAAATCATACTCAACTTGTTTTGCAAGGCTCAGATAACCGCTCGGCCCCTCAAAGTTCTCTCACTCTACTTGACAGGAGTTTCCAAAGCTCTTGAAATACAATTTTTGGATGAAATGGCGATTATACAGATCAGTGGAAATTCGGGAACAGGCAGAAAGTTACAAAATTTTAAAAACACCTATAAATATGGGGGCCGGGGGACGAGGGCCATGGTGCCAGAGCCGGGGCCGGGAGGCCGGGGGGCCGGGGCCGGTGATCTCTAATAGCCTGCTGTTGCTTCTTTTATTTCTTGTTTGTTTCGGAGGGAAAAAGTTGGAATTTGAAAAGATTTTCCACAACCTTACTTTCACGTGTATGGATGATCTGAGGAAAAGATTCAACATCTCGTCGACTTTGCTTCAAACTACTGTTTTTGGACACATGCTATTTAACCATGATTATGAGAACTAAGTCAATTTCCATGTTCTGTTTGGTTTCATCTGATATTTCACAAGAGTTATGACATTGGATGACCTTCTTTTACCTTGATTGTGGAGCTTCTTTGCATTAAAGTACTCTACAATCAGTTGCAAAGTTGTTGAGCCATTGACATAAAACAAGGTTTTATGCCCCCCGTCCCCTCATTGCAATGTTGATGGAAACAATTGTGATTTTCTGTTGGCGACCAACGATTTGCAACTTTTCCGACTGATTTCAACATTGCAAAGGGGGGACGGGGTGCACAGTGCTCAAAAACAGTATTTTTTTGAGTGGCTCAACACTTTTGCAACTGATTGTAGGGGCCTCTAGTATCAACTGTCTCATATTTCTAACTTTGAAAGCATGTACCTCAGTGAATCTTTAACTGATTTGCGAGATTCTGTTCCTGTTATCATTACTTGTTTTAATACGGTCGTGCAAAAGTTTGAGACCACACTTTGTTCGACAACTTTTCTTGGGGTAACAAATTGGAACCCTAGTGCTCGACCTGATTTGCTCGCTTAGAGTTAGTCGAGGTCAACTTTCCATGTAGATTTTGAATTTTGATGTTGTTTTTTTTTTTAATTTTTTGGCCATTTTGATGTGACTTCACAATGAAATCAAAAGAACTTCAATTGGTTTTTGTATTGGTTCTGCCGACAAGGGGTGTGACCCAAAAAACTGTTTATTCAGCTGCACTTTACATTAAGGACAGTTCATTTCTATGAATTGTGTGCAAAACATTGAACCTTACGACAAATATTGCTTGATGCAAAATGGTAGTGGAGAGCCTTCCGTCCAAGTTTTGGCCAAAAATTGAGGACCACCCTTGGAAAAGCATGAAAGAAGTTCTGTGATTAAGATGAAAGAGCCTTTGATATTCGATAATTAGAATAATAAAGAAATTACTGACAATTAATTTGAATAACATGCAATGTGTTGCTTCATGTTAAAAATAAAGTGCTGGTATGACCAAAGCTGTTGACTGAAGGCCCTCCAGTACCTTGTTCCGTAAAGCAATGTTTTTCGTGCAGTTTCGATGTTTTGTAAACAAATCAAAGAAGTGAATTATGCATAGATCGATTTAAAATACAGCTGTGTAACACAATTTTTAGGTCACACTCCTTGTTGGCAGAGCCACTACAATTTCCGAGAATTTCTAAAGATTTTATTTGATGTCATAGCAAAATGGCGCAGAATATCTAAAAACAACATTGAAATTCAGAATATACATGGAAATTTGACCCAAAAAGCGAACTCTAAGAGAGTGAAATATGGTAAAAACCTGCGTATAAGAACCTGCAATTTTGCAAGTCAGCCTGATTAGGTTCTTGTGTATTGAGTATTTAGTAGGAAATAAGGCTGTTCAGGTTCTTAAATCGGTTCTTATTTCATTCAGGGCTTCCAGGTATTTCTTTTGTTCAGATTGGAACTTCAAGCGCATTATTTGCTGTCAGTTGAGAGTAGGGCTGTCCAAATGAACGATTATAACTATTCAAATATTTGGTGCTAATTTTACCGAATATTTGGTTATTCGGCGAATAGGGGTGTGGCTAGGGTGTGATACTGCCTGAACGATTTAAAATCTTGGTATGATGGCAAAGATCAACCAGTGCACAGCAAAATTGTCAGGAAAGGGACTTCCCCTGATCCAGCTGCAGTCCTGTGGCCTGCCAAGGTGCCACAGCTGACTGAAACTGCAGAAGTCACTTACAAAATCCTCAACGCAGTTTCGCCCTTAAAAATAGCAATACAATCAAGTAAGGCAGAGAAATACAACAGGCTAGCAATACTTCATTGTTTTACAAAATGATTACCCTGGGTACCAGAGCCTATTAAAAATTAAAAAAAAAATAAAAAGAAAAAAAGAAAAAGAGAGAAGAAAAGGAGGCTCTGGTTCCATCCAAACAAGACCTCGTTCTGAAGTTGCGATCAATCGCATCGGAATACCCCCAAGGGAATACCCATCATAATCACTCGATTGAATTGATTGATTTGCTTTCTCGGAATTAGTTCCTTGACAAGACCGCACGAGACATTATGGCCTAGCCGACCGTGGGAATGACAGAAACAACAAAAACTCCCATAAAAGTATATGCGAGGGCTTCAGCAGACTCACTTTGTCATTTGTGTGGAGTGGAGTTCGGGGCCAATGGTTTAAAGCCGGCATTCCGAATCTTTGGCCAGCTCAAGTCATCAGCGGACAGTGATTTTTTGGTCAAAATACGCAAGGTTCTCGAAGAAGATATTATCCAGGTTGTTTCACGGTCATCTGTCTCCTGCAAACCTTGCCACTCAAAAGTATGCCGATTTGCAAAGGCGATCCATGAAATTTCAGAGTTTAGGGAGCAGTTCTTCGAAAATGAAAATAGGCCCAACAGCGGCGATGTAGACCCGGTCAAGCTGCAAAGATTGAAACGTTGCTCCAACTCTCCACATACATCTGGTCCTCGTCGGAAAATTACATCTTCGCATGCACTTGCAGGGATTTTGACTGAAGCCAAAGAAGAGGACTCTTTACAACTACCATCAATCGAGTCAAGTAAATTTTGCATGCCCGCTGATGCCCAGCCAAGATGCGTTCATCCTGAAAACTTGCCTTTCCACAACATTGATGATCTAGAATTAGGAAGAGAAGCACCTGCAATTACGGGCAATGATTCTGAAAAAGAAACATCTCTTTACGTATCTTAAAATTTTGTCAAAATATCCAAAAGTAACCTCACAGTGGCTTGAGCCTCTTTTATATTCTTCGATTCCATTTAGGATATTTAATATGTAAGTTAACGTAGTCTAGAAAGCAGCATTTGTTAATTGGAATAATTTTAATCATTACGAACAAGAACAAACCAATCAAAATTAAGTTTTCTCCAAGAAATTACAGTCGTTCAAACAAATGCAAAACAACAAAATAAAGTGTATAACAGAACAGAAAATCAGAAAATCTAGTGTGGAAATTTGTAAGAGTCAGCCAAATTTGCTAGAGTAGGGCAATGTTCTGATGTGTGTATTCAAATTAGCTGAATACTCATTAGTTTTAAACTCAGTTGACTAGAGGCTCATACAGTACAGCAGAGCAGCAACCAACCCTTGTGTATTCAACTTGTACACAACTGGGTAATATACTCCCGGGGGGGGGGGTACATGACTTGCGGATGTATGGAGGTCTGCCGCCCAGTTTTCAGAAAGGTATCCTCTTCTAATTACTGAAGCTTGCTTTCATACCCTCTTTTATGATGAATTTTGGTGGAAAAAGACCCATTTTTGGTTATTTTTCGCCAATTTTTGGATAACCCACCCTTGTTTATGGAAAATCTGCCAAAAAGGGACCTAATGCAGTGTACTATAATTTCATTTATTGTAGGTGGAGATAAATTATCCATCTGGTCCAAAGTCAATCAAGATTCAGTCAGATAATATGAGATCAATCATAACATCTTTGGCAAATGGTAACATTACAACTGCTATCAAAAAGCTAGCACAGAGTGAAGAACATAAGCCTTGTCTCCTCAGATGGATAGAGAATACAGCCTTGGATGAAGCATCAAGGATGGCTAGCTCAAAGAATCCAAGTGTTTTGTCAAAGACAGGCTGTGATGATTTGTTGAAGTTAAAGAATGATGACATTGTGAATGAGTTTAAAGAGCGTGCCCCACTTTCATTCATGGTACTTTATGCAAATGCTGTCTCTAGGCGGAGAAAGAAAAGGATCTTGGAAGGTACTTTATTGGATTCAAGTTCAAAAGGCTTGTCAATGGCAATTGCAGTGCTGATGAGAATGAGATGCCCTATGATGTCTGCACTCTCCTACAAAGTGTCATTTATCCTACATCACAGTGGTGCAAAAAAAAATGGTATGTATTCACCATATTGTACATTAATAATCTTTAATAAGCCTTCCTGTAAAAACAATAATAGGCTAGGATTCTTCTAATTTCCTGGGCAAGAATGAGGCTTTAATTTGCACATGGCCTGATTTTTTATCCCAAATACATGTTGTTTCTTGTGTCTTTAAAATGCATTAGATACAGTACCATAACAAGATAGTATACAGTAAATATGAATACATATGTATGAACACCAAGTCTCAACACTGGTTGAAAAACATTTTACCAACACATTTTACTGACATTTTTGTCATTGAAGAAACGAAGCTTTGTGAAACTTTTAAGACGGATGTATTTCTCATTCCCCATTACAAGAAACCCATGCGTCGTGACAGGACACAATTCGGTGGGGGGTTAATGCAGTTTGTCAGGGAAGGGGTTATTTGCAGTAGACTTCCTGTTTTTGAAAGGTCCTCTCTTGAGCTTATATGTTCTGAATTTCTCATAAACAAGAATAATTGGGTCATCTTTAGTATTTATCGGCCTCCAGATTCAAATATTGATACATTTTTTAGAGAACTCTCAACCTCCCTTAATTCTGCTCTGGATAAATTCGACAATGTAGTCATAATGGGTGACATCAACGTTGACACCCATGATCACCAACATCCTGGCTTTGGTAAATTGAGTTCTTTCTGTGATATCTTTGGGCTGACAAATCTTGTATCTAGTAAAACTTGCTTTACTGGTAGCCATAGTTCATCGATAGACGTCATTCTAACTAATCGCCCCAGGTCCTTTCAAGCTACCTCAGTGTTTGAAACTGGTCTTAGTGATTGTCATTGTTTTGTAACGACAACTATGAAGAGACACATTCCCCGCCTTAAACCAAAAAAAGTGAAGTACCGGTCTTACAAGAATTTCAATGAAGATAGTTTCTTAGCTGACGTTCGTAGCTTAGATTTTGGAAGTAGATTTGATGATGCTAATCAGTTATATGATAACCTCACACAGCGCTTTCGAAAAGTGATTGATAAACATGCTCCCCTTAAAACTAGAATTTAAAGAGGAAATAGTGCCCCGTTCATGAATCGTGAGCTAAGTAAAGCTATTTATGTTCGGTCCAACCTGAAGAAAAAATTCAACAAGAATCCCAGTAAGGAGAACGAGCTGAAGTTCAAGAAGCAACGAAATAGATGTGTTTCTTTAAGGAGAAAGGCGATTAAAACTCACTTCAAGAAGGCTACGGAAAATGGCCACATGTCGAATAAAGGATTTTGGAATCTTGTAAAACCTTTCCTGTCCAACAAAGGTGGGTTAGCTGAAAACGACATAATGCTTGTAACGGACGAGAAAATTGTCACGAATGAATTGGAACTTTCAGAAATATTTAACAATCATTATGTAAATATCGTAGAAAAAACAAATGGTAGGAAACCGACTAGTTTAGCAGACACAATAGGTAGTGATGATGATCGGGACATTGTTCAGGAAATTGTGGAAAAATACAAAGACCATCCAAGCATTGTAGCAATCGAGCATTATTCAAATCACTTTTTTGAACCTTTTTCGTTCCAAGAAGTTGAAATATTTGATGTTTGGCAATTGCTAAGGGCTGTTGATTGCAGGAAGTCAACTGGGGAAGACCAAATCCCCCCTAGGCTTTTGTCTTTAGCAGGCAACGAATTGGCATTACCTTTAACTAATGCAATCAATACCTCAATTCGAGAAAGTAGGTTCCCGGAAAACGGAAAGCGCGCAGCAGTTTTTCCACTTAACAAGGGGGAGGTAGATCAAACAAAGGAGAAAAACTTTCGGCCTGTGAGCGTGCTAAACGCTTTCTCTAAAATTTTTGAGAAAGTAATCAAGAAACAGTTAATGATGCATCTTGATAAGACTCTCTCTGTTTTTATAGCTGCTTATAGGAAATCATATAGTACACAGCATGTATTAATTCGACTGGTGGAAGACTGGCGATCTAAGCTTGATACAGATCACGTTGTAGGCGCAGTCCTAATGGATCTCTCAAAAGCATTTGACTGCATTCCCCATGATCTGCTAATAGCTAAACTTTCTGCATATGGGTTTGATGAAAACTCTTTAGTTTATATCTATTCTTACCTCAAGAGACGTGAGCAGTGTGTTAGAATTAACAACACCTATAGTTCATTTCAGACTATTCTGTCAGGTGTTCCGCAAGGCTCTGTACTAGGCCCAATTCTTTTCAACTTTTACATAAATGACCTTTTGCTATTTATAAGACAAGCAACTGTTTACAACTATGCTGATGACAATACCCTCGGCTTTTTTTAAAAGAACATACCTGATCTAGTGAAAGTTTTGGAAGAACAGTCCAATGTTGCTTTGGATTGGCTGGCATATAATGAAATGATTGCAAATCCAGATAAATTTCATGCCATAATTGTAAAGAAGGACCGATCAGACACCACTGGTATTAACATTAGAATTAAGGGTCAAAACATAAAAACAGAATCCACTGTCAAATTGCTTGGCGTCAAACTTGATTACAAGTTGAACTTTGACCCTCACATTTCCGATCTATGCAAAAAAGCTGCGAATCAGCTAAACATTTTAAAGAGACTAAAGCGATTTATTGGTTTCGAAACAAGGAAACTCCTAGTTCAGAGTTTTGTGTATTCGAGTTTCAACTATTGTCCGATTGTATGGCATTTTTCGTCTGCTAAATCTCTACATAAAGTCGAACGAATACAAGAACGTGCTTTACGATTTCAATATGATGATCACAACAGTTCATACCAAGAACTATTACAAAGGTCTGGTAGATGTTTTATGCATGTTTCTCGCTTACGTAGCTTCTGTATCGAAATCTACAAGACAATGAAGAAATTAAATCCTTCCTTCATGGAACAATTATTTCAGTTTAAATCCTCTATGAATGTGAATCGCTCAATGAGAAATCCGTACGATCTGAAACATCATAGACCGAATCAAGTAACCTTCGGCTCTAATAGTCTTAGGTCTTTAGGGCCACAGGTATGGAATAGCCTCTCTAATGAGATAAAATCAGCTGAAACTCTCAAAACTTTTAAACAAATCATGAAGCAATGGAATGGAATACAATGTACATGCAATGTATGCCAGTACGATATGCCTTTGAGGTCTTAGGGTGGGTTTTGGCTGGGGAAACTGTAGATATGTATTTAACTTTGTTTAATTTAGCTTATAATTTAGTTTATGTAAATATTCGAATTGGATTAGTTTCTTTCATTTTATATTTAAGAGGCTAGATAAATTTCGAATTAAAATAAGTTGACAACCAACAAAGCAAAACATACCATAAAAGCTCTGTTAAAGCTCTTATCCCAAGGGGGCTAATTTAAATTCAGATACTCTCAAGGGAAAAGTTTAAAGAGAGGGGGTTTATTCACACAAAATCAAATGAAAAAAATGTACATGATACTGTGTTCAAATCTTAGATAAATCTTAAACGTTCAAATAATGTGTTCTGTTCTCTAACCCCATATTTTTGCAGACTCAACATACATACAATTTCATAAATCAAATACATTTAAATTTCACACATAGATTTGACCAAACAGTATTTATATTAACTTGCATACCTGTTTAGCTCAACAAATGGAAAATCTTTGGAAGCTACCTGAAATTTGATATAAATGGAGGCCTAAAAGAGAGGGCACTTATCTAGAATTTTGGTATGGAGAGCTTAAAAGGGGCTCAATAGAGAAGGGGGCTAAATAGAGCTTTTATGGTAACTTTCAAGAACACGCAAAGAACACGCAACAAATACTTCTCAGTTGTAGGGGTTAATGGATTTTGTAGTTTGTGGCTATGATTCAATACTGTATCTACTATTCATCATTGTCTGAGAAGTTGATGGTTTCAAAATCTTCAAAATAATCATCTAGCTCCACATCAAGTTCACTCAAGTTGATATCTTCTTCAGAGTTTAGATCTGAATAGTATTCAGGGATTTGTAACACAGCTTCTCCTTCACATTCCACATTACTGCTATACTTGGCAACTGCCTCAGATGCTTTCAAAATTTCTGCATCCTCTATGTCATTGAAGATATCATGTATGATCAGGAGGATTTCCCCTGCATGAGCGATGAGAAATACAGGTGTATTTTCTAAGATATACTCCATGGTTGATATATAGGGTGCTTGTTTTGCAACTTCTTCTATTGTTTGGGATGAAATACCAGTGAGAAACTGTTTATCAGCAAATGAAACATGATGCTGATATTGCCTTTCAAGTCTAACTTTGTAGTCAGAAAGAATCTCTACAAGTAAATGGCAATCTCCCTCTGAAACAGTTCTGACTGCAAGCTGTGCTTCCAACTCTTGCTCCTTTTCATAACCTGGCTTGGTTACAGCACATTCACTGCCCTGGCAATTACAACTCTGATGGCAAAAGGAACAACAGTCATGCATTTTATCAGGACGTTTGACACCTGACTTAGCAAAATTTTCATACAATTCTTTCCGTAAACATGTGGCATCGGACTTTGCATAACTCTTCATTTCTTGTGATACTTTTGCAATCTGATGTCCTGAAAAATAGAGTATTGCTGTTGCTGGTAATCTATCCCTTCCTGCTCGTCCAATACCTTGAATATAGTCCTCTACATCAAGTGGGGCACCAAAATGAATTACTGACCTGAGATCATTGATGTCTACACCCATGACAAGCGATGTTGTTGCAACAACAACCCTACAAGAACCATTTACTGTTGACAGATCTCCAAGTACTCTTTCTTTGTGTTTGGTTAGGGTTTTCCTGTGGTACATTCCAATTAGCAGTGAATTTACTGATTGTTCCTCCTTTGTTGAGTCATATGCACATTGTCCTAGTTCTTCCCGAAGAAAAGTAAACACTTTAGATACAGCTTCAATACTTTGGCAATAGATTATTGTCTTATTATATTTCTCCTTCTCCACAGGAAATATCTAAGTCATTCCACACCCTTAAAAAAATATGTATTTTCTATGGAAAAATCATGGCAAATGCAATTCCACAATAATGTTATTGCCCACTGTTTATCCTATGTGTGGACTCCATCAAAGTGTGGACTTTGTGCGCTAAAAGTGTGGAAAATCGGTGGAATCACTTGAAGTTGTTTATATGGCAAAATGAGGGAAACTCTGTGGAAATTGTGTGGAACTGCCAATAACACATAATGTGGAATAATCTTCAAAAGTTTACAAGAAGACCATGGAGTTATTGCTTAGAAAATGAATTTTCTATGGCAAAATGATCGAACATTTGTGGAGTTGCACAGTGAAAACACTGCAAAGTTCATATCAGTTGTTATGGAAACAGATGACTGTGATCAACACAGGAATGAATTGTGGCTCCCATTTCATCAGTAGTTTCGTTAGTCACTCTATTACCATTCCCATTAGAAACTCGTCAAGATGTGACAAAAAGTGAAGAATAGAGAGCTTTAGGAAGAAAAACTCGTCAAATTGTAGAATTGATCAATACTGAACAGAACTGCGTACAAATAACTATTCTATCATGAATAAAAAATAAGTGACCATTACTCTGATCTTTGATCACTCTATTAAACATAAACTAAATGTTAGCGTCAATAAAGTATTACTTTTATCTATCAAGTTTGTAAGGAACCGCCATGACTGACTAAAAATGGGATGATTTGGGACGCTTAGACAAAACAATGTAATTATAAAATCATTTCTGAACTCAATACATTTAACTTGAAAGGGAGTTCAAAGACCAGCAGCCTTTGCAATCGTTTGTTTTTGTTTTTTCTGAATTTCGTACAGTCAGTTATTCTGGAGAAAAAGTCACACTTGAAGGCGTTGTGGCGCCATATTGTAATCCACTGACTATGCAGCCAGAACAGTCAGGCGGACGGGATTCAAATCCCACAAGCAACTCTTGAGCGTCATGACTAGGAGTTGCGGACTCAAGTAGCGCTTTGCCATTTCTGCGATCACAGCGCTTGGCACTGAAAACTGCAACTTCACCTTCACCAGTCACCGAATTCATGCAAAGCATGCTGGTCTCTGCACTCCCTTTGAAACACTACTTGTCTGACATTAGGACTTTCAACATCGTTGGTTTCAATGAACCATTTGTACTTGCAGCAGTTTCTTGGCTGAGAATGATAGGGGATCCCACCGAAACATGGTCTATTCCTTCTGTCCAGTTCTTACGGATACTTGGAAATGTTGAAATGTCGTAATTACTGGAACTCATCGAGGTCGTCAAGGCGTTCTATTGAGTGAAATGATGGTCACTAAGATCCTTGCACCGTTATCAAAAGCTTGGAAAAAAAGTATTCTTAAAAGGTCTTATTTATAAACAAATTGTCATAACTAATGGGCTTTGAATTGTCAAGCTTCTTGACAAATTCATCCTCAAATAAGATCTTCCCCACACTGACGATTACTTCATTCTTTTTTCGCTTTTCTATAGTCACTTTTAATTTTTTCGCAATTTTCTTCAGTCTCTTGATGGAAATGTCAACTTTTTTCGCGATGCCAAGGTACCTCAACAGGCATGTTTCGGCTTTTCCAGGTGATACCTTGAATAAAAAATAGTTAATACGATATCATTTTAAACGATCTATTGTTACAAACTTTCTCTTTTGAAAACTTGAGAATAAGTTCCTTGCTTACAGCTCATTGGTCAAATTTTTGACCAATGCTAACCTCAACAGGAGTGCTATGAGCAAAAACCTTTGCTGAAAACATTTTGGGTCCTTTGACGGCAATTTGAACTGAAAACGTTCCAGGTAGTGTTTTCCAAAAGTTCTCATGTCCAAAGGTTTCTTAGATGTTGATAGTGAGTGAAACAGAAAAAGTAATCATATAGAGAGTGAAACAGACGAAGTAATTATCCAAGCATAAGAATCTGGTGGGAGAAATGCCCAACATATAAATTCCTGAAATTTCCAAATTTTTAACTGTTTTATAAGAGCCAATCCACTGAATTCATAATACAAGGACCCAGGCTGATTTTCAAACTTCCACATTCTTTTATGTGTGCATTTACCATATTGGTATATGAATCAAACAAGGATAGGGCAAGACAGAAGCTGAACATTATTTCTTTGCAGCAGAACAATCCAAGTTTGAAAATCACTTTTAAGGCTTTTTTGAAGGTTTTCATATGTCACTATAAGGTAAAATACAGTTAATTGATTGATGTCAAATACTGTTTTCAGCCATTCTTCTACAATTTGCTACAAAAAAGTAGCCTTGTGGGGCTTAGAATGGAAAGTTTACAAAAAATTGAGACCAAAAAACATAGAATCCTAAGAATTAAATACTCACTAGCTTGTTGGTTTCCATTTCTAGTTCAGATTCTCGTATATTGGCTTCCCTTCTTTTTTCCAGCTCTGATATCTGTAAAATATGAAAACAAATATATAATTTAATAATGGGATGTAGAAGTGGTCTAATTCTGTGAAGAACTAACTGATCACAATTCTTTCCCAACCAAAAATTAAGAATAATTCCATCCTTGCCCACTGATCAATCAGGATCTTTCATAGTTGGTGTTACGCAAAAGGATTTGTAAGGAAATAAGACATGAGTCACGTCATTAAAGAATTCACCGATTTTCACAGACAATCAAAAGCAACCAGGAATTAACTTTGCTCTGCTGCATTAAGCAAGATATTTGTGGGACCCTGAAAAATAAGTGTTAATAAATTCCATTTCATTTTGCGTGTACTTTTGGCAAATTATAACTAATCATAGGCAATAAGCTAGGTTGTTATGAAAGCTGTAGACAAGAACTCTGACAATCGCAATTTACTAAACAATTGGAAACAAAACTTTACTTGCTATGTCCGATGGTCTAGAAGAAATTATGCACAAGCAGTGTAATAATGCCCAGGCAGAATAAAATCTTTGGGTCACCAAGAGTAAATCCATAAACATTTGATAACTTTTATCACCTCATTTTCTGAATCAGAATCATCCGAATCATCTCTGTTTCCATCCTCTCTCCTCTCAATATTGTGATTCTTTACTGTCTGGAGAAAAAGCATAAATAAAAACTGATAATAAATCTTATATACGGGTCTAGCTGGATTCATAAATATGAATTACATTATTTGATACTGCATACTTGCTGTAAACTATGTTTTGATAAAGAGAAAAATATCAAAATAAACTACAATATTGTAATTCAATTCACAATCATAGTACATACTCTGATATCAGTCTCTTTTAGCTGTTCTTTTGCTGCAGTAGTGCCTTTTACAACTAAATAAGAGAAGAATAAAAGAAGCGATTTAAATCAAGTACATTATTCAAATTCTACCACACCACCACTGTCACAAACAACAAATATCATGAAGTTGTCATTTTCAGTGCCAAGTACTGGGATCATAGAAACAGTGCATTGCCAGCCAAGTCCACTACCCTCTTGTCATGATGGTCAAGTAGTGCTGTGGTCCAAACCCTGTCCGCCAAGTTTTCTGTTCTTCCTGCAGTCAGTTGACTAGGACATGGCACCACAACACCTTCTTTGACAAGGTTGCTGTATTGACAATGTAAAATTTAATCCAAAAATTTGAGAGAGCTCAGCTAAGCAAATGAGTATGCACTTGCAAAGTCAAAATAAAAGCACAGGCATTTTTTAATTCAAAGAGCCAGATCGTGATCCATCAAATTGATAGAGATCCTACAGCAATGGTCCATTGACAAGGACCTTGTGCATGGTTTAATCAATCCATGATCAACAAGCTGTTCCTTTCTAGTACAAACAAACTACCCTCGCTCCAATTTTTCTGATGTGTAAAATGAATTGATTTCTACCTCTCAATGGCAAAACAATTGTACAATTTTTATAATCTTTAAATCTGTCTGTTTTAACAAAGTTTATAAATCCCAATAATTTTGACCTCAGTGGGTATAGCTCAGCAACTTGAGGGCAGGATTATGCAAACAATGTTTTAAGTTGACAATGATAAAAATCAAATAAATTCAGAAATTCAACAAGCTGGGGCTCTTTCACAGCAACTTTACAAGCATCAAACGTTTTGGGACAAACGGTAAATTATAGCATTAATTAGATAACCTTGCGTAACAGAATTCTTCTTTCTGGCCCTTCTCTCAGGCTAAAAGATGGAAAGAAATTATTTCCCAAATTGTGCTCATAAAATAAATTCCAAATGTTTCATAAGGATGATTAAAAAATACACTATGACTTTTTAGACAATTTGATTTTCATATTCTTCTGTAAGTGTTCTCTTGGCTTTGGGACCTACTGTAAAAACCTAGATTACAATGGGGGTAACAAAGGAAACCACCTAACAAAGGAAATACTTAATACACATGTGTGAATTAGGTTCTGCCTTTTGTTGGGGGTTCCTTTTGTCACCCCATTGTAATTTAGGCTTTTAGGTGCAGTAGGTCTCCCTGTTGTACTGAAGAAGCTGAAAATTGAAATGTCAAAGAAGTCATAATGCATTTCTGAATTATCTTTAAGAATGTCTATATGACAATCTATATGCGAATTGGCTCTTGAATTACCCAAATATTTCAGAGATTGTTGACTTGGAATTGAAAGCGTTTGTCTGAAAAGATCACTCAACTGGGGGAATCACACAGCACAAGAAAGATCATTGTATCTTTTTGCGATTTCTCATGCAAAATAGTGTAATTTTGATTTGCTCTTCATCTAATGTTGATTTTGTACGAAGTTACTTTTTCAAAGCATGATAAAATCTATAAAAGAAATCTAAATATCAGAGAATATAAAAAATCATGAATGTCCTGTATAGGACTACATCTGTATCAGGCTATGCCAAATTGTACACAAAACAAAATCTTTAAAAAAAAGGAACACAGATAAGAAAATTTTCATTAAGCTAGCAAGTCTATGATTCAAACATTGGAGATCATATGAACATTGAATGGTGCATACTTGTGAAAAGTACAAAAGTTTTGGTGAAGATTTATGCCATAAGTTTGTCGCAGAGAGTATTTTTGTTTAAATGTTTCTGTGTTTTGAGTAAACTTCCCTAGACTATTTAGGTTAATCTGTGTTTGGAGGTGAAGTTAAATGTGAGATTTGACAAAGAACAACTCGACTATGGGAAGTCAAGACTTGCAAATAAAGTATTCAATATCTACAAAGCTCACCATATTTTCAAAGTCTCACTACAAAATGTCTTTTCTGATCGTCGTCTTTATCCTGCGATCTACAAAGCTACTATCTTCAAGTGAATGTCCTTTGCATTATTTGGTTTTGCTGGTATAAATTGTAAACATGAATTTTCATTCCTGCAAATAATGACTGCTTTTATACCTTATTATAATTTGACCGGTTTATCTCCGTCATTCTGCGTCCAATTTTATATTTTACTGTTTCTTCACTGACGAGAAAGTATCCAACATCAGGAATTTCATATTTCCTGATGAACTTTTTTATGTTCGCCAGTTCCAAAATCTCAACTGCTTTGCACTGATTTTGAAGGGCCTCTTCAGTGCTTGTGCCATTTGCTCTCTTCAAATGGCCACACCCTTTCCACTGTAAAAAACAACATACTGATCTTTCAGTTTATAATTAGAGAACATTTAAAGGAGTCATTTAGAGCATTGGTTTTATCAGATCCTAGACAACATTCCAATGATCAAACTTTTGAACAAAGTTTTGTCTAAAAGTTAGATGGTCCGAAATCTGGTAATGTCCAAAACTTTTAAACTCATTGAAAATAGAAAAGCACAAAGAAGCATAACATAAACAGTTAACTGGTCACATATTTTGCAATCAGCGTTCAAGTTCCTTTAATTTTTTGTCCTTGTTGCCTTGAAGAGTTTCCTCTACTATAAACAGTTCACATGCAGTATGGTAGTATTTTTTCGTTGGAATCACAGCTAGATTTACTATTGTTCAATCTCATAAAAGGTTCATTCAAATGTGCTTGAAGATATGATTATTATCAAGCAAGTTGACATTTATGGTAGGATTATAATTAACATAAGATGCTTGTATCTTGGTATCATATTTCTCCACAGTTTTTGTCCAAAGTTGTTTTTCCAGACTTTCTGGGCGAAAGGCTGTGCATCTATGATGTAGAGGGGAATTTTCCTTCAAATCAGTTGAGTTCCGCTATTCAGTCATTATGAGATGGAAGATAGCATCCTTTTAAAAATTGGTATATACAGTATCACCCAAGGCTCCAAGTAATTTGGGGAGAAATTTATTTTCTAATTTAGCTACCATTCTGTGTCATAATGAATTTGCACTTCACACAGCATACATGAAAATGGAACATTAAATAATTTCTTACCTCATTCTTAGCTTTCATCTTTCCAATTTCTTTCCGGATTTGAAAATTCAAGGAGTTTATTTCTTTTAATACGCATTGGGCATTGATGTTTATTTTACTTGCCTGTCTCAGCTCTGCTATTGACAAAAGTTTATTTGTTTTGTTCCCTGCAAGAAATGTCTTGATTGTTGATGATTGGACCCAGCATTATGTGGGAAGTTGGAAGTTAAGTAAAGTGTTTTGATTTTGCAAAATATACAGTGTCTCAAAAAATGTTTGATGTTTGATTGAATATTGAAAAATAATGACAACATGAACAGACTCATGGGATGGTATCCCTGTTCCCAAGATTATGAAATAATTTTAGAGACCAGAATCTTACAAATTGGTTGAAAATTCACTTAGTTGCGAGTTTTCAAAGATCAAAAATATGCGATAGCTGAAACCAGAGACCTCCAGATGACTTGCAGTACAAAAAACCTCAAAGACTGAGGTAAAAGGAGCTTGATGTCTAATGCCATACCTCTCATTGATATGAGAGCAAACCAAATAGGACTTTCAAAGTAGTTTAATCCTTGTGATTATGGTAAAATTTGCTTAACATTGCAAATGTCCAAAAATAGTGGTTCAAAACATAATCAACGAGAGACTGAATCTGATTCCTCAAAGCATCCATATGCTTGAAAATTAGGTTATCAAAAACCTGCTCAAATCCCATTTGGTTCGCCCAGAAACAATCAAGAAATAGCAGAAACGTTGGTCTCTGAGATTTTACCAAAAATACCATTTCGAGGCTTCTGGTTTCAGATTTCGCGCAAACTTGAACTTCAAAGGCTGTTAACTCCATGAATCTTTAGTGGATTTGCAAGATTCTTGTGTTAAAATTAATTTAAAATTTCAGGAAAAGGTTCACTTGACCAAGTGTCCATTCGGCGTTTCATTATTTTTTAGTATTTAATCAAACACTGAACAATATTTTTGAGACACCTTGTATATGTCACACTGCAGCACAATAAAAAAGCTTCATATGCCCAAATTATCATTCAAACATCTTTTTACTTCAAAGATCATGTAACAATTATCAACAAAGGAGCTATACTATTATTTTAGTACTATGGAGTACTAAAATTCATCTCACTCTAATGTTAGAGCTTTGAGCTATTCCTTGTATATGAGAGTTGACATTTGTTTCATATGTTTTTTGTAACATGTCCATAATTTCTATGAAATCACACTTTTTTCTGTCATACACATGAGCTCTCAATTGCATTTTTCAGTTCTAAATGTGTTTGCAGAAGAGTCCATCTTAACTTTTTATCTTGTGCTTTCATGCCATGAGCAATTGGAATCAAACACTTCAGTTTCAGGTAGTATGCAATGGTTTTGAACAAATATCCAACGGAGTAGATATCTGACAACTCTGTCTGGGCTGAGTTTGGGATGCTCCTTAGTTCATATGCCAGGTGCCTGTGCTTGGCATTGTATCTTATTCTTTCCTCTGGTGTAAGATTATACACTTTTGGGCATGCTTTATGAGTTGCTTTTCCAAAGTCACATAGTTTTGGAATGATGTTGGCGCTTTGTGGTGAAATAAGGATGTTATCTCCTTTGATGTCATTGTGAAGAATATTTTTTTCATGCATGAATTTAACAGCATCAATTATCATCAAACATAGTTGTAACCAGTCCTTCTTTCCCATTGTAAGGTATACATTTTCTTCTCTCTCAGATAAAATTTGGACATGTTTTTTATGAAATAAACTAAGCTGATTGGACACTGTATATGTAACAAAACCAAACTTCTCATGCTTTTTGCCAATAAGCTGCATTACCAAAGAATTTCCAACTGTTCCAAATACAAATGGAAACATGGCAGATCCAGCAAGACACTGTAATATTCTTGCTTCATCAAAGGCAGAAAAATGATGTGTTTTTTGAATCTTTACTGCAACATCTATATTGATAGTTTCCAGTCTTGCAACAACTACTTTGCCAAAAACACCTTCTCCAAGGATTAGCTCTTCAGGGGGAAAATTAACAACCTTTGATGAAAGAATGTTGCAGCCAGGCATTCTTGATGTCAGAAAATTTGCATGCCTTACGACACTTTTGGAATTGGTTGCTAAGCCACAACGTATAGATGGCACAGTGGTTTTCTGGAAATGCTTTGACCATTCCCTCTTTACTTTATCGTATTTTGCTCTATACATAGCTGCTTCACTCTTGACAAGTTCAAGTTCTTGAGCCTTTGCTTTTCTCTCATCATCCTTTTTAAATCTCTTTTTCAGTTTTCTCATTTTGTTTTCAGCTGCTCTTCTTTTTCTTATAGCTCCAGTGGACCTTTTCTTTTTCATAACACCTGGAATGGGGGCTCAATCTTATCAGTTTCATCATTGATCTCATCAGATCTATCTGGGAAGATCATTGCACACACGCATTGCCCTATTCAAATACACATATTTTTCATAAGAAACTAAGAATTTAGGTCAATGCTGAAAGTTTCGTAAAAAGTTATCAGATTTTGAATAGTCAGAGTTCCTTACTACTACTTTGCCAAAAACACTATATAATTAAAGGTTCCATAACAACCTGCATGTTCACTACCTTTACACTTGTTGATGTTTCAAATGTTTTCATTATAGCCTTTCTATGTTTAGACATTACTCTCAAGTACGTTCCAAGTATTACGATGCAGGAAACATGTGCAGATAAGCAAAACTTTGTTAATTGGTTATGTAGATAGTTTCTGAGTATGAATATTCCCAACATCAGAGTTTCTGAAGCCAAGAGTCAAGATTCTTATACACAGTTTCTTATACAAAAAATACATGCAACAACTGCAAAAGGAAACAAGACATTTTATCACTGAGGGAAACTTGCTTCTCAACACACACAAACAATTGCATAAGCATATACATGCTAATTTCATCCAAGAAATATGTAAACTCTACCGTATAGTTATTGACGGTATATAATACATTTTCAGAACTCAGTAGTTAATAACCATATATGTCACATCAGGAAAATACAGCTGCTTTAGACTTTTCCACTATGTGTTCAGCCTTGCTCATGCAACTTTGCCAGAGAACTGTTCAGTTACAATATTGCCACAGAAGTATATCCATAGTAACATAGTATGCCTAGAACAGGTCAACTGAGTTTACTAACAGACTTGATTTCAATGTAGGGTACATGTCAGTTTCACTCATGAATACGTGAGCATATTGTTAGCGTGTGTTTGAATGAAGCATTTGATTATAGTATTTGAGTATGATAAGGTGGTATAAAGGCTGTAAAATAACAGATAAACTCACCACTACTTTGTCTCTCGTTCTCATCACAGTGCTGATCTACAAAATAATGAGAACCAAACTGAAAGTACAAACAAGAAATAACAAGAAAGTTCTTTCCTGTAAAAAAGACAACATAAAGAATGGTCTGGGAATGAAATCTTGACATTTTCATAAAATTACTCCGAATAACATCCAAAGCTGCACTTTTGATTCATAATATTGACTGTTCATACCCAGACAGATAACTCTGCAAAGTGCACACGGGACTTGCACCGGAGATGAGTGCCTAGCCATTGTTTTAAACAATAAACTATTGTTCTTCCTGGAACTGCGCGTGGAAGATCTTCTGTACGCACGACATAGTTAGCAGTCTGGGTTCATACCCAATCATGATGATACAATTCAAAATCCTGCTTCACTTACCACCAACTGCATCCAAGTTTTTCAAGGCTTTTCGAAGAGCCAGTTCATCTCCCAGTGGTAACTGCAGTCTACTGACATGCCCATGGTTTTCACCTTCCAATAATAATTTTAAACTTTCCAATGTGGTGAACTGGGAAACAAAAATAGCTTGTTAATCATTCAATGTTCAGATTATTCAAATACTTTTTTCTCTTACTACCTACTGTTAATTAGATATTTCCCAGCCTATAAGAAATAATTGTAAGTAAAGTCAGTTCTATGGGCCTGTACTGTTTGAATTCAAGTTTGCTGAATATAATATCATCTTGTTTCAAGCAGACCCATAATACACCAATTGACGCCAGGCCAGCATGATGCTGATTGCTGACCTGCAAAAACTGGCTTTTGCATTTTAGGCGCCAACAAGGCTAAAGCCAGCTGGCCTGATTTTCAGCAAACCCAACTGCACGTCAAATTTATTCCATTTACAAAGTTTGTATTATGGCACTGAGTTACCTTATTTTGAACCAAGCTGTCCTCCAATTCCTGAAGGTTGTGATGCACCAAAAACTTCTTTCCTTCTTCATTCATTGCGAGCGTTTGGATTGTTGTTCGTTGCTTCCACTTGAAATTTCGAGCCGTTGAGTTCTGACTTATGAAACAACTGAATCATTTGGCGCCAAATTGCTAATTGCACAAAGAAGTGTACAGACTGAGAGTTGTATGCCCTGTACATCGCTCATCCAATCACAAGTCGCTATTTAAGGCAGATTTACTACATATGTTCCTCAAATCCTCAATCACTCATGCTGTTGTTGATAATGTTGCTGCTGTTGCTGTGATTGAAGAGGAGGAACTTTTGCAATGAGTCTAGAACAAAACACTCGAAGCAAGCCAAGATGAAAGCGAAACATGGCGTCCACATGTATGGCTAACAATGTCGATGAGGTTCTGGTGGTTCTTGGTTGACCATGGCGTGATTTGTGTCAAACCAGTAAAGTGAAAAGTTCAAGATAAGCATTCCTGGAAGACCGATGAAATTATTGGCTGTCCTGCATTCCGATGGAACGAGAAAGAAATGGTAAGGTTCAGTTGCAAATTTAAAGAAAGGGCTTGTTCGCTGCGGCCGCCGGTTCACCCAATTCACGGGAATTCTAGTAAGATGATGTGCATCAAAAGCAGAAATTAATTGTTGATGTAAACCGATTTTAAGGAAGGTGCGGTCAGGTTGATCTCAGCAATCCAATAATTAAAATCATATCGTGTTTATGATGTGCTCATACAGGCAATGTTACAAGTCTTTTGTTCTGTATTGGGGACGAGTGCAGTTTAGCGGGCGGCGATCACAGGGAAACAAGATTATCGTAAACAATAATACAATAGCTTATTAGCATCGAACAATATTTGATTCCATCCGAAGATAAATTCAAAACATTCTTGAAGTTGATCACAAAAGTTTATCCAGTGAAGACGCGTAGGCCACTTGTTGCGATTCGCCAAAATCCTGCAAAACCCAGCTTGGAATGCAGCACAAACAGTTTAGATGACTTTCAATTATAGCTTCTTTGTTACGATGATTCTTGTTATATAACTCGTTGTTTGTTTCCGTGATAATTGGGGGCTACCGCCCCCAAACCCCCGTTGTTTATCAGTTGATATGTTTGCATGAAAAGAAACCACGCTTGTTTCAAACTGACTTTTGATTTGAATTCGAATCCTGTCAAATACGACGTTACTGCGCAGGGGCCGCCCGCTAAACTGCACTCTAGCCCTGTATTGCTTTGAAATTCATGAGTCCTTGAGTTGAGTCTTGAGGAGGGAAAAGCCTACTTGTTTCATCAGTTTCACTGTTATTTTATAGGGGATGATGGAATGTTGAAAAGCAATTATGGCCATTGCTTTTGCCCAAAATGCAATGGAACAATTAGGCCACTTAATACTATCATGAGACATTGTATGTGGAACTGTGTAAGCCATCAAACTGGAAGTGAAGCATTGCCAGTTACTGACCCTGACAGTATTTTGTCAGTTGGAAGTGAGGAAGATCTGCTCCTTGATGAAGAATCTTTGCTGGAAGAAATTGAATGTCTTGATGATGAAGATGAAATTCTTGATGATGACGGGGAAAATGCAAATGAAAGCACCAGCAACGATGAAATTGTTGATGATGGTGTGATTGATGACAGTGAAAGGATAGTTGATGATAGAACAACAAATGATGAGCAGGTTGATGCATTACAAAGACACATCCTGCGAATAATTGAAAGCAAAATTAAATATGGTTGGTCACGAGAGGAGGCTTTAAAACAGTTGCTGAGTCTTTATAATTTGCTAAGAGATGATCAAATTCCTTATCAAGATTGGAATAGTGTGTTGAAGTTCCTCAAGGATATTGGCTATCATGAGGCAGAACATTGCAAAGTGTGTATATGTGATGACCACATCAGGTTCTTAAATGAAGCTCAACCATGTCCAGTCTGTGGCAAAGAATGGAGAAAGGCCCATGATTATTACCTAACAGGTATTCGGTTGAAAAGCCTATTTCTTAATAAGGAAACAACCATGAAAGTTCTTTCACATTGGAAGAACAAAGAAAGCTGGTTCAAGAAGCAAAACAGTTTTTGGCCCAAAAAGGAACTTTGGCATGGTGAAAGGTTCAATGAATGGTCGTATTTTTGGGATGAAGATAATCTGTTTCAACTTCCAGCTCTTTGCTCACAGTGCAATGAATTCATTTCAGTTGATGTGTTGAATAATGGAGCAAACACTGAAGAAGGCCAAGTAGTTTCTTGCAAAGAATGTGGCAATGCAAGTACTTATGAAAAGAAATTTGCAAGGGGAAATCCCTTGAACCAAGTGTTTATCTTTCATGAAGATGGGTTTAATGCATTTCTAAGGAAATCAAGAGGCATTGCAGCTATTAGCTTAGTAAATGGTTGCTGTGAGAAACTTTCTCGAGCAGAAACTCACCATATTTATAGCTTCGTACCATCTAAGCATTTGCCAAGTAAAATGGTACATAAATTTGATGCCTTTTTTGAGCCATTGATTCAGGAAATAGCAAGGCTGTACATACATGGTGAAGAAATTTCCATTGATGAGGAAATAAGGTTTCAAGATACAGTGATAGCAGCTGGCAAGCATACAGTTTGTGCACTTTTGATTCTTGGAACAGCAGATATTAAAGCTCATGCAGAAATGTTACTTTATGCATCAGGTGTGTATTACACAAGTATACAGTACTTACTGCAAATATGCTTTATCAGACTGAATATAGAAAATATCTTTTATAAGGCAATCCACCTTTTTGTAGTGACATACAGTAAGAGCTTTAATACAAAGGAGGCAAAATGTAAATTATGCCTTCACTTTGGACCACTACCATCAAAAGTGAGTCAATTGCTACACAATCTGATGGTGAAATCTGCCACCATAAAGCTGCTACAGTAGGGGAAGAGAAAACTTTACATGATTGAATTTACATAAATCATTTCGGAGAGTGATTAAAATTATTATTTTAAATCATTTTGAATTTCAAGGTACTATGAAAGGGCTCCATTATACAGCATACAGTGATTATGTAACACAACATCAATAGTGTTATGGTATATATATGCATAGTTGATTGAAACATGCTACAAATCTATTTGAATATAACATTATATAATTTGAGTTTTTGTTTCTTGGTCAATGCTTCTTCTTTCAAAGAACAAGCCAGTAACAGTTGATAAAGTCATGTCCCAAAGAAGTATACAGGTTTGGCAGTGTCCAGCATTGTGATTTTAGCATAAGCCAATGACTAGTCACTCCCAAAATGCTCCAATATGAATAGTTAACATATGTAGGTAGCTTATTTTTGGATATTGGTACTTTGGAAGCAGAGATGTTTATCTTGAATGCTCAATCAAACTTTGTGTCAATCTCCAGATCAGATGTTTGTTGTTTTGGCCTAGAAACAAGTTCTTGAAGCAATCACGTAAGTCAAAAGTGATAAATTTTGACAATGTTAGATCACACAGTAATTCATATCATAATCTGTTTGCTGGAAATCACCCATTGCGCAGTATGTTCTAATTCTTTGATTTCAGTTTTAATTTTGATTGCTGCAAGAATTTGCTTACACCAAAAAGCCAAAGGTCTGGTTCAGAGGTGGATAATAATTTGAACTTTTAAGGTTAGTATCTCCTGTTGAAGCACCAGTACCCACAAAAAAGGTTTCAATTTCAAGATTTTTTCAATCAATATCAATCAATTAAAACACAAAATTAATTCTACTTTGCCATCCAAAGCAGGAAAAGACACAAGGACATTTGGTTCCTACTTTGGATGACACCTTACAACTGTAAAGCTTTAGCAAATAAGATGTAGAATCTAGTAAGGTAGCTTAGTACCAAATAATACAAAGATCCTTCATTTTCATAAAAGGGGACTCCAATCTGGCTTATTCTCAGGACTAAGTTGATTGCTTGGTACCAAGCTACTGTACCTAGATACTGTATAACTACTTTAACACTATTGACACTCAAAGAATATTTTAAGATTGATTAGACATTAAAGCTACTGTAATTTCTCATTTCTGGACCTAGCTAAAATCTTCATACTCTTTTCTCTGACATAAAAGACATTTTGAGCAGATGGTTTGATTTGAATCATTTTCTTGTGTCTTCAGGTGGAAAATGTGGTTGCAGACGCTGTCTTGTTCAAGGAACATTTCATCCTGAAAAAAGGCACTACTATTATAGTGGATTTAGAGAACGGTATCGGTTCCCAGCTCCTGCAAGAACAGCACAACAACAGTATACTGATGGGTTAAGGTGTGATGAGGCAATGACAGAAGCAGAAAGAAAAAGAATACAAACAGAAACAGGTGTTTGTGGAGTTTCTGTGTTGTTTAAGCTTTTCAAGCTATATGGCTTTAATCCTGTTGAAGATATGGTTATTGACCGCATGCATCTTTGCTTCAACATGTTGAAAAGAGAGGTTTTGGAAAAGATTTGGGCTGATCTTGGAGAAAATTTGGGAAAAGAAATAAACAACAGAGATCCTTCTCAGGGAGGGTTGATTGATCGAGAGGAATTTAAAGCTGCATTGGAAGAAGTGAAGTGGACAAGAGAACAGAAAGCCAGTGGCTGCCCCAAGATCACCTCTCTGTCAGATAAACTTGGTGGCTGGAAATCAGATGACTACTTGAAGTGAGTTTTTCTCAGTGAGAATAATATATTTTTTATTCATTTTGGAGTAGAGTTGACAGAATTTTTTGACAGGTCTTATCATTTTTGTGATTTTTGTAAAAAGATAACTTAACAGAGCTTGTTGTTGTTTATGACATGTTGGAATTATGCAGCTACAGTACAGTATCATTTTATTGCCCAAAGCTCCCACCTTGCGATAGGCAGGGCACTTGCTGGGTTATTCACATTTTTCTTGAGCAACAGTTTGCGTTGTCCAACCTATTGGGCCACATTTTCTGTGAATGGGAGGCAATAGCTCATGTTTGGCCCTGCTAAAAGCACTAGCATGTTATACAAGGGCATAGATAGAATTACTAACCATTTGCTGCGTTTTATCAAGTAACATCCTTTTGCTCAACCAATGACGACATTTTGATCAGCCTTGTCTCATTCCGAACCTTTTTTAGACACCATGTTAGAAAGAAAATAATGCTATTGTGTGTGCACTGTTTTAACGTTATGAGGGAAGCGAATCACCCCAGGTGTCTTTACTCCTTGGGGGCAAAATTTTCAGTGAACAGAGAGTAATTGCCCCACCATAGCCCCACACATCCCAGGGTAGGGGTAGATGCAATAAAATGGTAGCTGCATTACTGTGGGCTTAAAAACTGTTTAAGGTTGCAAGATACTGCATTACAGTACTCTACAATGGTTTTTAGACCAGAGTTCTTTATATCTTTGTTTAGTATTTTTTTGCTATTTCAGATATATCGTGTATTGATGTATCATCTGCTGATTTATCATCAGGATATATCATATAGTATATATGTTGATATGATATATCAAACTGTACATAAGCTTACTTTGTCAAAACTGGCATCATGTTGACATAGGGCTATGGCCTTGCATAAGGCTATGAAACTGTTCTGCAGTGGTGTAAAACTTGCAATGTACAGTCCTGTATATGAAATGTTTTCTTCTTTCATTAACATATTTGTGTTTGATATATACAAATATATATAAATATATTATTGAATACCAAATAGCTTGATTTTTTTCAAGTTAAACAACTTACATTCCTATAGGATCAAACTATTTCTTGCTGAACTACTTTTTTTTGTTAAAGGCAGCATCTTTGGTAACTTACCAATTCTATTTTCAGGTTCTCAATGGTAGCATCCACTGTGGTAGCAGGCAGAATCCCATCAAAAGCTTATGACTGCCTTGAGTTGTGCTGCAGCATTGCCGCTATGTTGTACAACAAGCATTTACGAAATTTTGGCTGGATGGAAGGGCATGTGAAAAGATTAAGAAAATTGATTTGGAGCCACGCTATCAAAGCAGAAGAATTTTATGGGACATCCATTTGTACAGAGAATCTGGAATACTCTGTTCATATGGCAGATGATATATTAAGGCACTCATCACCAGACAATTTCTCTTGTGAATTCTTTGAAAGGAGTGTGAAATACATCAAAGGGCAAAAACACAATGCAAAAGGCATAGAGAAAACGTACTATGAAAGAGAAGCAATCCGGCTCTTCCTTAATGATTACCAAGTGATAAATGGGCCACTCTATGAATTTTGTCCAGAAAAATTCAAATATCGATTTGATATAGATCGTATTGCAGGAGAAAGGCCTTTATACTTGAATGAGAGATCCTTTGAAGCTGCATCAAAGCTACTGAAAGATCTACACGAAAAAGGTGATCAGGTCCCACAATCAGTGGCTCATAAATGGTGGTGTGCTTCTTGGATCGCTGAAAAGAAAGTTCTTGGCAGATAACTTGCGGCAAGACATAAAACAGATTTTGCAGAGAGATGAACATTTTCGTGGAGAAATTCCTCAAATTGCTAAAGTGACGAACAGTTTGGTAAAATATGACACAAATGGCACAATTATTAAATTTTCCAAAGGAGATGCATGCATAACTGCTGGTGGTGACCAGTTGCAGGAGCAATGGACTTTAGAACTGAAAGAATTTATCCTAATAGGTCCCCACAATGGAAAGTATTATATTTTCTTTGATGGCATTTATTACATTCCTGCATTTAATGCTTCAAGAACAGAGGCACAAATTCATCCATGGACTAAAACTTTGCTCTTGGTAAAGCATGAGTATAACAGAGGACGGCTGCAGCTATCACATCAAATACAGAGGAAGATGATCCTATATCCAGAGCCAGAGGAACTAGAAAATCCCTCCTACTATTTGGCAATTGATTTTGACAAACAGGCATCAGATGAAGTTGTTCATGTTCCTGCTTTTCCAGTAGTAAATGACTTTCTTTCCATTCAAGGAACAGGAAATGAAACATGGTATGGACGAGTTGTCAATGTAAACACGGGAAGCAGTTCTACAATTGTTAGATGGTGTACATTGGACAGAAATAAAAGACTGCGCTTTTTAGATCAATCTGACTTGGTTTTATTCTCCTCTGTAAAAAGTATTCTGGAAGTTCGTAGGACAAATAATGGGTTTGTAGTTACATAAGTGATTTGTTAGATGACATATGTTGGAACATAAAAGCCAGTGTTTTGTGGTTTTTGAAGGTGATATAAACATTGCCAGACTCATTCACAGAAAATGGAAGTTGTGCTCAAGGCAGTTCCCTTTATCACACAATTTGTATGTAGTGCTACGGGAGCGCTACTTTCTTGAATATTTTTACCTGTCAAGATGCTTATCCAGATATACTGGAATGTGCTGTGTAGCTTATCGTGATCAGTAGAAAGGTGATACCAAGTTAAAAGAGGCAATTGTTATTCAAACAGGGTGAAATCACCAAGAGTATGTGATATGCGTCAGACACAGCATAATTTGTACAAGATGAAAGGTTGTGCCCAATTCGTTTAGTCACTTATCTTCAAGGTTATACAGTATGCTGTATTTTGGAACTTTTTGCATAACCCCCAAAAGCCAACAAATACGACTCTTTTGGTGCTTTCTCCTTGAAGATACGCTAATTGCCTTTCTGAATGGAATAAACATGAACCTGAATTGAGACCTGCACCATCTGTGTCTGTTTTTTGAAAATGTGTTTATCAATAATGCGCCCCCTTGCAAAGACTGTCTCTGAAGTTCACGACCCAATAGGATTATACTGTCTCGCTCAACTTAGGGTTGGTGTCATCTAGTTGAACTTTCACAGAGTCGACACCATGGACACCCAGAGTCCCCGACAAGCCATGGTGTTGAGGATACAGAGCACTTTTTGTTGCTATGTCTTCTTTTGATGTTCAACGTTGAGATCTTCCCCCTGGAATTGTTGAATTAATACAATCACTTGACCAAACTCGCCAATCTTCCAAAACAATGCTCTGACGCATGTATTATTATGTGGTGATCAGGACATTTCTGATGACTTGAATTTGCACATACTCTAGCTAACTTTTGCGCGTCATCCACAAAACTGCTTGATTTGGCTAATGTTATTTTCTACTTTAGTCACATGCCATGCAACCACCAAGTCTCTTAAAGTAAAGTCTCTCTTTTTTTGGAAACCTAGTCTCACATTAGATTCAGGTATGTTATCCAGCATGAATACAAAAGAATTTTGCTCGTGATATTTTCTTTGGGTTACCACGGATCCAACCTGACATCTAATGTTAGACATTCTCGGATAGAGTATTTATCGTTTTTCTTTTCATAAATCTTATGTGGTATACAAGTAATATTGTATGCAGTTGAACTTGTTTTTATTCAACGATGTGTAGTCATGGTCTTGTTGCTCCTAATGGAATAGTAGGCCATAGTAGTTCTCGTAGTGTTGCTAAGTAGGTATAAATAAATAATACAATTTAAGGATAACGCAATTTGTGGTTGCTTTGATTTATGTAACTGGAATTTTGCAACAGCAAAAAACGAGTGTCTGAAGTAACTGGCTATCAGATAACATTTGCTGAAAGTGTTTCCTTTCCGTCAAAATTCCACAGATTTTGTTAACAAACTAAACGTGCAAATCTTATCTTAACAAATTGCACAGGTTCTCTTCATGAATTCCACAAAAGTATAACATGAAACAAAATTCCACACTTTTTCCACACCTGCTTCTTTGGGCATAAATCAAACTGTGGAAAATATTTTCCACACATTCTGGAAAATATCTGTAATTTAATGATTTCCACAAAAATCCCATCATTCTTGCAAAGTATGGAATGGGTCAGATCTTTCCTGTGCTCCTGCCTGAGCCCATCTACTACCCAATTCAAAATAGAGGGTGTCAACTTTGCAACCTTCATCTTTGATAATCTAATGTTTAGCCGATTCGGACTTACTCTTAACATTGTAAAATTTCTAATTCCAAGGGATTTCACAATTTTTCTCTCTGTCACCTTGTTTGCAGTAGCAGTCAAAGCAAGAAGTGGCACACTTGGCATCAATGATCTCAAAGAACCTAATTCTCCAAATGCATCCCTGAAAGCTTTCTTCACTTCTTTGAAGCTTCTTTTTGTAGCTGTCTTTTTTGAATCTTCAACTTCACCCCTAAATAAGAAACTATCTTGATTCATACTATGACAAATAAATAATTGAAAATTTTTCTGTATTTCAGGCATATCGTCGACTTTCCCTCTATGGAGTTACCCTTAGCAGGCAGAGAGTTCTTTCAAAACTCACTGAAGCTGGTGATGGGCATGATAAGTTGATAATCAACCAAAAGGAGGAAATTGAAGAGCATGGGATTAAGCTCAAAAGTCTATCCAGTGAGATGTATAATCAATCTCAGAAGCTTGGTCTCCAAATCGAAGAGGAAGGTCCAGCACTAGGCACCACTGCAATCCAGGAAGCAAGACCTACCAACAAACAGAATATTGTTTTTGTTGATGATGCAATCATTCCAAAAGTCAGTTGTGCTGACCCCAAAGGAATGAAAGACAATGTTGTACAGGGTAACAGCTTGACAAAATCTATATCACAGGAGGACTCTGAAAGTGTGCTCCTAGACATAATTACAAGAGAATTTCATGCATTG
The DNA here is from genome assembly GCA_964020215.1 of Aurelia sp. 3 sensu Dawson et al. (2005). Taxonomy (NCBI): domain Eukaryota; kingdom Metazoa; phylum Cnidaria; class Scyphozoa; order Semaeostomeae; family Ulmaridae; genus Aurelia; species Aurelia sp. 3 sensu Dawson et al. (2005). The sequence continues at coordinate 15,247,214 of OZ026576.1, read as the reverse complement.
AATTTACATGCATCAAATGAAGAGGCCCTGAAGTATGAAATGTTGATTGACCAAAGAAATGAGATCAAGAGAAATATGCTGCAGAAATCCTATCAGATCATTGGGGACAATCTCGACTTCTTTGTACGTGTAAAGCACATGACAAGTCAGAATCAGAACAAATCAATACATTGGTTTAATATGCTGGGCATAGTAAATCGTGTCACAGGCAGCGAGTTAGATGCTGAATACCCCCAGAAACAGGTGAATGAGCTTTCAAGTGCTGACTTCATACCCTCCACAAGTCTACATGCAGAACTACTCCGTGATCTCATTCCATTGGTAACCAGAGTTGTGGTGGACAATATTCCAGCCTTTAGCTGTTTTAGGAAGATAGCTGTGTGCCATATTCCACACAAGTATTCAAAGCAGATGGCAGAACCCTCCAGAGAGGTAAGGATCCCAGGGGGGGGGCACTCTATAAAATTTAAGATAGGGATGCTCATTTGGACAGATTTTTAACCTACCCAAAAAAATGACAGGCCCAAAATTTTCAAACCCAAAAAAATGACGGAATTATTCTCGAGCCCCCATAAGTAGAGTAGTAAAACTTCTGATTCAGCATAATTGGGAAGACAGAATTATTCAACAACCTATAGTACTTCCATTAATTGATTGTGATTATAATTTTCTAAATACAAAGTTCAGTAACCCAAAAAAATGATGCAAATTTTCAATGAACCCAAAAAAATAACGGCAATGTTTTCAACCCCAAAAAAATGATGCATACTTAGCAAAACCCAAAAAAATGACATTTTCGTAAATTTCAAACCCAAGAAAATGACTCGAGCATCCCTATCAAAATTTTCATAAGTGCCCCCCCTGGGGTAAGGATGAGTATAAGAAATTGCCAAATTCCAAATGTTTCAAAGGGAGGAGATGCAAACATTTTTTGAAAAACTTTGAAGCATTTTCTCATTTGCAGCTAAACAAGATGGTGACTGAGAACAGTTAAGAGGTGCAGTTTTTGATTGAAGGCACATCCTAGTAGACAACAGACCTTTCTGCTACACATCTTTTTTATAAGAAACTGGTTTATAAGAAACTAGTACTAAGATGGCCAAAATGTTAAGAAACTGTAGAGTACTATGTCTGAGAAGTATAAACTTTCAAAAGTCAAAAGCATGGATATCACAGCAAATATATCATTGAACTTCTATTCTTGAGCAATATTAACTAACCATTTGTGTTTTCAACATAATAGAACACTGTTTATGCCTATATGGTGTTTTAAATGTCAAGAAACATATCTGCAGCAGTGTTAGTGACCACATTGATAATTCTGAATTCAAAAAATAAGAAACCAATTAAGAAACTTTTAATACTATGGCCTGATCCTAGTTTCTTATAAAAAATGTGTATTGTACAAGGGAATCTGATTTGAATGATATCTTGATACTTTTTGTTGAATTTTGGAATGTGCACAAAAGTGATGGAAACCCAAGTGCCACTCAATCAAATCTCCCTTTATAAAAATAATGCTTGTTCAAGACTCTTTCATAGAATATAGGTCTATTATTGGGTCATTGCAGAAAGCTTTCAATATGAGAAAAACATTGGATGACTTTCCACTAGGCCTTTTTTAATTTTGAAATTTGTTAACAAATATCATTTGGTTGTTTGATTTTGATCATCATATAATTAATTATTCTTTGCTGTTTATCCTCAGGTACCCCTTGGTTTGGTCCTGAAAAATGAGTCTATTGGTGCAGATATGATAGAAATATTACAGTTCATACAAGAAAAATATGTGCCAACTATAGGAGATGATGTTGTTCAGAAGATATTCCTTGGTGGAGATAATTTGACAGAAGAGCGTGCCAGGAATCTGCAGGGGGCCATGGCTGAAGGGGATTCCGACATAGATTGTCTTAAGGGTGTTATTCCCAAGAATGAGGATTGGCATGCCATAAGATACATGTACAAGGTAATGTAGTATGCTATTTTAATGTATGTCAAGAGTTTTTAATTCTAAATAAGTATGAATTTGTATAACATCAAATTCAATGAACAGCCATACTGGAGTGCAGAAATTTGTTTGCTCTTATGGGAACAGCTTCAGCACAAGATGAAAGGGATTTGTCTTACTGCAAGCTTTTCTGATGAATCTAATTCTTTTGAAGAGTATGAAAAGAGATTGAGAATGGGGGTAAAATTGAGGTACTGATTAGCCAAACAAATATTATGATACAGTTGAAAGCAATCTGCAGTAAAAGTATAGTAAGGTTTTATCTTATCACCTTTAACTTTGAGGAGTTATCCAATAAATCCATGCCTGGATCAAAATCCTATTGTTATGTATCTTGGGGCATGAGCCTCTGATAAATGGCAAGTATGCCCTGAACTACTTTGGATTCACTGGTAGGATGCCATCCAAGATCTTGAATTCACATCACTGCCTCTACAGAAAGTCTCACCCAGGCCTTCAATTGTATGTATTGTTTCCTACAGTATGTATGTCTCCATTTGGTGTTGCATATTGAGGCTACTTATTTTTTTGCAGATCCTCTATGAGATATTCTACAATACAGAATCAGTGAAAGATATTGCATCAATGACCTACAACATGAATTTACTTCGTAACTCTAATGCAAGGGGAAATGTCCTTGATAAATTTAATGCATGTAAAGAGTATGTCAGATTTGAAACAGATGCTTTGCTGATAACATTGGCACTAACATATTTTGGGATGGACAAACTGGATATTAAGCAGGAGGATGTTATTCCCCCATCAATCTTGTCAGGCAGTACTAAGATGAAACATAACTGGCTGTGCAAACACATTGAAACAATCCTAACAAAGTATGTGATTGATCCTCAATCCAAAGAAACATCAGTTATTGAGGAAGGTGTAAATGATTCAGGACAACAGATGAATAGCTTCCCATGTCGCTTTCAAGGCTGCAATAGAGTATATAGGTATGTTTATATTTGATATTGTTTAGTACTATATTTTATTTGGTGGGTGCAAAAGTAAAATATAGTAGAAACTAAAATGATGATGTGGTAAAAACAGTGAAGTAAAACAAACAAAGTTGAAGGAAAATTTGCGTTCAAAGCTATCAGATATTTTAAGCTTTCTCTGCAACACAGTGTATGGTTCTACTGCATTTAATCTTCTTGTTTGACATGTTTTTGTTCTACAAACCAGTTCATAAAGTATAGTATTGTACAAACTGTATATACTGTAAACACATCAATATTTTTGTCATCCTTGTTTCTATTCATCCTATTCCTACCCTTCAGCCATGATTTGCTTTTCATGGAAATCAACTTTTCATCAAATTTCCTCTTCAATTTCTTTAAGATCATTTCCATGAATCAACATTCATTCAAAGTTCAATGTAGTTAATCAATTTCCATACAACAGAACCTTCCCAGAAGAGTAGCTCCAGTCTGTTTAAAATAAATAGGAAGTAGCCCTGGTGGAAAACAGTACATTATTACAATACGTATTAAAACCAAACATTTTGGATGTTAATAATTTAGGTCATTTCATATGTCTGAAAATTGTATACAGTCCAAAATTTTTGCATCTAGGACAATCACAGCAAAACTTTTCCAGTTTTGGCTCTGGCTCTAGTATAAGACCAGTGAAGAAGAATAACTCCAATAAGACCATGGTTTTGTACTTACAGATATGCAAAGGTCAGGCTGAATCACGAAAAAAAGATGCATTCGCTTGTTATTGAGGCAGAGAGCCATGTGCAGGCAGCTGATAAGAAAAATTCCAGAGATGATGTATTCAATTATGCTTCTGCAAGGCTGAATCTGGGCCTTCTTCTACAAAATGCAGATGATGCAGTGAAGGAAGGAGATGGTCCCAGAATCATAAGATGCTGGCAGTTCTTTCTCCTGTACTTCAAGGCATATGGCCACCACAAGTATGCTTATGCAGCCTTTCTTCTGCTGACTAAGGTAAAGGCGACCCTCACCCCAGCTGAAGCAGAACAACTTATTTGGAATCGCACTGTCAACAGAAAGGGTGGGCTGGGGAGAAACATTTCATGTGACTTACGCTTGGAGCAGCTAAACTGCCTAACAAAAGAATTGTTGCATAACCTTGGAGTGAATTTAGATGAAAAAAATGCACAGAGAGAGGCGGCTGCAGTTGGTTACCTCGAGAAAATGTTGAGAAGTATTGATGATGACCTGGATTTGGCAGCACCCAGTGGCCATCATAAGATAAAAGGGAAAGAAAAGGACATGCAGCATTTGGTCAACAATCTTATATCAAAGGGAACATTTCAGTTTCAACCAGGAAGAAAACATGAATGTTTTGATGGATTTGATAGAAACTTGCTTTCTGAGTTAGACGTTTCTTCCCTAACCAACTGGTTAAAGGAAATGAGGAATAAGTTGATGAAAAGTAGTCAGATACACCTGTAATGATGCTGTCAGATGATTGGCATTTGCTTTCAACTAGGAAAATGTCCTTGTAAATCTGTAATATCCCTGCTCAATCTTGCCTTTAAGGTCACCATTCAAAAGTCTTCTGACACTTGCCAACAATGAGATGGACCACATAACCACAGGAATAATTTCTGCATGTGAGCTTTCCACAGGAACATTTGAGATAATACACATATTTTGTATAAGAAACTAAGAATTTAGGCCAGTATTGAAAGTTTCTTAAAATTATCAGATTTTGCTAACGCTATGTTCAATTCCATCACCTTTGTGAACAATTCCAAAATAAAGTCTTAAAGCCTGTCCAATGTTTAGGCCCTGTTTATATGAGGAAAAACACCTCACCTGCCAGACCAGGGGAGGGAAGGTGAGGAAATTTCAGTCACTGTTTATATGAGATTTTTCACCTCATCTGTCAGCCTCGGGGCTGAGAGGTGAGGTGCAGTAAAGTCTCTCTTCCGTGAAATCAGAACAAAGTGACCAATAAGAATCAACAAATAATTTCAATTCTCCTCACCATACCAGTGCTGCTTCATTTATATGGAAAAATTACACCTCACCCAAGTGAGATCCCACCCCTAGTGGTTGTGTTGCGTTTGTCATGTAAATGCGAAATGAAAAAACAAAGGATTCTAGTGGAAGGTGGAATCTCATATCTCAGCCCTGGGTCTGGCAAGTGAGGTGTTTTCCTCATAAACAGGCCCTTAGAAATTAGTACGTCACAAGTATTCTGATGCAGGGAACAAGTGAATTGAAGTAAGGATTTGACAAGGATTTTCTTTATCAAAATAAATATTTCCTTATGTGACAACTTAGGTAGCTGGAAACCATGTCCACCTGCTTCCTAGATTCACTTTGTGTGCGCTTTTAAAAGTTATTTCATCACAGTTTGTATTCTGTGTCAATTCATAATGTGGTGACAAGGAAAGAAAGCCCAGATAAAGCAAAGAGCTTATCACTCTTGCAGTTTTACTCCTTAAGCCAATGTATCAAATCACAGCAATAGTTCAAACAAATTATGGTCGACTATTTTGATTGTCCATTTCTGTAATCTGACACTCTGCTGACTAATCTGTAATCTGACTAAAAGTGATAAAAAGTTACAGTACACTAAGAATTTATAGTCACATTTTTCAGAATTATCTTCTCTTAGTAGCTTACCATTTCGGTATACAGTGGGCCTCATCAGCAACTATCAGAAGTACCCGTTGGAGTGGCAACATCTTCAGCCATCTTTCTTTATTAATCCAAGCCTCAGGGATTCCAAAGATAATATCGTAATTCCCCAATGTTTCCACAGCTTCGATTGATTCCTCGTTTAGAAAACATGCAGGGATTCCAGCTGCATTCAAGGCTTTCACTTGCAGCTCCATAATCGCCAGTAATGGTGAAATGACAATAACAATGTCCTTGTTCTTGAAGCTCTGATCGGCATTGCGGCCTAGTTCCTTAGCTATGACTGGTGCAACAAAAAACGGCAAAGACTTTCCATGACCAGTTGGCAAAATCGCAAAAACATCTTGTCTCCTCAAAAATATGGCTGTAATTATCTCCTGTTGCTGTGAAGTTAGTTCCTTAATCGTGGGAAAATGAGATGTCAACGCATTCTCCACAGCTCGCTGCAACGGCTGCATCAGGTCCACCATTGCAGCGTCTAAGGAACCAACCAGATGATTGCATGGATCAATCAATATTCCGATGATCAGGTCACGTGACCAGTTTTGACCAATCAGGGCAATATTCCACTTGTGGAATATTGGATAACTTCAGAACGAGGTCTTGTTTGGATGGAACCAGAGCCTCCTTTTCTTCTCTCTTTTTCTTTTTTTCTTTTTATTTTTTTTTAATTTTTAATAGGCTCTGGTACCCAGGGTACAAAATGATGTGCCTGCTGCTGCCCTTTGTCTCACTTTCTACCCACTGTCTAGACAAGAAAATTTGATCTATTCAATCAGTCACACAATTCACAATATTCGCTATGTCAGTCTATTTTTCTTTGACTGATCATTTGCATTCCAACCAGTCGACTGGTCATACTATCCGAATAATGGATCTATTCGACTGGTATACTATCCGAATAATCGCATTATTTGTACTATTCGGTTGGCAGCGAATAATCGTTTCGCTTCACTGCTATTCGAATAGTGATCAGATAACCGAATAGCGATTATTTGACCTTCGGTGGACAGGCCTAGTTGAGAGACACCTAAGTTCACAAGGTCTTATTCAAAACATCAGTTCGTGGAAGAATTAGAAATGTTACAGAATGCAATGAAAAGCTTTCAAAGCATCTATAGAGCTCTTTGCAATTTGCACATATGGCAGAATCAGTACGTACAGGCTCAATGACAAAGCCATTAGAGTTTGATTTAGTTTGTTGATCTCCAGGAATAAGAACCTATTTTAAACTGCAGGCTGAATGGGTTCTTATATATTGGGGGTTTAATTTCAGAATTTTCAGCCTGTAGGTTCTTAATCACTAGGTTCTTATGCGCGGGTTTTCACTGTATCAGCATAGAGAAACAAATTTGGTTCATTATAGGAAATTTTCTGACCAGGCGGTTTTCCTGATAATTTTGTTTTATCATTTTCGGATTTTTTCTGAGGACAGCAACCTTCCCGTGAAATATCCCAAAACTGAGGTTTACCACCAGTTTTTTCATTGCCAACTGCCCATAGGTGAGAAGAAGGTACAGTTGAAGTTGGAGGTTTTAGCGCAAGTGCTTGGAATGCAGAAGTAGAAAAGACGTAATTGAACCCACTAGCCCAGAGGATTGGTCCACTGCGCCACAACACCTTCTGCCCATGTTGGAAAATGGAAAGCTCAAGGATGACTCATGTATAAATTGTAACATTTAAGTCCATCTAATAGGTCCAGAATGTAAAAACAGAAAGGTCCATTAGGGGTCCATCTAAGGCTGAGCGTCTATCTCTCTCAATTTTACTGGCAGAACTATGTTTGGCCTGATAACGGGCTATGCTCCAAACGTCGCTTCTTGCAGTTCACATCCTTACATTTTACGGTATTTACTTCTTTACCTTAGAACTATTTGGTGTTTGACAATAAAGGAGTAAAACAATGAAGGACAATTGAATTAAAAGGGCCCAAACTACTTGGCCAAAAATGGTGATTTTTACTCCACTACTGGGCCAGATTGGGGGCCTACTGGGCCAATGGCCCTCTAGTTACAATGTTAAAAAATGCCCTGGTGTGACTTAAGAAACCATGTTTAGCAAGTATCTTCAAATCCTGATTCCTTGTAAGGTATATTCAGCTGAGTGAATTTTATCAACGAAAAAACACCTTAAAGATCCTAGAAATTTCTAAGCAGTAAATATGGGCACAAAACACTGGGCACGGACAGAACACTTGGGACGGTCTCTAAGCACTAGGCACAAGTACCAAGCACTAGGCACGGGGAGAAAGCACTAGGCAGGGGGAGAAAGCACTAGGCATTAGGAGGCATGGAGAGAAAGCACAAGGCACGGACACGAAGCATGGGGCACAAAGGCACGGGAATTAGACATCCTCGAAGGAAGAGGAGCGCATTTGTTGTAAGAATTACATAAAAAATCATGAGCATCCATTGTTTGAAAACCACATCCTAACTGAACATAACTTGGAACTTACAATGCAGAATAATGCTCACTTCCTTAATTACCCATTTGACCCATCAAATTATGGATGCTGGCGATATACTGCATATCGCCGGAATATCCTATGGGTCTGGGGAATCCTAATGAGAACTACACAAGTTTTATGGATGTTGACTATCATGCATGATTATTTGCTGTGTAGTTGGTGGACGTGGGGAGATGACCTCCCTGAAGGTATCCAAATCCAGGTATGGAGAACCGTTTAGTTACAAGCTCTCTGATTGGTTAGACATGATTTTAATCATTCCCTGGGTATCAAGGGTATTACTCCATTTCATTGGTCAAAAGGTTGGGGATATCCTCCCAACTGCTTTCTTTTTGGTTAATGGAGCATAGTGGTGTATCACAAATTTGTTTCCACCTTGCCTGTCTTGAGGCGGCACTACACTATCATATTCACGTAAAAGTTGTTCCACATTTTTTCTGTGATCGTAAAATATGATAGTGTAAAGCGCCTTAAAAGTTGCTCGAAGTTGCATGATAACGTCTTTAATCTGATTATTTCACACCTTTATAATTGGCCATCACAGAAAAAAAAATTTGACCAGAGATCAATTTTTTTTTCTGCGCTACAAGTTTTTCAAAGGAGCCAACCAATGACCTGATATGATTGCCTACATGAAGTACTACATTGTTGGAGGGAAACCCCTTGGCGCCCTAGGTTTCTTCCTGTTCTTCTCTTGAAAGGAGATATCAAGACTAAGGGTATGTACTCATTGACTGCAACATCACATCATTATTTATTTCGCATTTGCATTTATCCCAAGAAGTGGAGTTCTTGATGACCCTCATGAAGTTGAACCTTGGACTACTTAATGAAGACTTGGCATAGAGGTTTGATGCCAGTGCTAGTTTAACCTTCCAAATTGTCTTCAGCTTGGTTAGGCTAATCTCTCTTGACCTCAGCTTTATGACAAAATGCACATCTCGTCTTGACATTAGGGGAAACTTGCCTAGGAGAAATTATAAATCAGTAATCAATGGGAGGGTTTCTGTAAAATGCAGGCCTGCAGGTCCGATAAATGCAGGTCCCATTGCAAGATCAGTGGTAGCTTACAAAATGCACACTACAATAACTGATGGGTTTATGTGAGGCTTGCGCTGACTTCCTATTTTCATCCTATGTCAAGGGCTTGACTTTATCGTACAAGTTAAGTAAGGGGAGTAGGGAATCAATGGATCGTGGATCATGGCTCAGTGGATCATGGATCAGTGGATCAGATCATGGATCAGCGGATCATGGATCATTGTATTATGGATCATGGATCATAATTTGATGGATCAAGCATAATTTGACCTTTTGAGCGTAATGAATGAATGACTGGAGCATTTATTAGGTGCTAGAATGGTTTGAGCTTCCATTCTCTGCTATATTTCAACTGTTGAGCTCTGTTTGGGGCACCCAGTGCAGTTTTCAAAGTGAATCAACAAATTTTAAATATCTCAAAACAATGACAACCGGAGAATATTATTGCTTGTTTACCCTTAAAAGAGGCAAGTCCGGTTTCCAGTTTTTGAGATTTTACATTTGAGCATGACAAGATGATACTTTTATGAGTTATAACTTGTAGCCTTTCTTAAAAAGTTGCGGAAAGGTATCATTAATCATCACCACTCACAAAAGGTAACATGTGATTTGATCACAATTCACAGGGTAACTAAGGAGAACCTTGCCCATGAGAGGATGGTCTTGTGCAAAAGCACCATGTACAGTCAACCAAGAGACAATTAAAACAGCACATTTCACAAAACCCACGGTTGACTAGCCTGTGTCCCAGCCCAGTTCCGAAAAGGAAAAGACTCTTTCCTTTTTGGAAGTAGTTGCATGGGACACAGGCTAACGGTTGACCAGTAAGTTATAGGTTTCTTTTAGTACACAATGAAGATTAACTAAGTGTCTCCAGGACTCTGTAAGGAAAACTACAAATTTTAGCTGAGAAAAGAATCCTCTTTTGAATGTAAAATCCTGACAGCTCTTGACAACTTGACATGTCAAGCACACTGGAAATAGTCTTGTCTTGTTGTCATGTTGTAAGATGTGTAAACTTTGTTGATTTATTTGCAAAATATGATTTGGTGCTTCAAACCAAACTCACAAGAGGAAATGTAGCAGAGTATGTAAGTCAAAACCATGCAAGCACTTATATAAAGCTTGAACCTTAATCCATTGAGTTTAAAAGGTTAAGTCATGCATGATCCACCAATTTATGATCCATGATCCACTGATCCATGATCAAACAATCCATTGATCCATGATCCACGATCCATTGATTCCCTACTCCCATTAAGTAAGTCTTTATTTAAGTTCTAAAATGTGCATAATGAATTGTGAAACGTATTACTATGGCCTCTGATTTAGGTCTCTTATAAAAAGAGTATCTTTGAAAAATCTTCAATAAGATGTTGAGGGATATCTGTGTGTGAGCGCATTCCCCAACAAAAGTAAAATTCCTTGCATGGTACCTCCAAGGTAACCATCAATATTTTGTATTGGCACTACAATTTTCAGTAATAGTTAGTTGCTCCTGCAAAAATAATCTTTCCATTGTAATCAAGTACTTTCTCAGCTTCACTCGTGCAATTTTCTTTTAGTGACCAATGTGGCATCGGTATGGTGCCCCTTGCCCCATACAATAACCATCCATATGTGGGGGTGTTTTATAAGCGGACCCTACAACCCCGGACCTTACGACCCAGAAGTCTTCAACAATCACCAGAAGAGGAAGAAACTTCTTTCAAACCAGAGAACCGTGGAAAAACATGGCGACCAAATCATGCTCGGCCTGTCAAATTTTGGCGCAAGATATGAGATTATCCTCTTTATGAGGAAAGGGAGTTTAGAGTTGGAAGTCTCAAGATATACCAACGAATTTGAGGATGTTTTAACTACTTTTGAACCTTCATCAGACACCAGAATTTATCAAGCAAATGCTCAGCCAGGTACTGTGAGGCAACATCTGTGCGAGGCAACGTCGGTGCAGGGTGGTAGGCCCTATGTATTTTATGTAGCACTCCTAGGCCAAGCTAACTTACCATGAATTGTGAATTGAAGCTAAATCATTTAATTTAAACAAGATTTTCATTTACTTTTTGTATTGGAAACGTTAAAAGTTTAGTTGTTTGCTATTTGGCAGTTGCTACAAGTTATTGTTTGGCTGGGTGATTGATCACGATTGTGTAGAATATCAGGTAGGACAAAAGGGGCTTTGTAGCAGTAGATTGTCTTATAAAACATTATGGCTCGAATCACAATTCTCAAAAGTATTTGGTTTCAATGAATTTCTTAGCCTTTCTCGTAATGTAAAGGATGCACAATTACTATAAAAATCAAAATGAAATCCCACATCACCTTTCTTCAAACAGGAAATGTTTTTATTTTGGTGTTTATTTGCAGGCTGTCCTAAAATGTCATTGAAATAGATAGTTTCCATTGTAGTCCTCCCATTTCTGCGCTGTCCAAATGCTGAAAAGTCTGAGAGGAATTGCTATTAATTGTGGAACTGAAATTAAAACTTTGAAGAAAAATGAAGGGCGTAGTCATGATTTCAGCAAAAATAAAGGGCGTGGCCCCCTAAAAATTTCCGGGCGCTCCACCCCCAGACCCCCGATCCTTGCAGGGGCTTAACCCCGCTTCACAATCCCATGGCGGCTTCACCGCCACATGCCCTTGGCACCCATCAGATTTACACCTGTATCCGCCCCTGAGAGTCTATGGGAAAGTTAGATGAAGTAAACGAATTTGCACGTGCAACCTTAGACAAATTAGAGGGTATTAAAAAGAAACTTGGCCTAAAGATAAACAGTATCATTTTTGGCTTACTTGAGAATAATTATTTGCACTGTCACAGAGAAATGTGCGTGAAAAGTACTTTAGATACTTCGTATAGTACTGAGTGAGTAAAAAAACAATGCCCAACGTTTGAAGGCTATTGCTTCCTGAATATATGAGCAATGAAATCTTGCAATACATGATTAAATAGCTAACATGTTCCATCATTTTTAGAATTTTTCTGGCTAAAATTGGCCATTCTGTTCAGATTCTGTAAGCAATTATCTAAAATGAATCCCTTTGAGAAACCTTAAAAATGTGCTAAAATTACAAGCAAGAATTCATGATGTGTTTACCTCGCAGCGATGACTTTCAGCACGCTTTAGCATGTGCTTTCCTTTTGGCGGGTTTCCACTAGGGAGTCTTCTCCCTAGTTTGAATAACTTATCTTAGGCGATTCCATTCTCCCATGAGGACTAAATACAGGAACACATCCAATAGTCATTATTGCTTGGAAAAAGAACAAAGGGAAATCTTGCTTGGTGTTTTCATTTGTCTTTGCAGCTTTTTGAAAGGGGCTTACTGCAGAAAATCTCCTTTTTCAACAGGAAGGAATGACTGATTAAAGCCAGCTAAAGTTCTGAACCTAATTTGAAATATTGGAGATAAAACAAGACTGTTCTCAATATCATTGCTTTGATATTCAAGAAGGTTTTTTTCAAATGCGGGGGGTTTTATTGACTCACCCGGTATACAGTTGAATATGACTTGGATTACAGACACATAGCTAACTTGATACACACTAACTGTCCATATGTCAAAATATGTTCTTATACTTTGAAACAATGTTCAACTTTTGCCTGCTATTGGACGCTTAACTGGGCAAATTGAGTGTTCTAACAGAGGAGCCCAGGAGCCTGGAGCCCAGGAGCCTTGAGCCAGTATAGCCCAGGAGACTAAGAGCCTTGAGACCAGGAGCCTTGAGCCCCTAGAGCCTAGGAGCCTTAGAGCCCAGGAGCCTAACAGCCGTAGCGGCCAAAGGGTGTCAGGAGCCCAGAGGCAAGTTGCCTTTCCACAACTAGAGGTAGGTCAAATTTCTTTTTACATCCTCAGGACAAATTTAAAACAACATTTGCGGGTTGGAAAATGAATATTACTCACAGGAAAATGCAGTCGGATTTCAGTTCTGTAAGTGGGTGCTCTCTAAACAAAAAGGAACTTTGCCTTTCACTTCTTTGGGGTTCCTAGTTCGTTTAACAAAATATGCTATATCATCTGACAGACAGCGGAGATGCCCACCTTTGGGGTGCACCTCATTTATCAAGTTGCTTCCAATTCAAAATTCAAAAATAAATGTTATGGGGGAATATTCGGACAAGTTAGAGGTAAACAAGGGGTAATCTACTGTGAATACCATTTTAGGGATTGAAGAAGATTGAGGGGTCGGGGGTCGCGGGGGTCCAAGCATTGATCATGCAAAATTCCAAAACATGACAATTTCATTGATTTAAAGAAGGTAAACGGCTGCGGGGGAGTAGAATTCTATTGCAAGTGTCACGACGAACAGTTTCATTTTTATTAACTCTCAGGATGCTCAGGATGACATGATAAAAAGACGACAAATCCAGTAGAAAAATTGACAATCCAGTGATTACGACATATCCAAGTTAGTGACAATCCAGTAGTTACATTATTAAATAAATTAAGACATGATCAATTATTTAGAACGTTTCGACACTCAAACTCGTGCCATCCTCAGCTAATAAATCAAAATAAACGTGCTGTTTATATAGCACTGATTATAAAACCTGTTTAACTGGTCAGTCAAGACAACTAGAAAAATAAGTGAGTGGTAAACAAGCCAAATACCCCAGGGATCAGGACAAAACGAGGGGTATTGATGAGTTTTGAGCGTTAAGGGACGGTCTGTCACGCAAAATTAATAAACTCTCAAAAATCAATAGATCATATTCATTGTTGACCTTCTCCAGAATAGTAAAATTTTCTAAATTCGCACAATGGCCTGTTTGTTTAATGTGTTCACTTATGGCCGAAGGTGATGTCTTGATAGGCTGACCTTTTTTACCTATTCCCAAATGTTCCCTACTTCTAGGAGAATTCTCTGTAAATGGATCTTTTTTACATATTTGAATTATTATTTCTCATCCACATTAATCAGAATGAGAAATATAAGGAATTTCATGTTGAAAATTAAGGGGGAAGTTTCTTATTTTTCATCTACTTAGGCCCATTTAGGCCTATCGGCTGCATCAAGATTTAAATCCTGTGTCTTTTCTTGTTTTTCTTTCATTTTCTGACCCGCAAATGTTGTTTTAAATTTGTCCCAAGGATGTAAAAAGAAACTTGGCCTACCTCTCGTTATGGAAAGGCAACTTGCCTCTGGGCTTCTGACACCCTTTGGCCGCTACGGCTGTTAGGCTCCTGGGCTCTAAGGCTCCTAGACTCTAGGGCCTCAAGGCTCCTGGGCTCTACAGGCTCAAGGCTCCTGGGCTCCAGGCTCCTGGGCTCCTCTGTTAGAACACTCGGGCAAATTGATGCAGAGAACACAGTAAGAAATATCCTAAGATTGCTTGGTTTTCGCAAAATTACAGATGGTTAGAGATACCACATGATCTAGAATGAAGATGATTGCCTTAACTATGTCGATCTAACATTTCTTTAAACACATAAACCCATTCAAAAAGCTGCCAGAGATATATTAAAACTCCAGCAATGAACTATTGCATGGTAATTATTCCATGAATCTGTTGTTGAAGCAAAATGTTTCCATCACTCAACCTAATTCTTAAGTTTTCTACTGTGGGAAGACATTCAACAAAGGACAATTGCCCACTTTCCCGGTCAAATAATTTGTCCTTGATATAAGTGTCTTTCATTGTGGACGCATGTTTTTGAATACTTCCCCAGTCTTTTATTTTGCAGGGAAACGGAGATTTGCAATGAGTACAATGCTTAGCTGTTAAACATTGTTATTTTTAGGAACAGATGCTTGTCTCCACAACTGTATACTTTTCTTGTCGGAGGCAAATAAAGTTGGCAGTAGTACTAGAAACTAGAAAGTGCGAAGCGATGCTTTCAGTGAATACTTGATTGTGGAATCACCATTCCAGAATTTACTTCTGACAGGCATACCAGAATTGCAAAGTGGGTAAGAGAACGGCATCCTGAAGTTGACCATTACTATGATATATGGCACTTTGCCCGATCAATTACCAAGAAAATAATGAAAGCTGGGATGGAGAAGGCATGCAAAATCTTGTTAGAGTGGCTAAGGGGCATACAAGATCCACAGCTGCTATGCATGGGAAGTCAAGTTCTTTTAGGCCTGTTTCTCACCTTGCCGCATATGTTGTTAAATATCTCTTGACTCGCTCAAGTTATCTTCAAAGTGAAAAAAGTTTCAGATTAATCATTAAATTTTCCATCCATTGGCACATAACTGATTGTGTAATACTTTCCTGAAGGTCCCAAGAGAACCGTTTTCATCCGCTGCATGAAATTTATCTGTAGTGATTCAACACAATTTCAGCATTGAAGCGAGGCTATGTAGTCTCATTTGTTAAAAATCATTGTGCAATTGGTGATTTGTTTACACTTTGCTACTTGGTTGAATGCTTTGGAAAAAGATTTTGTAGCAATATCCTGCAAAAGTGAAGAATTAACTTCCACCTATTGGGTAGGATGATGGCTTGGGTCATCAGAGTGGTGTGGAATGGGTGACTTGAAGTTTAGCTTCTGACAAATGCTTCAGAGTGCATGTTGTGCACGATGAAAAAGATTTTGTTTTCACAATCAAACAATTTTCTTTCGCCACAAAATTGTCAACAACAAATTTCACTAAGGGACAGGGTCACTGACTCGCCCCACTTTTGTAAACTCTCATATAGTTTGGTCCTTCATATTTTCAATTGATTTCCATGAAATCAAGTAAGTTATGACAGGGAAATGTGATATTCAATGCGGTGTTTTTCTGGTATTTCTCATTTAACCTTGGTCTCTTAGATTAGGAATGTGCAAACACACCCATTGCTTCTGTAATCAACAAAAAATACCTCCAACAATAACAATAAATCATGAGCCTGCTTGATAACTATGTCAAATTAAAAATTAAAGTCCTTCACCTTTGAGAAATCTGAAACTATAATACGTATTATTCAGGAAGTAATATTTCAAGGAATGCCAAGGAATTACTGAGTTGCATTAATCTTTCAAACTTTAGTCCTGATAAAATAAAAAAAGTCATGAAGAAAATGAGAGTGCCCAAAAGACCAGCAGACACTTTTCAAATATTTCTTACCTATGGGATATCTGACAAGGAACTAGAATTATTGACAGCCTCCCTAAGCAAAGTTCAGCAAAAAGCATGTTGTTTTTTGCTGAATTTTACCCTGGGAGGTTGTCACTACTTTTGGTCATCTGTCAGATATTCCATTGTAAAGATATATTTGAAAAAGTGACTAAGTGTGTCTTCTAAACTTTTGAGCACTCTGATTTTGTTGATGATTTTTTGTGTCTTATCAGAACTATCCAAAGCTTGAAAGATTGCTGCAAAACTTGGTAATTCCTTGCCATTTCTTGAAATATTACTTTGCAATTACTACTTTAAGTGAAGTTCCACCTAAAACATCACAACAAAGACAAATAAACATTGTTGCTGGGTTTGTGATATGTGTCTAAAGTTTTCTGTATCTTTGGGTTTTGAAAAATGCCGCTTCATTTTCCATTGGGTGGCAAAGGAGCAGGCAAATACTGTAAAATATTTGACCTCATGTTTGTCCAAAGGAACTGGACAAAATGAACAGTTCTCGTATCACAAAGTACAACTTTTCTGCCAAAAACAACCACACTTTGAGAAAAATGTGAAACTTTAGAATCAGTTTTCCTATTCCATAAGTTTGCCTCAAAGATCAAGTTTTTCTAACCTATCTAATCAAACTCCTAAGGCTTGCCTGTAATTTCGCTCTACCTTTGTCCGCTAAATTTTAGCACAAAAACCAGTATCTCAAATTTCACGTTAGCAACTTTACACAAAAGAGACCACTAGGATTTCAATTTTTCACGAAGCGGTTCTGGGCCCTCTGGGCCGTACTAACTTTGTTCAGCAACCGGTTTAGAACACTCGTACTTTCATGGTTACAATTACCACTTGCTTTCGAAAAAACAGTAGTTGGTCGAAACTACGGGTTTTGGGGGAGACATCATCAGTGGTACAACAAGTTAAAATGTTCAACCAAATTGAACAAAAATAGCAGTGAAAATTCCCGATCAAAAACCACAAGCTTTTGGGACAAAAGGTGCGCAAACTTTTTCATGGACTATCGGTTTTCGGAAAAAAGCAGCACTATCATTCCTGGTGTGACATGCCCGCCCTTGACTCTTACGATACAAAAAACTTATACAAATCATACACATCTTGTCAACTTATAACTTTTCAGGGTCACACTGTGGGCAGTATCAATTGCCGTCCTCTCCACCACGAAGAAATCTTCATGTTTTATTTACGTCTTTGCATTGAAGGCATAACCTCGGTTTTCGCTTCAGAAGACGTTTTGTTGCCTCTGAACGCAATTCTTGTCGCTTTACGATGACATCCTGTCGCTTGAATTTCTCACTGCAACAAGTTAGCGATTTTCCATGTTGACAGCAGCATGTAGACTCTCTCCTAGCTCCTCTGACAACATTCCAATCGTTTTAAAGCGTTGAGCAAAACATGATAGGGAAAATACCAATTTGTGAATTTTTCTTGTCACATTTGCCAGGGGAAAGAGACTTGGCAAAATCTCACCAAACTTGCTGCAGTTGTTAGTTAAAGTTGTTATTTCTTCTTGCGTTAATAGTCTACTCTTGATGAAAAGTGGACGTTGGATCTTACTGAAAAGACTGAAAATGTTCGTGAATGGTTGATGGAGGACAGGCTTGTCTGCTACCACATTACACAAGGCTTCGTTGTGTTGAAGGACTAATTTGCAATGATTTCCGATGAAAACGTTTCCATGATACGCCTGCCTTTTCACCTTAATTTCATCAAGCTTTCTATGCAGGTCTAACTCCCTTGGTCCCATTTTACTTTCGTTTTTCGCCTTGAGCTCATCACATAAGGTAGACTGCTTCACTATGATCATTTTCAGGTTATCTTCTTCTGCAAGGCTATCACTAACTTTCTCCTTCAAGATTCCAATTAAATCATTGTCTTCAACGTTTCAACATTTTAAACAAGCGTACCTCTCTATTGCATCCACTGTGAGCTCATCTCCGGGGTTGAAGCACGCACAAAGTGTGTGAAGCCAGTTGTCACAGTTGTCGCACTGAACCCAAGTTACATCTGCATCCACGTCCGTGATACAACAAACCACCAAATTGCATTTCTCTTGCCGTCTCCTTCTTTTGTGTCCCGTTTCTGACTGACTAGCGATTCAACAATTTTCAGCCATATCATCTTGCAATACTGCATCAATCCTTCCCATCCTATTTTCCATTTCAATGATTTCCGTTCCAATTTGTTCAAATTCTGCTTGATTTTCAGCCAGCAAAACACTTGCTTCCTCCCATTCGCTCATCATTGCATTCTTTTCTTGATCTGTATCTCACCAATTCTCTTCCTCGTCGAGCTCCTGGCAAGACTGAAGTAGCAAGTTAAACAGCAAGAAAGTGATTTTAAATAGGATACGCAAAACAGTGGGAACAACGCATGCAAGATTTTGGAGTGGAAAAAGCATTTTATCCACGACACTAAAATGATGTTTCCCGTTTTCTCTGGTGTTTCCTCTGTTTCTGTCATCGCACAAGCTTTTGTTATAACTTAAATGATAGTGTTCTATTGTTCTCTGCTCAATCTGGCAGTTTTCTGGATTATGTGGCTTTCCACCATCATTTCATAAATGCTCTAGAGTAACCAAGTCTGTGCTACTGGGATAGGTTGCTGCAGATCCTTGGTGACCAAGAACGTCATCCAAAAAATGGAAATCTCCATCCAGAAACACACAGATTCTGCGTCCCTCAATTCTGAAGTTTCCTTCCTGGAGGTCAGTGATTGGCTGCTGAAACACATGAAACACTTTCCACATGTTCTCCACTGTATCTGCATCTTCATACATACAAAAGATATGGATGTTGTCAACTGAGCCTGAAGTAATGCTATTGATAATTTCCAGGTGAAACTTCATGCTACCTCCACCTTTGTCCCCAGCAAACAACACCCAGATCTCATTGTCAAAAAGATTTGGGTCATGTTCACCTGGTAATCCGTCAAAAATTGCTTTCAGGAACTCCTTTAAATCTGTCACACCAATGAATGGTAACATGCTGGTGTTGTCACAAGTGGCTGTTTTCTTTATTGCCATGGTTCCACTCTCTACTGCTGAATGATGCACATGTTCGGTCAAATCATTCTCAGCTTTTCTCATTTTACTTTCAGAAGGCCAAAAGTTCAGTCCAACATTCATTAAACAGGACCGAAGATCACGTATTTTGTGATCATTGATAGCCGCACAAGAGCTTTAATGTTGATGGCATCCTTCACAGAAATCTTTTCTTGCTCTCTTAAGCCAGCTGCCTCGATTGCATTCTTGAAAAACTGAGGGTTGTCTTTCATCATTTTAACGAGAAGCAACTGCTTTTCCGTATGATCAGAACTGACGTTGTCCTCTCCTGAAATCTTACCAAGAACGTTGAAGGCTAGCTTTGCTCTTTCGGAAAGTATCTTTGAAGACACCGATGAATTTAGTAAGTTGCTTGAAATCTTTACATTACGAATCAATTTTTCCACTAGTAAGCTATTTGCGCGTTGTTTCTCCCCCATGATACTTTATCCCTGTCAGAACACCATTGTCTTCGTTCGTAACTGAAATCATGTCTTTGCTTATGTCGGCCAATGCGGTTCCGTTGCTCTTATCACATTTTGTTACCGTTGGAAATAACTCTCGTTTTCTTTGCTCTTTCACTAAGGCACTTCTCACTACGCGTTTTTTTATAGTTCTTAACTGTTTCTCCTATGTTGGAAAGTTTGTCTTCTACTTCTCCGTTTCTCGTAGATGTATCTAAAATTTTCTCCCTTAAAGGGGCATTCCTCGGTCAAAAATTGTATATCGGCGAATTGCGTTGTTTGCTTTTAAAACGAATATGCATGTCATTACTGACATTTCCCAATGTTTTTCCGCCTGAAATAATGCACAGAGCGGCCATAGATGAAACAAATATTTTTCCCTTAGGGATCCTGTGGTGGCTGTGGCCTCTGCGAGGTCCTGGCTCCTCTCACTGGGCTCTTTTGGGCGGTGTCGGGTTTGCACTGCTCGGCGGTGGGGTGGCGGCTCTGCCGTCTGGGGCATCTTTGGTTTGCAAGGTTTTCCCTTAGGGAGTTCTTTGAAGACCGAACGATCAGCAACCTATTGCTCTCTTGTGTTTAGAGTGGGTTTAGGTGAGCTCTTTGTGAGCCATGGCATCGCCCATTGGCAACCGAGAATTCAACCATCTTAGCACAGGCTTTGCCGGTGCAGTTTTTCTTTCACATAAATCCAACCACCCGGGTTAGCGCATACTAGCGCTTGTCAAGGCAGGAGGCGGGGAGATGTCATGGTGCACAGAGTGCTTAAATTCCTTTAAATTCCTAAACAATTGGCAATTCCAGTACACAATCACCTTTAAATTTTAGTTCACCTTTGCTGATGCTGTTCAAGTCATCCTTGAAAAATCCTGTAATCCCACCGAGTGTTATCAATTCTCTCGCCATGTTGAGATAAAGTCGTATTGTCCAACGTCGAATTCAGTGACTGGTAGCGACGAAAGACGGACAAACTTGAATATTCTTTCAAAAACGTATGATCGATAAATAGGATGAGAATTAGCAGCAAATTTAATGAAAAACTGCGATGAATAAATTCATGAAAACTGCGCAGGAAACTTTCGAGATCATTCCACCAGCACTATGATCTGCGATGCGATACAATGTAAACAGTATTCTATGTAAACAGTTCGTGTTTGATCGGTTGCTACCACGTCGCTAAGGCTAATCGCATTAGCCAATCACAGCCCACTTCCCGTTTAAGAGCGTATGATACAGCGCAAGCAGTGACCCCAGGGAACACAACCAAAATAGTAATGCAAATAGCTTGTCATCCTCTATTGAAAATAAAGTCACAGATGACATCAGCCACAGCAGAATGTCAAAAAAGACGCCAGCAGCGCAAGCAGTGGCCCAAGGGAGCACAACTAATGATGGACAAAATGATAATGGCAATAGCTCGTGATCCTCTCAAGGTCAAATCACATCGGACTTAACCCTATCAAGCCTGGGGGGGCCGAATCAGCCTCCCTACTCTCTGGTCTCTAATAGATGGGGGGTTGGAATAGTATGGGGGGGTTGGAAAAAATCTCAAAAATTAATAGCCGGAGGGGTTGGAATAATAGGGGTGGTTGGAAAAAATCTCAGAAATTAATAGCCAGGCTTTAAAAATACAATGCAATGACGTCACAGATTTTGCTCGAAAGTCTTAACCTTAGTTGGGTGCATAGAATTTCGTTGTGCAGCTTTTGTCTTGCTTGGAACTCGTTGCCAGAATTAATAAGCGTGGGGGTTGGAATAAGAATGTCCTGGGTCGAAAATTTTCTAAAAATTAATAAGTGGGGGGGGGACGTCTATTAGAGACCAGAGAGTAGCGGTCTTTTGTCTGTAGATTTTTACCAAGTGCACATACAACACTGAAACTTTCTGACTTTTAGTTTTTATCCTTGTTACGATGCAAAATTAATTTTTTGAAAAAATCAAATTCATTCCAGGGGGTAAACGCGACCAGTTTTCAAGAGATGTATGTGTAAAATTTTGAATAGTTCCTAATAAAATCTACAGCTAATAAAATTCCTAATAAAATGTGATAAAATGATGAAAAGATAGGAATACATACTACGTTTGATGCTCTATCCAATGAATTAGCTAATTTTTAATTTGAACATATGGTTTTGCGGATTTTGGCACTACGCATGTGCGTATTCTTTGCATTCTTGTGTGATGACGTCATCACTTTTTGTTAATGTTTCTTCACAGAGCAAATACTATTTAGACAAAGAATACAGTGAAATTGGACTGATGTCCTTAATGCTTTTTGTTTTCTCACAATCAACGATTGAAAATTTTTAGTACTGAACCCTACTGACTTTGAAAATTGAATAATGTGATGTCATGGAAAGGTTACGTGACATATCTAGAAATAGATTTCATTTTTGGGTTCATCATAAGTTGCTCTATACACATGCAAAGTTTCAAGGCTCTAGGTTGTCCAGAACAAAAGTAAATTAGGGGGGCCGAATCAGCCCCCCCTAGGCTTCCTAGAGCATCAAATACCCTAGGCCTGATAGGGTTAAACAACAGCAAAACCTTGGAAAAGACCGAAAAAGTCAGTGATACGAAAGATAAGGAAAAATCAATTAGCACAGAGAAGAAAAACAACAAACATACAACAATAGTTATTGGAGATTCGATGGTTAAAAATGTGAAGGGATGGAAACTAAAACCACTGTGCAGCAAGAATGAGTTGCCATGTTCATTGCCATCCATCGAAAGGAAGCCTGACGTGCTGATCCTACGTAGGACTAATGACCTGAAAACAAAGAAGTCTGAAGTCGAAATTGACAAAGAAATCATAAGTCTAGCGAAGTCAGTTCAGTCAAATGACATTGATGTATTAGTATCTGGTCTAATTGCCCGTGGAGATGAGCTTGAAGGAAGGAGACAGAAGACAAATTTTGTCTTAAGTGATATGTGTTTGAATAGAGCATTACCTTCATTGATCACCCAAACATTCAGGCAGATAAGCACCTTAATGGAAGCCATTTGCACCTTAATAGATCATCGACAATAAGCATTGACAATCTTTTCGGAAGCCTTTCTGTGAGAATAGGAAAGCATAAATCTCTGCAGTAGTGCTTGCAGA